>OX411748.1:2412492-3054594 GCA_948252205.1 Orthosia incerta
GGGGAAGTTTTTGCCTTGCAGTAGGATACCCACATCACACATCACATCATCAGCCTATTAATTTTCCCACTGCTGGGACACAGGCCTCCTCTCTGTGAGAGGGTATGGGCCGAAATCCACCACGCGGGCCCCATGTCTTCGAATTTTTGGTTTTAGGACATGCCGGTTTCCTCACGATGTTTTCCTTCACCGTTTTGAGAGCAGTGGTGATTAAATACTAACACAAAGTAAAGCGCATACCTGGGCTCGAACCCACGACCTACAACTTGTAAGTCGCGGCCGATACCATTGGGCCACCACTGCTCTACCCTGGTTGATACCCTGGTTTGATAAATTAATAAATAACATGGGTTCTTCTATCTACAGTGGATTCCTGCAAATCAATTAAATGTATTCCGTAAAGACCGTTGTCTCTGCCAATTTTTTATTTTTTATTATTTGATATAGATAGGCTCGCACTTGACCAATATTTCATCTAATGGTACGCGATGATGTGGTCGACGGTGAATCACGCTTGCTTAGAAGTAATCTATTCACTCTTGACTTAAAGACCTTAGAGGTCTTAGCTATCAGAAAATACAGACTCCGGCAGGGAATTCCACTTCTTAACTGTACGCACAATGAAAGTATTTCCAAAACGTTTAGTGCGTATGGGTGTCGATGGCACCGTAGGCCTTTAGTCCGATGATGAAATAGTCTAGGTGGACTGTCAATTCCATCGTACACTCCCCGAGATGTAACCGATAAAAACCAACAAGCTGGCAACTCGGCGTTGATGTTCAAGGCTCTGGAGAAAGCTCCATGGCACTGGTCGAATCAAAGGATTCGACCAGTGCCTCATTGCTGATGACCCCCTTGACCCGTTTTTCGATTGACTCTGGTGCATCAAGCTGGTATTTGGCAGGTCCATCTCAGAGATGAGAACAATACTCCAAGTTGCTGAGGACTTTACATTAAGTGGATCAACGGTGCAAGTTCTTGATAATCTCATATATTCACTCTTCTAAAATTGAGTTTGCAGGCAGCTGCTTATTTTCATTTTATTTGCCGCAGCGCAGCCCTAGCCTCTGTGCCACACTTTTCAATTAACTAATATTTTAGCTAATTAGATAATATATATAACAACGATGACCTTGATGTTTCATTACCAGTTCATTACTTCCTCTAATTATGATTTAGTAGCTGATGCGCGCGGCTTCGCCCGCATGGAATTAGTACTTCCTCATGTAACTTTACACATTACTAGTTTTTCATCGCGGCTTCGCTCCCGTAGCCTAACCCACAGGACTCGGCATAAAAAATAGGCTATGTCACTCCGGAATAATGTTACTTTTCATAGGTGAAAGAATATTTAAAATCGGTTAAGTAGTTTTTGAGTTTATTATATATTTACAAACAAACTTACAGACAATCAAATCATTCCTCTTTAATCCCGAAAATGGGTCCTGTGGGGTGGTCCACGGTAGCGAGGCCGCGTGCAATAGCTAGTCTATACTAATATTATAAAGAGAAAAGATTTTTTTGTTTGTTTGTACCGAATAGGCTCCGAAACTACTGAACCGATTTGAAAAATTCTTTCACCAATAGAAAGCTCATTATTCCTGAGTGACATAGACTATTTTGAATCCCGAAAATGGGTCCTGTGGGGTGGTCCACGGTAGCGAAGCCGCGGGCAACAGCTAGTATTATATATTATAACTGTTGTAATAATTTTTATTAAGAGTGACAATCAATTGTGACAAGTACAGTCATAAGGTAAAAAACATAAAATTAAATAAAGAACATAATGCAGCCAGTACGATTCACATTTCAACATCCTCCCTTTAATCGAGATGGCCACAAAATTATTTGGTTGACTGTACTAACAGGGTCACATATTTATCGACCTGACTGTACTTTACAATCATTTCATAGAAAAAACACGAGAGCATATCACTAGTAAACAATTTAGTACAAAAAAAAACATCTTAAGATATCATCAAACCTATATCAGACACGCAACGTTGATGTTTGCAACGATTCAACCCTTTGGTCAAAATATCCGCTAACATCCTATCAGTAGGCAAATACGACAGCTTAATTTTGTTACTTTCGACAAGTTCTCGAATAAAGTGATACCGGACGTCAATATGTTTTGTCCGATTATGATGAACTGGGTTCTGTGCCAACTTTTGTGCACTTTGATTATCATTACAAAGAGTAACCACAAAAGACTCACCTGTAATTTCACCAATTAAGCGCTGTAAATACACAGCTTCCTTAGAAGCACTGGTTAAAGCCATGTACTCGGCCTCTGTGGATGACAGGGCAACTGTGGGCTGTTTTTTGCATTCCCATGACACTGGTGTATTAGCTAATTTAAAAATATAACCTGTGTACGACCTCCTGTCATTACCATTGGCCCAGTCAGCATCGACAAAACCACATAAAGGTTCTCCAATCTTTTTAAATGTAAGACCGTAATCTAACGTACCTTTTAAATACTGCAAGACACGTTTAGCTGCAGTCCAATGCGCCTGCATAGGGTTCTTGTTAAATTGACTCAGAAAAGTAACGGCGAACAAAATATCAGGCCTAGTGTTTATTGCTAGAAATATAAGGCAACCGATTAAGTTTTGGTAGGGAACATTGACAGCTGGTTCCGACTGAGAACGCAGGTCAACACTAACGTCCATAGGAGTAGGGACAGTTTTGCACTCCGACATATTAAAACGATTCAACGTCTCTAATATATATCGCTTTTGATCTACCTTCACATCGTTAGTTTCATTTTGCCTAACGACATGCAGACCAAGGCAATAACTAAGTTCACCTAAATCCTTGACACCAAAATATTTGGTCAGACCGTCCTTCAAATAAGATAACTCGATTTCTTTGTCGTAAATAAATATTAAATCGTCAACATAAATTACTAGAATAGCAATACTAACAGAACTTCTTTTCAAATAAATACAGGGCTCAGACTGTAATCTGTTATAGCCTAAGTCAAGAAGTACCTGATCTAGTCGTTTATTCCAGGCTCTAGCGGCTTGTTTGAGACCATAAAGTGATTTATTCAATTGACACACTTTCTTCTCCTCATCTTCAGCTATACTACTTTGACATGTTAATTTAATCTTAATATTTTATTCTTTGACATCCTAATTTAATCTTAATCTTTTATACTTTGACATTCTAATTTAATTGTTACATTTTATAATTTGAAATCTTACTCTTTGATACTTTGGCGTTAAATGATACCTTGACATCCTTTAAAAATTGTGTGCGTTTGTGATGTTATTTTTGTTTGACATACCTTAAATTCTAATTTGTTGAATGGTATTGCGTATTTTTTATTCGTGATTATGCAATTAATAATGTTAATACTAGCCTAATAATCTATGTCCTATAATATATAAATGTATGTACCTATATTTTCACGCCACACTTGGCAGAATGTGATGATACTATCTACTAATCTTAAGACCATAATGTACCATATTCTGACAAATAAATGATTGATTGATTGATTGATATAAAGCCTTCAGTTTGTGTCATGAACACCTTCTCTTCTAATTTCCCATACAGAAAAGCTGTGTCTATGTCTAAATGATGCATTTTCAAATTCTGTTCAACTGCTAGCGCAATCAAAACTCTTAGCGACGAATAACGAACTACCGGCGAAAAGGTTTCTTCATAGTCAATTCCGTAACTCTGATGAAAACCTTTTGCTACCAAACGTGCTTTGTATCTACTGATGTTACCTTCAGTACACGGTATGATTTTCTGACCTTTGTTCTCTACTAAGTTCCAAGTACCGTTGGTCATCAAAGAGTTATATTCGTCTTCCATAGCAGCTATCCACTTAGCTTTGTCAGGACGTAAAAAAACATCAGAATAAGAATAAGGTTCATCGGTTAACTCACCACTTTGCATCGTCGAACAACAGACAGAACAGCGATAATTTACAGGTTTTCTATCCCTCAAATGGTACCTTCTACCAGATTCCACATGCTCCTCTTCTTCCTCGACAGGAACTATTGAAGTTGCGGGAAGAGGATCGCCAATAAGGAGAGGTGGTATTGCAGGCACGGCAGCAGCACTACTTGTATTTGCTACAGGATCGTTATTCAAGGCTGAGCTGCTTTGCACCTGTAAATTATTCGTATCAGAAGAGAAAATAATATCGTGACGGGGTGACTCATCCTTCATCTTGGGATTAGAAAAACAATTCTCTAAAAATATTACATCCCGTCCTTTAATGGATTTCCTAATATTTGTAGGATCTCTGAACCTGTACGACTTGTTGTCATCACAATAACCAACGAATATGTACTGTTTTGCTTTTGGGTCTAACTTTTGGCGATCGCAAGCGGGTACATGTACGTATGCACGACAACCAAAAACACGTAAATGAGCAATGTCAGGTTTTCTGTTATACCATAACTCATAAGGGGTACGATTTTCTAGAGCTCTGTGTGGACTTCTATTTTTAAGATAAGTAGCTGTACGAACCGCTTCTTGCCAGAAAGTTTTAGGTAGGCCACTGTCTTGCAACATACACCTAGCTTTCTCTACTAAAGACCTATTTGTTCTTTCGGCAATTCCATTTGACTCCGGGCAATATGGTACAGTAGTCTGATGCCTAATTCCTCTGGAAGCTAGATAAGCCTCGAATTCAGCATTGACGTACTCACCCCCGTTGTCGGTACGCAAGTTCTTTATTCTAAGAGAGGTCACATTCTCAACAAGAGCTTCAAATTCTAAAAATGTTTTCTTTACATCCGCCTTACAGCGAATAAAATAAGAAAAAACCATCCTAGAAAAATCGTCAACAAAAATAAGTAAGTATCTATTCGATTCTAAAGAAACAACATCAAAAGGACCACACACATCAGAATGTATAACTTCCAACATTCTGCTGCCTTTCTTGTAATCAATAGTTTTGAAGGGTTTTCTACTCTGTTTTCCTTCAATACAGGCTACGCAAGGGTTTTTATCTAAAGAAGAAAATTCAATACCTTTAGCTTGACCACGTCGCAGATGTTCCAAAGCAGCGCGGCACAGATGGCCTAGCCTGCGATGCCACAGGTCCGAAGAACTAGCTAAAGCTTCAGTAGCCATCGCGCTTTCTGGATAAATGGGAACATGATCCAATCTATACAACCCACCAACGTTGCATGAAGCGTGGCCTATCGTTTTGCCAATTATTTTAACATCGTTATGTTTGTACATCGAACAACCTTCCCCATTAAAAATAACAGTTATACCCTTTTCAACAGCCTTGTTAACAGAAATTAAATTGGTACTTAACTCGGGAACATATAGAACGTCTTTAATCCCATTTAATTTTAACTTATTGTCTTTTAAAAGCAACACTTCACCAATGCCAGACGAAATAACCTTCTTGTTATTTGCTAAAGTTATTTCTTTGCTGTCAACCGTAGGGTTAAAATTGGTAAGCCATTCTTTCTGACATGTCATATGTGTGGAAGCGCCAGAGTCTACGTACCATTCCGTAGGACTTAAATTTCCTCCAACACCATAGGCTGATATTAGTGTAGACTCTACGACATTTTGAAGATTTTTCTGTTTGACCTTTTTCACTTTCCTTTTGTGTGGACATTTAGGACTTTTGTGTCCTGGCTCCTGACAATTATAACAAATAATGTTCCTGCCTTTTACATTATTTGCAGCAAGAGCCGACTCTTTAGACTCACGTTTAGCGCTTTCATTGAGTAACTTCCTTTTAACTAATTCTGACGAAACTTCTATATTAGCATTTTCAAAGGCCATCACAAGGGGATCAAATTCTTTTGGAAGACCACCGAGTAAAATTGCGCCTATGGATAAATCGTCTATTTTTCGGCCTATATCTGCCAAATCTTGTGCAGTGCCAGTAACAGCATTAATATACTCTTCGATGGAAGGAAAATTCTGCAACTCGTATCTATAAAGCTTTCGTTCTAACGCCAACTGTCTACCCATACCTTTGTCTTCGTACGCATTAGCTAGAGTATCCCATACCTCCTTAGCAGTTTTACAGGCACGTACGTGAGTGATTGCTCCGCTTTCCAATGTAAGACACATCTTGGTTAACGCCTTCAAATCTCTAGTCTTCCTCAGGGTAACCGATGTAGTATCTTCAGCACTATAACCCTCAACTGCTGACCACAAGTCCTCATGCAGTAGATACATGCGCATCTTAAATTTCCATTGAGCGTAACCATCCTTTCCATGTAAACTTTTAATGGACATTAATGATGCTCCGGAACCGGCGTATGTAGAGGGAGCAGAAGCCATATTATCACCAACTGACATAGTTAATTACGCAAAAAAATATTTTACGCTATTTTAAATATGTTTACGTACAAAATAAATTATTACAATTTATTTTTGTCGGCCCATAACCGATTGTTGTAATCATTTTTATTAAGAGTGACAATCAATTGTGACAAGTACAGTCATAAGGTAAAAAACATAAAATTAAATAAAGAACATAATGCAGCCAGTACGATTCACATTTCAACAATAACCCACCGCAGTATCTCAACGTAGACATTGCCAAGTTGGTTTATGTGCATTTGTAAGATTACATTAACGTAACATATAATATTAATAATTAAGAAGTAGGATCATGAATGATCATGAGCCGTTAATGTGATTAATAGAGACCGTATTATAGTATGCATTTGCATAAAAAATTGCATATTTTATACTACATAATTAACTTACTGTATGCTGATTTAGATAAAAAAAAAACCTATCACTTGTTTTTTTGTTGTTATATGTTGCATATAATCCGGTCCTTAGTGATTAACAACACAAGGAATAAATATACAGTTAGAAACCTAATAATGTTTTCATAAAAGCATAAAAAAATACTTGTGAATATTAAAAAGTCTGTGATTCTTCTTAAATCTGTAGGTACTTGGGCCTAATTGAAGTATTCATGAGACTTTTTTATATTTAAAGCGTTGCCCCAAACAACCAGAACGGAACAAGTATCTGTAGGCCATAAAATATTTTGTTCCATGCGGGATTCGAACCCGCGACACGCAGCGCAGCAGTCGGTCGCTCAACCACTGCGCCAACTGTGTCGTCGTAATAATCAGTGATACTTTAACTCACAAAATATTGGCTATGCAGCAAATGCCAGTCAGTTCATTAGAAAACAGTACCTCATTATATAAACGCATAATATTCCTATTAGTCATGCTGACTTTTTTGAGATTCTCCAACGAATAACTAAGATAAACCATGGCAAGACTGACGGGCGACACGGAGACGCCGTCACTGTATCCCATAAAAACATTGACAAGATTTATTTCTTATTCAATTTAAAATCTTTGGAACAAAGCAAGTTACATATAAAATGTTATTTGTAGAGGAAAGTTTGAAGTGCGGTCGTGTGCTGACTTGGAAGAGTCACTTGGTTTTTTGCAAGATGCATGAAGTGGAGATCAAATTATTCGGTCATCAACGATTTCCTGTTTGCTTATTGATAAGAAATCTTCAAATCAGCTTTGGTTTTACGTTTCCTTTTATTTCATCTTTAAAGTCAGTCTTCTTTTTGTTTTCCTCTTGATTTCTCTTTTGCCGACCAGTATGTAGCCACGTTCGTCAGTACGAGTATGTCTCATGCAACTTCTGAAATTAAATAATCATAAGCAATAATAGTAAGTACTTCTTCACAAATGGTTTGATCTGTTTTTGTTTCATTCCTCGAGTACAGGTTTATTTAATTTAGCAGAACCAGTATCATGACATTATTTTTTCTGTAAGCTGTCCATTAAATAATTGAAGATTGTAGAGTGATGTAATAAATGTTATAATTATCACCATCAATAAATTAATTTATGCATCTGACTCATTAATTGATATCCCACGTTATTTAACTAGAACAGTATGGAAAATGACATTATTATACAGTTTTCTTGAAGTTGTCAACATTATTGAGTACTTCCTGCACTATTTGATGTATTACATGACTTATTAGTTCATAATATTAGTTTCATATATATACAAAGTTATATTCTGCAGCTACCAAACAAATAACTATTGCAAAATAATCTTTATTACTAACCCAAATAGGTTCGATTGGGTTATGTTTCTTGCGCTACATACATGTTGGTATTGTGTTTATATGTAGGACACAGCTGTGTTTTAATTTGACAGCTTATGATATGTTAAGTTGTAAATGATTGTTCGGAACACGATTGTAAGGTTAAATTACTTTGAAGCTTGCTGTGGTAAAGTAGTGATTAAGTTTTATATAAGACATTTCCTGTGTAAAGAGGACTGTATATAAGATTATCAGTTAAAAAAAGCCTTAATATTAACTTTTCATACTTTTCAAATGTTGTCAAAATTACCACGTTTGGATTATTAAACTGGTAAACGTGGTACTTTTATAGTAGTTAGAAGAAAAGTGGCCACTGCAGCATCTTAGTGCTATTTACATTCACTGCTGAAAAACAACTCATAATACTTGCCCTAACAAAAATAAAATATTCTAAAATCAATTTCAGATCATACTATTTTTTTCAGATCATATCAAGAACATATCAATCCTAACAATAGCTTTCTCGAGGAAAGCAGTTACTTCGTTATTTCCAAAAACAAATTTTCTTTCCTTATTTATTTTCAATGGTTATCTTCTCTACACTAAATTCGTTGGTTTCTACATCCACTCTACGTCTACGTCTTTTCTTCAATCCCTTGCCCAACGGATAAGAAATGCACTGCACTTAATTTCTTCAAAACACTGAATTCTAGGCTTTCTTCGTGCACTCTTTCTGTTGTACAGCCAATTCAAACCCTCTACATACAAATCTAAATGTAACTTTATCTAGCCAGTTTCGATAGCTAACTGACCTTTCTTCATTGTCCTTGCACCTGCAAATACAATGGTCTTCTTCACAACATACAGTTCAAAGCTTTCAACATTATTATCTTCCTATTAGTTTTTCAGCTGATTCCAAATCATTTCTCAATCCAGCAATCCTTCTCCATACAAATCTAAATCTACCTTCATCAAGCCATTTCATGCGTGACAATACATTACTTTTTCTAAACTAACCATCCTTCCTTCAATGATTTGCCCAATGAATAAGCATTGAATTCTCTACTGCATCCACACTTTCAGTTCAACAGCCAGCTTCAATCCTTTTCTCAATCCGCCAATCCTTTTTCACAATCATATAACTAACTTCATCCAGACAGTTTCAATAGATAAAATATGAAGTTTTTTCAGTTATTTTAATCAACTGGGAAATGCCCAACTGCACAGACGTCTTCACAATAAAAAAATCTTAGCAATCTTCTTCAATTTCAAAGAGTACTTCAACCAATTCTAAATCTTTTCTCCATCCATTTAAATCATATACTGTCAGAGGGTGCCTTCTCCATACAAATCTAAATCTAACTCCATCTAGCCAGTTTCATTAGTGACAATACATTAGTTTTTATCAGCTCGCATTGTGAGCGGATTGCCGCTGTCACTGTTATCACGGCTGTATCTGAGCTGTCAAAAGTATATCATTTGGACAGTCGGTGACCGGTTGCGGCCGACGTCGATCCGCTGATATACTTGTGTATGGTTGGCAGAAAAGTTGTATCGTTATTTTGAAATAAAATAATGAGTTTTTTTAACATTGTTGCACGTTTGAAATTAGGCTTTTAAGTAGGCTTATCCCAAATATTATAGACTTTTCAAATGTTATTTTGGTTACTGCATTTGGTTAAAATGGAAGCAGATTCCAATGTACCTGAAAAAATCAGGCAGATGATGATGATATCCTAGATATTATAATATGAATCATGAAAATATCAATGCTGATGTGATTTTTGTATTATTTACAGATTGCTTTTGAGGCTAGTTTTTGAGGGTGACGGTTTCATTAAAATATTCGGTAGTTTACACAAAATGACAGAGGGCAGGAGTAACCGGAATTCACTAAAATTTAACCGTTTAAAATCAATATCAGTTTAACCAAAAGAAAACTTTATTTTCTAGATTTTTTATAGTATTTGTGACATAAAAGACAGACTGATGTCATTTATTAATTGCCCTCAGAACCAAGCCTACTAGCATGTAGTGCTTTCAAGCGTAGCGGCCGCTGTCACTCACCTGGAAAATACCAGACCTAAGGCAACCATAAATGGGTAAACAATTATAATTTTTATGGAACAAGCAATCGTTAAACGATTATTTCTAACATTCAATCAACCAATTTTGTCTAACGTAAGACTGAACTTAAGTACACTTATTACGTTTTTCTAATGACACCTTAGACGAAGAGTTATGAGCTCCTCACCTAACATGGCATGTTGTAATCCGTCTGCACATAATGTATTGAAGTAATTATAGTGTAATTAACCTGTACTTTTATTACTACGTAATAATCTGATGACTTGTAAGGTGAAATATGAGAGAGAAAATTGCAACAGCACATGGATTGGCGCTGTATAGTTTATGGCCTTATAAACTGGGCAGTAACAGCAAGGAATGATGCAGAATGTCGAGAGAACACTGGTTTAAAAACCAGTTTATCTTATTTGACTAAGATGTGATTAATAATAATATAATTCTGGTCATTGCATGTATTTTTATCAAAACGGCAGTTTCAGACTTTATTGTATAACCAGATTCGTTTTCGTAGGTTTTATCGTCTTCTGACTTTTCAATACTTTGATTTTTTCTTTTGATTCGATGATCAAAATGTCATCAAAAATTACTTTTATCCAGAATTCCTTATCGTCACTCTTCATCTCTCCAACTTATCGATGCAGTTATTTAAAGTTATCTTATCTTACTAATATTAAAATGCAAGGATGTGTGGATGTATGTTTGTTACTCAATCACGCCGGAACGGCTTAACGGATCTGGATGCAATTTGTCACAGAGATAGATTATAGTCAGAAAATAGAACATAAGGTACATTTTATCCCGGGCATATGTTCCCTCGGCATAATTTTCGACCTTCATGAGCGAAGCTGCTGGCAGAAGATAGTTAACTGTAATACTAAAACGCTATGAGCTCCGATGTCTGAACATCATCATTTTCCTGCCTTGGTTTTGTGTTACTTGAGATCGGCGAAACATTGAAAAAAAGAAATTGTTCATAAATATATTTTTTTTCTTCCAACGCTACATAAAACCCAATCGGCTACCGGATAAAATTTAACGAATCACCCGCCATCATTTTAATGCTATCGTAATGAATGTTATATACGAGCGCGGTTTATCGAGCTTCAGCTTCTGTCTTACCTCTTTTTACTCCGGAGCGTTGGCTGTAATTGATTTAGGATCGATATTACTGTAATTTTAACTGGAAGAGTAATGATGGTCTTAAAATATTGTGTTATTTTACTGGCTATAATTATTAGTATAAAAAAGGGAATTGGGTTTAACAGTTAAAATAAAAATAATTATATTTGACGAAATGCATAACTGCAAATGCAAGTTTCGTTTTGGCTACCTAAACGTTATATATTATGTGATAAGTCCTCTAAGTATTACGCATAATTTAATTTGACTTGTTTAAGAAAGAAAGAAAAAGTGTAATTCTTATGAGAAGTATAGATTCATAACCGTAAATATGTTACTCGTACCAATGGTCATATTAATTGATCCGAGTACTTCCCTAAAAATTATGCTGCTTCTGCATCGCAATTGTCACATTGTTTTCATACTTCAAGAGTCTCTACCAGACTTTTTATTGATAAAACTGTTACTTACTGCGCTTACAATTGTTCAGATGTTATTGTTCGTACAAATGTATCAAGATGTACCTCTAGATAATATGCTAAAGGCCCTCTGAAAATAATGTCTTAAACATTGCCGGTAACACTTGCAACATGTCTTCACACATTTTTAAACATTTCTTATTGCAACGCCACTGTGAAAATATGACCTGTCAATTTTTGGATTGACATTGTAGTCACCGCCATTCTGTAAGAGAATACAATCGTAAAATTAAATTCAGGAAATAATACACAAAAAGCAGCTGAAAAATGTATCGTGACGAACGAAGGCATTGTTGTCTCACGTGCCATTTCACATTTCACGCAGCTCCCCAACAACCATAACTCCAGAACATTTATTACACCGTATGATAGTCGTATCCAGAATTAATATCACCATTGTCTACAAATGTTTCTCTTTTATTTGCCTCGCTATCTGACCGGTAGCCGCATATCCAAAGCTTGAGTTATCTTGATCTGCCGCCCGCCAATCAATCTACATCACGTCACTACTTTAAAAACCAACATATATTTACACTCGATCAACTCTATTATCATCCTTGAGATGAAGATCATAAGGTTGAAAAAAATTACGTTGGCTGTAAAAGTAAAATTGTGTCCGCTTCGATCGGTCGTAACAATCGATTTTGATTGACAGATAAAAGAAATCGATGCATCGCTTTGTTCGTGGATCGATTATTGTGTCTACGTAATTGGATAACGGTATGTGATGGTGACAGTGCTTGGTGATTTGGAGATGCTTTTGAATTCTAATGGGGTTTGGATAAAAAATAAATTACTTGCCAAATAATAGGCAGTATGGCAGAAAAAAACTGAAATGCATGGTGACTCATGTATATCTGTGGGGTAATTGCACAATACACAATCTATTACAATGCCTTTAATTTTACACAATTACACCGCATTAGTTATTTATGTCGTCAAATAGACGAATTCTTCAAAAATTGCTGTGGTTTAATTTATTTAAAGTGTTTTACTCAATTTAGGTGAAAATACCTACTAAGGTATTTTCAAATAGAAATGTATTTTTCTACTCTCTGCTTCATCTTTGCTATCCATGCCAAAATTGGGCAGCACCAATGATGTTATATATATATACTGAGTTAGATACGTTTTAGAACACAAGCTGACCAGCTTGAGTGAACTCAGTCCGTCCTGCGTCTGGCCGCGACAAGAACGTACGTTTGAACAGTATGTTTGTCTCTTTCTGTCAACGGGGTCCTATTTATATCTCTGTGTTCTTTTAACCTACTCAGCGATTGAAATAAAGTTCCAAGTTCCATAGGTCCTATATATACCTACATAGGACCTAAAGTAAAATGGCATCGCCATGTTTTTATTTTTTTATTTTTTATTATGACGTATCTATTGGTAAAATCACATTGGGCAGCACTGATTCCAGAAACCACAAATTCATCACGTACTTTTGCCAATAAAATTATATGCACTTGGAATTCTCGATAAGTTTCTCTTTATACCTCTTTTACACCACCACAGTCGGCAAAATTTGATTCATATCCTCGATTATCTTGAACACACACCGACAGACCAATTTTCCGTAATAATATCCTTATTATAATCACAAAGTTCCCTTCGTAATACCCTCTGTGGTTTTCATATTAAATTATATGTTACTGTTGCCGCAAGGTACGTCTGTCCGTCCGTTCGTCCTTTTTTATTAGTACCTACTTAACTGCAGTTTTTTTAGTAATAAATGTTAATAAGCTATAGTGGCATTGTTCTTGTTCAGTCTCGTTTGTTGCTGGTTTTAAATTTATCAGGTAATTGGTTTATTTAAGTCAATTTTTTTATGGACTGCCTCGTTGGTTCAGTAGGCGCAAGCGCTACTGCTGAGTATGAGATCCTGGATGCGATTCCTAGGTCGGGCAAAGTGTTATTGGGTTTTGTTCATCTGGAATTTTTCAGTTACAGCCCGAAGGGTCTCGTGTCTGGTTGGACTTGGATATAACTTGAGAAATGTATATGTATATATTTATAGTATAAGTAAGAAGTATATAATGAACCATTTCTGCCTAATCCCTCGGGGCATACACGATTGATATTATTATGTATGTGAATGATATTGTTATTATGTATGTTATTTAAATGACATAAAATTGTAGCAACATGATATTCATCATCATCATCATTTCAGCCGAAAGACGTCGACTGCTGGACATAGGCCTCGTCCGCATCCAGCGGATGATATTATGATATTATATTATTGATGATATTCATCAAGACAATATAACTTTATGACCAACCATTACGTTCTGACCTAAGGCGATTCACACACTGCCCCGCTATCGACGTTAATACACGCGCCGTGAATGCGTTTCCTGTGTGTTGCACTACGCGCGTGTATACAATGCAAAGAGATATACTTTCAAGCATCGTAAGAACACACACTCCCGCGCTACGCTGCGTAATGCGGTGCAGTGTGCGAATCACCTTTTTTTTTTTTTTGCGTGGAGAAATGCTTATGCATACTGCACTACCACGGGGAGATAGTACAGTTATGTGGGACTCTAACCCACTAAAACTCCACGGTGCCCTCCAGTGCCGCTTATGGCGGGAACACGGGCACGCGTTAGCACTCACCGCGAACCTGCCGCGACTGTCCGTCACCGGACCTTCCTCGGGGGAGTACCCCCCATCACCGGCGCACCAGAACACACTGTACGCCGTGACCACCCCAGCACATGGGTGCCAGATGACCCCGTCTAGGCCGCGGAAGGTAGGGAGAGCGGCGCACCACAATACCGGCACTCCTCTACCGCCGCGGCCTCCAACCCTCAGCCGCGATATCGTATGGGACCTGGGAATCTCCATAAGACATCGCGTCCCGCCTCAGTTGCGATGTCGCCTGTTACCAAGCGGCACCGCAACCTACTAGTTGGCCGCTACGTCGTCGGCTTAATCGGCAAAAGCCCTGACGAGCGGCCCCTCCTCGGGTTCCTCTTCGCTTCACCGTGGGTGACCAAGCCACGGTTACTGAGCCCCCCCCCATCTCGACAAAGCGGGAACCCACCGGGGGGAGTGTGTGAATCACCTAAGACTGCTAATACTACAACTTCTTGTTTCAAGCATAAAGTCACAAATCATTACATATCTCACTTAAAAGGTAACGAGCATCAATTGAGTTCCCACATCAACATCAACTTGCTATCAGTTAAAACCTCAATCATTACTTGGCTATTAACTCTAAGCTAGGTAAGCGAGGATCGCGTTTAACTAAAATAGATGTTAATAAGTGCCTACGATACTCGGGTAACGTTGTACGTAAATCGTAAGCAACCCAGTTAAGACTGACAGAGGTGGGCTACGGTGGTGCAAGGGATGAACGAAACGCGACAAACTTTTTGGTATAAGTGCACCTAACTGTGTAATTCTTTAGAAGGGCCTGAAGTTTATTTAAACATGGTCTTGATACCTACACAGTTTACTGTGATACGGTCATGGATGGCGCTGGCCCACACCACAATATCGTAGCCACTGATATCTAGTCTTACATTAACTTAGGGCCGGTGTCTGAATTAAATAGATGAGGTTAGGAACGTGTCATGTTATTTAATGCCAAAGTTTTACTGATTTCTCAGCCAAATCTCATTTTAAATGATTAATTCAGAAATCGTGAGTCGGAGAACAAGTTTGTCTATAAAATCTGCAATTGGTTGACAGTAAAAAATAACGCCGTCCAGGTTTAAAAATTTCGAGCATGAGGATGGTTTTTGCAGACTTTCTCTTATCAATAACCGAAAGTAAATAATATCCCTCGCTCAAATCTTATCTTCAGAACCACCCCATCGCATACATCACGCGAAACTCCGACGTAAGCGAGCGTAAGTAAGCGCTAACTAACGCAGGGAAGACTTAGACGCGAAATATTTGCACCATGCAGCACTTAGCGCTCTTATCGCCCGAATAAATCGCTTCAAGCACTTATTTGTTGAAACACCCGGGCACTGTGATTTCGTATGCTTAAAGCGTTGATTAAGATATGTTTGCTAAGTTTCTGAAATGGGGGTATAAGCGGCATAATTTGAGGGCGTGAAAATGTCAGGGTTGGTTTATATTATTTTGAAGGTAAGTTTTGTCAAGGGTGGATGAACTTTTCTGCGGTGTATGTGTTGTGTATGTGTTGCAGAAGACAAAATAATAGTAAGTCAGATGAGACTGTCTTCTGTCAATAAGTCCAGTTTTAAGAAAATTACGATATCATGATTCCCTCGCTCAAAATTTGTCTGCTACTGGATATAAGAAGAGGATGCTATAGCAAAGCTCGTGAAGGATATAAATAGCAGTATTTCGCAATAATGGTTAAATGTCGTTGACATAGGTAACACTAATTATTGAGAACTCTTTGTACTGTAGCCACAAACGAAAATGGATTAGCTTACTCGCCTACAGTAACTCGCGTCTCTCCCGTCCACTAGGCCATAAAACTAAGGTATTTGCCTCAACGGATTATGAGGCCTAAGTTATGGTAGTTACAGCTTACGAGAACTTATGCCCAATTTATGGATTGTTGCTCTGTGGAAAAGTTATTGGCCTTGGACTGGATATGTCGATATTTTATGCAGAGGATAAGCTAATGTATAAGACTAATTTGTGAGTGAATTGTTTTTGTTTTTTGCTGTTAATCTGTATAACCGAAGTAACTTTGTTTATTAAAATGATGGTCTTATTCATAGGTTAGGTCAGGGCATAAACCAAGCCTTCTTCTTTCTTCTTAATGACATCGTCAAGACATCCAATAATTGTTCTATGTGTCTGTGTCTCGACATATCATACGTTTGTTTTCTGTGTCTAGATATATCATACGTGATGTGAAAAGACGTGCACGTAAAAGCGTCTAGAGTAACAAACAATTTACCAAACATACAATATCAGGCCGAGTAAGTTACCAATACCAATCCCAACTGATGGCGCCCGTTCACGAACATGACACATGAATCGGCACCACTCAGCTCAACTATCATGAAGGGAACCGAATGATCCAAAACATGTACCACCATGAGAGAGCATGACACACTCAACTGCCAGGGCACACAGAAGTCAACGAACGACACATAGGTACAGTGAATGGTAGATTAACAGTCCGAACATAGTACTGACACATGTGATGTGCAGTTATATGATATTAAAAGAAATTGAGTGTATACAATACAAGACATTCATTCAGTCTTCAAGCAGGTCCAACAATACTTCAAAACTGTTCTGCCTATCACTTGTTTTTGCGCCCTAGTGGCTGCGGAGCAGGACCAGCATTAACCCAAGCATTTTTATCAGCGATGTAATTCCTCAACTTATAATGTGCGTTTTATACAAGTTGCTTGTTTTTTGAGTCTGTGTGTAACTATGATATGTCTATATCATAATTACGATTGTTTTCTGTGTCTGTGTCTAGACATATCATACGATTGATTTTTATATATTATCTAGACATACCATACAATGGTTTTCTATATACGTGTCTAGACATTTCACACGATTGTTTTTTTGTGCCTGTGTCTAGACGTATCATACGATTGTTTTCTGTGTCTGTGTCAAGACATATCATGCGATTGTTTTCTGTGTCTGTGTCAAGACATATCATGCGATTGTTTTCTGTGTCTGTATCAAAACATATCATACGATTGTTTTCTGTGTCTGTTTCCAGTCATATCATACGATTGTTTTCTGTGCCTGTGCATATATATATCATACGATTGTTTTAATTGTCTATGTCCAGACATGTTATTCGATGGTTTTTTGAGTCTGTGTCTGGACATATCATATTTACAATTGTTTTCTGAGTCTGTACACTAAACAATACTGTGATCATCTATATTTTTGGCAAACTTAGTATTATTTGGTTTTATTCTGTCGAAACAGTCTTCATAAAGTTTTTAAAGAATATCATCTTAACATTCTATCAAGCTCATTCATTCTAATGACAACACATAAAACTGTCTAGGAGAACCTCGAAATGACCCTATAAAACACACTACCCATTAACAGAAATAAAACAGAGACTGGCCGAGTAATGCAGTCGGTGCATCCGCAATATATTCCCGGGTTGCCGGTACCCGGGTACCGGGTAGTCTTCGGGTAACGGGTAGCACGGGTATTATTTACGAGCACCTGCGCAATTACATGGGTAATGTGGTACGCTGAAAGTGGAGGGAAGTGAAAAATAGCAGAAACTGTTCGCGACAGGAGTAATTAGATTTAGTTTTGTGTGGCTTTTTATATAGGAATGTGAATTGGATTATGTTATTTTGGACAGTTAATATTCTTTTATATATCAGGGTTAATTCTACGATAGTAGTCAGAGTCTAAAAGACTAAAGAGAGATATTAAAGCTGGTAGTACCACTAGACAAGTGACATTCTTTCAATGAAAGCGTGGCAGCGATTTATGGGAATGTCAAAATGTATTTTTTTTCTATTCAAATTGTCTTGTGAAAAATCCCTTAAATTTTGGTATTTTGACCATCACTGACATCGTCACTCGTCAATTTTATGTTAAACTGACTGTGACTGTTGTATCTGTATTGCGTCTGCTCGTAAAAATGAATAAGTACCACATCGATGAGTCTTCGCCCATTCCACAACCAACAACCGTAAAAATAAAATACGCAACCCCGAAACAGAAATAGACGAACAAATGGATAGTTAAACAGAGAAAAATAATAAAAAACGCAGAACCCACATAAATAACGTTTTATTGGCGCTATCAATAATATTTTATAGCAACATTCAATAACATGTAGAACTCGAGTTACTCAGGCGTATAAAGCAATAATTACTGAGCACGGGACGTTAACAAGATTTACGTCTAAACACGTAGCCGACTCCCCTCTCACTATAAAATTTGCTACACACGTTTATCTCCAGCTTTCTCAATAAACAAACCGGAGAAACGTACGGATAAAGCCGAAAGACTAACATATATCTCGCGGGCAATAAAATAAATCCGACTTCCCTCCATAATAACATTCAGAGTGGTGAATTATTTTCTAATCCGAACGTCGGGAGGCTAATAGTTCGCACGTGTGGGTCTTTATACTGAGTTACTGGTGAAAACATCCCAAGAAAAACATGAATTTCCACCAGAAGCGAGCCGGTAATGCTCCTTTAATGCGGACACCTTAATAATTGTCAAATAAATTCGGGAGTAAAGCCGCGCTGGAAAAAGCTGCAGCGTTGAACGTGGCTAATGACGTCATAACTTGTGTGATCGCGATCCGACAGCGCTTCAAGCCGCTTTTTATTTTGGGATTCTTGTTATGTATTAGCTTTGGAAGCTGTTCGAGCCAAACGCTTTAAGCGATGCGTGAGATATGGGTGTCTGTTACAATAATGTTCGGGGGTTTTGTCAGAGTTTTTGGGTGGTTTTATTAGACTGGCAGCAAATAAATCTTTTAAGGATTTGTCTACTTTATCAGACCTGCCATAACGTGGTGTCCAATCGAAGCAAAGTACTGACTTTATTTTTCACTGGAAATGCCTGACCTGACATCGCTTTTTAGTAGTTTTAAGGTGAAATCTATCTAGGATATCAGTAGTATAAGACGCAGAACCGGGCGATGTGGTGACACATAAAGAAGGCCTATGGTCAGCTGAAATGATGATGATGATGACGATGAGATACCCTTTTAATGATCAACCCAAAACGAGGCATAATACGTATACCTTTACATACTCTAATAACAAAAGTCTAAACCTACACCAGTTTTCTGAAACAATAACTCCACTTCCCCAACCAACACAGAAAACAGATATTAAAAACAAACAGCAAAGCGAATCAGTCACTACAAAACGGAGCATGTACTCAGGACATAAATAACGAGTCATATTTTCACGCCATTTCAGCTATGCCCCACAAAGAAGCTCGTCTGTTTGGATTAATGTACCTTCATACATTTATACGTGGCTCTCGCGTTCAACAAGCCTGAAGTTTATGAAATATCACCTTTATGCATCACCACTTCCATTCAAAAACTAACCCTATCTTTTAACCTACAGAGTTTAATTTTGGATGATGTGGTGGCGTATCTTGCATCGTTTAAACTCAGTCACCGTGATGAATATCCCGCAAACTTCCTCCGGTGTCTATCCAAGCACTTTGAGAGATAAAAATGTGGACGACTAAGAACATAGATCTGGTGTAGTGGCGTTTGTAGACAGCCGACAAAAAGTGCTCTCGCTTTAGTGTTTAGGGTGGAGATACACTGGAGACCAACAGACATCTATGATTTCTGTCTCTTTGCTTGCGCATTCTAGTGATTTATGAAAGTTCCAAACACGAATTCGACGTGTGTGAATGGGAACTTTTCAAAGTTGTCACTGTTGCATGTTACTAAAAATCACACTGAGAATTATCGAACTTGCTCTCAACTTAATGATCTGACCTGATCTGCTAAAGGACGATAATAGGCTGAAAAAATAACCCACGAAATAACGACCTGAGTAGCTGAAAACAAAAATATATATTTTAGTCTAGCATGTTAAAAAAGATTTTTTATTCGCTTTTTAGCTCACATAATTTCAACAGAATCGGATCACAATTCTAACTAGAATCGATCGAAAAGCGGGCCGAGAGGCTCATCGGCGATGAGGCACTGGTTAAGTCAAAGCTTGAATACCGTCGCCGAGTTGCCAGCTTGTCGGTTTTTTATCGGTTACATTCCACCCAGCCCGTCAGACTACCAGACGTACAGCGATGCGCCATCGGTACATGGTGGACATCTCACCCATACGCACTAAATTTTTTGAGAATACTTTTATTATGCGTACAGCTAAGGAGTGGAATTCCCTGCCGGAGTCTGTGTTTCCCGATAGCTACATCTAGGGGTATTTAAGTCAAGAGTGAATAGGTTACTTCTAGGCAAGAGTGCTCCACCGTCGACCACATCAGGGGTGGATTTAACTTTGAGGTATACTCTTGCTAATAAAAAAAAAAACAATTTTAAAAAACGGATTACTCTATAAAAGGTGCGTGGTCTACATAAAAATATGCATGCCGAATTGAGAACCTCCTCCTTTTTTTTCTTCGGTAAAAAATAAAAGAAATTAAAAAACCTTTGGGCGTACAAAAAGGAAAATATAGCGAATTTATTCAATGGTTTTCTACCGTTTTGCTTCTCGACACAAGCATTTTTGTCTTGCACAGCGCACAAATTAGGCGAGATTTATCAAAAAGAGAAATGTACGTGTTGGCACACTATTCGTTTACTATTCTGTACAAGCAACGCAATAAAAATCCACTGAGCCCAATAAAGCTTACATCCCTAACAGATCCCATCACCCAGAACATTCCTGCAATTAATTGAAAAAAAAAAAAAGTAGTTTGAAAACCCTTCTACGGACATGTACACTCAATCGATACTTTATTCGATTCTAACGATTTCAATTTTATCTCGATGCGAGCCTATTCGATACCTGATTCCGAATGGCCGGATTGATAGTAACGCTCGTTGAATGCAAAGCGAATAACAGCGTTGAGTGTCGCATAGTTCCAATTTGCGACTATAGTTAACGTGATACAACCTTATCGGGTTGAGGACATTCCATTTTTTAAGGTTCAGGCAAGAGTATACCTAAAGTGGAATGGGTAAAGTTGAGATTGGAGTAAAAATAGATTGTTGCAAGACTTAGGTCGTGAGGTTTTGAGTGGAAATATATGGGAAGCCTCTCTGAGCGACGAGCTAGTGAAATAACTATTGACAAATTCAGCTATGAAATAAACTAATTATTAATATTGTTTAAAGTGGTATAGTAGCAAGCCAGCTTAGACACTTTTAGAACAGGCAGTAAATACCTAAATAATGTAATGCTATTATTTATTTAAGACCCAAAGATTTAAATTACCTAATGCACAAAAAAATTCAGAAAATATTATGAAAGGGTTTGTAAAACAAAGTAAAACCCAAACATTCCCGTCCATATTACCCTTCCATATATTCCAAACCAAAGACGATAGTGTTAGAGCAATCGCCATTATCGATAAAGATAAAGCCGTGAAGGTGGTTATTAGAACGAATAAGGCTCTATTAAGTTGTTCCAGCGCCGTGGAAGTCCGTGGATGGCAGTGGATGTCCAACATTATCAGTTTTACGTTTATTGTTGGGCAGGCACGTTTTTATAATACATGGGAGGCTGTGTTTGGAATTGGTTGTGCACTTGGATAGTAATGATATATTTCCGTCTGAATTCATGATTTTGTAAAAAATACACAGATGCTTTATAATTTCGTTGTACTACTTAAAACTTAAGAAAGAATAAGATGAGTTAAGAAACAACCAAAAGGTTTAAACGACCAAATTGAAATAGGTTACGTCATATCATCATCAGCCTATTAATGTTCCCACTGCTGCGACACAGGCCTCCTCTCTGTGAGAGGGAATGGGCCGTTATCCACCACGCGGGCCCAGTGCGGGTTGGTGGATGTCACATGTCTTCGAATTTTTGGTTCTAGGACGGTTTCCTCACGATGTTTTCCTTCACCGTTATGAGAGCAGTGAAGGAAAACAGGACCTACTTCTTGCAAGTCGCGGCCGATACCACTGGGCCACCACTGCTCTTCAACGTCATATTATGTTTTCAAATAGAACCAATAAAAACTTTTTAACAAAATATCAAACCGACTTCCAAAACAAAAAACTACAAAACAAAAAATAATTTTCTTTTCCGAAAAACGGGAAACAATGGGTACAAAAGACACCGACTTCGGAAAAGAAAATTAGTAGTTTTTTGTTTTCGAAGTCGGTTTGATTTTTTGTTAAAAAGTTTTTTATTTTTCTCTTTTTAGTTTTGGTAGGTATCTCCAATTAACATGATAATCATTTATAGCATCACAAACAATTGACATTGTGTCGAATATTGGATACATAATTACATGAATTGGTAGAACATAATTGCAGTAAAATTATCACTTCAAGATAAATTAAATTATTGTAGCAAAGCGTAGACTGATTTAAATAAAAAAAATACAAATATTTCAGAGTTCCAGTGCCTACCTTCCGGCTTCATCATCAGATCAGTTCGATGGTACAATTTTCATCAGTACCATTTATTTATAAGTATTTGCTTCATCATAGTCGGTTATCTATTCGAGATATTCATATTCATATTAAATTTATTGCAACCATAATGTACATACAGGTGGTAAATATTAGTTACAGAAACAATTATGGACCCTGTCGGGCACAGCAACATTCTAGATACATTTAGTGTCTAGGAGAGAGGAATAGCTCTTAATATTTTTGTTTGTAATTAAAATTTCAGTTATCCATTTCTTATCTAGCTGCTTTTATTTGGTTTAACATACTAATATATGTGTGAAATTTATGAATTATTATTGCTTATTAATTTATTTGCTTAAATTTTTGTATCACAGTTAGTTTATTTGATATAAATTTTTGGATTCCAATTAGTTTGTTTATATTTAATAAAATTATCGAATTAAAAATTATATTCATTTTAATAAAATTAATACTTAGTATCTGATAACGATGTCCATATTATATTTTGAGTCAATTAATTCTTTATGTTATTTTACTAATCTAACTAATAATTGTTTTTATTTTTACTAAAACTAATAATTAACATGTCCATATTATATTTTGAGTCAATTAATGTCATTTACTTATCGAGTTATCAGTTATTTTTATTCATTATTGAATTTATCCGTCAGATATTCGTCAATAGTGTAATAGCTTTTATTAATTAAGAATTGTTTTAATTTATTTATAAATATATTGGTTTTATTTACTTGTTTTATGCTTTCCGGTAATTTATTATATATCTTTATCGACATAGCATACGGACTAGAAGAGTGCAATTTAAGACGGGAGGAGGGTAGATCTAGTCTGTTTTTGTGGCGCAACGAATAATTTGTTTGCATGTCTTCTCTTGTGTTGTATGACTCTGGGTGTTTCCGAACCAGTTTACATAATTCTAAAATATAAATATTAACTAAAGTAAGGATTTTGTATTTCTGGAAGTAAGGCTTGCAACTATCTGTCTGATCTATGTTAGTAATTATACGAATCAGCTTTTTTTGCAGGATGAATAGAGTGGGGGCGTCCGTGCTATTTCCCCATAAGATTACGCCATAGCTTAACCAAGATATCTTATACCCGTGACATACTTAGCATTTAGGAGTTCCAGTGGCCATCTATGGTATTCTTCATCAGTTCCACTTCACCAAATGATACTTTCTGAGTGCAAATGATTGCATTGTTGATGAAAATACAAAAATTACTATATGTATGCCTATAATATTTGAGGAGTTCCCTCGATTTCTCTGGGAACCCATCATCAGATCCTGACTTGATGACTATGGGACCAACTAGGAAGGTACTACTAGGAAGTAGGTAAGCCCTTTAAAACAAAAGATGAATTTTTGAAATCGGTCCAGGCGTCTTTGAGTAATCGGGGAACATACAAAAAATTTAAAAAATCCGACGAATTGAGAACCTACTCCTTTTATTGAAGTCGGTTAAAAATAACGTCAGCCGCATTCACGTTGTGCAATGACCAGTGGGCTATATACTTCACGCAATAAGTTCCTGAAGATGGAAGACGCCGTCAAACCCAGACCAAAAGTAGGTGGTGGTGAAACGAGTTAGTACCTGGAAGCACTTGTGGTGAAAAAAAAATCTTCGGAATAAAAAATTTGTATAAATAGATAAACTTGGTGGCTTCTCATTCCTTTGATTTCCATTATTTTTTAAAACAAAAATCTGTTTAAAAGTTTCACGATCAAAAAACAGAAAACAGCTACTTTGCCAGCGAAAATTTATCAATAACTACAAGATATATGATAAAAAATAAAAACGACACAGGTCCGTCGTCTACAAGCCCTTGAACGAAACTGAAAAAGTTAAAATGCCTCGCGCGAGCGTTGCGCTAGGCATATTAAAATTAAGACAATTAATTAAAATTAAATAAGTACTCAAAAATTAAATATAAATAATGGATTCGATTGATAAACACCTGCAATTTCAAATTATTTACCAGTTATTTTTATATTCAACATATTCTTACACGTAGGCAACACTTTCGCACGTGATAAAATTTCCTTTTGTCCGCGTGGACAATATATTTTTTTAAGTACAAATACAATTAACTTCAAAAAACAAAATTGGTTGCTTACGAGTACTAATATACTATATGCCCAGTCCACACCATTTTTTGCAGATTGTTATTCGCCACCAGTAAGCTGAAAAAGCAATTGAAAAACCTGGTGTTTCGGGATTACGTAAAAACGTGTGTTAGGAATTAATTTTTTCTAATTTAAATTGAGCAGTTATCAAAAATATGTAATGTACATTTACTAGATAACTATGTGAAGCAAAAAGTTGCATTAAAAGATTTATCTTGTAGTTATTGAGAAATTTGCGCTAAAAAAGTAGCTTTTTCCTGTTTTTAGCTCGTGAAACTTGTAGGGGCTCTTAATCAGCAAGCTCTAGACAACGATTCCCAATTCGGTGGTGTATGTCAAAAAAATTATTTCGTTTCAAACCTTTTCTGTATGTGAATGTGCTTACGTCTAACCAAGGACGTGGCTTGAGGTAATTATTCCTACAAAAACAGGCTGAAGGACATAATGAGGTATTAAGGTACTTACAGGATACTTGGAACACTGCTTAGAGTTGGGTGATCACCACACTTGTCCATTTAGACTTATTTCACGATAGTTTCCTTCGCGCACGTGAATTTTGAGCCGGCCGGCTTTGATTTTGATTTCGAACAGAATTGTTTTACCGCCCGCCGTTAGATGGCGCAAATGAGGTATAGTCTTTGCCGCACTTGCAGATGTAACAGTGCGTTTTGGCGGCGTATTCGAAATTTGAATATAAAGGAAAGGAAGGGAAGCCCTTCTTAAAAAAAAACATAAATATTTTTTGACAACTTGTATGGCTTTGGATCGACAAGATGGTCGTAGTGTGAAAAATTGAAGACTGTAGCTCCAACCAATTGGCTGTAAAAACTGTGTGACAGACGAAGGACAGACAGACACGTGAGTGACAGCAATAGGGCTCCGTTTGGACCCTTCGAGTACGGAACCCTAGTCATCTCAGACGACTTGTAGGTACTCAAAATTTTCACCATTTTAAAACCAATGTAAACGCTTTACTTCAGGAACAATCTTCTTTACCAGAACAGGAACACAACTTAAGTAGTTTGTCACAGCAAAGATAGCAGTATAAAGTCCTGACCTAACACAGCAACGTAACCTTGTAGAGAAAGATAAGGCATCTAACGCGACGGCTACAACAAAATATGTATCAGAGCGGACATTAACAGAGTTGCCAAACTATCAGATACACTGCGAATCTGCTCACCAATCTAGTGCGTAGGGTTGACGTTACTAAAATTTAAAAAAAAAAACTACATGCAATACAATAAAACTATGGCAGATTAAATGCACTAAACCAATAACAAGTAAACCGATTAAATCAGTTAGCAAGATTATCCTGGCTACATATGGAATAAGCCCAGTTTCTGAAGCCTTAAATTTGAGACTCAAGGGATTAGGTTTAAGTACTTAATTTGCATTTTAGTTTGTAAAGAATACGTAAACTTTTGTTTTTTAGTCGATAAACTAAAAATTCTGCTGTATCTAAATGATCTCCAAAACATGATAAAAACAAAATAATGGCACAACAAGGTGGCCAATATTACAACAGAAGTCAACTTCGCAACTAGTTGGTCCTATTGCCTATACTATTGAGTTTACCATTAATAGGCAATGAACTTATACATACCTACAAGCTTAGCTAAACAGTTTTCACTAACATCACAATTTAAATTTAGTCCAACCATGCATGAAAACGCACCACACCACCCAGAAATAATGGCCAAAAACCCATCAGAGTTTTAGTTAACACACTTTATTAACTTAGTAGCAGCCCTAATCCGGTTTAAACCAGATACAAGCTCGGGAACGGGGGAAAACGTAGGATTAAACGGACGCCCCCAATAACATTTACATAGAAATGGACCTTTACTGGTACACATTTTTACTGACCTTATTCATTCCTGAGTAAATTTTTCACTGTTAAACTACTCCTCTTTATGTGGGACTCCGAATTTTATGGAGCGGTATTTACTTTAAAGTAATGGAATAGAGGTTTTTGGGACAGCTTGATTTTTTTGGTGACCGTATTTTTAATAAAAAAATTAAATAAAAATAAAATAAAGTTTATTGATTCAATAAAATAGTGTTACAGTATAAAGATGTGACACTGGATCCTGCACTAGGATACCCTGTGTCGCAGAATCCAGTCTCTCTCGACAAATAATATGGTTTTTTGTTTAGAAGTAACAAATGCAACGGTTCCAATCAATAAAAAAAAAAAAAAAACTGAAAGGTAACTAAAAGTGTAAGCGTAAGTGTGTTGGTATGTAAGAGATATGCTATTGTGTGTATGTGGTTGTGTGTATGCAGTGATGTGTATGGTAATATGGTCTGTTAACACTAAATTGTTAGTAGGTTTTCTGTTTCGTTGTAGGTAAGTCCCAGTAGCCAATCCCGAACTTGTTTTTTGCACCCAAACTTGGTCATGGGGAGGATTTATCGGTGTACTTATACTATTTGACCTGCCTGATCTAACAATTGGAACATAGAAAACTTGCTACACATATAGTAACTGATCAATTTATTTGACCTTCAAGCCGTACCTTTATTTAATTATTCGTTTATCCTCGCACAGGACCGCTTTGGAGCAATTACACCAATGGAGCACAAACTTAAATAAACTATAAGTCCAGATTTCCTCACGATGTGTTCTTTTGCTTATGAATTGAAAACGTCACATTGGTACTTTCCCCGCCCGGATACGAACCTCAAGCACAAACAGACTTTATGCCTTTTCAAATGATCAGAGATTGGATTTTGCATACATCTGTGAGAAATAAAAAGACTATAAAGTTTTCTAAGAAAACATAAGAATTAAGTACAATGTGTAACTAAATTATAAAGCAGAGAAATTAGCTAGAACCTCAACGCTTGATTCACAATCCATACGTTTAAATTAAGAATCTTAAAATAGTAAATAAAATACATCCACACTTACTAATCCCCATTCAACAGCCACATTACTCACCGTAAACAAACCTACATAATCTCGGAATCCCTTCACTATAGAGTCCCATAAACTTTACTCCTACACCGTTAAAAACCTCTAATTTGTATGCTAATCATATCATATTAGATAGTTGGTTTAATCCTCCTTGTTTTGTAAGCCACACTGCTGTTCTATCGCTAGAGTGCCGCTATCTCACAAAATAATATATTGAGTTTTTTTTGTTTATCTCAATTGTCCCACTCCTGGGTAAGGCCTCCCCCCATTCCTTCCATTTCTCTGGATGATTTAATTCATCTCGCTAATTCTCAAGGAAACCATCCAAGGCGTCTCACCATCTTATCTATCTCGCTCTCTTGTCTCAGTCAAAAACTGTACAACGGGATCAATAAACCGCTTGCGATACATAAACTTAATTTACACGAATGCAAAATCTCCGTGAAAGCGTGGTTGATGGATGGAAACTGGCCAAGTGCGAGTCAGACTCACACATGAAGGGTTCCGTACCACTATCGCAAAAAACGGCAAAAAAAAACACTTTTGTTGTATGGGAGCCCACTTAAATATTTATTTTATTCTGTTTTTAGTATTTGTTGTTATAGCGGTAACAGAAATACATCATCTGTGAAAATTTCAACTGTCTAGCTCACGGTTCACGATATACAGCCTGGTGACAGGCAGACAGACAAACAGACAGACAGACAGACGGATCGTGGGGTCTTAGTAATAGGGTTTCGTTTTTCTTTGCGTACGGAACCCTAAAAACTACGACAGAATAGAACACCTTTTATCTTCCTTTAATCAATAGTCCAACACAAACATATTATCTTCATACATACACTTGACATTCCACAAACACATATACACACACACACACATACATTCACACACACCTCCGAACCCACACAACACACCATCACACACATTCTCACGATTGTTATTTTTATTCTACAAATTATATGTTTTATTTTTATTTTTACAACCAAATTTTAAATAACCAGCGACATACATATTGACTTTTATAATGGAGGAACTCTGACTCCCAAGTCACAGGTTTACCTAGTTTAGAAGCCAGGGAACCTATGCTTAATAATAATTTTGTAACTTTGTCTGTAACTATGCTTTCATATTTTTTAAAAAAAATCTTGTCCTCGGTCAGCCGCGACCCCGTCTCATGGGGTCGGGCGTCATCAGGGCTCCACTCTTGCGATAAACGGGCCCACAGCTTAGTCCGCATCCGACAGACATGGACTACCCAGTCCTATTTCCTTTAAGCTGCTCTTGAGTTATAGACAAAAACAAAACTACAAGAAATAATAAAATCGATCGATCGATGCTGTTTATCAACTACAAATCATCTGCGAGAGTTTTCGATGTCATAATCTAAAATAGCGCACTTTCAAATAGACACTTGGCTAGCTTAAATCAATTACTTTAATATTTATAATCAAGATTCTAAACTTAGCAATTTGAGCGTTTTAATTATTTTCTTGGTATCCATAAATAGAAATATGTTTCTTAGACAGAAAGAGAGAGATTTTTTTTTCTGCTTACGGTCACATTAACTCAAAATATATAATAACTCAAAATATATAATAACTCAAAATCGGCCAAATCTCAGATAGTGACACTCTACTATAGGACGGCAATACAGATTACACGGCTGTAGTAAAATTGCTTCATAATTATGTTACGGTGAAATGTTTTGATAGGAAATTACGTATGCTGCCGGATTTAGTTTGGAATTGATTGGTTTTTAGAATTTACCGGGATTTTGTAGTGTTATGTGATGTGTTTGGAAGCTTCCGGTTAGAAATAAAGCTTGATCTTTAAAGTCATTTGAGATAGATTTTACCAGACATCCAACCTTAGCTTCCGTGGTGAATAGATTTATCTTTTAGCAGGCCAGAAAGGTCAGCAACAGAATGCTTGGCAAGCATTGGTGATGAAAAACGTTACTCTTTGGCTTTTCAATAATCTGTTTTTTTTAACAATTTTCATAGGCATTGTATATAATATTTCATGCATGCACGGTTCGGGTGACAAAACAAATCTCGTGTTAAATTGTAGTTAATGAGTTCATTGTACCTTGCATTTAAATGCCCAAATAACAATAAACAATCAAAACTAATGACATCCTTAATAGCCGCCCAGGTGACTACTAAATTCGACCCAGATTCAAAAGCCCGGCATCCCGTGAAATCCCAGCACTGGCCGCACGACCAACACTAACTCACCCGCTTCAATCCCGCGCAAATCTCCAGACTAATGCAGCCGGGTAACGTCTGTGATTCCACACATTGTCCTTACTTTGGGGAGCAAAGCTAAGCGAGAAATGAACAAGCTTTGTGCTGGGTGAAGAATTGAAAATTCTGTAAAGGCATTTTGAAGAGGTCTCTTTTAGGTTCGCAGGTGTGACAGTGATGGACGTTTGGTCAAAAGCAGAGAGGATTTGTGTTAGGATTTGCGTCACTCTTCAAATTCTGTTGGCGTAAATTTTTCGCAAAAGTACGGTAAGCCGGCACCATAATTTCTAAATAGTCTCTAAAGTTAAATATGAGAGTAAGTAACACGATCACATTTGCGTCTTTAAAACATTATGGGCAGAGAGCTCCGACTGAATTTCCTTAGTAAAAAGTCATAAATTAGGTTCACCTATTTCCTCCTCCAATATTAGACCAATTTAAAAGATATTCCATAAACTGAAAAAGAAAGATATGCCTCTATTGCCAGCGCAATTTTGAAATTTTTTTGAGGGTTCTAGTGCTTCTAAGGATAACGTATCATCAAAAAGGAAAACATAGTACGTAATCTTTATTTTTCAGTTGATAGAATATCTTTTAAAATAGTCCTATATTGGAGGAGGAAATAGGCGAGAACCAAACCTCGAACTACGACTTTTTACTTAGGATTTACAGTCGGATGTCTGCGACCGCTACCCAACATTTGATGTAGTTAGGTTTTCACGCCTTTTTCATTTTTATCTGCAACTAGGTGTTGCTTGCGATTTCATCCGCGGTAAATTATAGCCTATGAGTTATTATGATATATAAGCTACATAACAGTAAAGTTTCATGAAAATCCGTTAAGTAGTTTTTGCGTGAAAGAGTAACAAACATTCGTATTCACAAACTTGCACATTTATAATATTATTGTCCAATATATAAATCTGCCTGTTTTTTTTCAAATAACAAGAAGCAACCCAGAATTCTTTAAACAAATAGGTATCCTAAACCTTTATACACTAAATTATCAATCCCAAAGACCTAAACCGCCCCACAACGATTCAGGATAATTTAAAACCCGTTAAGGGTCCCTAGATCCCTTTAATTCAGTGAGAGTCCAGATAAATGGCGCCGGTATATTGGCCTACTATTAAAACTATAAATCTCGTGGTCAGCTCTATGAGGTAAGGGGAAATTAAAGGGATTCGGTGAGCCAGTGTGTTCTGGTTGATTTGCTGGTTTTCGGGTAAGCTAAGCGGGCGTGAATTTTGTGGTTAGGGGTCGCGGACTGAGTTTTGATGGTGAATTTTGGTTTATATATTACTGTAATATAGACTAAATTGCTTTCTTGTTCATTAATGATTGACTGTTTCGTTGATAGAATCGTGACACTTTCGTATGTAAATAACGAAACGCTTCCGATGACAAGATGTCACTTATCTATATCTTATGAGCATATTTAGACGTAGTGAAGTTTTTAAATGCCTGACTAAGATAAAACAGTGACAGACTTACTCCAGAAATACGCTTGGAAAAGACTAGATATAACAAGAAAAACAAGCGCTTTAAAAAAATACCCTCAGTTTCTGGTTAAATGGAGTTGGAATTGAGAATTTGAAGCTGTTAACTTGTCAAAGGCCAGTTTGAATTCTTAAACTTTGCATTATATTTTTCGCTTTATTTATTGATGACGCGAGGTTAAATCAGCCATATTCTTTTACTTTAAAGTCAAAATTAAGTAGTTCTTATCTTCAAATTCCTATTTCCCTTTTTTCCTTCAACAAAAAAAAATTAACAACGTTTACCAAGTTCTTGATTCCCCGCATCATAAAGTAAGCAGACAATATTAGGAGGTAACACAGAGGTCTCAAATTAACATGGCGGGCCGCAACTGTTACACACAGAATTTAATACGGGCCACATTAACGGCGACCGCATCGTCTTCCGCACCGTAGGACCTCCAAACGTTCGGTGGGACAGAATGTGACTTTAGTTAACAAAAGTGAGTAAAATATGTTATATTAGGTTTAATACTTTGATTGAGTAGTGATCTTCTTCTTCTTAGCGTATCGATGGCAAATACAAAAAGTTAAAAAAAAGATAAGTGATAATGGGGATAGTTTTAAAATAAGTGCTGATACAAATCTGAATTGAGCAGATGCAGCTGTGATAATCAGACAGAAAAAATACCATCATTGAAGGTTCTTTTTTTTACGATTTTCGTGTGAACTGTTAATAATGTTGTCAGTAGTTTAAAGATTAACACTGCCAAAGTGAGTTTATTGTCCTCTTTAAAAAATATCAATGATTACAGACCACAGACACAGATACAGATACAATAACTGAAACTTACTTCATACCTCAGTCCATCATGTTTTAAACCATATGTAAGGATTGACTAATTTAATTATTATTATTTACAATTTCTGAATCAGCTTATTTCACCAACTAAAAATATCTGCTATCAAAAACAGCAACAACGCACAAACTACCCTTAAATCCGCCAAAAGCGAAAATCCGTCATCAATTCCCCGGCAGCCCAAACAAGACTTATCCGGACTCACCCCAACCTATTCTCACCCCGACCACGACAAATGTACTAATCCTACAAGTTTATCCTTGTGGCCCACTGAAATCTCCGAAACAATGGCGAGCATGTTAACTGCCTCGGGTGACCGCAAGGCTCTGTGCAGATTACTGGGGGACAGAGCGGGAGATATGACCCAGGCTGCTGTTAGAAAGAGATGCTGTGCGGTTGCGTGTTAATTAAATTAAACGGGGTCTAGCTATGGGTTAATGGCCAGTAATCGCGGTGCGACGCTTGTCTTGTAGACCCACTGTGCTGTTTGTTGTACATTAGACCCTATTTGCTGTATGTAGTACATGAGTGTAGTAATTGTTTCGCAGTTCTCATGTGGACGGATATTTTGATGACTGTCGGTTTGTCAGTTTGTCGTGTTTGATTCTGTGATGGTAATTGGCGATTTTTGCAAAGCAAAACAAGGCATTTCTCTCGGGAATCGAATTGGTAAGGCGCTTTTGTGTTTGGTATTGGTTGAAGGCCATCACATCAACCCAAGGAATGGCCTGGTTGTATTTGTTTCATAAGAATCGGCCAAGGATAGTTGAATCGTTTCGCTTTTATGCTTCTCTGAATTGACATCATAACTTTTGAATGTCAACCTCTTTGTTGAGAAGATAGTCCACCGTATTTTGAAAGTAGACAAATAAATAAAACTATTGCAATTTAAATCCTTACAAAAACCCGAATTAAGCTTAACTGCTTAACATAATTATAAACAACTGGCACTGATGTTTTATACAAAAAACTCTATTGTCCACCTCCCCTACGCATAAAAGAATCATGAAACGAGCTTAAAGCAACTTTATTATGCCAACATAAAACACCAAATGTTAGCTCACACGTCAAAAGCAGTATTGTTATTAAAACATTACCCTAAAAACAAGGTTCCATACAAAATTATATTAAAATTTAATCATATTCACCACTTTTTACTAGCCCAAGCACTATAATATCGCGGCGCATAAATATTCTACGTCTACCCTCGAGATATGAATTAATCACCGACCTGTCAACAAAGTGAAGTGTCATCGAGCCCGAAAGAGGGCGCTGAGATGTGTTCAAACTTGAGTATTCAAATTTAAGGTGTCATTGTCAAAAAAAAACAGTTAAAACATCGAAATTTTATTACTTTTTTGGTGCGTTAAAAACAGTTGCTGGGCCTTTATATAAATAAAAAACATTTTTTTTGTTTTTTTTTACTTTTTTTATTTGTTTTTTTCTGGGATTTTGTATGGCAAAAAAAAATATTATTATTATTGCTAATTCTTACTGCAATGAAATGAAATCTCAATTGTTTTCAACAGACACGCCTTTTCTTTAAGGACAGCATAGCAAACAAACATTAAAGATTTCAGCTCTGAGACACATATTAAGTAGGTAAAACTTAATATAGAATATTTATTGATCGAAAAAAATTGCTTATCCCCAACAAAAGAGAAAATTGCTAACCCTAAAAAAGTATGTTTACTCTTTGCATAAAAAATCTTGTTTCACTGTGATTCCCCAACACTTTTCCTAAAACTTTTGTTCGACTGTAACTTTCTAGTCTGTGTCTAAGTCTCACAATCTGAACACCCCAAGAAGGGAGCTCGCAGGGTAATTACCAGCATACATAATAAACGCGATGAGTACAATTTTAAGCCAATAAATAACACGTAATACACCCGAAAATATGGTGGCGCATTCATTATAGCCAAGACATAATGGTTTAGTGTCGTACGGAGTTGATATTACCTGACACGTAATTAGGTAGGATGGAAGGTTTCTTTATTATGAGTCATGTTAAAAGCGAAAGAATTTGCTGGATAACTTTGCGCCTTGCGAGTGCTTAAAAATATAAGGGTGCTGTATGACAGTCATGTCACGTGAAATCCATGTAGAATCTATATACATATATAACAAAGTCGTGTTAGTTACACCACTTATAACTCAAGAACGGCTGGACCAATTTTTATGATTTTTGTGTTTTTGGATTTATCTTTGTCCGGAATAGAATAGTAAGTAATAAAACATCAAAAAAAATAACGATAAAAAAAACATTTTCCCATACATTTTGCCAACACACAATTGTTTCAATCATTTATCTCTGATAAATAATTGAAACAAAGCGCCCACACAAAATGAACATGGCGTTGTATGCTGGTTCCGGTATTGCCAGTAGATGGCGTTGTTGATTTTTCTGTAATTCATCTGGTAAAAAAAAAACTGGTAGGTAGGTAAGTAGGGTAGGGCAGGTAGGTATGTAGGGTAGGGTAGGTAGGTATGTAGAGTAGGGTAGGTAGGTATGTAGGGTAGAGTAGGGCAGGTAGGTTAGTAGGTAGGGTGTGTGTGTAGGTAGGTAGGTAGATTGGTAGGGTAAGTAAGTCGAATAGGGTAGGTTGGAAGGTAGGTATGTAGGGCAAGGCAGGGTAGGGTAGGTAGGGGCCATTTTGCTCAAGATAGTTATCACGTACAGTTAATTAAGTGACCTCATATAAATCAATAGTATTCAACAAGTGTCACGAGCTCCCGCCACAACAACCATTGTACCAGTCCATTATTAAACGACAATCTGTTCGAGTCTGTGTTTCCAGATAGCTACAACCTCGGGGTCTTTAAGTCAAGAGTGAATAGGTTACTTCTAGGCAAGCGTGTTACACCGTCGACCACATCATCGCTTACCATCAGGTGAGATAGTGGTCAAGCGCGAGCCTATCTAAAATAAAAAAAAAAAAAAAAAAAAAACAATTAAAAATGCTATAATCCTCAGTGCGTGCAAAATTTTTGGGAACATTTTAAATAATTTATATGGCAAAAAAACGTTTGCCGGGTCAGCTAGTAATTAACAAAATCATCGTTTACCATCGTATGCGAAAGTGTTTAAATCCGAGCCAGTCAATACCAAAATAGTTATTTATGCTACAAGTGCGGAAAGTAGGTGATTTCCGATGAGTGGTATTTTTATTCACGAGCGAGCGAAGCGAGTGAGTGGATAAATCGACACGAGTCGGAAATCATCTTACGCACGTGTATCATACAAAATTTTACTATGCATTGTGCGAGGAAATAAAAAAATATATCTGAACCAAGCATGAAATTAATAAAATGGCGCTTATTCAAGGGCACTCAGCATATCCACAGATAAACTAATAGTGCATAGTTCCTCTGGCATATCTACTGCGTATGTGCAAATAGCTGTCACGTCGTAACGCAAAAAGGCACGAGCAAAATATTCATTCTGCCAAACATATTTGATGAATATTTAAAATTAATTTATTGATCAAAATCTAAATCTAGAGTAATTAAAAACGCCTAAAATGAAATATTAGTTTTGTTTTACCTTTTATATGAATGGATAATCTGTACCTAAATAATTTTTAAAACTTTTCTCAAATAATAAAAACTCTATGCGGCGGGCTGACGTTGTAGTTAAAAATTAAAAAAGTACAGGAAAGTAAAAAGCACTAGTAAAAAAAAGTGACACTTTCCGCACAGTTTGGCTGCTTGGAAAACGCTCTTTTCGAGGACATGCATTGTAAAAAATATTTCGAGGACAAAGAATAACTGCTTTGAATTTGTATACGGAATTGGTTTACTGGATTGTTTGGAATAAAAAGTACTAAGTTAAGTTAAGATTACACTAGTCGATTTTATCCATACAAACGTAGTCTAGGGATTACTCCACTGTTTGACGATGCACGTTCAAAATAAAAAGCGATATCAATTTGTCTCATCATTATCTAGCCCTGTATGGAAGGGAAAAAGTAAAAAAAGAAAATATTTGAAAGTTATGAGCGTCGAAAGTTCCACATTTCGACACTAATGTTAACGCATAATTGGGCGCAAATGAATACCTACCATAAGAAGACGGAAAATTGCAAAACGGCCTCCATACAGGGATAGATTAGTAGTTCAACAATTCATATAATTTTATTTTGAACAGATAGATTTAGTCGTTTTTTCATGATATCTAGACTGCCAAAGGTCCGTTTATACAATTTCGCGCGCTCGATTAAGGCAAATCTTAAAATTGTATACCCCAAATATCAACCGAACTCTGTATACATCTCATCATAATTTTTTTGTTGGGTGGTGGTTTGTTGGTTCATGGTTCAAGCGAACTGTCATTTCACCTAGCTTCTCAGGGTGTGTGATTAACTCAATAGCAATACAAATAGCAGGTTGCTTGTGGTAGTATTTAATTCACCACTGCATTGACCAAGTTTACATACTTCGTAAATCATGTGAGAAACTTTTCCTAAATCAACGCATTAAGATATTCCACGCATTTCGACTCGAAATTCAAATCAAAAACTTTCTGTATATCAAACAAAGTACGAACAGCTCTATACAAATCCTTAGCCTCCTTCCCTAAAATATTATCGCCCCCTACCCCAAGGCTTGTTTGGGAAATAATGGATTCATTCTATATTCATTTACATGGCTAATAAGATTGGCCTGACACTGCCTGTGTCGCTGAATTACCCTGTCAAATATAATAATCTTACTGCCCGTGTAGGGTGGGTTCTGATGGAAAGTCGAAGTATTGAATTAATGAGTTTAAATCAAGTCGATATTAGTGTGATGTTTCAGTATCGGTGATGAGATTTGGGAGGTTATCTGATCGAACCCAGCGTAAAAAAAACTTTTATGCAGAAAGAAAAATGATGTTTTTTGTTCTTCTTCTCGTCGCGTCGCGGTACATTCTACAATTATAGCGTTTGAGTTCAGTTGGTGGCTAAGGACCGATCACTGAATTGAGTATCTATACTTAAGAACGTCTCAAAACGTGCCAAAGTTTGACAGGTTTTAAGGCTTAATCAGAGTTGAACAATTGTACATTGAGTGACAAATACTCAACATCGAATTCTTAAAAAATCTACTGCAGTGCAGCGTCCGTGGCATCGTTCAAGTATTCTAGGTTTCAGGTTGATGGACACTTGGGGCTCTCCAGTAAAAAGGACATCTGAACAGGAGCACCACACCCGCAGTTTTTCTTTGATTTTTTTAACTCCATTTGATTTAATGTAAGATTGTATAATTTTCACATTGAAAACATAATTTTGATAGAAAAAAACCTTATAAATAAGCGAGTTTTTCTAGACATGCCTGCCTAGATGTTAAAACAAATTTTCGGTTTGTTTATTTTTCTCTCGTCCTTTCTCGCTAACCAATGGCAAATGAACTCAACCCAGCTGCAGAATCTGTTCAAAAATTTCCCTCACGCCATAATTTAAAAAGCCCAAGCGATAAAAAAGCCTAATTCCACTTAAACAATAATTTAACTTTCATGAGGCAAACGTGTTAATGACCATCCTTTCGCCAGCGCCAAGATTTCGCCAAAAAAAGTCGCAGCTGTATGCTGAACCCGGCTTTAGTCATTAATTCTGGGGGAAAGAGATGGTTATATTTCCAGCTTTACGTCTTATAGTAAGTGACGTGATCCAATTTGAATTTTCTCCTTTCAGATTTTGTTATGTCAAACAGTCGTTTGAATTAGCTTTTTGTCGGGCCGTTTGATGCGAACGAATTGGATACGAAAATAAGGGGTTGCTAATGTTATTACATTTGACAGACGGCGAGCAATGAGGTTATTGACTGTGCTGTACATTGATTTTTAAGATTTAAGTTGCGAGTGGGAGGCAAATGAATTATTAGGTGTTTGTTGTAGCTGATGATCGATGGAGATTATTATTGTTTTTCAATTTCCTTTCTTCGTTGGTCGTTCCATTTTTAAGTGAATGGCCTTGCTTTTAATATGCAGAATTTTACGATTGGATATTCTATGTTTTGTTAAAAATACCTCATGATGGACAGCATGTTTCCTTAACTGAAGGATTTTTGTAATTATTGATTTGACCTCGATCGCACCTGATGGAAAGTGAGGATGTGGTAGATCTCATCACTGGCAGCTTCTGGGCTCAGTCTATTGTCTACAAAAAAACGAAGCTAAGCCCAGAAGCTGCCTGTTCGCTATTGCTTTGAAGAGTGATGGGTATAGGTGATAGAGAATACAGCCACTGACAGAAAGTTACTTGGGTTGAAAAAAATCCGCGCGCTGTATCTGAAACAACATTCAAGTAGAAACTGTGCACGCTTTAAAGCTGTTATTTCCGTCTCTTTTCACCTTAATAATTACATGAAATCTAAACCTGTGTCCAATTTCCAAACTACTCAAATACGTACAAATAAAAACATTACCATAAATCGTAATACCCACACCCTTCAATCCAGACAGATGCGCTTTCAAATTTTATAATCGATTCAAAACTCGATAAAATTAATCGAGCATCATTTAACACAAAGCGCCGACAAACATCGATATATAAATTAACATTATCCCGGGGCGTATCGATAAAATTGTCGAAAGCTTAACAGAATTGTATGAATTATGTATTCGATTGTAAAGTATTGTTCGATTCAATCGGTTTGTAGTTCGGCTCTACGAGCTGTGTATATTAAGTTTATGTGGGAAGCTTGTATTGAAATTGGTGTTTTTTATAACTTTTGGTGTTTTCTTGTTAAGATCATGTTTCGTGTTTCTGTTAGTTCTGTCTTTGGTTCTTCTTAATCTCTTGTACAGTCAGCAAAATAACAAGCTTTATTTTACTATCATGGTTTCTAAAATGTTTGCATGAATCATGTCTCAAGTCTCGTCTTCTCCTTCTTCGTCGTTCTCTCACTGCTGAGTATTACGACCACATACGATACGATTCCAAGGTCTTCTGAAAGATGGACCTCTTGGTACATACTGCCTCCCACAGCCAACACCAGACCATCTCGATGGTATTTTGCCTTGGGCGCTATGTTTTTCACACAGTAAGAGCCAAAAGTAACTTTCATTCTGAAACAAACAGCAAGGGATTTTAGGTTTTTTTTTGTAATATTTTCTATTTGTACAATTCTTTTTCTGACAGTTTGTTGGCTATCAAAAAATCTACTACTATGCGTCAAGTCCAAACTATCACTAAGTACTCTGCATATTTTGGTATATCGTTGTCCACTATCAAACTAAGGACTTATGCCCACAAAGCGTGGCAATAAATACGTCCCTAGTAGCCATAACTCAAATTGTGCTCACCACTATATGTTTGAATGGTGGTATAAATGGGCATTATACATAAAAGCAATTTTTATTGCCAAAATTGACAGTAGCCCCTCTATATCAAGTTATAAGCGCAAGCGGGGTTAAAAGCAGCGAGTCACTTATAACTTTAAATTGTTCATACCTTATTATGAGTTTCTTAATTTTCATGTATATTGGAGCAGTTGCTTATATAACTTGATTCTCAATGATTGAGTCCCAGCGATATGAAGTATTTGTACCAGATTGACTACTTTCTAGTCGTTAAAGGTATTAAATGAATTTTGGAGTTCACATCCCATCATCAGCCTACTGGGACACAGGACTCTGGGGGCCCAGTGTGAGTTGGTGGATATGGTCTTCGAATTTTTTGGTTCTAGCCTGTTCCCTCACGATGATTTCCTTCACCGTTTTGAGCGCAGTTGTGATGATATAATTTACACAAAGTAAAACGCCTACCAGCAGTGGTGGATGAGAGCAGTGGTGGCCCAGTGGTATCGGCCGCGACTTACAAGTTGTAGGTCGTGGATTCGAGCCCAGGTAGGCTTTACTTTGGAGGTCTAGACGAAGTGAAATTTTATCAAATGTCCAAAATATTTGCACTCGACCAGGTTATATATCGGTACCGTATGGGTAAGAGTCCAAAAATTATGGGTTTGATTGCCATACTTTTTAGACCCTTTGACAATCGTCATCGATTGTCAAAGGGTCTAAAAAGTACTACTAGTAGTCACTAAAACATTGTGTATTTTTTATTTTATCTGAACTGCATTTGGACCCACTGAAACAGAACTGTTATTGCCCTTTTCAGGCAGTAGTGGGTTTGCAAATGAGCTCACACCATTGTAGCATAACGCTGTCACTCCAGCACACTCTAAGACCTTAGAGTCCGATTACTATTTTTATAACCTCTTGAATATACTGATTATGCGTCAACGCTGTAATCTTTACTCTTGCACCCCACCTAATATAAGAGGCGTAAAATGCGCTAGCACGTAAAAATATCGTGGACCCCTCGTTATGGGGGCACTTTGTCATCTCACGCTTTATGGGGCCCATGGTCATCGCTATCTGGACTACCATGCAAAATATACGACTAGTTTTAATAGTACTACAATATTTATGGGGTTTGCAAATCGTGCGTTAAGTTTTAACGGTGTCTCGTGAAGGGAGATTATTTAAATTGAATTAAATTTTATGCGACTGGTTTGGAATTTATTGACGTAGGTGCATAGTTTCAGTCATTTAATTTAATGGAGTACCTTCTTGTTAAATTTAGTGTCAGTGAAATAATTTTGCTGATTTTCTAATATCCTGTCTGTCAGTAATATCAGTGATTTAAAAATCTATATAGTACTTATAAACTTTTCAGTGATCTTGTGGGTTGTTGCTTTTACTATTAAAATACATACCTAGTGGATATTTTGGAACTCGAAATATTAGAACTTTTCTGAAAAATACATGCACTCTGAAAGACTTTTACGAGGCTAATGCTGTTCACGTGGCTTGAATTCTAGTCATAACACATTCATTTAGGAACCATTAATACGACAAAGAAAATAATACTTTCTTCTATCTCTTCCGTTATGTTTGGAACTGATTATGAATCTACCACACACTAAAAAGCTTATCACTGTCTCAAAATAGGACATCTGTGTCCACTTAAATATTCTTCAACCCATCATTAACCACCCTTTCCCCTCTGTCACTGCTTCCAAAAACACTTCAAACACGGCCATTTGTAACTCGATTCGTTTCACGAAATAGTGTGACCATACATCACGGCTCCACCGGACATGTCCCGACACGGTTGCACAATCATTTTTCATTACGCACGATTCATTAACATGTAGGGGAAGGCCAATTATGTCCGCGCCATCCATCACGACACCCTACCATTTGATATTTTTATGTTGCAGTAAAATTTTATTGATGGGCATTTGAATAAATGTCTGGTCGTTACACGTGGGTTTGGAGGGAACTGGATATGTCATTCGTTTTAACTTGATACTGCTTGTGTTAGCAATAATGTTAATCTATATTTTTGGGTCATACTCGTATGTTTTCAGTTTCGACACCAGTCAATGAAAGAGCATCCTAAATAACAATAGAAATTTATCTTAATTGGTCATCAGATACGGGTCCACCTGAACGTAACAATAAAATACTTATCAATTGGCATTCTATGGAACTTTTTGAATGCTATCGTAATTATTCAGTTCCGACGACTTGAAATAAAAGATTTAAAGTGGACATCAGATATGATTTGGAACATTTAACTGAACTCAGCAATGAAATACTAATCAATTGGCAGTCGATGGAACTTTATTAAACTCCTAACACATATTTGATACTCAGATCGACACGGTATGAAGAAGTGGAACCATTTCAAGAGAAAAACAGTCATCAAATCAAACACATCCAATATTCATGAGCGTCATTAATGGCAATAATTGCTGATGCAGTGACACTTGGAATAATGACGTCAACCAACTTGAGAGCAAGCAAGGTCTGGTTCAGTTCTAAGGTCAAACGATTTATGTTTTCTGAGGTCGACGCGTAATTACGTCAATTACTTTCTTGTTTTGCTGACAGTTCGGATCGTTGAAATGGAGATTGATTGATTTATTATTGTTTGTTGTACCGACAATGACGTTTACTGTTGGCCTGTTATCGGGTTTGTAATCTATGTTTTGCATTATGATTGTTACGGGGTGAATTATTTCAATTGCGAGTGTCATTTGTTTTGATTTGTTGTGTTTCGTGTTTTCTTGTAACTGTAACTGGCTTGACGTGCAACATGCGATTGTTTTGAATGTTAATAATTATCTACTGTTGTGAACTTCTTCTCTTCTGTGATTTTGTAAACCAATGTACCTAGTCTTACAGGAGATATAATATTGTTATCAAGGATTTTACATACCAATACATACCTAATAAAAGGTAATTAAAATGTATATAGAAACTAAATCAAGCAAAACATTTAATAATCAATTTGTATATCATCATTATATCAGCCGATAGACGTTCACTGCTGCACATAGGCCTCCCACAAGCGTGTCGGTGACCGATCCCTTGCGTCTGTACATGATCAGGTTGAACGGTGAACCCAAACTAGACATTTGCCTGTATCTTGGGAGACAATGTTGCAACATTCTTGAAGATTTGTACAGAAGTATAAACCTAAAAAAATGTTTGTTGCAACATTTTTGTAGGTATATACTCCTGTACAAAGTTGAAAAGTAATTACAAAAATGAAAACATAGATAATTAAAACGTAATCATGAGTTTTGTTTAGTAATATAACAAAAAAGTAACATGGTTAGATCATAACAAAACAAACCTAGTTAAAATATTAAAAAAAAACATTACTAGAACTTTAAAAAAAACTCCAGCCACTACAAATCACGGCAACATCTAAAATGTTGCCCATTGCGTTACAAACGCATGTTATTTTAATATTTCATCCGCTATTATCATTATTTATATCGCTCTCGGATGGTGCGACTAATAAATCGCTGCGACTATAAATCGTTGCGATTTATTTGCGTTTGCACATGTCCCTAGCGTAACGGCCCTGTTGCGATTTGTATGAATTAAATTTGATTTGTGCCTTAGATTTACGTTATAGCTGATAGCTAGCTAAGAGATAGATCCGATTTGAAAAATGCTATTACTTTATTACTTTCTTTCTACCTAGGAAAATTTATAAGTAAGTTTAAGTTTAAGTGTCCAATAAACATGGGTACTTCTTACTCCTATATCTAATTCAGAATATTATCATTAGTATGTAGATTATACGAGAGTCTGGATATAATTTTTGGCTGAAAGGATTTGGAAAAGGATACTTTTTATTCCTGTTTTACGTTTACTTGCGATACCGACTTTCACTTGGCTAAAACCACTGGCAGAAGCTAGTTATAGATCATTCTATATTTTGACTAACCTACTAAATTTACAAGAACGACATTTAAACTCTTTTTAATTTTTCCCAAATTCTCTGATTTAAAACGATACGAACGAACTCTAGTCTCACACAACAATATAATATTCATTAATAGGTATCGGCAAATTGAAAACCATTGAACTACCGAGGAGAAAATAAATCGCCAATTCTGCAGTCGAATATATTCTTTCAAACTGCCACAAGCCAGACCACATCAACGCAAAACTTTTAAGTTCATGCATTACAGCAGTGTCCCAATGAAAAATCACTCTCGTCCCCTCGCAGTTGCCACTAGATGAATGGCCGCCATTACACTGGCACGCCACACATATCACTGTGTCTCGACGCCTGGAGTCCGCATCATTCCAATTTATTTACGTATCGGTGCAACTTTGAGGGCATCGTTATAAATGTTAGAGAGGATATTCTTTTTAATTCTGCTGGCTGCTTTTACATCAGATAAATGTGCTATGCTGCTATGCTACGAGGATGTGAAAGCTAAGTTACGAAACTATGTGACAAACGGTCACATCCACTAATGCTAAGCTGTGTAGTGGAGCGAGTAAGATATGCTATGAAGATGCGCCGCCGAGAGGTAGCTTTGCGAGGAAGATGCGCAGCACGAGTTTTGCGATACATCGCCAGTAGGGAAGGTACGGGGAACAACTGTGGCGCGCATCCATTGCTCCCATTCATAGCGAGTGCTATGGATGGGATGAGATCCAAAGCACACAAGCTTCCATGTAAAAACATAGTTTAGTTGAATCCGTTTCCACGAGTGTTGTGATATGAGGACCAATGAATATGATAGGTTCATGTCAAAGGCATCCTTAGCAGTATGACACATCTCTGGTGCAAGGATCATATATTATAACTGTCTCGACGCTTGTACTCCGCATCTGAACACGTATTATGTGTATTAATTCTACTTAAGGTAGGTAGTGGTGATAAGGCTGTCGGGTTTAGTTTGTACGGTAAGGTGGATGTTGGTGTTTGCGAGTGTGGCGTTGCTACTGAACGCGTAGATGATCATCTAATTAATTGATCATTTATAGATGGGGCTTATTTTACATGTTCCATAATTATTATTGCTTCTATAACTACAGTTTTAATTCTACACATAATTAGTAATTTCTGGGTATGTACGATTTAATAGTTGAACTGTTACTTTGCCACCAGCCACCGGAACGAACAAAAATGTTGTAATTCTATAAGGACTCATGTTTCTATCATCATCATCATTTTAGCCGGAAGACGTCCACTGCTGGACATACCTCCTCCAAGTGTCACCATATTGCCCGATCCCGTGCGTCTCACATCCAGTGGATTCCTGCAACCTTAACCAGGACCGCATTTTTCTGCGTAACTTGAAAACTTAAAAGTCTAAATAAAACAATAATATCGCAAACTGATTCCATAACGGTTTAATTATCATACAAAACATTAGTTCTGAATATCGCAGTACTTTCACAATAGTAAAAGGCTTCGTATGTAGCTGAAACTACCCTCATAAAGATACTAAAAGAATAGCCAAGTTTTATTCACGAAAGAACTCTCTTCTATATTTATCTGCCCCAATACAATAAAAGCTATTACCGTAATACTAAATTTTCACTACATTTTAAAACGTACGAACTCTTTTCACCGACCATCGCAATAACAGTATTTTTCTTTGCTTTAGTGATGGGCAGATTTTTCACTTATCGATATTCAATTTTTAAAACCACGTCGTAATTTTTCAGCAATATATTGTTTGTTTTAACCGACTTACCAAAAAGGAGGAGATTCTATATTCGACTATTATATCGGTGAAAATACAAAAAAAAACATACATAATGTTTTTTTTTGTATTTTCACGGATATCTGTCTGTCAATTGTGGACTGATTTTCAATTTTTTTTTGTTTTCGAAATTGGTCCCATTTTAATTTGGCGAAGATCTGATGAAGAACTTCGGAGATATACAACAGAACTCTTCAATAAATAAAGGAAAATCTCTCGGGATTGCTGCAATCGCACGTCTGTTTATTGTTTATACCATTTCATAACATAACATCACGCCAGTACGCTCGAAAGGGGTACGCAGATCTGTCATTTCACCGATTATGTTCAATTTTCATGTTATTCGGGTAATCTATTCTGGCGTTATAGGTACTTACTAAACAACTTGCCTATTAGGTAGGTACAACTAAAAAGGCTAAAACAAAAAAAAACTTAAAAAAAAAACTACCGAGTTCAAAATAAAAAACTACAAAGTGAGAAATAACTTTATTTTTGTAAGTCGGTGTATATATACTAAAAAATGGTACCTACGAAAGACACCGACTTAAATAAAGTTTTTTCCAAATAAAAAACTACATAGTGAATGTAGTTTTTTATTTGGAAGTCGGTAGTATTTTTTTGCAAAAAAGTATCTTTAACCTATTACAAGTTATTTCCTCTACTTCTTCTTTCAAGTTTGAAAATATTTTATGTTCATTTCACAACTACAGGTAGATAGCTTCTGTTCAAACCAAATTAATCGGAATCCTTCAAAAGCCTTGTTACATTAACCTTATAAAACAGTGTCCCGAAAATTAAAGTTTGACAACTAACATTAAAAAATTATATATTTCGATGAAACCATTACAAGTATGATTAATGAAGGCACTCGTAATATTATGATTAATGTACTTATATACAGCAATTACGACACGTTTAATGTTCACGTTTAATGTATCGGGAATCTGAAAAAAAAAATTTGACGCAATGGTGATTATAATAAAATTGTGTATGAAGATCATTTGTCATATTTTTTTAGCGCAATTATAAGATACAACATATTGTGTGTTGAAGGACTGGTACCTACATAGCACAATAATTTATGAAACCAAATAACCAAGTTTAGTGTTTTAACATCAAATAAATAAAAAAATATGATATAACATTAGTTATGTTACTACTATAGTTACAGTATTATAAGCCGATAGGCATGGAACACGTCTGATTCAAAACATGATTTGATAATTTTATGCAATCTGTTCTCTTTACTTTATCACTCATGAAAACAGTACGGTGATTTTACTTAGCTAGAAACAGCAGCATATATCGACAGTCGATCAACACTTACCACAACACTAGCAGTATTTGAATTTGTCGAAGTTTTACGAGCGGCCGCGAACATAATGCGGATGCGAGCGAGACGTATTGAACAACAAAGATCATGCCTTCGAGGATAGAACCTATGAATCCACCACATGGATAGGTGCAGAAGATTTAGACCATACAGTGGTAAGCACAGTATGACTGGAGGTCAAAGTATCCATGCCGTGAGGATTTTTCGTACAAGACAATATCACCAGGCAACGCTACTGATTACTGTTAGCTAGCATCATCCTAATGCTGAGCAAATGTCTCCTGAGGTATTAATGTGGATCACAGATCATTTGTTTTATCCGTCATGTTAAACAGGGTCTGCTGTGACGTTTCCTGGTTATGTCAGGGATACATACAGTAGCCATAGGTAGCTGTTTGGGACAAACTCACAGATTTTTGTCTTATTTTTGGAGCTTAAATTGGATTTGCTGGTCAAAATAATCTAGTAGTCGTTGCTAGCTTACTAATCAGCATTTCAGCAAGTATATTGAATGACAATGGATGTTTATCTTTTTTTACCAGGAAAGATAGCTTATATGTGCATGTTGTTCGGAATGATACTTCTGTTCTCCTCTGTAAAGTCGTTCTTAGAACAGTTTGAACATAGGGGTGGTGGATTATGGGATTCTTAGTTTAAAGTTTATTACTGTTTTTATGTTTATTTGTTTAAGCTTTCGTATAGGCATTTCGCTCGTTCCCTTTATTGCGTATTATACTTTTGTAGACATCTTTACGTCTTTTTTACCGTGGGGGGAAACACGTGCATCTTGGCGAACAAAATAAGAGGAAACTCTGTTTTGGAACGCAAAGAAGAAAATATTATATGCAATATTAGGGGAAGGAGATATTTTTGTTCGCTAAAGTAGCTTTTTTTTAAGTCTTGTCTATGTTAGAGCACAGAACATTGTTACATGGTTTTAGCAGACCGTGTTGGATAATAAAATAAATGAATCCCGTAGATAATAATCAGGAACAGAACTTTTACTAAATAGTGGTATCTAGTTGGTCTCGAAATTCATCAGCCATTTCATAATTTCAGTCGAAAGTCGTTCACTGCTGGACATAGGCTTCCTTTAAGCATCGCCACATCGCTAGTTCTTTGTTTCTCGCATTTAGCGGATACAGGCGGCCTTCGCCATGTCATTGGTCAATCAGTTGTTAAGTAGGAAATTTGCTGCCAGTCTATTCTATAAAAGAAGAAGTGAAGTGACCATGGAGTGAACTCAAAGCTGTATATTGATAGCTCACTTCAATTTCACTTCACCTCAGTTTTCACGGTGAGTGGTTTACTGAATGATATTTCAGGCCCAAATGTGACCATACACAGCCCAGAAGCAGGTAAAGTTAAAATTGGAAAATAATTATTCCTCTTAAAAAAACAAATCAAATAATTTCAAAGCTGTAACCGTCGATCAAACAAAGGAGGGTGAAAGCAATAAAAAGGAGAAATAAATAACAAAAAATATATCGCTACGCAGCATTACACGCGAATTGAGAGAGTACATTAGTTATTATAACACGACAAAATATGTGTAATAAAAAGTAATTTATCGTGCAAATAAAATATAACAGTGGTTAGGGCGGCAGATGGGGTGAGGTGGGTAGGGGTCACAGTGATAGCGGAAAGCGGATTGACATTGGTCTCATGGCCACACATCTGAAGGCAAACTAAGAAGTTATTGCAAAGTTAAGTTTAAAGCTTATCTCAATTTTTGGATAAGGAATAAATCTTTTGTTGTTGATGTGTAAGAATACGTATTTATAAGAAAGTTTCTGGTGTCTTACCAAAGGTTTCTGAAATGAGTATTTGACAAACTCTAGCATGAGAACTAGTTAAGCTTTAGAATTAAAGTACCTGAAATTTTACCAGTTTTTAACCTCTAATTCTTTATTCAGAAATTGAATGACAATAATTTTTTATCCGATGCCGCAACCACCAAGAAAGGGTTGTGTTGATAACAATTTTTAACAAGGTGTTCCCCATTACAATAAATTAAGTGTTGAACGACTAATGTTTTCCGCAATTTAACAATTTATTTAATTATGGTATGGATGGGTGATTCTTCTCTCTTGTCAGTGTGCTCAACTCTGCCAAATACACAAATGATAAAAATCCCGAAATAAAGTACTTTTGTCATTCATAATGAGCGACAATAACATTTTTCAAGTTGACAAAGATACATTCTGACGACAGCACATATCGTCCACCATTTGCCAAATAATCATTCAAGAGTCAACTCTTCATAAATAACGATCATTATTCACAATTTATTAAGCGAAACTGAAATGTTGCAACAAAAATAAATTATTGTTTTGACCGTTTGAAAATTGCAAGGACATTAGAATGAGTGTTGGCGCATAGAGCTGTAAAATCAAAGTGAGCTGTCTATCCAACCCATGCTAGATCGGTTGGAATATCAGCTTACTTCACCTACTCAACTCATCACTGTGAGATTTTTCAGGATATACTGGTTGGTATTTCGAATTACTTCATACTTTGCAGATGTTGAAAATTCGAAGCGGTGAAGGTAAATAACAGACAAAAACAGGTAAGTTTACACGACATGTTTCATTATCATTTCAGACGAAAGACGTCCGCGGCTGAGCATAGGACCGATGACTTGTAAGTAGTAGTTTAGGATGCGAGACACACAGGACGAACAATGTATATTGAATGAGACGAAATTGAATACTTGTATAAAACGAACACTATGCAGGCAGGCATACTATAAGTTAAGGATCACATCACTGATAAAAATGCTTGGCTCAATGCTTGTCCTGCTCCATAACCACTAGGGCGTAAAAACGAGTAATAAGCAGAACATTATTGTTTTGAAGTATTGTTGGACCTGCTGATGACTGTATGAATATATTTGTATTGTATAAACTCAATTTCTCTTAGTATTATACAACTGCACAGCACATGTGTGAGTACTATGTACCAACTGCAAATCTACCATTTACTGTACCTATATGTCTTTTGTTGACTATAATATGACCTGGCAGTTGATAGTGTGTCATGCTCTCTCTAATGTCTCTCTGATGGTGGCACATGTGTTGGATCATTCGGTTCCCTTCATGATGGTTGAGCTGAGTGGTGCCGATCTATGTGTCATGTTCGTGAACGGGCGCCATCATTTGGCATTGGTCATAACTTAGCTGCCTCGGCCTGTTTTAATTACCTATGTATTGTATTTTTTAATTATTTGTTTTATTCTAGACGCTTTTACGCGCTTTTTACATCGTTCTTACATACATATTATTTCAACAAGGATGATGTAACCAAATAATTGTACCTAATTAAAACTGATGGAAAAGAGTGCCCGTGGAGTTTCTTGCACATTCTTCTCCATAGAGACCTACTGACGCTTGCGGATGTGCAACTAGATTCATATTTTGTTTGACAATTCAAAACTATATAAGGTTTAGTTGAATTAAAATATGTTTGATTTTATTTAAAACACTGCATTCTTATTCAGCCTTATAATAAAAACCAGCAGTACCGTTATTTTAGTTACAATGCAATGCATCAGATTCAGACAACAAAAACATTTTTCAAGAGAATTGTACACTGTCCTACTTTTCATAGAGCAAAAACGCCACTTACCGTCCGCCGTAACTGGACTCCACCTCACAGCGATATATTGACAGAGTCCTCCGCCACGGCTGCTGGGGAAAAATGGCGGTCATTTGTTGGCGTCACCGTTTTGTACTGTTGCCTTCGAGAGGCGAGATAATGGCTGATTTATATGTGCGATTACACTGACGTGACGAGCAGTCGGCCGCTTATTGCTCGTGATATTGGATGGTGAATATCCTCACGCGGCGTGGGGATGGCATATTAGGAGATTATGTCGTGGTGTTTCGGAAGTGGCGTGGTGAGAGTGGGTTAAATGTGTATGGAGTTGTGGAATTAGGGCTTTTTGTTTGTAATGAAGATTTTATTGTATTTTAAAATTATATGAAAGTTGGGTCAACTAAATTGAGGCTTGGTAAACTTGAAGAGACACTGAGTAAGTAATAAAACACTAAGAGCAGCTTTCAAGATTATTTTACGTAAAAAGAAAAACCAAACGAGTAAGCAATATGTGAAATCTTACTTTTTACTCTTACACATTCATCTCTTCAAAATATCTTAACGCAACAGAAATTATGACCACCATTAAATAAATAATTTAGAGCTCTCAGAAGACATTAACATGAGAAATGTGTGCCGCGACACAAAAGGTAAAACATCACTCACGCCACCTCGACGGCACTTTGAGCAACAAAGCCGATCTTTCTGCTCTTTACAAAATGGCTTATGACATATCGCATAACAGGCGTTTATACCCTATACTCTGACACAGTCTAACAAAATACCTTACACCTTAAATCTAAAACATGCAGCACAACAAAAGATTGATAGATAAATATTTTAGTCTGTGACAAGGTGAGTGTCCCAGTTGTTGGTACATGTATAGGGGAATTCACAGCTGTTATAATAATGAGTATTAATAGGTTCGCCACATAAATAACGCGGTACAAAGAGCTTAGGGCCGCGGGACACAAAGCCGATACTTCAAAACCATTAGCAAGAACGTGAGTGCTTTGTACGGGGTGAAATGTGGGGATGTAGGCAAGCGTGGAGAAATCAGCGGGTAGGGTAGATGACTGTTTATATTAGATAGTTTATGCTCTGTCATATCGCAAATCAAAGTAATTGGTGTGGGTACTTTTTAGGGGCATCCGTTGAGTACATAATTTTGCCTATCTGTATAAGAACTTCAAGTGTATTGTTACATATGAGATTTTGTCGGGGTACCTACACAAAATCCCAGATGTAGGGTGGGTGAATATTTCAATAGAAGGAAACAACAATCTGTTCAAAACTAAATAAGTTTATTAATTTAAAACAATTTCCGTTACCTCTGAGATTCGGTTCCTCTCGGGGTAATGGAACCGAGTCCCAGATGCAAGATGAGATGGTTTAAACAACCATTAAGTTTATTACCTTACAAATAAAGCACCTGTGTGATTTTGTCCCTCTCGGGGTAATGAAACAAAATCCCACAGATTCAATACACAAGCTTTTAAACAAGGACAAACAGTCCTAAATCGCTTAAGTCTATAGTCTTAGAATGTAACTTAAAGGTATCACCTTTATAAAGCCAGCCAGCGATAAATTCAGTCGGTAAAACTAAGGTAGTGGGGGGTGGAAGATAAGCCGAGCACTGATTCCTAATTTTATCTTTAAAGTTAAAATTAATTATTGTTAATTAAATGTGGGTAAGATAATATTAATAAAATATCTAGGTACAACCTTCCAGTTATATTTAAAAGTAAATTATTATTAAATGGGCGCCAGGGACATGAAGTGTCCCAGATCCCGGAGTCGACAGAGAAGTTCAATATCGTTCCAGTTAAAGGTAGGCGTCAAACTCTGGGTTCATTGATAGATTATAGTTGCAGACCGGCTTCTTATATTGAAAACCGGACCAGTATTTAAGTGGTTCTTATAAGAACCCGTAGTAAATTAATTCCCGTAGTTATGTAGGTAGAAATAAATAAAGAAAAAAAAAAACCGTCCCGCCTGCTATAAAAGCTAGGCGGATCTGGACACCGCACAGTCGTCTCCGCAGTAGGCCTGGATTGAGCTGAGGGACGGGTCTCGCGTCCAGGCTCTAGAGACTTCTCGATCCTGGCGGCGAGACGAATCTCTCGAGCTGCCTCTTCCTGGAATCGACAATACGAGAACCCTATTATATAAGGGAAAAGCAGGGAACAATGCTTGTGCCGGAGAGGACCGATCTAACAGCCGACCAATATAGATTTTCGCGAACACGCACGTGGCGTGTGCAACGTCACTCCCTTCGGGGTCTAACCCTTGGCTGGGACAACAAAACGGAGGATCCCTTACGGGGCGTGTAATACTCACGGTTGGTCTATAGAAAGAACGCTTGCTTGCAAGATTCGACTGGCTTCGGCACGCAGTCCGCTAAATGGCGTCCGCGAGTTCCTCAAAACATTGAATCCTGTAACGAATAAGCGGGGATCACTATAAGCACTTATTTAACGACCGGGGAGCAGCACAAAGAGTAGTTTCCAACCCTGATTCATATAAACCCTTACCTTTTAATATGTGGGAGAAGACTTACTGCTTGACCCGAGCAGGACGTAAAGAAAGTGAAACGGATGACCACCATGGTCACAGACAATCCCCTCATCTCGACGCCGTAGGGGGGATGACACTCGCAGAAAATCTCCCTAGCTCCAGGTTAAACTTGTGACTGCACGGGCGACAAAATCATTTACACTAACACATTCAATTCCTGTAAATCACTGACACTGGTCCCACAAGGCGCTTACACTTGGTAACTATAAAAAACCCACACAATCCATACCGGCAACTCCCGATTTATTAGTTATAACACCCAAATCCGCCATGAGTTGGGAATTTATTATTAGAAAAATACTAAAGCGAAACGGTGTATAATGTCTCTCAACACTGACATTCCTCCGACCACAGATTAAAAACTGTTTCGTCTATGCTCCGAATCTTCTGGAACAAAATCTGTAATAAATAAAATATGTGACTTCTATTTACCAAAAGCCGAAAATTATTAAGAATCGGTCTATACGGTATTAATTTAATAATTACGAAGGAACCTAATAAAAACGATAATCGATTAGGAATCATAACTATGAGCCGGAGGGCGCCTCCAACTGACAGTGACATTTGACGTTATGAGATTTCGAGTGTAAACAAGTATTTTTTATGTGACCAATTTATTGTAAAAACCTGTGATAGTAGTGTTTTGAAAAGTGATTTATCGTCAGAAAGGGTTTCTAAAGAGTCTAGTGACGAAATTCTGATGAAGGGATGACAGCAAATACGCTTCACCGACCGAGGTCAATGGCAAGAATAACAATATACATTTCCCTTGAAAACAACCTTATTTAACAGCCGTATGTTTCCAGGCAAGTGTTATAATCAAAAAATAAACGTAACAGTATCGTGGGATTATCACACATAATATCACGCATGTATGCCCAAAAATTGGGCAGGGGTGTACCTGTAATATACCAAAAATAAACAAATTTGTTATACTGAGAACCTTAGATAGACAGGGTGAGTTTTTCAAGTGGGCGTGGATGGCCCAATCCCAAACAATGAGGAATAACGAAAAATACTCGAAAGAGTCACGGGGTCGATTTTGATGAAAACTAAAACAGCATCATTGAATTTTTGAAAATTCAATATTCCTAGTCAGGAATGAACCCGTTGCTTTTAGAAAAAAGCGCACGCTGTATTATTACACCATCCGATAGTGTCGCTAATAAGGATCAAATTCTGTGAAGTAATGACTTACGGCAAACTTATGAAAATACCTCATTTTTAGGGTTCCGTAACCAAACGGCGAAAACGGGATTCACTATCCAGAATAGGACTCCACTATCCGTCTTTCTGTCTGTCACCAGGCTGTATCTCATGAACAATGATAGATAGTTGAAAATTTCATCATCATCATCTGTAAAATGAATGCGTTGCCGCTATAACTACAACTAAAAACAAAATATAATAAATATTTAAGTGGCTCCCATACAACAAACGTGATTTTTTGCCGTTTTTTTGCAATAATCCGACTCGCACTTGGTCGTTTTTTAAATAAGTTTTCATTTATAATGTTTTTGAAAACTAGTATTTTGAACTGGAAGGTACTAAAAGTAATATATTAGTGCAAATCCAATGAGCCTAAACACGATGGCGCTATCATATCTGTTTGAGGAGTTGGAATGGCCACCTCCTGGCTCCATCATGACCAGCTCCATAGTGCTATATAATCGGAAGCCAGGAAGTGCTTGAAAAATGTATGCTTATAGACTCCGAAATGGCTGGACCGTTTTAATGAAATTTCCACACAATCGACAGTCAATTTAGATTGACCCAGCGGATAATCCTGTAAAGTTTGGTGGCGATCGGAACATTTCCTAACAAACTTTACAAACTTTTCGTTTTGAACATTGAAAGCGGGCGAAGCCGCGGCCGAAGCTAGTAATAATATAAAATGTATGGGATTGCCAAGCGCTATAGAAATGTCACGTGATCAATTTTGGCATTTAGACAATCGCCGTCGCTGAAGAATTACAATTTCTCTAGCTTTGTCTTTCTCTGGTAAATATATTTCATCTATCTTATTTTTCAAAACCGAATAGATTGACGGCAGGTATTATAAATTGTTAAGAACTAAATTAAAAATCAATAATCGGTAACACAAGAATTACTTTAGCGCAAAAATGCTGTAAAATAAAGTAAATTCCTACATTCACATCGCATAGACATCTTTATAAAACAATTGGGTATCAAGTATAAAGCAATTAAATTCAAGTTAATTGACCATAAAGGTACCAACATGAAAATAATTACGATCAGTAAATTCACTTGAAACAAATTAAGATAATATAAAGTTAAAGGCCCAACCCGCACTGGGCCCGCGTGGTGGATAACGGCCCATTCCCTCTCACAGAGAGGAGGCCTGTGTCCCAGCAGTGGGATGTGTGTGTGTGAAAGTTAAAGGAATGAAAAAGATGGTTGTTATTGGGCTGTTGTAATGTTCAAATCACGCGGAGAACTTTGATTGCGCAATGTAGGATTAGTGTGACGTGAGCTCTTTTCCATAGTTTGTATGTGGCGCTACAGCTCAGGGAAGCATAGCAAAGGGAGAAGATCTACATCCAGCAGTGGATGTAACAGTTTCGGCCTATGCTGATAACCACGCTTGGTTGAGACCTTACACTAAATGAGCTAAAATTATTAAGATCATACAAATATCAAATTGACATTGTGCTACAAATTTCTGTCAGCGAATTCTCCTGCGAGCAAAATTTTCTCAAGGGGACATACTCCTTGGATAAAAAGTATATCCTAAGCATGGTATACTCGTGTGACAAGTTTATTCAAAGCCGTTCAGCCGACATTAAAAGATAACAAATACACAGACAGGATAAGTTACTTTTGCATTTATAATATATAGGAACTGCCCAGGAAGTTGAAGTGCTTCTCCGTAGACGAGTTCGGCCAGCGTAGCCTGGATGACTTCCTTCTACGAGTTACGCATGCCGAGACGTACCAATGGAAGAGCTTCCGTCCACTGTGAGGAGGTGTGGCACATGATGGCGGCCTAAAACTGGCGATGCAGCCGTTCCACGATGCCATGAAAGTGGGAATTATTATTTAAGTATGGATAGACTAACTTTAACATAGACTGAGCCTTCTGTTGGCTCTTCATTCCATGGTTCTCGTGAATTCAGTTTAGCAATTCAAATTGAAGCAATGAGCAAGCAGGTGGTACTTAACGATTTACGAGAATTTTAAAACAATGTTGTGTAAAAAATATCTTTGTGCTGTTTAACGCGAAGTAAGCTATTGGAGATGTTTATTACGGCTTTCTTACTGTTGCGTGGATACCGCCCTGTTTTTAATACGTACTTATGAACTAAATGTAATCTCAGAGGTTTATGCTGATTCTACATCTATGATAATGGCAACTTTTACTCTTGTATTTGTGATAACTTTCGTCCTCATCCGTCCTGTCGTTCTTTGCAGCCATAAGAGTGTCATCTCTGCATGGCGAAAGTTGACTGCAAATAGTTCAAATTAGAGTTCTTTGCAGAGGTTTTATACACTTGCCTAACGATAATCTACACCTAATTTTCCTGTCGGAGATTCGGTAGATATAGTACAAATTTTACATCTCCGTCGACACGGTGTCCATCACAGTCAACGAAATACAAATATTTGTATAAACCAAAAGAATCAAACAAAACCCAATTAACTGATTAATTGAATTTCATATCTGTGATTTATTAATCCCAAACATAAGAGAACGCCTACAGCGACTATTTAGTTAATAAATCAATATTAGCTACCGTCAATTTAACCTCAATGACATAACCATTTGTCAGCCCAACTGAGTCAACAGTCAACGTATCAAACTAAATCTAGCGCACGCGATAATCAACCTTATTCCTATTAACAGAAACCATATTAAACAGCTGTAAATTATTTGTACCGCAGCCGGAAATTTCAAAGACTCGGAGATTTGCAAACAGTTTAAGCTTTTACCAATATTTTGTGCAGTCTAATCAAAGGAAATTAAACTTTAATGTACAAACATTAAAGCTTTTGTAAATTTGATGAAAAGTTGGTGTTTGGAAGCCATATGGGTGAGGATTAGTAGCAACAAAAAGAAGAGGCAGCAACAATAGAATGACAAAAGAGTATTGTGAGCTCGCGACACGCGAATACTTGAATTAGGCAACTAAAATGTTAAGAGTGTTTCGTTGGCACATAGAGGGTTCCGTATGCTGGTTGACTTCAAATTATGCAATATACCTGATTAATAAAACAGTTGTTAAATACATTGTTATTATTTGCTTGGATATATCACAATCATGTAGCTGAAGATACAGTCGAAGCACACACAAATCAAGCTGCACACGAAGTATACAGCCGTAAGCTTTCCGAATAAAATAAAAATAAAATATTGTAATGTTATAAACGAAATTTCTCTGGCTCAGTTTTACATCAGAACAAAGCTTTTAAAAAAATTAAGAAACCCTCCACACAGTTTTATTTTATGCTACATAATTTATCTAGTAGTAGACACGTTTTGATCGACAATCTATTGAACACGTAATTATGTCACGATATCTTGCGAAAATACCCCGATTCAAATAGTAACACGCCCATAACTTTTGAACCGATTTTCATCAAACATGGATAAAAACATTCTCGATAAAGTAACCTTTCAACAAAAAAAAAACGATATCAAAATCGGATCATCTGTTTAGGAGCTATAATGCCAATGTCAGATAAACAAATACACATACAAACAGGTACACACGTTAAACTTATAACACTCTTTTTCTCTTCAGAGTTAATAAAACAAACAAAACTTTTAAATTTAGCTTCTTTTAGTAACATGTATTTACTTAAAAGTAAAATTTAAGAAACCCCCGACACAGTTTTATTTCATACTACATAATTTATCTAGTAGTAGACACGCTTCACGATTTCTTGCGAAAACACCCCTATTAAACATAAAACCGCCCATTACTTTAGAACGGCTACACCGATTTTCATCAAAAAACACTTTCGATTAAGTCATCTTTCAAACAAAATCAAAATCAGTTTATTCGTTTAGGAGCTATGATGCCACAGACAGATACACAAATACACAAACACAAAGGTACACACGTCAAACTTATAACACCCCTCTTTTCCCGTCGAGGGTTAAAAACAAAACAATGTCTGAGAATAGCCCCCAAACTTGGCAACAATGGCGTACCATACATTCATTCGCGCCAAACATTAAACAAACACTGACATGCTATCAATATTGATTTATCTATGTACGTGAAGGATTAGTTGTAATTAGCTGCTGATAAAATCTAAGATAAAGATACTGATATAATGTATAATAAAACACAATCACTTAGAACAAAGAACGATACTGAATATGATTCAGTAGATAGACAGCAGACATAAGAGACTGGCCAAAAAATCATTAATGCTTCTAGATATAGTAAAGAAAATAGAGGTATGCATAAAAGATAATTTTGAGAAGGTAACGAAAATGAAAACAAAAAAACATTTTAAAAAAACAGAAATCTTAACTGCCAGTAACCAAAAAATAAATTTAACAATTAAAATACAAATTACACAAATGGTTTTACAAAATCAATTATTTTTATTTTACAGCAGACCCTTCTAGCATTGAACCCTAGAAGTACAATGGCATTACACTTTAAACATATAAATTGTGTGCAAATCCGTAAATTTATGACACTAACAACACTGTATCGGTGCCAAATATCGTTATTTATGTGGATTTATGATGCAAAAGGTTTGTATTGAATTCGTACGAAGATTCCAAAGTTTTTTTGGCTTAGAGAACGAAATATTTGATGTAAAGTAATGGAAACTTGTGTCGAAAGGTTAAATTAAAGATGGATGCCAAATTGCTGGTTTAGTTTTATTTATGTAGTTTTGCAGCCAAATGTCCACATAATTTGGAATTGGAAAGATAATTTGTAAGAAGAAAGTTGGAAAGAAAATAAGAGGTCAAAATACATAAATGCCATATAATCTTGTGTATGTTGATGTATACACTGGTTACTGTTGTAAGTCTGTTGGTGTTTATTAGTTTAATTTTTATCCCCATATTTTCACAAATAAGGTAGGGATATACCTTATCTATATAATATTTTGTCCTTCTTTTGATCCTTTTTTTATCCTCAACATCAGAATCGTTTAATTCTGGTGCATTTTTCTTACAATCTCCACATCAATTTTAAATTAGAACGAATATGAAATAAAAAAATTGAGAACAGTCTGTCGACATATTTGCGTGTCGACAGATTGTTCTCAAATTTTAATTTTATTGTTCCATGTTCAATTTATGTGACTGTAAAGTTAATATATATTCTTCTTAAACATTATTGTAGGGCTGTGACTCACCGAACGCTATATCTTTATCACGGCGGCTAATATCACTCACGTTGTTAATGTTGATGCTTTTGCCAGATCCCGTTTTGAGTTAATAGTGACAGAAGATTAAACTGTGAGAGGATGAAATACTTGTGAGCTATATTTTCCTACGTTTTATGTGAGGTGGTAAAGTTTGCTGTGATAATAAACATTTAGCATAAACTTCATGTTGTTATTTAATAGCACACTTGTGGTGCTTTTTCTTGTTTTGTCACAAACTTTTTCGATAAGCTTTTCTTGCTCTGAGTACTGACTCGAATTGATGTGAGTTCGAGGCTACTTCAATAAAATCAACGGATTTTTTAGGTAAGTCTTCTTATTTAATAGTATTCTCGTGGAATTAGATTATAACAGAAAGAAAGTGTTGAGTCAATAAACTTAATTAGTCACTTCAAGTAAATTACTGGTAGTCAACCGCATCCGGTTAGACTGGAAGCCGACCCCAAGAGAAATGCAAATAGTCTAGGCCGATGGAATAAAAAAAGTTTTTCCTGGAAAAGGGAAATTCAATACTACCAGTGTACAATACAAACCATCTATTCAACCATTAATCCCAGTTGGTGCTATGCCAGTATTCTACACAAATCCATACCAAGACATTGACGTGTAGACGGGACGTGAGTGACAACAAAATTTGAGAGACGACATTAATCTTGCCACGTTTTCTGAAAGACTGATGAGAGCAGCTATTAATGCATGGATTGAAAGTAGTTATTGTGTCGCAGATAGCTTGGATGTCTATTGTTGAAGATAGATGTCTGTAAAAGGAGAATAATAAGTCTGCAGATTAACTGACGTAATAAGTATAGTATAGAAATTCAGAGTAAACCTTCAAGGAGGAAAAGTACTAAAGAATATGAAAATTTTGCTATAAGAACATTCAATCCATATTAATGTTTATAAAAGCGAAAGTAACTTTGTTTGTTTCATTTTCATGTCTTAACGGTTGAACGAATTTAGATGAGTTTTGGCACACGTTTATACCATGTCCTAGATTAGTACGAAGGATACTTTTATACCGGGATATTTTTGTTCATGCTTTCGAGGCCACTGGTGAAAGATTTTCAAATTCTTTTATTGATTGTTTATGTTCTGGAATTCGGTTTATTACTAATTTCAGACCGTTCTATCGATTCAAGTTCCACGGATTCATTCATGAAATCACATACCTAGTCCCTAAATTTAAAAAAAAACTAGGATCAAACACCAAAACACTATCTCACACAAACTTATTTCCAAGATAATCAACAAAGACAACACAGACTCAGCTACAGTTTTTAGCACAAACAACGAGAGCTGAGAAGGTATCATCTGCTTATCTGCTTGAGCGAGTCGTTAGACGTAGGTACCTGTACAGTGTGCCGGGAAAATGGGTCAGCTTTGTACGCTTAACTTAAAAGGGTTACGATTACTGCATTATTTGCTGGGAAGCTAAGGTCTTGTTGGTTTTGTGCAACTTTTGTGTGTAGGGATGTAAGGACAATGCTTTTGAAATGGAAAGTAAATAATGTTTAAACTTAAATAAAGGAGATGATAGAGAACGTGATGTCTAAAGGAGGACAAACGTTAATTAAAAAGAAATACATATGAGAGATAAAAATTAAATCAATAAAATGAGTGAACTGCCAAAAGAGGATGTAACTTCATTTTTTAGGAGATTAACAGTGTATACAGTTAAAAATCTTAGAACATTTCCTGAGGCATATCTTTTCAGATTACTGTCACTTTAGAGATTTGATCACACCAATCTTGCCGTGATAAATCAATATCAATTACTTTAGCAGATATTCACATCTTTAATTAAGACCTAGATCCACATCCTAGTTAGTCCAAGCAATATCACCTAAATCAACAAACTTGGCAACTCTCAATCACCTCTCATTAAGCACAATCAAACGCAACACGACACCGACAAGATTTCTTTATCACAAACATTCATAGACTCTCAAATCTTAACGACTTCGCGAATAATCGTAAATAACAGATCATCGGATCCCCCGCCTACACTGTCAACTGCCATCAACATACAATAATTTAACGTCATAAAACAACGTTGAATGTTCATAAATCGTACACCCACGAAAATGTCTAGTTAAAATACATTATAAAAGAATAATTGTGCGCGCCTTCAAGGTCAGCTCGATCAATCTTTCACACGTCATTAGGGACGTCGCGTTATGCTCGGGAGTTTGCGTGGAAGGGAACGAACAAAATGTAAAAAGATCTTTTTACATTTTTTTCGTGTTAATGGTCAGTTTAAGCGTGTAAGTTTGAATGGTGACACGTGTTCAGATGGTTTCTGCTTTATAATTTGATAGACGGTATTGAGACCATTCATAGTTTTTTTATCGTTTTCGAGGAATAGAGACAGATGGTATTTGTGGCCTTTGCGAATTGTAGAGAATTGGCAACAGGTTAGACTATCGTCAACAGAATCCATTAGTCTCACTATATCTCGGTCTATAAATCACAACTTGTATGGCGCGATGTAATCTACAATTTAATCACTTTTACGACTCAAAGCTTACAGAAGTACGACTCAAATTGTTGTTTTAATTTCCTATTCATCAAACAAACTGTCATATTTATTAGAATGATTGTTGTTTATGTATATATTATATATCGAGCACATTTTTCACCATTTAAAGCGTACCTGCCGCCATTTTGTGCTCGGTAAAAACATATTCAGCTTACAAAGCTTCGAGGACAATATTTCATAAAAGATGGCCGAAAAATACACGGTGGTATAATAAATTAAAAACATTTTCAACAACCACCACTTTGTATGACCTCCCCGACCTCCCCCCTACTGTTCTGTGAAACAGTACGTAAAGGGAAGTTTAAAAGGGTGAGCTGGGGTCAAAAGTACTGGTCGCCTCATTACTGTGCTTAGTGAAAACTTGAGAAGAACCATTTTATAATTTTCGCTTTTCCTACTTAAAGTTTCGAAGTTAACGTAAACTAGCCTTTACGGACTGTGAGAATATTATTTATATCTTAAATGAAAGTTGCTGTGTTAGGGTACTTTATACAAATTATATTCGTAATAATTTTTCATTTTAGTGACATTTTGTTGAATAACGTGAAGCGTGCCGACTGTTTATCATATTGTGAAGGTTTTTGAACGTAATTGGGTTAAATATTGAGTTAAATAACAACCATTAATAACATAAATTTATAACTAGCTTTCATATAAGAAATTGCAGCTGTATTCACAATCGTACTAAATGAGGTTGTGTTATTTTTAGAGGGCAAGCTACAAACTATAAGCAATACTTGACATTGCTTTTAACAGCAAGAATAAATATTGCAAATTTAAAAATAAAGAAAAAAAGCAATAGCTTTAAAAAATTATGTAATAAATAAGTATTTTTTTAAATTTGTTGTGCTCTTGGATGTACTGTTCTCATATGCTTATTTCTTAATGCAACTGAGAATACATAAGCTTTCTATTGTATTTATGTTTTTGTGTACACTAAAGAATAAGAAACGGTCCACAATTGACTGAGAAATCAGTGAACACACACCAACAAAATCATACATACAGTTGAACTTGTACCTCCTCCTTTTTTTAAGTAGGTTAAAATTAAGAAGTAGAATAAGCTGAAATCATAAAAAAATAGTATTCTTATCATTAGCATTCAAAACCCATAATTCCCACACACACCCTAACATTAAATCTAACACCAGTTGAAGCACGATCAAAACTTACAACGATAAATCTGGAACGAGCCTTATCGGGGCATTCAATAATCATTTCGGTGGCAATCACGTACAACCGAGCACAAAAGCTCCTACGAAATACGCCACTACGCCAGTGTCGACTGTAAAGCCCGAATCTTACGAGCAATTACTACGCGAGATAAAACCCATGAAACGCTGCCGTCTGATACGCGAGTTAATCTCGTACTCTATTGCCTGGGAGCAAATTTTTCTCGACACAGACAATTTGGGGTGCCGGAGTAAAATATTGTGTTTTAACATTGGTTAGAGTTTTCTTTTTTGGTCATAATTTTTCTTGGGGCACGGAGTATGTTGTTTTTGGAGTAAACCTTTTAATTTTATTTTGTTAGTCGCTGCGAGCGAATAGTTAATATGTATCATATATCGGGTTGGTTACCGTAACTCCACGTGCTAGATCAAACATATTTACATATTATGTCAATAAAAAACTGGCCAAGTGCGAGTCGGACTCGCGCACGAAGGGTTCCGTGCCACTATCGCAAAAAACGGCAAAAAAATCACGTTTGTTGTATGGGAGCCCCACTTAAATATTTATTTTATTCTGTTTTTAGTATTTGTTGTTATAGCGGCAACAGAAATACATAATCTCGGAAAAGAGTAATTCTGATAGAGGTCGCAATCCACAATATTACTAAGTAGTATTGGACAGACTTTTTGGAATTCCATTATTTAAATTTCTAGTCGTATCGACTTTGTTTCACAGATTACCACGAATAACAAAGAAGTACCAGACACCACTGAGATATTGATAGTTAAGAAACGAGGAGGCAAAACGTATTTACGTTAGATACCGAATTATTATTATTTCAGTTTACCATTGTTTAAATTTACCTGGTTCCTGTTAGCTACCATCTCGGGGTCTTTAAGTCAAGAGTGAATTGGTTACTTCTAAGCAAGCGTGCTTCACCGTCGAACACATCATCGCTTACCATCAAGTGAGATAGTGTTCAAACGCGAGCCTACCGTTAGTAAAAAAATACGTGAATTGGCACCGACTTTTACTTTTATTTATGAAAAAACACCTCTATAAAATAAACACAGCTGCTCTACCAATACGTGCCGTCAATACCAGGAGATCTATAAATCATATAAATGACGCTAGTTCAAGTGGTAACGACTGAACCCGAAAAACGTATCAGTGTGCCATCCAAGTGCACTCTCCTCTCTCACGGCTCGTAACCTTACAATTTTACGATCACTTTTATTACTAGACGCTTTCGTGCGCGATTACCCTCCAGAGTGGGTTCTGCTGTTAGGCGCCCTGCAATGTGAACATTCACCCCACACTGTATACAACCTCATCGATGTAGTACAACACCATTGCTCCGTGAGACACAGTAACTCTAACCGAGATGTTGACGAAACTAGCAATGTATATGAAATGTTGGGCTGTACCGATTGGGGTAGCACGGTTGTCAGCAATTACATTTTAATGCGTGTTTTATTATCACGGGCGTCTAATGTACTAGTGCATTAATTTATCACCTCCCCTGTTTACGAGTTACGGCTTGACAATTGAAATGATGGTGTAGTCTGTATTCAAAGGAGGCTGACGTTTGACCGACTTACGTTGAGCTCCCGCGTTGGTAGTAACCCTTTAGTTGTGGGTAGTCGAGGGGCGCGTGGTAATGAAACGAGGTTTCTAGCTAGTTTGGACATGTCGCACAATCGTTTGGACAGACAAGCGATGGACGTATCAAAGGACTGCCAACTGGAAATGCAGTTGCAGTTTCGATTGAATCGAGAGACGTCTGCGGCATGCCTCTGTGAAGTAAAGGTTGATTGGATCGTGTCTGTACGGCTGATACGCTCGCAATGTTTGGTTTCGGCGAATGGCAGTGAACGTCAGGCTCCCTTAGTTAAAATGTATTGTTTCTTAACGATAGTCGCTTTGTTTGTGCAGTTTATTTGTTCAAATAGAACATTGTTCGTGCTGATGGTAAAACTAGATAGGTAGAGAGTCGGCTTTAATGCCTCCGCAAATTGTGAAAATAACTTCAAAGACATAATGGGCTTTTATAAGTGGCTAGCGTTTCATTATTCATAGTCGAATAAGCAAGCGGTTTCACTGCTTATTATTAAATTTGAGTAGATTACAGGCCGTCGGATCTTGAAAAGTGTCATTACCGTCAGCCATTCGTCATTCCCATTTCGTAATAATCACGTTGATACATTTCAATTATGACGTTTAACGTCAGCGCAGAGTATCGCCGGTATCATTATTGTGGGCGTTGTGACATCGCCCAGTGACACAATAATGATCGGCTCATGACGCGAGTTGACATGCACGCGATGTCAAACGAACAAAATTTATGTTTTCGAACAAATAATTGATATTTATACGATTGGTAATTTCAATGAATTGCGATGGTATATTTATGGAGTTCGGGATTATAGTGTTAGGTTGAAAGGAAGGCATAAAGTGTGTCGCTTGTTTCCCGCGTGGCAGCGTGGGTGACATGAGAATGAAATAAAAATTACGTTGGCTGTCAACTCGTTCACTACGAGGAAGTTGTGTTATAACTACTAACTGTCTGGAATGAGGTTACATTTTATACAGTTTTACTACGTTTTATGAAAGTGTTTCTATTAAAATACAAAATACTGAGAATTTTAGTGAAACAAGTCTCAGTTGGGGTTTAGCAGCAATGTTAAAGAATATTTTAAGCATTGTCTACCTCAAACCAACAAAAGGGTGGAGCTACCATTCAGACTATGTACCATTTGCTGGTGGCCCCAAATATCCGTTTACTTGCACCCGAGATGACCTGAAAACACCTCCAACGCTGCAATTAACGTGTATACCTACTGGGTCCAATAATAATAAAATAATATTTTTTCTGTACCGCGACACGAAAAGAAGAAGATCAATAAGAGACCTAACTCTAAGAAGAAAGATAGGCAGTACCCAAAAAAAGGTTGAAACAAAGCCCCATCAACTTTTAAACATGATGTACGTAAGCACAGAAATAAAATAAGACACAATTGATGAAGCAATTCCCAAGATTAGTAATTCAATATCGACCATTGTACCTCACCATAAATTATCATTTAAACGACTATCGTTGAGCTATTAAAGCAGATACTGCATTAAGTATAAACTTATTGGTCGTAAAGCATCGTAATGAACTTATGCACACAATAGTAATGATCCTTGTCTGCCTTTTATAGATGAAACAAAAGAATGATATACTATTATTAGTAGTTGTACTGTTTTAACTCTATTAACTGATGTACCTTTAAGTGTTGTTCGTTGCAGAGTTAAATAAGAAAAATAGGATGGATTAGATATTCTCATCCAATCAATCCACAATCCCGAACCCAATGCTGAACGTTTGGAGCACTATATCAGTGATATACCGCAATAGATGCTACATATGAATATATGAGTCATAAACTTCTACAGTTAGCGATATTTCTGAACCCTGACAAAGATTATCAGGGATAACAAGTGTCGAAAAGGCCAAAATGAATGGGAGTGAAAACGGCTGTCAATGACATTTTGGCATCGCATGCCAAAATGTCATTGACAGCCGTTTTCACTGATTGAATGTCACTTTCTCCAGACCCTCTTATCAGTTACAATAATAGTTTCAATAGAATCATGACAGGATGAAGATGCAAAATTTCAAGAGTCACTAAATTCAAATCACCTTAAAGAATAAGAAAGAGTACAAAATAATTCGAACCAGCAACAAGTAAAACCACGTTCCGAGCTAGTTTCTCTAATAAAACAGAACAAACACTTTTATGATACGCCAAGCGTGCCCACATAACATAAATCATCGTGTGCTCTAATGGATAACCAGATATAAATCTATTTATGCAAAGTTTTCAATGCACATTTCGCATGCTAGATGACTATTTGCGTCATATACGGGGTTATACTTTACATCAACTGTTGGCTCGTTACATGTTCGTTAATTTGATTGAATGAGCATAATATATAATTATATTTTTCTGTTTTTACAAGGATGGATGTTAAAGCCTTGGATATTTTTCATGATATAATGCTACAATGCTGTCTAAGGAGTGTACAAGTAGACGATGAAATATTAATCATATCAAAAAGATACAAATGTTTTTCTTTATATGTATATTTTATTGTCAAGTAGATTCATAGTGACTAAGGCGGGCATCAAAATAAACCTAATCGATTTATTAATTTTACAACACTCCTATTAGTCATCATCACCATCGACTGCCTTTTGATGTTCCTACTGCTGGGGCAATGGCCCTCATTCCACCACGGGCTTAGCGGATTGGTGGATGTCACATGTCTTCGAATTTTTGGTTCTAGGAAATGCCAGATTTATCACAATGTTTTCCTTCACCGTTTTAAGAGCAGCGGTGTTGATATAATTTACACAAATTAATGCACCTGCCTGGATTTGAACCCACCATTAGTCACTCTTGATTAATTACTTTATTTTTTTCATGGAGCTTCCAGCCTAATTCCCCTTCGATTGAAGTTAGTTCTCATTTTAACTCTTTATCGAAATTACCGTCTATGTCAAACGTAATTTCAATTTCTACCTTAATAAACCCATTACAAACTGCCACAGAATTAACAAAGGCAAAGGCAAAGTCAAAACCAACAAATTATTCATCGAAATGATCGTGTTTCAAACTACCAATAGCTGTAGGTAACATTGTATTATTGCAGTACCCAATGATTACCGTCCCCACGATTCAATGGAAATTATCGTCTGTAACTCTGTACCCTGTAATTTAACTTTTATAAAATATTTTTTCCTACTTTGCGGTGTCCTGTCATTGAAACTAATTGAGATTTTATGGAAATGCTCTTTTTTATGCTCTTTTAGACTTCTAGTTGGAATCCCATTAGGTTTTTCTGTTGTATTCTAGATTTTGCGGTTTTGTATTCAGATTGGTTGACTGGATGTTTCAGTTTGATATTAGCATAGTTTTTCTAAAAGACTTGTGTAATCAGACTTGCTGTATATAGTATTTTTATAGACTTGAGGCAATTAAAACGGTGAAGGAAAATATTGTGAGGAAACCGGCATGTCTTAGAACCAAAAATTCGAAGACATGTGACATCTACCAACCCGCACTGGGCCCGCGTGGTGGATTAAGGCCCATTACCTCTCTCACAGAGAGGATGCCTGTGTGTCAGCAGTGGGAACATTAAAAGGCTGATGATGATGAGGCAGAGAGACTATTTGTGGTACATAATGGGCAAGTTCTATTGTAGGTAGTACCTTAAATGCCCAAAGTGATGACAGAATATATTACCCAAATAACATGAAACTTGAACATCACCGGTGGAATGAGCGTGTACCAGATGAGAAATGTATACATCTACTTACCCCTTATGAGCCTAACAGCGTGATGTTATGCTATGAAAATGGTGTAAACAATAAACAGGCATGCAATTGCAGCAATCCCGAGAGATTTGCCGTCATTTATTAAAGACTTCAGACTTCTGAAAGGCCTCCCACCAGGTGGACCGATGACCTGGTGAAGGTTGCGGGGATCCGCTGGTTCTGGGACGCACGAGACCGGTCAGTGTGGCGACGCTTGGGAGAGGCCTATGTCCTGTCCTGTGTCCAGCAGTGGACGTCTTTCGGCTGATATGATGATGATGATGATGATGATGATTAAAGACTTCTGTTCTATGTCTCCGAAGTTCTTTATAAGATCTTCACCAAATTTAAACGGGACCAAATTGGTTACGAGCTCTTTAAAAAAAAAAATTTTCTAATTCGGTCCACAATTGACGAAAAAACCAGTGAACATACCTACACAAAAAAAAACAATCAAATATAGAACCTCCTACTTTTTGGAAATTCGGTTTTTACTTTATACCATAGTAATATATGTCAGTATTGTGAAAAATATGGGCCAACATATTCTTTGCCTTAAACCGCAAGATTATTATATTATATTATATTCTTATAACTTTATCTTATTTAAAGGCAAGAGCTAAGCAAGTTAATTAATGGACCTCTTTTAATTATAGCGGCAGGCGCTAAACATGTTAATAGTTCTAATTAAGGTCATCTAGCAAGTAATCGTAATAAATTACTGTAATTACTATTGACTTATCTTATAAGTGCGAAAGAGGATGAGACTGAGATACAGAGTAATCTATCTCCATCTGAGTAACACAGCGTACTTGGAAAATAAGTAATGATATCTGGAAATTCTAGTGGAGCTATCTTAAAAATTTAATCACTGATCATTCATTTTCTTCTGCTAGTACTAAAATAAAGAATATGCAAATGATAAATATAGATGTTACTTCTAGGCAAGGGTGCTACAACGTCGACCACATCATCGCTTACCATCAGGTGAGACAGTGATCTAGTGCGAGCCTAAACATCATTAAAAAATGCCGGCTATGTTTTGATGAAATCATTTTTAGGGTTCCGTACCCTAAGGTTAAAATCGAGACCCTATAACTAAGAGGCCGTCTGTCTGTCTGTCTGCCCGACTGTCACCAGGCTGTATCTCATGAACCGTGATAGCTAGGCAGTTGAAATTCACAGATGATGTATTTCTGTTGCTGCTATAACAACAAATACTAAAAACAGAAACAAAAGGTGGGGCTCCCATACAACAAACGTGATATTTTTTCTGTTTTTATAATATAATGGTACGGAACCCTTCGTGCGCGAGTCCAACTCGCTCTTGTCAGTTTTTTTTTTGTACCTATACCAATAATAAAAAAAAGCAGTGCATATTCGTAAAAAGCAAAATAACAGAGCAGAATGCAAGAAAACTACAGATGAGAGTCATATTTTGGGCTTTGTCGCAGTCGCAATGCCTTAAATATTTACGACATTAGTCCTAAAACGTATGAAATACCTACCTATTCAACTTATTACAAGAAAATCAGCCACAGAGCTGACCTAACTAACAAAGGAGGAAATGATTGACTGACAAATACGACAGTTCCCTTCTACCCCGCTGCCCACAATACCCACAGTACCCCATTATTCAGTCAGTCAACTTTTCCTTTATCCCTGAAATCACCCATTTCAAGTGAAATGATCCCAGTCACTGGACCGTCCTCAACAGTTCCACTGAGTTACCTATAGTGTGAGATCCCACTGCAATATCTGTAGGTAATTTATTTTGATGATAAAACTGGATTTTTAGGGTTCCGTACCCAAAGGGTAAAAACGGGACCCTATTACTAAGACTCCACGATCCGTCTGTCTGTCTGTAGTCGTAGTTGTAGTTGTAGACAGTTGATATTTTCACAGATGATGTATTTTTGTTGCCGCTATAACAACACATACTAAAAACAGAATAAAATAGTAAACATATAGAAACTCATATTATTGTAACATCTTGCACACTGCTGTAACCTACTTATGTTTACAAATAAAGACTGATTGATTGAAATAAATATTTAAGCAACCATACAACAAACGTGTTTTTTTTGCCGTTTTTAGCGATAATGGTACGGAACCCTTCTTCGGACGGAGTCCGTCTCGCACTTGGCCAGTTTTTATAAATGATTATAATCATTTATATCTTACTGATGGATTAAATAGAATTATCATTTTTCTACCCCATGAAACATCCCCATTGCGATTAGATATTTGCAGGCAACCCTGCAGTAATCTCATCTACTATCAAGTATTATTAATTAAAATTAAGATTAATAAAAAAAATGTCATTTATGTGTACGCCTCAAAAAAACATAGAAACCTATGGCCGCGATATTTGAGGTTGAGTATTTGTCAAACTATAGTTTAGCCTGTAATTCTGTGAAAAGTTTGTACTAAAATACGGTTTGACACGTTCTTAACCTCAAAAACTTCAATCAGAAACCATCCGATAAAGTTGTAAAATTTACTAATAAAGTTCTGATTCTAAAAATTACCCGCAGATTTTTGCAATGGGATCTTAGGCTACTACCTTCAATTCACTGAGTTACCGGAGCTTGTGAGTTATTCGACTAAATATGTCATCGCGCTTTGATACAGTTGCATTAATAAGGGGCACGCCTGAGTTATGGCATGTGGAAATAGTGACTAGGGATGTGCCGTGATTTGAAAGTTTCGATAATTTAATTTTGGAGATTGTGAAAAGGGATAGACACAAATATAAATTCTGATTTAATATTATGTTGTGATTGAACATCACGTACTACTCAGACAATTATAGACGGTTAGAAGAAAAGCTAAAATAAAATGAAAAATGAATTGTATGCTGCATTTAATTTTGGGGAATTATAAAACAATCGAATAAAAAAAACTTAGCGACAGATGATAAGATACTGTTTTAATAACTTGAGCGGTATGAATTTGAGTAAGCGAAAAACTAACTAAACTATCGACTAATATTATAATAAAATCCAGAACGAGCTTACAAAAAGTGGGTTGTGATTAATCCTAATCCATCTCAGATATTAAAATTCTAGCCTTGCGATTAAATTACTAATTGAGCGACTAGAAATGCGCGGGCGTTCTGGTGTATTCGTGTGTTTAACGAATTAGTCCAAGAGCGAGCGAAGCGAGCTCAGAAAATTAGGGCACCCCGACACGGTTAGGTTAGGTTCGAAGGTTACTTTAGACCCTGCAAACAGAAAACGCGGCGGGGCTCCGTCGACAAACTTTTATTTTCAAGTCAAATATTATGAAGCTTCTAATTTTGTATTTTAAATAACTCAAATTAATGTTTGTAAATTGCTGTTTTGTTGATTTCTCGTCACTCGCAGTCAGTTGCACACTTAGTAATACTATAACGTCAATTAATTATTTTTTCATTTAAAATTTTAATTTACAGTCACTCGATAAATATTACCCTTTCATTTTTATTCAACTGCAATAGAAACCTATTGCAGTTGAACGAACGACATTTCGAAAGCACTACAAATTACTTCATTGCAACAAATTTTATCTGTCACTTCAAAATAAATCTATCGACAATTTTGCCAAGCGTCGCGTCCCCATCCCTGGCCCGCACCTGTCGCTCATAAACCATCAGTATATAAATACAACACAAATCTGCTGCCCCTTTTATCTCTAAGCGCAACGATAAATTACGGCTGAGCCCTTATGCAGCAGTTTAGAGCTTGAGATAGGCCCGCTAACAAGTTTCACAGTATTTATGGCAAGACTCAACTTTAATTGAGTCGGATGTAATGTATGGATTTTATTGGGTAGGCATGATATACGTTTTCTCAAGTAAAATGTGGCTGTAAAGGAGTATGCTATTCATTAGCTAATGCAAGAAGTTTAAGTGTTAAAAGACTGAAAGAAAACCGTTAGAAATATGTGAAAATAAAGAACAAGGATACAAAAGTCGTAGGAAGTGACAGATGTATACAAGTCATATACATCTGTCCCTTACTCGATCTCAAAATAACCTTACTCTAAGAGCTTATGGTCACCCCCCTGGTGTCACTTTTAAAATTTTTAAGCAAAGCCTCAGCACTTCAGCGCATTGAGAAAAACGTTCCGGAGAAGAACTAGGTAGTAGTATACAGTTTCTTATTTATTATAGTATATGGTTTCCTAACACGTTTTACCAGTAGTTTATTTACCATGTAGATAAGTTGGTGCGCTAGTCAAGAATCACAATCTCTAAATCTGCCAGAAGAAAATGTTTTGTCATTCAAGCCTACTTTCCACTGTAAAAGGATATTTACAAAGATTATTCCACAACATCAAAGTAATCGAATACAAATCTAAGTCCCTCTATATTTAGGCAGTAGTCCGCTGAAGCATCGTGACCGCTTGACTAACCATCTACAAAACGATTTGTATCCGCGCGATCGCTTCCACAAAGCTTTGATCACAACCCAGCCGCTTCATACTAATTAAACCGACTGAGCCGAACAAACGTTACTCGTAATTAAATAACGGTAATAATGAGCTATTATGAAAAGTTAAACCATTCGGAAATAATCACTGAGCACAACACTAGCCAATAACCAGCCAAGTCGGTGTATACCAGTCAGCAGACAAACGTCTCGTAAATACACGTTAACACGAAAAGCAATTCTCAGTCAACGATAGCTTTAACACTAAAATATCATTTTTAAATCCGACGTCGTAATACCCACCGTGGGTCCGACGGACCACCTTGTCAGCTAGCGCGTAAATTAACATGAAAACGTCATACAAAGAGTAACCCTTCGCCGCCGCATAATAAACTACTCCGGTCTCGTGGACCCCGCGGCGCGCCCGCGGTGCCGCCTATTCAAACGGCCGGACATTATCGTAAATATTGTGGTATTTATTCAGATTTCGGGCACAAACAATTCAATTCACGCACCGGCTGCTAATTGGGCATAAATCGTCGTAAAAATATTCAATAAGCTTCTCGCATCGATTAATATTTTGAACACTGAATGCCTTCATTTGAATTCGTATTAAGCGGCGCGTAGATAATACTGTTCGTCGATTTGTCGACGGGCGACCTATTGGAAGGGTTTTATTTTTGTTCTGTATTCATTCGACAAAAAACATAAGCACGAACATTGCTTCGCGGCGTGGTACGAATTAATCGACGATTATTCTTGATTAATTTGTTTGGCCCGTCTTAATGCTCGAATATCGTTAAACTCACTCGCACGGAATTAATTATACGTAGTTATTTCAACTATACGAGTTGGTATAATAGAAAAAGTAGGCACGTTATGAATTTCATGCAAAACAGCGATCATTATTCAAGCTTGCGAGATAGCAAAACTGGACTTTAATGGCGGGCCGTTAACATATAAACGAAAAGCATTTACAGTGAAAAAAAGTTAACACGCCAGACGGCTACACGAAAAACGTCAAGTTGAACACTTTATAATAGAAATAATAACGCAACAGCCGCCATGAATTATTGCCCACATTTCATGTTAAATTGTATGTAAATGGCCGACCGGTGCGACACGGCTCCCACAATAACATAATAATGGTGGATTTGTGACTCACGTCAGGTTGTTAGTGTGTACTTAACCCTTTATCGGGACACGCACGCGGGACGTGAGATCATTACTCGGGTCGCGGCGACCGCTCACAATGGGAATGTACGCGTTAGACCCCGCGTCTTACGAGGCGAGGGTTAACGTTGAATTTCGTGAACAAGTTACATGTATGTTTTTCGTCTCGATACCGGTTCCCGATAACACTCATTTGGGTTACAATAGATATATTTTTTATTCAAATTGAACGTGTACGTACACAATGGTAGTTTAAACGCTACTGAAGCGATTAAATGTAGGATTTATGAATGTGTTACTCAAATAAACAAGCGTTGGACTGGTTTTTTAATTGAACTGGTTCAGTTGTTCTGTAGGTATGTTTGTTGTTGTTCGAAGATAAATAACGTAAATAAATTGAGGACTTAATGACTTTCTAGTTAACGCTTTGGTTGTTACCAAGGTAGTGTGGGAATTGAAAATAATTGAGGTAATTAAAAACGTTTGTGCTGAAAAATTAAAAAAGCTAATCCATTTCTTTCAATTAAGTTATTGTTTTAGAAAAGCATTTTATGTCCATTTTTCAATCCCAAGAATAAATTTTGAACGAATCAAGATTTTGACGTCCATATTTCAATTTCAAGAATGTTATTGGACATCAGGACATGGTGGCCTGAACTTTCCAACACGCAGAGAACAAGGTAATGATCAATACTTTCTGCTTTTCTATTTTTATACATGCCTAAACTAACCAGAAAATATACATACTAGTTTTAAACTATGAACCAAGCTGTAGGCACCCAACAAAATTTTCCGAACCTGAAAATCAACCGTAACCATCGCTAGGTGGCGATGGTTTTGTTTAATTTTGCTCTCTAGACCAGACAAGTCAACACTGACACCTACACACCTACTCACATAGATACCATACATCCAAGTCAATGCAATAAACCTAAGTCGTTACATCAGCGATTTTGTAACAATCGCTCGGGGCTCGGCATTTACCATTACGAAGTGATCAAGGTAATGATCAAAACTCTCTCCATTTCCTTTCATATTCTGTATTTAGCTTTAAGAAACCTAACCCTTGCAGTATCAAATTTTCAGGCTGTTTTACTCCTGAAAGTAGCTGTTCTACTGAAAATCTGTCACGAAAATCTACACTAGAAATCATTCCTAAACTAACATCGTCAGACCAGACAGGTCTGCACAGACAGACATCTTACATATCTACCACACATACATCTAACTCAATGCAATAACCTGAAATCGCATTACGAACGATCAAAGAGCCTCAGACGATCCTCCTAGTCGTTACATCAGTGATTTTGTAACAATCGCCCGGGGCTCGGAAATTGCTTCCCGATCCCCGAAACCGCCCCTAGCCTCCTAATCCTGCATGGGTTAGAGAGATGGAGGATAAATAATTTAGTTTTACATCATGTAGAAAACCTCTACGTGATGTGTATTTTTAATTGCGTGTATATTTTTGGAAATTGGTATCAGCCGCGACTTACAAGCAACAACTTACCTTACTTAGGTCATGGGTTCGAACCCAGACAGGCGCTTTACTTTTTGTAAATTATTTCATCACCACTGCTCTCAAAACGGTGAAGGAAAACATCGTGAGGAAACGAAGGGTATGTTCTAGAACCAAAAATTAGAAGACATGTCACCTCCACCAACCCGCACCGGGCCCACGTGGAGGATTACGGCCCATTTCCTCTCACAGAGAGGAGGAAGGCTCGTGTCCCAGCAGTGGTAACATTAAAAGGCTGATGTTGATATTTTTGGCATAGATAGATATTCTCTTCTTCGTGTCACTGCCACGAAGTCGTATTTTTCATTGAATTTTCCTGACTGTAGTATTTTAAGGGTTCCGTAACGAAAGGGTAAAAACGGGACCCTATTACTAAGACTCCGCGATCCGTCTGTCTGTCTGTCTGTCTGTCCGTCTGTCACCAGGCTGTATCTCATGAACCGTGATAGCTGGACAGTTGAAATTTTCACAGAAGATGTATTTCTGTTGCCGCTATAACACCAAATACTAAAAACAGAATAAAATAAATATTTAAGTAGGGCTCTCATACAACAAACGTGTTTTATTTGCCGTTTTTTGCGATAATGGTACGGGACCCTCCGTGCGCGAGTCGCACTCGCACTTGTCCGGTTTTTTTGATATTCTGTTCTAACGTGATTAATAACCATTTTTATTTGTTTTCACTATATAGTAGAAATAAAAATATATAATTCATTAATATGATAATGTACTTCACGTTCCGCCAGGTCTTTAAAATAGTTTGTAATAAGTCATAAATCTTTGATGCAAGTCTATACTTTTTGTTTTCAGTTTAATTACATAAAAAAACTTTGAAAGGATAAAGGGACTTTATAACCATACGTTTTATTTTAATCGCTGTCAGTTAGAATAATTATTCGAATTGTATGACTATCCACAACATTAAAGAACAACAATGTAACATCAATGGGATATTTCCTTAGTAAACTAACAAACAGTTGAAGGTCGCTCTGAGGAAATTACTTTCACAACGCGTGGTCCCACGGCATTTAGTTCACTTCATATAAACTTTACTAAATCACTCATTCATTATAGGAGGAAAAACCAGCTGCTTTGCATATTGAACGATTGCAAGAATCAATAGGAAATATCTCAGTTGAACGTGAAGTTTTCCTCAATTGCCTTGGAAATGGTGCCTTTGTTGTGTTTCAAGTGACAAGAAGGAAAATTATCTTGATTGGGTATAATAAAAAGGGTAGAAAATTATGTGGCAGAATAACTGCAGTACATTTGTACCCAGAAGATATTATCATCTTCATATTCTGGCCCTTGTTCCATGTTAGTTGATGTCGTTGCATTGCAACTCGTTTTCTGCCACCATTCTGACCTCTCAACCATCAGGCTACCATTGACTCCCTTTTTCTTTCAATATTAATATAAATCCCCTCAGAATCCTTGTTGTATTTGGCCTTCCTCTCAGAAGATGTATCATACTCGTACTTCTAAGATTGGAAAAAGGGCATTGTACATTGTTATAAATATTGTTTTTCATTTTCTATCAGACTAAAAGCATTTTTTAGGGTTCCGTAGCCAAATGGCAAAAAACGGAACCCTTATGGATTCGTCATGTCTGTCTGTCTGGCTGCCTGTCTGTCTGTCTGTCCGTCCGTATGTCACAGCCACTTTTTCCAGAAACTATAGAACTACGCTGTTGAAACTTGGTAAGTAGATGTATTCTGTGAACCGTATTAAGATTTTCACACAAAAATAAAAAAAAAACAATAAATTTTGGGGGTATACGTATGGGATATTTATGGATAGGTCTTCAAAAATTATATTGAAGTTTCTAATATCATTTTTTTCTAAACTGAATAGTTTGCGCGAGAGACAATTGCAAAGTGGTAAAATGCCCCCCCCCCCTCCCGAACTTCTAAAATAAGAGAATGATAAAACTAAAAAAAACATATGATGTACATTACCATGTAAACTTCCACCGAAAATTGGTTTGAACGAGATCTAGTAAGTAGTTTTTTTTAATACGTCATAAATCGTAAACTGCAATTTACCAAGTACGGAACCCTTCATGCGCGACTCCGACTCGCACTTGGCCGGTTTTTTTATAAATATTGCAGCAGCAGTTGGATCTCCAAAAACTATTTATTATACACCGACTATCAGATCGTAATCTTGATCCCCACAGGCTCCAGTAAACTGACACCTGACCAGTCAAACAGTCACGTCTCATTTTGATAGCCTCCGCAATGATACCACCAATAAAACGTGCCATTTTCATTGGTCACCTAATGGCTATTAAAAAAATATACGTCTTAGGTGGGCAGTTAATTTAAGCTATTAAAGCGAACGTATGGACGTTAAAATTTACGAGGTACAAAAAAGAAAAGAAAGACAGAAACTTTTTATCAATTTTATAAGTGAAAATGTTAAAATTATATGGATCAAAGCGTGCAATTATGCCTTAACTATAAAAAAAATAACGCGAGAATATTAAACGAAAGTCCATCTACGTTGAACAACATATCCTTGAATCCAGAGGGCCTACACAAAGCGACATAACACAGCGGTAATGCTTGCTACTTTGTTTAAAGCCCCAGAATCTTATAAATGTGATGATTTAAGAGTCAAAAAATCCTGTAAATATCATTAATGCATCAGAGGAGTTTTTTATTCATAGTTAACTCAGATCTTATTCCAATATTTTGGCAAAATGTCGCTGAATGTCATGTTTCTTCTATCTATCCCATATTATCATCATCATCATCTGCTTAACCTTTTCCTACTAACTGTGCTGAGGTCAGCTTTCACTGTTATCGGATGCAGCTGAACATCAGCAGTAATCTCAGTATTCGCCTATTATCACCATGAAAAATTATTTTAAACATAGACATAACCAGGAGTTTCAGTTTCTTTGATTGCGACCATCCTTGCTGCCATATCTTTTCTTATAACTTTTTCAATCTTCACTTAGCTATTGGCTTTTACTTTCTTCTTTTTCAAACTCTTTGTCTCAAGAACCACCTTCATTACACTTATTACTCTATCCGTGCCTCTGATCAGACGCGGAGGATTAGCGCTATCATACGTTGGCACAAGTAAAGTAGGGGCACGAGTATAATGTGTGTTTGTTTTATTGTTTAATACTTTGTTACAATCCCTAACACCGCTAAGATGTTGAGATAATAAATGTTTGGGATGTCTGGGAGTATAGTGTGTTGTGTTTCTGTGTTTATTGGATGTTATTTAAGCATCTTAACAACATCTTTAAAAAGGCAACGGATTGTTGGGATATAAGCCTTCATTTCGAAACTTAAACTTGTTCTATACGTTAAAATCGTAAAATTTCTATTTTTGTGTTTATAATAATAGCTCATAAATTCTCTTAAAATACCTAACTTGAAAAATAACTTAAAAGTGTTTATTTATATGTCACACTATATGTTCACTAGCTCTTGTACTAAGAAGTTACGATATGTTGAAATACATTTTATTAGAAATACTGCTAATCAAATTAACTGATAAAGAATCGTAACACGTTACATAGCAAGATTAGATCTTTAAACCCGAATCTCGTCAAACCGTCAGTTGTCAAAAACGCTCTGACAGTAATTGTAACTGCGATCAACGATCATACCCCTGAATTAACATAAGCATACAAAAAACCTTTATCAGAATTCACACATGCATATAATCATTGTTCTGTCATCGTTAACCCGATCGATCACGCGCTCGTCGCTAAATTCAGTCTAACACAATAGCACTTAATAACTTCACGCTTCGGTGGGCTTTCATGAATCACGCTGTGCTATTCTTATACAAATTAGTTGAAGAAAACATTGAAATGAACACGCAAATATCGTCCTTATCTTCAGAAAGGTAAAGATTAGGATCAATGTTACGGGACATTACTGTTTTGAAGGAAAAAAAACTGGATCATTTCCTTTTGACAATTGACGCGTTGAAGGGATCCCATCCATCTATGTCGTTGACTACTCGAGGAAGCCCGTCAGCGTCATGGCGTTGGTAATTGAGTGATTTAATTCATGTTTTATTTATGAGACAGTGTGATTTCTGAATTTTAATTCGGTTTAAATTGATAAACGTTTTCTTGAAACTGGAGTATATATTTGTGTTTCTGACATCTGTCATATTGGGTAAGCGGTGAATTGGGTCCTAGCTCCGACGCTTGAGGGTGTTTTGTGAGAAAAATATAAGAACGGCTGTAGGAGATGTCTTTATTCTATGTAAAAGGTTCTATTGTTTTTGTCTCGTTGATTGTTTCTTTACCAGTAGTGCCTTTGGCTTGGGGTTTGGTTTTGTTAGCATTAAGTATGAGAAAATATGTTTTGGTAGACATTGTTAGCAAAAAACGCACTAGTGATATTCAGACTTGTGTGGAAACTATAGCCCAGCAATGGAAGAAAATAGACTTCAAAGATAGATCGTTAACAAAATATTGTTTAATTCAAGTTTAAGTAGAAATTATTGCATATAATATATATTTGCTGAATATACATTATTTCTCCTCTTCATCAACTCCTGCATTAATTATTATATTTCTTACCGATTCGTCTACCATGACTGCACTAACAACTAAACAAGACAGAACAGGACTCATATTATTAACATAGTAATCATGTAGCCACCGAGCCATGAAATTCTATGTTTGCGTAAAACATATTACGCGCATTCAATTCTTCTGATGGATTATATATCGTTATTTGTATAGGAACAAATGTGTCAGTTTGTGTGTTGAAATAGGTGAATTACTATGACAAAACTGTCATTTTATACTATCTATACGTGGCTTTATACTTGGTTAACATTATAACCTAGAACTGCAAATAAATCTGAACAAAGAAATGAGAAGCATTATCCACTTAGGCACTACAATAGATCCATTACATTCAGGGTTGAAAATATAGATAATTATACATATAGATAGGTTCTGGCTACGAACAATAAAAAATGACCTGCTAGCGAGCAACACACAAAAGTGGCAACAACCGTACGGTGTGGCGCAGAAGTACTAGGCGAGCTGGCCCCAATAATCTGGGATATTAGGTGAAAGAAGAAGAAGGAGATACATAATCTGTAGGATCCTATTTGACGATAATTCATCATCATCATTATTTCATCCGAAGGCGTCCTCTGCTGGACATAGTCCTCCCCCAAGTTTCACCACCTCGATCGGTCTCGTGCGTCTCGAATCTGATGTTGATGATCAATTCTGATGATAATCAACATTGATAACCAAAATTTTGCTACCTTTAACACATAATTTTCCAAACCTAACACACCCCAAATTTTGTCCATAATTATGCACAAACACATTCAATAACTTCCAAAACGAACACTCAAACAGACACTTGAAAATTACGCTCACCGAAAAAGAACCCCGCGGGCATCGCCGGGCGTATTCAAACCATTGCGAAACTCACCAAAAGGGGTCATTTCACGTCAAGTCATGAAGCAAAGGTATTAATTTACGGAATTTCATTGAGCGCAGCATGTTTTCTTCTGTCGACTTCCTTTGTTGTGACTGACAGTGTAATAACGCATTATGTACCCTTTTAAATTCATTGTTGCTAAGTTTTGGTATCGTATTATTGGTTGCTACTGTTTAAATTCTCGACCGTCATTCCCTTTTCTTTGGTTTGAATGAGTTTGATGGTTGGATGATTTGTTTTCAACGGAAAGTAATGCGGTTTGGGTGGTTTTCTATTGTGTAACAATGTTGCTAACGGTTTGAATGTCGATGTATATTACCACTCTTTTCCTGTGGGTGTTGTTCTAATTGGTTAAATACTTAATTACTTTAAATGGAGTGGCAACCGCGTACCGGAAAATGCAGCGTTGGATAGCATCCCGCTAGCTAGATGGACCGAAGGGTATCCGGTAGATGCAAGACGCATAAGACCGGTCGATGTGACTACACTTCGGGGAGGCCTATATTCAGTAGATGACCTCTCTTGGCTGAAATGAGGATGACAAAGCTCAAATGCGTCAGCATTTGCCTGTAGGTATGCACAATCATACTTTCTTAGCTTCTTTTAAACATAACATAATATATCTTTAACATAATAAGGTTTGTATTTCACTGCTAAAGAATAAATGACGTTCAATTTTAAATTCTGAATAATTTATTAATCCAGTCTTGTCATGTTTGCAAAAAATTAAGCTTTGTAATCTGAGACAAATAGCGAGTAAGTCCTTCGATGTCCCTTACAAAACAATTTATTTATAGAGAATAAGTTATAATAACATTGTGCTACAAATGAGACAATATGACAAACATGGCTATTTGCTACAGAATACGACTTTCATTTCTTTCGCTCATATCTCCCGATGTTAGAATATCGTGGGCTAACATTCTGCCCACTCGCTAGGGTACCATTACGTGTGTTAGAATCCATTGTCTTTTCTGATGAATGCTGTTGTTTATGGCATATATTTACGGTTAAATTGTCGAAGATTTCAGATGCCACTATTTCTTTTGCCTATTAAACAAAGTTGAAGTAAGGGTCTTGAACTTGATGGCTATCGACAGGGTTGGTCCACAATTGCCCTAAACCGATAGGATTGGAAAGAAGAAGGGGAGGCCTTTGCCCTGCAGTGGGACATAATAAACTGAAAATATAATTATAAGGGTTTTGAGGCTATATACTTTTCAAAACCTTTCTGTAGCACTGTTTTGACCGTCCTCATCATCATCATCATTTTTGTTGAAAGGCGTCCACAGCTAAACAAAACCCCTCCTCAAGTGTTGCCACATAGACCGATGCTACTCGCATACAGTGTACTCCTTCGATCCTTACCAGGTCCATATTGTGGGAGGCCTTGCAATGCTGCTTTCATAGTATACATGTACTTGTGTTGTACTTTTGTTGGCTGAAACCTTCCGCAATAATATAACTGAAGATGAACACTAAAACAATCTGTCAATTCAGGTAAGTCCCATTCTCTTACAAAAAAAATCCTCTGCTATCGTCTATTTACACATCTAATAAGATCCAAACACGGCAATTTGACACACGCGTTAGTCGCAAGATCCACAATTTCTGCGCAAATGTAACGCTATTGTTTCTTTCATTACAAAGTGGGGTCGCGTTTAATATCGCATGTCGGCCGTGTGTGGCCGGTCTAATTGCTCGTTACGTGTTCCGACGTGTTAATACGGATTGAGATTGTCTTATTAATATGTTTTGGGGTTAAAGTGAATGTATAAAAATGGGTATAAGGGGAAACGAATTCGTAAAACATCAGTCTGCCTAGCAAGTGCTAGGCAAACAATAAAACTGCACTGGAGGTTGACTCAATAGTCAACCTCCAGTGCAGTTTTATTATTTATTTTATGTTTTGTCGTTCAATCACAACAAGAGAAGAAACATTACTACCTACTACCTTGGTATATGATTGGATTTTGGTTTAGTGAAATGAATAAGTATTAAGTAAAAATGTTTTATTTTTATATCAAACTTTTTGAACTGAGAGGTACTAAATGCAATACCACTTATCAATACACATCCAATGAGCCCAAACACGATGGTGCTATCTTGTCTGGTTTAAGAGTTGCTATGGCCATCTTCCGGCTCCATCACGAGACCAGCTCCATAGTACCATATTATTTCAATGTTTCCCAAGTTACACAAGTACGGCAAGTTTTAGCTTAATCGGATTTCAGGAAGGACATGAAAAATAGATTACTAGTTGCCAGACACACTTAGGAAAGCAAGGTAATAGTGACTACTCCTAGTGGCTGGCTGGTGGCTTGTAAAAATATACTTTTTTGGAGTTAGTTTTATTTTATGTTTCGTTTTTTTATTTTTATTAAAGGGTTAAACTAACTCCAAATGGTTCGTGTAATGTTGCTGCGTCCTTTTTCTTGGCTCAACATTGGCGTGACACGCGTCCGCGTGTCTAGATTATCTAGGGCAAAGTAGCCGACCTGATCTCTAAGTAAGGATACAGTAAGCTGTAGATATCTGTACTTTTTGTAATATAGCTTGTCTTAAGATTGACGGGGAATTCTCGGTAGATGGAAACGTCTGTAGTTAAAAGAGTTACAGGCTACGAAATCTGACCGAAGAATAAATGTAGTATGACACTCCAGCCTCCTAGCGTAGAGTAGTTGAAAGTCCACGGTTGTAGTTTTAGCCAGCAAAACTGACCGTTATTTTGTCTATGCTAGAACGGAGTATAGACATGAAGTAAAAAAAAATGTGTAGAATTTCCTAAGTAACCCAGTGAAACCTGCAAATAGACACATATCCAAGGAGGAGTTTCAAAGATCTTCACACAATCTCCAGTGTCACAGTCAACTGCAAAGAAAGCCTCTATCACCCTTCACCGCCAATTTTCCGCTGACGTCACAAACTTACATCACGTCACTTACGCAAGCAGGGGCGGCAGACGTCGGTGTCGGCAGTGACGGGCGATCGGCAGCCATAGCAGCCGCCGGTAATTCTTTATGATTGATTATCTCCCAGCTAATGAGCTTCGCCAGTCTTGGGGAGTTGGTGCAAAGAAGGAGAAGTAAGCGATATGGAGAAATGCACATGCTTTTGTCATCATCATCATTATTTCATAACCTGAACATAAGCCACCCATGTGTCGTCATAAGCTCATGCTAATAATAAAGAAAGAAAAAACCAGTCAAGTGCGAGTCGGATTCGCACACGAAGAGTTCCGTACCATTATCGCAAAAAACGGCAAAAAAATCACGTTTGTTGTGCCCCACTACAATATTTTTTATTTATTTGTTTAAACTTTATGTACAATAGTGGTACATAGGCGGACTTAATGCCACAAGCCATTCTCTACCAGTCAACCAAAATATTAATTATTTATTGTATTCTGTGTTTAGTATTTTTTGTTATAGCGGCAACAGAAATACAACATCTGTGAAAATTTCAACTGTCTAGCTATCACGGTTCATGAGATATAGCCTGGTGACAGGCAAACAGACAGAAAGACAGACAGACCGCTGAGTCTCAGTAATAGGGTCCCGTTTTTACCCTTTGGGTACCGAACCCTAAAAATTTAAGGAAATCAGGAAGAGTAAATACTAACTGTATCCATATGATAGTATGCATTTGCTTTTATCGAAAATGTTTCCAGAATCAGTACAATAGTTGCCAAGAGGCAACTGCAGAATGGGATGTAAAAAATAAGTTTAACTGCAGAAACAATAAATGAAATCACGAGGGAAACACAATGACAAACGAATTATGAAAAACATGACGAATAATGATGATGATAATGAAAACAATGTGAGACTGATAGAACAAATTTCACGAGACTGTTGCATAGCAGAAGGGTACTAAGTACAGGAAGAAATCTAGAATATATTTTACTAATAAGTAAAACATTCTTAAAGTTACACTAGTCGACGGCACGAACTATTTTGTGCGCGAGGTGTAAATGCATTTTATATCTACCAACAACACGTGCGGAAGATATAGTTGCTGTGATGAACAGTAGGAAGCTAGTTCGCGTACGAATACACACTTTTGCAAATTTGTAGCGAAATGGATAATGATTTAGGACGAAACCGACTGCGCGAAATTTTATAAACAGACCTTTGGGAGTCTGGATATCATAAAAAAAAACAACTAAACGTATCTGTTCAAAATAAAATTATTTGCATTGTTGAACTACTAATCTATCCTTGTATGGAGGCCGTTTTGCAATTTTCCGTCTTCTTATGGTATTTATTTGCGCCCAAAAATGCGTTAAAATTAGTGTCGAAATGTGGAACTTTCGACGCTCATAACTTTCAAATATATTTTTTTTTTTGCTTCCATACAGGGCTAGATAATGATGAGACAAATTGATTTTTTATTTTGAACGTACATCGTCAAACAGTGGAGTAATCCCTAGACTACGTTTGTATGGAGGAATTATCGACTAGTGTACCCTTAAGGGAAGAAGGACACCAGATCCCCAAATGGCTTCCTGAGTATACACAGACACCTACAAAACCAGACTGATAAAGACATATAAAAACCAAAACGAATAACAAGCTAAAACTTACAAAAAAAACGAAAAATTATAAAGTTCGGCAGCAAACGAAATCTGAAACTAGCGTTGAAATGAGAGAAACTATCAAGAAAGACTGATTCATAAATCCTCTGAAATCGCGGTAACTTGTCATTTGCGTCTGTCCCATTATGAATTATGATCGCTTTCCTCTACAATAAGTGCATAAATAGGGGCCGGCTGATGGCCTGATATAAATCACGCCAATCCATCATCCATGCCGTGCCAATGTAAATATTGTACATACATCTCTGTGTCGGCTTGGCAGAAATCTCACTGGAACGAAAGCTCTGTTGCTAGGTGTTTAGAAAAATACTATTTTGTAAAGTTGAAAGAGAATTTCACATACACTTTCATTGGCGACTTTAATTCAACCCATCAACTGTTCTTATCCTTATTTACTTCTCTGCCTATTATGTTTGAGTTCCAGTCTTCAAATGGATATCGTGTTACGCAGTAACTTGGTTAAGGAGGTCAGTTAGGTAGTCACTCCATGTAAAATATTCGTTTAGCTGCATCCGTCGTTAGACTGGAAGCTAGTTAGTTTTAATGTTATAGACATGCTCGCGCTTGACCACTATCTCACCTGAAGGTAAGCGATGATGTGGTCGACGGTGTAGCTAACCCAAAAGTAACTATTCATTCTTGACTTAAAGACCCCGAGGTTGTAGCTATCGGGAAATACAGACACAAGAAACATCACACAACAAGGAATTTTACTCCTTAGCTGTAAGCATAATGAAAGTATTTCTAAAACGTTTAGTGCGTATGGGTGGGATGTCCACCATTTACCGATGGTGCATCGCCGTACGTCTTGTAATCCGAAGATGAAACGGGCTGGGCGGAATTAGATCATGCAATTCCATCTCAAAATCCCCGAAATGCCACCAATACAATCATGACTGTTTAAGTTTAATAGTGTCCTCTTGTGACACCTAGTAGTGTGACACCTTGTGTGTGTCTTACTAATAATATAAATGTGAAAGTATGAATGGATGTATGTTTGTTACTCAATCACGTGAGAATGGCTTAACGGTTCTGGATGAAATTTGGCAGAGATGGATTATAATCTGGAATTGCATATAGGCTACTTTTTATCCCGGTATAATGTTCCCTTGGTAAAAACACTTTTCAAGCCGCTGGCAGAAGCTAGTTGTGTTATAAAAATCTATTAGTGGATTTAATTGGCAATGAAAAATGTGAAAAATTTTCATTAATCAATACTTTTCTTAAAAAATTTAGGTTTCTTGTGCGCCACGCATTGCCAGTTGATTTAAAAACCTGTTCTTTAATAAAATAATTATTGCAGGAACTATAATTATAACCCCACAATATCACTCACAGGTTGCTTACAAAAGCTCACTACAACCTTTAAAACCAAAATCTTCTCCTTACATATATTACATACAAGATGCGACTTCAACAAATAAATACATCTTACACCTACGTACAAATATACACACACACACAAGTATACTCGTGGTATAAAGCCGAACATCTTGTTCGTGCGATGCACTTGCGTCGACGGAAGTCACACGGTCGCTTTCAGATCTGTTACTGAAATAGACGACAGAATTGGACAGAATTGGCGCAAACAATTTGTCATTGTTTACTCTATATAGTTATTTTTATGGTCGTGTTGCCTGACTAATATCTTAGTGGCAAAAAAATTCTGTACCTAATTTCAGCCTTTGCCCAACCTCAGTGCTGACCTTCCTATAATTGGGGTTCCGTAGCTAAATGGCAAAAAACGGAACCCTTATGGATTCGTCACGTCTGTCTGTCTGTCTGTCCGTCCGTATGTCACAGCCACTTTTTTCCAACACTTTAAGAACTATGCTGTTGAAACAAGTTTCAAACAAGTACTAACCATCTACTTACCCCATACTTAGAACTGAAACTCAAAAATTGTTTTTCATCAAACCCATACGTGTGGGGTATTTATGGATAGGCTGGTCTTCAAAAATGATAATGATATTGAGGTTTCTAATATATTTTTTTTCTAAACTGAATAGTTTGCGTGAGAGACACTTCCAAAGTGGTAAAACTCTTTGTAACTTCTAAAATAAGAGAATGATAAAACTAAAAAATATATGATGTACATTACCATGTAAACTTCCAACGAAAATTGGTTTGAACGAGATCTAGTTAGTATTTTTTTTTAGTACGTCATAAATCATAAACCGCAATTTACCAAGTACGGAACCCTTCCTGCGCGAATCCAACTTGCACTTGGCCGGTTTTTTTATCTTCTATTTACTAAGGCCAGAAATTCAACTTTAAAACGCAAATTCAGAAGCATATTATTTTCATTTTATTTCACTGTTCTTATTCGAAAAAGTCTTATTTAGACCTTCTTGAGAAACACGGGTAAAGAAATTAACGTAACACTCATATATTCTGTATATTCCAAATCATATCTCCCAGACTATATAAAAACAGGATCAAAAACAAAGCTGTATATTAAAGTACCTACACAAATCTCAATTCTACCAACTTTAAAAGCTTAACCATTTAAACACAAATAAAACTATTCCCAATTCGAATCGGTCTTCTCTCGACCCTCCCAAGTCTACCTTTCAGCGCTTCAAGCAACTCGGCCACTAAGTGCTTGTCGGACGCCGCGACATATACAGCGCTGTATTTGCTTGACGATCAGATACTACGTGTTCAGATATTTGTTAGTTTGAAATCTGTCAGCGACTTTCGTTTGTTTATTGGACTTCAATTGTTCGATGGTGTTTATATGACAGGTTATTGGTTGACAAGTTGTCAATTTATAGTGTTGTTAGTTGGGGAATTGAGTCTGCTCTGGGTTTTAGAGGGACAGTTCTTAGTTCGGGGTATTAAGGAGGAAATGCATGATGAAATATTGAATTGATGAACTTATTACTTATATTACTTGTGTATATATATATATTATTAATTATAAATATTATAAAGCTTTGAATTATAAATATTATTATAAGAGTTTGTTTGTTTGTTTGAACGCGCTAATCTCAGGCACTACTGGTTGGAATTGTTTTTTTTTTGTCGTTGTATAGTCCATTTATCGATAGACATTTAACAGGCTATATAACATCACGCTACAACCAATAGGAGCGGCGCTTAAATGAAAAATGTTGCAAAAACGGGCGTTTTGCTACTTTTTGAGAGCTTCCGTTGCGTGCGGTGCATAACGCAACATTAATGTATGTAGGGTAGGGTAGGTAGATAGCCAATTGACGGAAGCGAAGCCCCGGGGGTCAGCTAGTATAATACATTAGTACCTGGGCGACCGAGCTCTGCACGGGTGAAAATAGAGAAAACGGCGTTTTCTAAAACTTTAACCTAGCTAGATCGATGTATCACCCTCGAAAGGCCCTGCGTACTAAATTTCATGAAAATCGATTGAGCCGTTTCCGAGAATCAGATATATATATTTATACATATATACAAGAATTTCTCGTTTAAAGGTTATTAGGTATGATAATATACCAGTTTTTCAAAATTCATAATTTATCTCAAGGGATATAAATTCTGAAGAGGATTAATTATATATGGGCGATAACAAGTTCTATAAACCAAAAATCAACATTGGTTTAGTGTTTAGGCGTGAATATTGAAAACATAACAAACAGAAAGACAGAGTTACTTTCGTATTTAATATAGTAAAGATATTATCATGTTTCTAAAACCCATAGCAAATGCCATTACAATAGAAAAATATTCTAATAACACGTTCATGCTAGACCGAAATTGAAAGTACCCCATAAATTCAATTTAAAACTATTAAAATCGACGATTAAAATCACACATACCAGCATGCTATTACATGGTCGTTTTGGTCATAAAGGGACGGACAAAGTCATTGATCTCGGATTGAATTTAAATGTCTCTTTTATTTGAGAATAGAAGTTAGAATAATTTATTCAGACTGTTATTTGTACCGATATTGGGTAAAAAAAGATGGATGGATTATGCGAAGAATTATATGAAAGAAAAGGGAGTCAGTGATAGCGTGACGGGAGACAGGACGATATGGAAGAAGAAAACGTATTGTGCCAACTCCAAGTTACATGAGACAAGGGCAGGAAGATGATGATGATTTGTTCGAAATGTTTACTGTAAGACCGTTCTATATTCAGCCAGTTCTAAGAGATTTACAAACATGCTTGCCCATTAAGCTTGAATTAATGCTCTGGCAATCTGAAAATGAAGTACTTCAGTGCTTGGAACGGATCCACTTTCACAATTGAAATCGCATTCAAGCCTTATATCTGAGGTTCTAGATAAAAATAATGACATTATGACATGTTTTTACTACCAAAATGTCATTGTTCATGACATTTTGGTAGAACTTATCATTCTGGACTTTTGACAATAGTTATAAGATAAGATAAGATCATTTATTTGTCCAAAACATGAGTATATATACCTCGTACGTTATTAATAAATTATGATTAGCAAATAACATTAAAGAACTTACGGCAAAACTTAATATGGCACTTGGCTATCTTCATTCATGGTTTTTTGTAAATAAGTTAATAATCAATAGTACAAAGACTAAGATAATGCTATTCAAAACGACTGCTCGCAATAAAGAAACCATGGAAATTGTACTAAATGAGGACAAAGTTGAACTATTGAAAGCTAAATGCTTGGGAGTATATGTAGATAATTTGTTGAATTGGAAAAAGGAACTAGCCGCCATAGATGCATACATATCGTCTGCGTGTTATGCGTTAAGAATCCTTCGGGATGAAATAGACATAAAACAATTAAATATCGTATATTACGCGTTAATCGAGTCTAAAGTCTAAGTCTGGGGCAATAGCTATAATAATAATTGTTAAAGAGCTTTTATCCTTCAGAAAAGAGCTATACGTACTATAGTCCGTATACCACAGAGAGAGAGCTGTCGTCCTCATTCTACTCAATTAGATATTCTCACAGTACCCAGTCTCTACGTTTTAGTACTCTTGACTAACCTTAAAAAGTATTTACATGAATATGAAACAAACGAAGAGAGATTAGATAGAGAGGGATCACGTAGAACGTAGAATGGATCTGAGAAATAAGATGAGTCCCCATTTCAACATTGTCAAACACAGTCCGCAATATCAAGCAGTGAAAATTTTCACTTAAAAAGTTTGATTTACACATCTGCATTTAAAACAAAGCTTCGTGCGTTCCTGTCAGATAGGTGTCTCTACTCAGTTGAAGACTTGTAGGCATAAGACAGAAGGGCTTTTTCTCGTTTTGTGGTGTATTGTTGTGATTTTTCTATTATTATTTACTTATTACTATTATTTTGTATTTTATTACTTTAGTTGTTAAATGACCTTTTGATTTTGTAGAATGTGACATTGAATTTATTAACTTTTATAACATGTAGTGATTTTCGTTGTTTTCTTTTTGTTTGTTGTATTAGATAATTGTAAGCTTGACATTTAATTTTTATAACTATATGACTTTCTTTATTATATTGAATTTGAATACTTTTTTTGACATTGAATTTATTAACTTTTAAGTAGTTTATTTTGTTGTAATTGGTTGTGAAATTTATTTTGTATAAATAATAATTCAATGATAATATGTTCAAACACAATGTATATTGTTTATGAATGAATAAATGAAATGAAATAATAGCCGCACGTGTCCATTGTCAAGGATAAGCAATGCTTCCGAGGTCAGCATGTGGATGGATGACCATCTAAACATACTGAGATTCTGCCGAGCCTCGGGAACTTGCTAAACTGTTGGTACCGGCTGTCATTTTTAGATCTTTGACTAGCCGTTCAGAAGCTAGATATCTGACACCATTCTTTCTATTGTGTAGCCTTCTGGTACTTCTACCATTGCAACCCCGGTCAGCGTACAATACCCGCAGCTTTGATAGCACCTCCACACATCCGAAGGGAAATAGCGAGTGCAGACGAGAAGCAGAAATAGGAGTGTGACACCAGACATCTACTATTTCGGCATGCACAACTACCGACACAACGGCTGAAAATCAGAGACAGCTCCCTGAAATCGGATCAGTAAATCTGTCAGGAGACTCGGCCGATGCCCGATATAAACTGTGGTAAGACACTTTTCCCCCACCCACTTACTATTTACCACCAAGCGAACATCTCCCAGCAGGGTCTAAGGTGAAGTCCCTGAACTGCCTCAAAACCCAAGTAGGAAGCTGTAACGCCAAACTCACAAAATAGTGCTACCGCAAAGGAAAAGCGGCAGGGTTTGCATGTGGTGTTGAGCCGCAAACCATGCCCCATCTCTTGTCCTGTCCCCTGTGCTTCAAAATATGCTACTAGAGTGATCTAAGTGCAGCCAACGACGACGCCGTGGAAGCGGGTAAGTTTTGGGCAAAACAAGTTTGAAGGACTTTCGTGCCAGCGATACAAAGAAGAACAGAACAAAAAATAATCTACAACTTTTCCACACTCAAAATCCAACTGCTCAACATACCAAAACCCTGAAACCTCGTTAAAACAAACGTATGCAAATACTAGTTATGTTACCGTTCTTATCTGGCCCGAGTCTTGGGGATTAGCTGGCTCTGTGAGGCTGGCTCAAGTCTGCTCAGACGCAGCGATGCCAAAACTAATCTCCAGGCGAGATTAACGTGCAGATTGTGTAATGCATTCAAAGTGTTATGTTAACGTTTTAATGCCAGCGGTTTGATGTTTCTGGGCTCTGCAAGGCTGCAACTCTGCGAGTGCAAGTAGGTATGGCTCTTAGAGTAAAAGGTAGACTTCTGAGCTCTTAAGTTTGCGGGAATCCAGATGCATGCAAGACGCACTGGACCGATCGATGTGGTAACACTTGGTGGTATACTACGTCCAGCAGTGGACTTGTTTTGGCTGAAATGATGAGACTACCGAGCAAAGCGGCTTGTAGCGACCGGAAAAAAAACCTCGGAAAGAATGTCCTAAGCGTAATAAATTCGAGTCAAACCACTTTGATAGCAGCGACGCTGTCGCCGCAACAGTTCTGTCGCTCCGTTTGAAATTACTACATATATTTCCAGTGAAAACAAAACTATTTTTTTTCTTTCTTTCCAAGGTCGCTGCGACAGTGAAGCCGTAGCTGCTATGCTCGGAAGTCTACCTTAAGACACAACGGGTCTTAGACTAATTTTCTGAACTGTTTCTTAGTTGGTAATCCTTCTGTCTTGTAGCGAATTTCGAGTTTAGCTAAATGCACCTGCTTTTGCAAACAAGCACCCCAAATTGCGAAACTATTGGAAGATCAAAACACGCGCGTACGACCGATAATACTATTCATTACTTCATAATCAATTATGTTCAAAAACAAATCTGTCTACTCGACTAAAACATAGTGGTTATATTCTCTGTGTACTCGACAGAGAAAACTATCAAAATTAAAGTGTAGTAGTAGTACTTTTTTGATAGTTTAAAGCATGTGCGCAAATGCTTTAAACTATCAAAAAAGTAACGCAATTAGGGTCAAGATTAGAGTTGGGAAATTTTGGAAAAATAAAATACACGAATTAAAACAGCTGAAAAAAACAACCAAAGAAAGGAATGCTAATGCACTGGAGAAACTGATTGCATTTGATAAGTTCTGTTGAAAAGATAAATCCTGGTGCAAATTTACTCAACATTGAATAAATATTGTCGGTATAAAACAATATTCCCTGCTTAAAGAGAATTACACATCATTTAACATCATCAAACTCACAAACTTACAGTGGATTGTATCACCTTTTTTGCCACTTTAACACGTAAGTTGCAAAATATTTATCAAATATGCCAAATTACTGTACAAGCCCGTTACTGTCATACTGAAGGGCTTCTCGTAGAAACTTTAGCTTTCTCAAGACAGGTTTCCTCTGTTTCCTAAACATCTTTTCCTTCACCGATGTCAACGATATCCAAGATAACTAATATGAATTAAAAAGTCGCATTGATATTTGCCCGGATTTTGCCCTAAGCCACTGGGCCATCATGAAATATAACTGCAAAAAATTAAAAGCCACAATATTTTACATAAACCAATTACACCTAAGTACAAACTAATTACAGATAAAAATACAGTAAGGAATTCTTGGACTATTGCATAAAGATAGCTGAAAAACCCATAAAAAGGAATATATAGATAAATAAGAATGCTCAAAATTGTATAATGTCATATATAATGGGAAGCATTAAAAACATTGTTGTAAAATATAGAGATATGATAAGAAAGAATACTGTTAATATTAAGGAAGAATAAATTAAGGAATGTAAAAATAAAACTACAACATAGAATAATAAATATACAGGGTGTCCCAGAAATCGACGTCAAGCCGTAAATGGGTGATAGACCAAGTTATAACAGTTCTCAGAAAAATACGAAAAAAAATCTATCTCATGTTTTAAAAAAATTATGGTCACTTTAAAAATTTACAAAAAAAATCAATCCCTGTAATGGTTCTTTAACTCCAATTGCTACAAATCCCATAATTTATCTAATTTTTTTATTATTATGTAATCTTGAATAATGCTTGTGTAGATTTTTGCCTAAAATTCAAAGCCAACTCCTCCTACTTGGAAGAAAATTAAACTTTTTCAAAACCAAATTATTCAAATTTACTATTTCGCCCAACTTTAACTGACTGTACTGAAAAAAAAATGTACTACGCTAGTTTGGCAAGTAACATGAAAAATTGGCGCATTTAATAAGGATTCAAAAATGGTGTGTAAAAGAGAAAGTGTACTCAAAAACAATAGAGAATTTAGCCGAGCTGCGGGAAAGAATAACGGAAGCCGTTGTCTTTGTAAATAGGGGAAGATTTGCCCGGAAAATAACCAGATCTTTTTTAAGAAGATGTCGTGCTTGCATTGCCGTCGAAGGAAGGCAGTTTGAACATTTATTGTAATAAAAAAAAAAAAATCTGATAATTTGTTTTTTTTTTTCTAAGATGAGAAAACTGGTCCTGACTTAAAGTAAAAAGTCTATCATAAATAATAATAAAAAAACTATCATAACTTTGCTCTTAAATTACGTAAAATTTCGATTTCTTATCTCGCTCACACTTCGTAAAATGACTCTCTCCGTCTCTATCGAATTAGAAACGGAGTTTAGCAAAGCTTTAAGCTAAAGTCATTTTAAGGAAGTATGGACATTTTGGGTAAAAACCGATACTATTTACAAAAAAAAAATTGACCAATTATTGAAAACGTAATCTAGCAAGTGTTACACCATTTTTGAATCCTTATTAAATGCGCCAATTTTTCATGTTACTTGCCAAACTAGCGTAGTAAATTTTTTTTTCAGTACAGTCAGTTAAAGTTGGGCGAAATAGTAAATTTGAATAATTTGGTTTTGAAAAAGTTTAATTTTCTTCCAAGTAGGAGGAGTTGGCTTTGAATTTTAGGCAAAAATCTACACAAGCATTATTCAAGATTACATAATAATAAAAAAATTAGATAAATTATGGGATTTGTAGCAATTGGAGTTAAAGAACCATTACAGGGATTGATTTTTTTAGTAAATTTTTAAAGTGACCATAAATTTTTAAAAACATGAAATAGATTTTTTTTCGTATTTTTCTGAGAACTGTTATAACTTTGTCTATCACCCATTTACGGCTTGACGTCGATTTCTGGGACACCCTGTATAGGAAAACATAAATGTATAGAACCTAATAACGTAGAAATAGTAAAATTTAATAGAATATAAGAAAGTTGTAATACCTACATTGTAATAAAGATAAGTCTCCAAGGTCTCGGACTCTGTCCGGGGAACCCACCTAGCTCGCAGACTCCGCCAAAAGCGCGGAGAGGTAGGCGCCAAAAAAAAAAAAAAAATACACTTAAGTACCATCTTCTATTTTGATGCTACCCACAATACAAGCATGAAATAAGACCCAATAATTTCTGGTGTATCTAATAAGAGTCATTAGGTAGCTCAATCGTGACACATCAAGTCATGACATAAAATGGTCCGTCACGGTTCGGGCACTGTCGGGCTCTGTCGTTTGTCGGCACGATTGATCCTGTCACGGCCGTCGTGACATGAAACATACGGTGATGACATGGTGTTTCGGATGGGAGGGCTGATTTACTTGTGGTTTGGTTATTGTGACAGATTTAGTTACAGAGTAAATCAAGTTTTGAGGTTCAATGCTCATAGAAATGAAACTTCTATTTTACTTTGGATTTTTCAGAACAGTCGACGTCGTCTTTGCTTGCTATATAAAAATATAGAATAGACCTGTAAAGTTTTTAAGGAATTCTCATAATTTTGTTTAATATTTTATAATTTGTCAGCATTCAATAAAAACACGGCATGAGGTTTGAAATTAGTTTTTTTTATTGTTAGTAATAAAGACACAAAACTGTATTATGAGAGTATATAGACGATAATTTATTTGTATAAATTGAACAATCCATACTTCTATTGTTATTTTTATTTCTACATATACGTGCATTAAAAATCATTTAAGGATGCTAATTTGTACACACAGTCAAACATTTCTTAGATCATAAACTCTTATAACCACATTAAATTACTGACAAAGAATATAACAATAACAAGAGAATTCTAACTATTTGCATACTTTTACTCATTCATTCCTAATCGTCGACTTTGCAAAAGCAATCCTCTTTAAAAAAAATAGTCACAAAGAGTACTTAAAACATAAAACTTTGGCTCATAATATAAAAGATAAGCAGTTATATTAACATTAACACGCCATTGTCAGAAACTAACTAAAGTATCATTTTAGTACCCACAGTAAAACTACAAAAGATTGGGTAAGATTAGAGATATTGCGATGACTAAACCATTTGCTTATGAAAACTAAACAATGAGAATGCGTTTTCACAATCGTAAAACCAGTGGGTGGTCGTACCCATAAGAGTTTGGGGTTAAAAAGTAAACTCACGCTTTACCTGAGTTTATGCAACGGCCTTAGAATTTTAATATATATCCAACAGAGCCATAAAATTACCATGATGAGGATGTTTCTACAAAAGAAAGTGATGACAAAGGCCACGAATCTTTTAAAACACACATAAATTCAGACATAATATAAAACGACGAATAATAATACGAAAACAGCCCATAAAACAGTCATAATACAAAGCGAATAACAAAACGCAGCAACAAATCGTTCAGAAAAATCTCTTGACCCACATTAAGCTACAAAGGTCCGCCCACGTCGAGACGACACTAAAACTAAATTATTACTAAGCCGCCGTTTACCAGCTCTGCAGCTATTCAATTTCCCATGCCATGCATCTCAGTCGTCGCATCCACTCCTTTGACGTCGCGATGCATATTTTATATAATCCTTTCATCAAAACGTCGAGTTCGCGGAAAGCGCTTTTAGTAATTCTCGCGAGCGAGCGAGAAGGAAGCCGCTGACAAACGGGGTGTCAAACAGCGGTGGGGATAAGACGCCAAAGCTCCCGCAGAGCACACAGAATGCAAAAATGGCGAGGCGACTAGTGACAAGGTGTCAGGAGGGGGGCACGTCACACCGCGAACCTCAGTTCTGAGCCAACCTTCGCGGCAGCCGCACGTTTCGATCCGCTCCGTACACACGCGCGACTAGTGACTTGTGTATCATGTGCTGACACCAAGCCTTGGATTTTGTGAAGTGATATTGTTCTGTGTTGTGGATTGATTAGACTTTTTTAAGCTGGAAAAGGATATCGGACTGTGGAGCAACATGCTCACTTCAAGCAATCAGTATTTGCGACCGGATTACCTGTCGCCGCTTCCGACAACGGTAAGTTTGATTGATGATGACAAACTCGTGTTTTCTTATCCTTGCGCTTGCGTTAGGTATAATTTACTTTACATTAGCGTTGCTGGAAAGTTTATGGCTCAAGGCAAAGGGCATTTATGTTGGATGTATTGTCTCTTTTGAAACACGGATATTAGGTATGTGACAGAAACGAACTACTTTTTAAGGTCGATAGAATTTAGAATTCTTGGAAACAATGCAAAGGACCTATACAATTTAAATTATTTATATTTATATATTCAATCAATTCGAATTTCTTGAGCAGTTATGTTATTCATACTTACTAAAGAAAACATTTAATCCAAATGTAAATCTATAGGTATCACACAACAACAAACCAAAACGATAACAAACGGAAAATCTAAAACAACTCAAAAAGAAAATTTTAGAGAGATAATAATGGATGAAAAACAAGCTTTTTAATTAAATTTATAAAATTTACTCTTCCGTCGTACAACCGAAACAAATATAATTTCATCAGGCCGTATCTTAAAACAATGATAGATTCGTTTTCCGTGTAAGTACCTACGCAAATGGAACAAGCAATTTGCTCCGTTGAATGGCTGCATGAGGATTTCAACAAGTATGCAGAAAGTAAGCAACATTAAAAGATAACTAAAGAAAGAAAAGTATTTTATTTGTGAGTCGTTTAGGAGAAACAGACACAAGAAAAGATAGTTTATATGTAAAACATGAGCATGAAGTACAAATTGTAGTTCGTACAGGGAGGCGTTGTGGTTAAAAAAAAAAAAGACTTGTTGAAATCCTCATGACAATGAACAAAAGAATATTCTTGAAACAATTATTGTATTAGGTACCGAATGTTGACACAGTTAAAGGTCGTAAAACAAAATTCGAAGAAGAGGAAATCCATCTGCCTAGCCTTTTCCCTAGCCTATTCGAGGAATCTGAAGTTAAATAATAAATAATCACAGATAATACTCAAGATGTTAGCGTAAACGTTGAAGAAGTAGTAAGAAAGAGAAACTTAAAATAACTTTTAATCGATAAAAGAAAAACCATAACAGATTAATTGAGAAAATAGATAGATGGCAACACACACCAAAAAAAAAAAGTTTGTTCTATGGATGGAAAGAATCGTTATAACTAATTTATTGTACATCAAATTTAAAAACACAAATCTTTTTCAAAATTCTTAATTGCATGAGTACAATGGCGGTTTTATAAATGTTGCATAAAATTCATTTCAGAATAAATAGCTTGAATATTTAATTAACTACACTAAACTATACTCATTATAAACTATACAAAATCATAAATAAAATGAAATCTAAATACTTTATCGCGATTAAATTACGTACACTCATAATCCTATATATATAACTACACTAATGATTTATATGTGTTAATATTAATATAGCCGCAAAATTAAGTTTAATCAAAGTTTGTTAATAGTAAACTTCCGGAAAGCGAACGTAATTTTGCGAAGTTGATGAAGTGGTATTAATTTGGCAAAGTAATATGAGATAATTATTTTTCAGTTATATTTCTGTCGCATTCTAGTAAATATTTTCAAGTAATTTTACGTACTTTACAAATAGCGAAATCTTTAAAGCTTTACTTTCATGACAGACGAAAGCCATTAGTTTTCATTGTATTTAAAATTACTTGTAACATTATATATTTTAACTACCGCCCATCCATTTTGAAAGACGTCTCGTAATTACTACATTAAAACAACAATCGTCTACCGAACGCTAACAAACAAGCAATTAGTATTTCGAACTAGACTCTAATAAGATTCGTATCGTCGCTAAAATAAACTTTGAAAACAATGTGAGTAAAACAGAAAACATATTCCCGACACATAGCGACGGTTGAGCGGCGGCAATAGACGTGACAACACGCCACAAGTTCAGGCGTGCCGCAAATTCAGCGGCACAAATTGCCCTTTTCACTGCGAGATTACATCATGCGGGAGCCGAGTGAAATGTCAAGCGAAGCCGACGGCTGCCAGACGCGCGGATAATGGCGCGTCGGCCGCGTGATTGGACGCCCGCCTCCCCACCCCGCACCCCCGCGGTCCCTTTGTACGCCCGTCACTCGCAACCTCGACCCGACGTTTCATTTCATAAACTGCCTCTCTTTGTTGCAGCTCGACGCGAAAAAGAGCCCGCTGGCGCTTTTGGCGCAGACCTGCAGCGCTATCGGCGCGGACTCTCCTAACCCCAAGCTGATCTCCGCCGCTGAAAAGGCGAGCAAGAAGTACGATGAGAAAACTCATGTACCCGACAACAAGCCCAGCTTTAAGCCTTACGAATCGTGCCTAACAGCGAGAGAAAAGACTAGAACGCCGGATGACAGAGGGTCTGTCAATGCTTCGTCAAAGACCCCGCTCTCTTCAAAGGGCAGCGCGTCGACCACGCCAGTACAAGCGCGCTGCGCCAGCAACCAGAGCTCGTCATCCCAAAGGACTCCTCCACCAGCTCACAGGAAAACACCCTCAGAGAAGTCAGACGAGAGGTCCAGCCCCCTGCACGGCTCCCCTGTGCCAGCCAAATCTAACTCAGACTCGATCAGTATCTCGTCTGCATCCAAGTTACCGTTCACGCCCACCTCTCTATCATCCAGCGCAGACACCAAAGAACATTCGAGCTTCAAGCCCAGCGTACCTGTATCATCTGCCGCTTTCTTCGGCGGATTGCATCATAGCGGATTTCCTTTACAGATGGACTTAATGACCAGTAGCTTGATGGCTGCACAGCACCACGCTTTAAAGAATGGATTAAATCCGTACCTCGCGTATGCTAGAATGAAGGCACCTGGAAGTGATCTAGGAATCTGTAGAGATCCTTACTGCACGGGATGCTCACTTAGCTCACATTTGCTCAAATCCGCCGTGTGTCCGGCGGGGTGTGCTCAATGCGATCATGCCAAGACTCCGTTCCCGTTACCTACTAACCACCCAGCGGCTGCGGCGTATGCGCACGCACAGTTGGCTGCTTTAGCGGCCGCTTCACAGCTGCCTTACGTGTGCAGTTGGATGGCAGGAGACTCTGCGTATTGTGGCAAGCGATTTGCCTCATCAGACGAGCTGCTGCAGCACCTGCGGTCACACACCGCGAGCGGCGAGTCGAGCCCCAGCCTGTCCATGCTGAGCGCGACACACCCACTGCTGCAGCGTACGTACCCAACGCCACCGCTGTCGCCGCTAACACCACGCTTTCACCCGTACTCCAAGCCGTCGCACCTAGTGTCTTCGCCACCGCTGCCGTTCCCGATGCCACCGCATCCCTCGCTGGCTGCATACTTCCCGCCGTATCCTCTGTTCGGGCCACGGCCTCTGCACCCTTGAGGACCGTCGGCGCTCCACGGACACAAGAAGGGGGGCGCCGATCGCTAACGCCCATGCCAAAAGGACATTCGGAACCGGAGTCAGTGTACATATAAGCTAGTGTGCTCCGGGTTTCTAGTCGGCTCATATCATCGACGGAAGTGTTTGCCCCCGCTGGGGGTCGCGACAGCTGTGATCTCTAACTCGTAATCATTATTATTAGTGCACTGAGCGCTTCGTCGTAACCGCGTGCGCGGATTTTAATTTTCTAGTTAGACTAACGAAATTTTTATGTACCAAATGTATAGATTGTAATTTAAATTGATTTTTGTAATTTAAGTTGTTGCAATTAATTAGTGAGGGTTGTTAATTGTGTTTGTATTTTTTTAAGTGGATGTTTAATGATTTGGCGAACATTGATATATCACATATCTTTGCAATGATGTGCGTTGTGACTGAACGTTTCTCGTAGACGCATGATAGTCCCACTAAATAAATAAATGTTACATTTAACATGTTACCGCAACTATTCCTCATTTTATATTTATATAAATGCTACTTTCTGTTTTCAAATTGATAAGATCTTAGATGAATCTCACGAATACACTTTAATTTAAAATTTACATTCTAATGCTTGCAAAACTGGCACGTTATATTTTTATGTGTAACTATAAATTAATGTTTACATAGTACACTGTCAGAATGTTAAGTAATGACACAAATTATAATAGTGTGAAAGCGGAATGCGTGTACAACATTCATAATAAAGTAATGGACACTGTAATACTTGCAACTGATAACTGTTGAAATAAAAATTTGTTGTTATAAAGGGCATAAAGCGAAAAAAAATATACGTAAATATTTAATTTGAAACTGCGGACTTTGATTTCTGAAACCCAAAACAAAAGGTCAAGCATACTGATTGAATATTAAAAGCGCCATTGTTCGATTACATAATGCATCAAAGTAAAAATTTATAAATATTTAATTCTTCAGTAGTATACATTCAACTATTTCCTGATTAACAATTGAACCTGCTGTATTTTAATGCTTTGTCAATGCTAGTGGAAAACAACCCAAAAATTCTCGCCAAAACAAGTCTATCGTTAATTCATAAATTATACTTCATAGTGGTCTACATTAAATTTCTTCTCTTATTCTCTGCGCTTCTAAATAACGTAATTATTATTCACAAAGCCGCAAACAGAAAGATCTTATGAATATTTAAACAGCGCTGTGTGAGAAAAACTTTTAAGTTTATTTTTAATTCTCGCAACTTTAATTTATCGCCTCATTGGTAGTCAGTAAACTCGAGAACTGAAATCTAGATTCAGATTATTAGGTCAGACAAAACTGCTATTGAATTTTTTGATTAAGTTTTGAATTACAACCTGGGATCGTCAAAATTCGGTAAGTTGTAAGTGTATTGGGCATAGTTATCCATAATATAGATTAGCTACTCAATCTGAACTACAACAATGATAGCAAAAAAATATTACACCGAAAAACACAATATAAAATTTTTTCAGTCTTCATAGTGACTTTAGTGACATCAGTTTTTTTTCCAAATTCACAAAACAAAATCATTGGCAGTTCTAAAAAAAACACTTTTTTTTGATAAAAATCTTGATACTGGCGATTTCTTAGCACATTCTATATTAAATTTTTCTGTAGAAAATTTGAATAAAGAATCTGCTTATCCATTGGCAAACAGCACAGAGATTTTTGTTAATAAGGCCCAAAATGAATAATTAACTAACACAAGACCAGCATCACCAAGCAAAGAAGATTAACAACAAAACAGCGAAGAAAAAGAAGATCAACAACTACCCACACAGATGATGCAACAGACACAGAACGATGAAACGATATATATTTTTCAGAAGGCATGACTCAAACGTCGCCCGTAATTAGGACTGCTGCGGCTTCCACTACAATAAATTATAAGCAATTTATCTGTCTGTCTGTCGCCATACATCACGAACTGTGCAGCATTTACTAGCGTTGAAATATTATGACCAATGTGCGCGGTGGACGCACCATTTGTTAGCCGAGTAGGACAAGCATTATCTTTAAATGCTATATTATCAACATGTGAAATGAATTTTTAGTTTGCAATTTAGTATGTGGATTTTTTTGGGTATTATAATAATTATTATCGAATACAAAAATAACATAACATCACATCTATATATATATGCCCACCTCCCTATATGTTACGTAGAGATGCACTTATAGTAGATACATCTACGTTTCGCTTATTATGTTTAGTCCCATGTAAAAGAGCGCTGGCGAATTGCCGTCAACATTTGTACCCGATAAATCCAAGACTCTGGACTGCTATCGAAAAAACACAAATTAAAAAAACTCAACCAAACTTTGCTCGACCCGGGCATCGAATTTAGGAATGAGTGCTCAGCAGTAGCTCTTGCCACCACTAGACCTAACAAAGCAGCAAAAATAACTTGTCCACTACTTAGTTAACTTTTCAATAATTAAAGAAACAGTGACATGGTTTTTAGACGTCATTGGCTAGGCCAAACATACAGTGACCAGCTTAATTAAAATAATTAAAGAAGTTTCTAACACTAAATCAAATTAAAATCCTATTTAGCAACCCAAAATTAAATTATAAATTTTAATAACATGGTAGACGCCGTCTTCGTTACAGACGCTAAACATAATAAACATAAAATAAATTAAATAAAAATTATAATAACGCCATTAATTTTATTATAACTAATGGCAGTTACAAAACAATGTTAGTATGTATACTTATGTATAATAAAACTTTATAGTTTCCTGCTGATTTTGAAATATATATGCCAAGAAGCGTATTGAAATTACAAAACATATATTTAAAGTATAATTCTCGCATTATTATATTCATTAATGTCGTAAACGAGTATAATATGTCTTTGTTTCATTTATTTTATTGTGTTTAACAGTCACTTTAGATTGTTCTTGAAGAAAAACTCTGTTCTTAATTGTTAAAAAAGCAGGTCATGACTTTGTGTATTCGTGAAAACAATTTGGTTTTCTGTGAGCAATTTATTCAGTGTCAGCTTTAATAGTTTATTCTTTTCTACGTATTTCAACGCTATTAATTCAATGGCTTCCAATTTGTCGATCGTGGAACTCGGAATTCTTTTCTTTTTAGTCACTATACTGAAACTCATTTTTCCACGTAACTTACTGTGTTAAATTGTTTTATAGGAGATAAAGAATGAATTAATTTTTTTTAAACACAAACCGATTTTTCTGAAAAAAAAACATTTCACAGAATCATCTTATAAGCTGCTAGCTGTAGACAGCTAGATACCATTCTGCTTCTTCTTTTCGTTTCGAAGGTACGTTTAATAAAATTGTTAGACCCCAGTACGTGGCCACATTTATTGCAGCGTCAAAAGCGCTGTACAGACCACCTAGAGTCGAAGTGAATGAACAGTTGGGCCACTCCAGCAAGTGGAGCAGTCTGAACAGGGGCACCACATCTGCACTGGGTATTCGATGGATTAATAACTATTTGCTAAATTATATTTGGTATCATTGCAAATTTCTAAGAAGAAAGCTATCGCTATGATGCTTAATCAAAAAACTGGTAATCATACCACATGGCAAAGAAAACCCACACTAATACATAAATATGTATTATAACTTCCGCCCAACAATCGCATCATTCACCCTAGAGCTACGAGGCAGGCTCATGATGCATCTCGCCAGATATTGGATTAATAAAATGTTGAAAGTCTGCGTGCACTGAAGTTCATTAAACACTGATTATTTATGTTTCATGTAACATTGTAGCTGCAGTGTGTTTTGGAGTATTCCTTTTTACAAGCTTTATATTACCTTGATTTCGTATTTGTGTCGGGCAACTAGTAATCATAATTTTTCAAGCACTTCCTGGCATTTGATTAAGGTTTTGTTTGAGACGTTTCTCCACAATCACATTATGGGTTGGTGGGAATAAATACACAATAAAAACGGTCATAACTAAAGAGGTCTAAGAGATGTGACAGGTTTAAGAGCTGTCCAAACATTTCCGGGTTCAACGGCAGAGACGGAGAAAAATCGGTTACAAACGATTTGTACTAGCTTGTTCACACATCTCCGTATCATGAGGATCCGGACCGTTCATACAAATCGTTTTTAACCGATTTTCCGTGTTCCGTCAGGGATGGGTACTCGGCAATGTGTGGACAGCGCTTTATTAGTTTCAGTGAATCCAGAATTCCTATCCCGAAAGCCTATTTTCTAGTGTCGTCACTATCTGAAATAAATAATACCGAGGTTCTAGACAAGTGTCATTCGATTTCAGACAGGGCGTGAAATTTGCGAGGCGGTCGAAACGCTAAAATGTAAAAGATTGATAGTGACATTTTGATAGCGTTCAACATACCCATACATTTTGCCAATAAGTATCAAAACGCTTTCGTTGAATGATTAGAATGTCACTTGTCTACTAGAGCCAGGTTAGATGCGTCGCAAGAAAAGTTTTATTTTTTACGTGAAACTTAATGACATAAAAATACTAGGATGGAAACCGCGGCGCGACGTGGCGAAGTATCGGTTGCCAGTTAGATGCTTGAGAGGATTTTCAGGTGATTGGTTTTTCAGTACCTAAATCATTTAACAACTTGATCAACTTACTTGCAATTTGTCAGCCAGTAGGAAAACATGGCTTTTTCATCTGAACGGAACGGCAAACTTTACTTTTTGTGAGTATTTTCAAGAATTTTAAGAAAAAATGCGGGCAGCTCCGACTGAATTTCCTAAGTAAAAAGGCATAATTCGAGGTTTGGGTTTCGCCTATTTCCCCCTCTAATATTGGACGAATTTATAAGATATTCCATAAACTGGCAAAGAATGTATAATATGCCCCTAAGTTTCCTTTATTCATTTATAGTTGTCAAATTTGTACACCAGGCCTCTGACAGCGCAATTTTGAGGGTTCTAGTGCTTCTAAAGATAATGCGATAATGTATCATTAAAAGGGAGAATGATTGACGTTTAAAAGTGTTTGTACAAACCAACTTACAGAAATAAAGTCTGTATATTTTTTTATTAGTAAGAGATCATATTTATTTCATATCTTTTGGTACCAAAATCTAGAATTCTGCTAACCCGTTCAACATAATAGCCTCTACGCCAATAAAAATATACCTATTGAAGAAACCACTCTTATATAATAAATAAACTACAGAAACAGCCAACAAATTAACATCCTATCAACCTACTAAACTATTCAGTTCTAATAAATACTAACAAATAATCCCATGACATCAAAATCCGATTATACGCTTGCAAATCAAAAGCTATAAAACCAAACGGAAACCAACATACATTAGCAGAGCCATCAATTTGTCATCCAATTTAATATTAAAGTGAATATACATGTTTATTTTAATAAATTAATTAGGTTTCTAACGACCGACGCTTTGGCTCGACAACGGATGTCTTTGGTCGTTTATTGTGAATCATTTCACAGCTGTAATTTCGTGGTGACAAAGTGGCTAAGATCTTGCATCTCGTGCTTGAGGTCTTGGCTTCAAATCTGAGCTACTCGCCCAGATTTACTTACTAATGTAACTATTTGAATTCATATCATGTACTTTCTAGCAACTTCCGGTACCTAGAGTCGCTTGTCCAATGCGATGGCGTGCTAGATCGAGACGTAACCCACCGGATCAACTCAGGATGGATGAAATGGCGACAGGGTCACCAAAACAACTTACGACCTACGGATGCCCCTCAAGTTAAATGGGAAAATTTACAAGTCCGTGATTAGAACTGTCATACTGTATGGATCAGAATGTTGGGCTGTGAAAAAGATGGATGAAAAGAGATTGCATGTAGCAGAGATGAAAATATTGAGATGGATGTGCGGAGTGACATGAATGGATAAAGTGAGAAATTAGTATATTAGAGGAAGTTTTAAAGTGGCGCCAGTGACAGAAAAGTTGAAAAGAAACCATTTGTCCGGGTATGGTCATGTGATGAGGAGGGATGAAACGCATGTTACTAATAGAGTTATGAATATAAATGTGGATGGATGGAGAGGGAGAGGAAGACCAAAAAAAAAGACGGATGGACTGTGTGAGGAGTGATATCAAAGAAAAGGGAGTTAGTGATAGCGTGACGAGGGACAGGACGGTATGGAAGAAGAAAATGTGATGCGCCGACCCAAAGTAACATGGGATAAGGACAGCAAGATGATGATGATGATTATGTACTTTCTAAGGTTATCTTAGACATAGCTGCCAACGATGAAGGAGAAAATCATGAGGAAACCTGGACTTATATTTAGCATTGAGAAAACGTGGTGGCCAATGCACGTGCCTTCTTTGTATTAGAAGAGGCCTTTACCCTGCTGCGGTGGGTCACTAACAGACTGGTATTATTATTATCCGTTTTAATAAATTAATTAGATTTCTCGCGACGCTTTGGCTGTACAACGCATGTCTTAGTCGTTAAAATTTTCGCTGCTGTATATCGGCTTTGTAATTATTTTATCGTTGTGGTTTGGAGATGAAATGACTGGCTACTTCTACTTACTCTTAGTAAGTAGAAGTGGGTTCAAATTTGAAAAGAGAAAATATGTTTTAGTCAGTAACTTTTATACATTACTGACAATAAAAAATATTTACAGGTGTAGTAAACAACCACCAGCCCGCAGTGAGCAAGCGACGCGTTTATTGCTCGGCCCTTCCGTATATGAGACGGCAAATATTTCTCAAGTTCTTATGCAGGTCTAAGGATGAGTACAGATAATCCTTTGGTGTTTTCAGCCATTACAGAGATAAAAATACACAGAAGTTCATCAGCTTGTTGAGTAAGTCATCTGTTCTAGACAATGTCAAAACTTCTACTTTGATTTGGTGACTAATATATTCCTACAATTGGCAGCGTAAGCCATTATGTAAGTCATTACTCTAAAGTATTATACTGTAACAGTTTCGTTCCCGATTGTACCTGACGTGTCTGCTTGTCGTAATGTCACTAATGTCTTATTTGATTGTTCCTGCCCGGCTGCCGGCAGCTTTGTGGTGTTTGTACATTGCTTCATTACAAACTAAATGCATACTTTGTAATTCTTCACATGAGGTGGAAATGGAGGTTTATAAAAGAAAATACGTGGTAATGTGGTGTGTTAGTGATTGGTAATACTTCGGCGAAGATGTCTTATACCAAGTAATGAAGATTGTTTCTTTAAAAGCCTTTTTAATTTATTCAATTAACCACAAAACAGGATGAGTATAGACAGCCAACTTGAGTTCCTAGAAAAGAAGCGATGTCTAGAAATGTTGTTGTCTGGTAAACTTTTAAGCAACTTCTGGGGTGACAAAGTGACATTCTGCCATCATTTCTGACAATAAGCATCACGATAGCAATAGGGATGTTTCCTAGTTAAAAAAATTATAATTCTATTTGGTCCGTCAGTGAGATTATCAAATAATATTGGACACGTATTTTTACTTTACAAAATCATTAAAAAAAATACAAAGATAAAGCGCATCAAAGTTCAGAAGTGGGGGCTTGTGACGTCAGTATAAAGTGTACTAACGGCGTGACGTCACATGATATTTCAACGCATTATATCGTCCTGACTTTATGTTTAAGTGTCAAAAGAAAAATACGTGTCCAATATTTTTTAATAATCTACCTGACAGACAAAAAACTAATCTTCAGTTAACGTCCCTATTGGAGAAAAGTAAAAATGTATGGGATTGCCAAGCGTCATGGTAATGTCACGTCGTCAAAAAAATGCAAGGGGCATTTTAGTATTCGTCAATCGCCTACGCTGAGAGGATGCCACTTAGATCCTCAGCCGGGCGGGCACGGCATCTGTTTTTGCACGGTCAGCACAGTTTTTACTCCCAAACTGTAATAAAAATGTGTGACTCAAGCCTGTCACAGTAGGCCGTGCTCGCCCCGCAGGTGGAACAAATTATACGTGTGGGTAGGTTTGAAATTATGTGAATTATTATGCTATTCCTGTTAATATGAAATTAACATAAGCGTTAATTTTATTAAAATCTAAACACTATTATTGCTATAAATACCTTTGCGCCATCCCATCTTCTTAGCACGGCGGGCTCTGCTGGGGCGGCTGCTGCTGGTGCAGAAAACCTCAAACGGCGCAAATATTATTTGTGGTTGAAACATTAGGTCCATAGGGTCCGAGTGCGTATCGAGTGTTTCGAGAAATTAGCACAAAGCTCGTCGACTCTTCACGTCACCAGAGGGCTGGCCTTTTCTTCGGCCAGAGAATCAGCATTGCCATCCAACGCGGCAATGCTGCCAGCGTTCTGGGCACGTTTCCCATTGACATCGATGTGGACGAATTTTTTGATGCACAATGAGCTCTTTTCCGTCTCCCTTTTGTATTTGTATATAGTTTTTTTTTATGTTTAATAAATGTAATAATTAACTTTTTTTGAAAAAAAAATATTGTTATGAAAACCATTATAGTCAAATTAATTTCGACCTAGAAAATATTAACGAGTATTAGAGTACTTTTCCATTTTAATCTCAATTCGTTAAGATATTAACCTTCTTTTAGTATTGATAATTTGAGAATTCATTTGCGTTAATGACTACAGGGTGTTTATACCGCAATAAAACAAATAGTAAAGTCATTAACACAAATGGTCTTATAAATTATAACTTAATTATTATTTAATTATAATTAAAATAAAATAATTAATTCTTATACCTTATCGAACATTTAATATGTCAACTTTTTATGAGTTACCGAGGTGATAAGGAAATGTTCTAATGTACACGAGATCGAACCAGGAACCTTGGGAAGCAGGTGCAGCATGCAGTCAATGGGGTCAACCTGTCCTATAGACTTATTTACATAATACATTTATAATTTAAACTACGCCCCGCCAGGTTTGATAGACGCAGCCAGGGAAGGAGGGACAGCCAATTAATATTCGTTAATTAATTTGTTGGTTGATGTTTTTTTCTGTTAACGGTACTGGTAAGGTGTGTGAATTAAATGCAATTTTTGTGCTGTTTATTTATTTATTTTAGTACAAGAAGGACTTACAGCTAATAAAGTAAAGCTGTTATTTAGAGTTTTGTTTATTTTTTAGTTTGTATGAATTCTGGTTGAAAGTGTAACTAAACAATACTGGAAACTCTAGGAGGATATGGTATTACTCGTATTATAATTTGCTAAAAGTAGTGGGACAGTTTTGACTAACTAAAAAAACCGGCCAAGTGCGAGTCGGACTCGCGCACGAAGGGTTCCGTACCATTATCGCAAAAAACGGAAAAAAACACGTTTGTTGTATGCTCCACTTAAATATTAATTTTATTTAGTTTTTTAGTATTTGTTGTCATAGCGGCAACAGAAATACATCATCTGTGAAAATTTCAACTGTCTAGCTATCACGGTTCATGAGATACAGCCTGGTGACAGACAGACAGACAGACGGACCGCGGAGTCTTAGTAATAGGATCCCGTTTTTACCCTTTGGGTACGGAACCCTAAAAAGGATAAAGCTATTTCTTGGTTTACAAAACAAATTGTAAAATAAAGTCTGCAGACATTACCTATTTCTGAGTATTTTTTAATTTTATCCGGCATCTCAAGCTTGCCATCAAAATTGCAAAAATTAAATATAAATTCTCCTGGAACGTTCCAAATGATCTAATTTAACAACCATGTAAATACGTCTCATTTGTTCCACCCACTGTTAATAGCGAGTAATTTGTATTAAAAAAATGGCGTCGTACCAACGTTCAGCTAATTTCCGTTGCAGACCGTACCACTCATTCCTCTACGTGTCGTTTACGGCACGGCAGTGTTGATACACGCGGTGGTTCAAAGGCGCCGACCACTTTGATCTCGCCGCTCACCCGACGCCATGACACTTTGTACACTCAAGGAAAAAAGTGCAAAAACTTTTTAAAATGTTAATTTATATTGACGTTAAAATTATTGGCAATAATGTCAGAGTAATTAGCGTTTGCGTAGTTGGTGACGGTAATTAAGTCAGTTGATGACGAAATGTTTAAATGTCGAGTTTTACGTTAAAAATAATTAATTGAAGGTAGTTTTGAAAATGAATGTGGAGCAATATTTTACCGAGTGCCATGGAGCTGCCTAATTGAAATGAAAAATGTAGTGTTCGCATTTGAAAAATGGTCCCCTTTTATATTAGCTCAATCATTAAGAAGAAATGCTTTTTAAAGATAATGTAAAGAAAACTTTCTAAATTATATTTTTATTACTGACCACACTTAAAAGCTTAATTTCAAATAAAAAAAATAGTTTCTTAACAAGGATTAAATTACTTATACCTTAATTACGTTTCCTTTTCTGTATGAAATAAAATAAATAAGTAACAGTTCCATATATTCCGTGTACGTATATGGACAACTGTCAGTTACTTGTCCTGTCAATCATATGACGCAAGTGACAAAGTAAAGGAAACTGTCTTACATTTGGAGAAGCCGGATAGTAACCCGTTACTCAAAATTAGTCTTTATTCAAAGTGCAATACCGATACTGTTTGGATTCTCTATACAAAGAAAATTATAGGTAGAACTAGAGGGGGTTTTCCTAATAAATTAATGATGTGATTGAAGTAGGTATTTGGACCACCTAAATGAATTGTAAGAAAGTTTCAATTCTAATATTGCAATAGCATCTCAACGACGATCAATATCATTAACCTGTCAAAAATGAAGGTAAACTGCAGGTATTTTTATACAGATAAGAATGCGACCTTTCTTAAAGATACAGGAAATTGACCCTCGGATGTAACCTAGCAGCTCAGCTATTCAAGTTTTATTATTTTTGGGAGTCTGCGATGCAACAGATTTGGCGAAGTATCATCATCGTCAACTCTGCTGAATTTCTGTCTCCCCCAATTGTCACCACATCGCCCGGTACTGTGTCTCGCATCTGGCTTTCCTTCGGGAGGTTCCCGAGTTCTGGAGTGGAGTTCCTGCAGCGTTGGAATGCCTCTCACTACGTGGACCGACGACCTGGTTAAGGCTGGCTTTGCCTTTTTCAAGTTACGATAAGATAGAACTATCTTTCAATTACCTTTCTTTTTGCCACAGCTGGTTAAAAAAGACATTTTGCGTCAAATAAATTTTCTTTTTTGGTACAAAAACTCTAAAGTCGAAATCTTAATTGAAGACTTTTCAAACCAAACAAAGACCGTTCGTTCTAGTCTAAATCTAACCCACACTTACCTTTCCAAAGCATTAGCCAGTCTAGCCAATACAATAAAATACCTTATAACTCTTCAACAAAACGCAGGACAGGACCGGAGCGGTCATCGCACTTCAGCTTCACTGATTACGTCCGTAGCCCCTTCGAGATCAAGCTACACATTACCAATATAAACTGACCTGGTATTGTATAGATTGTCAGTATAATGACAGTTCAGCTTATATTGAAAAAACATCCTGAGTCGAGACGAAGTAACCACGAAGACATAATATCAAGAAATATCCAATATAAGCTGACCCAGAATTGTATACGCCTTCGGTACAATGACAGGTTAATTTACACTGGAATTGCAGCTTGAGTGAGTGAATTCTCCAGTATAAGTTGACGACCCATTATTCAGGTCCCCCGTACGATGAGAGTTCAGTTTACACTGGACAGATGTTTGAATCAGTGATGGCAAATTGAGACAATCTATCTCATGCTCTACAGGTTTTAAGATAAAAAAACTGACGACCTGTGAGCTTAGGTGTTAATGATTTTGATGATTTGTGAAGTAAGTGGACTGTCTATTTGCGATTCAGTAGGTGGAATGATAATGATGGTGACCGTTTTAAGAAGAAAGTTTCACGTCAATATGGTTAGGTTAGAAAGCTTTGGACACGGTATTAAGCTTATATGAAAAAAAAAATATAGCCTATCAGTATAGGCTATAATATTTTTTCATTTTTGTCTAGGCAAAGATTCAAGCAACACCCAATGAGAGGTAGTTCCTGAAGTCCTGCTATCTTCATTCTCATCCATTCATCCGAAAGACGCTACTGGACATAGACCTTCCCCAACTATATCAACCGGTCATGTGCGTCTCGCATCAAGCGGATATCCGCAGCCTTCACCAGATAATCGGTCCATCTTGTGGACCAATTATCTGGTGAAGGTACCTTCCATATGTCATGCTATATATCACATTAATAAAGGATGGATGAGGCGAAACTAGAAACAGACTGGTTGTCTAGTCTACTGCCGAATAAAAACTTTTTGGTTAGAGATTGGAGTTCTAACGCAATTCTTATATCAAGTACCAAGTTTCTAAGAAAAATAAATCTATCTTCGGTGACACTAATGTTAGAACTTGCCCATCAATAACTTAGATAAGTACTAGACCTAAGGTCTATCCACAATTTCTAAAAATAACACCGCTCTCCTCGATAGTACACCCGATTTACATTACATAAAGATATCCATATTTTTTCCATGAAACGTGAGTAGTATGGTGGTACCGGTGGTACAGTCAAAGTCAATAATCTGAAGTGGTAAAGCAATGGGCAGATAAGCATCGTACAGTCGAGTGGAAGAGTGATTAACGTAGCCCCGCGCCACTTTGAAGCCGCTGCGCGTTGTCAGCTCAGATTAACGTCCGCTACTGAACTCGCGTCTAGTTTTTTATTATTTATTTGGGGTTCCGTTCCTAAAATGGTGAAAAACGTAGCCCAGAGTTAGGTGCTAACACGAGCTTACATTAACAAATATCATACAAAAATGTCATCAATATCATGGGGGTTAGCTACTAACTCAGAGTTATCAAGACAACCCAGGGTGGCGCAAGTGTTATCTGTCCGTGTATCAAGACCTTTTTCTCTGTAACGCCTGGAGGTATCAAGTTGAGATTAATATCATATACTCAAGTCTACAGTCTCCTGGGGCTGTGAAAAAACCAAAATTCTAAATCAACTCTATGAAAAGCTACTGCTGTTTATGCCGCATATTTGACACTGGCAAGGGAATCAAAAAAATTTAGCAAAAGTAAAAGCAAAAACTGAGTTCATAGCTTCATCAAAAATAAATTTTTGGTGCTTTCATTATTTAATTTTATGAACTTCAGTCTTACTTAATTAATTTTGTAAATGTAGTTGTTTGTACGGACCCGTCGCGCGTCGGTGCACGAGTTCGACTCGCACTTGGCCGGGTTTTTTTTTGTTTAACCTTTTTGTGTGCGATGTTACTCCGGTGTTCGATGGAACAAATTGTTATTTACTTAGTTTCTTTTTGTTCTTGTTTTCGGAAGCGATCGGAGATGAAAAATGTTCGTGGAATGAATCTGTGCGATTTCTTATTGTGTTGGCAGTTAAGTTGGCGATTGGTTTGTGCGGAACAGGTGGTAAACATTAGTTTCCTAGCGAAAGTAATTGGGTAACTACATATTATCGTTCTGTTATTTTAATTACAAAGTTGTAGTTTAAATTCAGTACACATATTTTCTTAATGTCTCTCGGCAAACTTCGTGTTTCGTCAGTCGTCGGATTTCTATCAGTTGCCCTTTGCACTTGGTGCAGACCGGAGGCTCTCAATCAACTTGGAAGTTTATAGAGTTGTTAATACCCTTTTAACATAATGTAATTTATTTAAAAAACGGGCGGAATTTACTAAATCTTCTTTTTTACAGCTCTATGTATTTCACACAGAAATCAATACAAAACAATAATAAAGTACTTTGCTCTGAATAAAAATTTTTATACACGATAAATCTAATAATTGATGGACATGGAAATTAGCATTCGTTTGTATTCGGAATTGGTGAATTCTAATTACATTAAGAAAACAGTTGAACTGTATATCAAGTGGTGGTTGAATTAACTATATATTTAACAATATATTAGATCTGATCTTAACAAAAACTCAGTAATAACGAAATCCTAGGACAGCTCAAAAACTTGTCATTTAGTGATAAGTTACCGATACAATTTCTTTCAACAATCGACTTTATTTACGAAAAAAACATTCACTTTTTCTTTCTTTATTTTTGCTCAATATTTTATATTGCTTAATAAGCATACATACCCAAGCGTTTAAATGACTTTGTTTTATGTTCTTGTTATAATTAACTGTTACATTTTGTATAACTTTCATGTATCAAAATGAATATTTTATATCTAATACTACTTTTTTTCAGTATTTATTACTTACTTAGGTATCTTATTTATAATTAGATTATTATGTTTTATGATAATAAAATGAAAATATTTAACTTTTATTATTTTATTTCCTGATAAATATTCGAATGTCAGGGCTGAAGAGCACGAGCATTTTATTGTTTATAAAAAATATAAAAATTAAAATCATTTATTTCAGACAAAAAAGTCTAAATACAAAGGCAAGGTCTAGTAATTTTTAGTTTATGGTTGCCTGTTAATAATTTTGGAACTTCTTTGCTTATGTCAAATCATAGATAATATAATACTAGCACACAGATGTCTCATCCCATACAAAGCCGACGAAACTAGTGTTTTTCACTTGATTATACCGATTATTTTTTTGTAAATTGATCGCGTTCGGTTCCGTTCCACGGCGATAGATAGATCACCATCTATATCCGTGGAACGGAATCGAACGCGATCGATGTACAAAAAATAATCAGAACAGTACGTCGGCACGGTTTCTTTGTATGGGATGAGGTATCTGTATGCTAGTATTATATACCCCACCGGCCCCCTTCTACCATCGGACATCTAGACGCACTGCAAGTTACCATCCTCACCTAGTTGCTATTCCACCAATTCGCACCAAGCGCTTCCAAACATCCTTCATAATGCGCACTGCAAAAGAGTGGAACTCACTGCCTGCGTCTGTGTTTCCGAACGCATACAGCCCGAATCTCTTCAAAGTTAGAGTGAACAGGCTCTCTTCTGGGTAAGCTCACTCCATCGTCGACTTTGTCTCTGTCACCTCTGACCTAGACTAGAGTCAAGAGCAAACCCATCTCAAATAAAAAAAATAAAATTAAAAAAAAAATATTATCTGTGGTCAAATCTATCATTAATGTATGGAAAATAGGCAGTTCAATAAGTTTTAAATTGCATTCTAATTTTACCTACAGGTTTGCCCAAAATATATGGAAAAGTATGTAATTTCTTGTCTACAGTTCAATATAAATATACCCCACACATTGCCAGAATGATATTTCCGTACAAACCATCTCTTAAAATACTCATCACAAGTACCTAACAAAAAAATTATAAAAACAGAAACCCTTCGCGGCACTCTGTTTTCCCACCAAAAATAAACATATCAATTTTATACCGAGGGAAGTCAAACAGTTTTAATTTAATGTGTTAAAGAAAAAAATAATGTTCTTGAGAGTTTGATGTGTAAACATTTTCGACGTTAAAATCCATTAGATGAAGTTTGGCTTTAATGTTCTGAGACAGATTGACAAACAAGTGCTGGCAATGGAGAGGGGGAACACGGCACGCTTTTTAAGTTTCAGAAGGAAATTGCGAATAAATAATGACTGGCTGGAATTTTTGGCGGCTTTGTAACCTGGAAAAGTATGGAATTAGTTATTATTCAATTAGTTTTAGTACGTGTGTTGTTGGGGCATTCATCTGCTCTCAAAACGGTGAAGAAGAACATCGTAAGGAAACCGACATGTCCTAACTAGAACTAAATCTTCGAAGACATGTAGGTATCAAGCCGTCCCTGGCACGCGTGGTAGATTTTGGCTCTCTGGAGGAGGAGGCCTATGTCCCAGGAACATCATAGGCTGATTAAGATTATGTAGTTGTCGCCTTAATCTGTTGGAAGTATGTTAAGGAAATGTCTACTGAATAGACAAAGCTAAGAAAACTGGCCAGAATAAACAATTACGAACACTAAAATGGAACGAGGTGGCAACAAAGCTCGATGAGTCCCGAAGAAACGATTCAATGAGGGCTTCCGTTTTTGTGCTCACTAGTTGGCGCCACTGGCGAGTAATCTCCTTAAATATAGCTGTTAAACGTTGTTTTTACGCGCGCGGAAGTAATCTTTGAATTACAATAATTTCTAATGCCGTGAAGTGCGATTAAATATGAAATCGAGTATGCCGCAGTTTTGCGCAGAACCTGTTTTTCGAAAAAAAGTAGTATAACTCGCGTTAATAGCCAATAAAACCGGCCAAGTGCGAGTCGGACTCGCGCGCTAAGGGTTCCGTACCATTATCTCAATAAATGGCAGAAAAATCACGTTTTTTGTATGGGAGAAATACATCAATTGTGAAAATTTCAACTGTCTGGCTATCACGGTTCATGAATACAGCCTGGTGACAGACGGACAGACAGACGTACCGCGGCGCCTTAGTAATAGGGTCCCGTTTTTACCCTTTGGGTACGGAACCCTAAAAACTAGACAATATTACGTGCCCCTAGCGGAAAATTCTAACACGGTAGTCCTCGTTGTCTTGTAACCTGGAACAAAAGAACAGGAGTGAGAAAAACAAAAAATCATCATAGGTGCCAAGCAAGTACCTACCTATTTGGAACACTATTTTTTAGGAAGTTAATCCCTGAAAAAAATCTGAGTGCGGGACTGTTCTGAATAAATATATAAATGTATTCGTAACAAGCGTCAAAAAAGCTTCTCAATTTTCTACTTAAAATTTTAAATTTATATTCCGATAAAGAATACTAAAACTCGTTGTCACAATGAACCGCGTCTCTCACTCTATATTTATCAGCGGCACATAAAAGGACATCTACTGATTGACATTGACAGCCAGTCTCTTTGACAACTAAGCCCTCTGACAGCAGAGTCTTTAATGTCACTGTCGTTAATTGTTTATTCAAGTGTTTTGACTTAATGTGTTTTGTGGTGTAAACCATTTTAAAGCACTTTTTTGTTTTCATATTTTACGGTCTACCAGTTAATTAAGCCAATGTTGCAGTCCATTAACTGATCATGGACATACCTTTTCCGGTAGCATCATTAGGTGTGAATGTGAGTCTACCTTAAGGGTATCCTGATCTCCTGCAATCCGGACTGGACCAAATTCTATTTTTTTATTGAAGTATTCTATTTTAGTAACATCTTTATGTAACACGATTAATTTAATGATGATACAGTATTTAATAGGTAGGTAGGTAAGTACAATAGCTTAGGTATGTCAAATAAGTACACCTCGTAGTCGGTTGATAGGTGACCCTCAGAAACGCTGCTGTATCTCGGAAAATACTTAACCTTTCGTGTGCTTAACACGTGGACACATCGGATCTACACGAGACACAATGGCTATTCTAATGTTTCGGTAATTACGGGTACTGTTCCCGCACCCTAATAGCGCAAGTGAATTCGATTCAAGGTAAAGGGTTTGACTGCCATCAATCGGCCAATCACATGCGAGTTATCATTGGTAGATCTTTGACGATCGTTGCAGATCCCGAGTTGGAAACCCGAAAGTCTGTCATACAGTCTTACCAAGGGATACTTGTAGTGATATGGAGCCTCCTTATGACATAAGGAAAAGCCGGATAGTTGCCACACTTTTTGAAATCACTAGGTATAACTCTTAGTACAAAAAAACTATTTAACAAAAAATCAAACTTACTTCCAAAAAAAAACACCACAAAGAAAAACCACTTTATTTTCCGAAGTCGGTGTCTTTTTTACCCATTGTTTTCCATTATTCGACACCAACTTCGGAAAAGAAAGAAATTTTTCGCTTTTTTGTGTTTTGTTTTTGAAGTCGGAATGATTTTTTATTTTCCTCTTTTTGTTTTGGTAGTTACCTCCAATTAACATGAAAACCATTAATAGCCAATGTACGTCTCATGAGGATTCCAATAAGCCCGAACACGACTAGGATACATTGTTTTTTTCGGAGTTCCAGCGGCCATTGTGGTCTTCTTCATCAGTTCCACTTCACCAAATGATCCTTTCTGAGTGCAAATGATTGCATTATTGATGAAATACCAAAATCGCTATATGTATGTCTATAATATTTCAGGAGTTCCTGGTACCACCCATGGGATATCTCCTTTCCAACAAAAAAAGAATCATCAAAATCGGTTCATAAACGACGAATTCATCCGCGAACACACATACAAAAAACAATATATATACGGTCAAATTAAGAAACCGCCTCCTTTTTGGGAAGTCGGTTAAAAAGAAATTACTTTATTTGTAATACTGGCCGGTACTTTGGTTTTTTATCTACAAATTTATGAAAAGTAATAAACATTATCTTTAAAATTACTAGAGTATTAGCGATTTTGCGAGCCTCTATATTTTGGTATATCTATCCCACATAGGGGATAGCTACCTAATCTATGTAAATTACGTTTAGGATAGATGCCCCGCCGAGAAACAAAAGCTATCTATTCCGCAAAAACTTTGATCGCATTTTGCTTTCACATGCAATCGCACAGTGACATTTGACACGGTCAACAAAGTGAAGAGAATCTTTCGATAGATTAATAAAATAATGCGATTCATCCGTAATAACAATCTAGGCAACTATACCCCTGCAGCAACTATCCTGGTTTCACCCCACAAGTATTTAGCGGCAACCAGTTATTACAGACTGAAAGCTGCTTTCATTATAAAAAAAAAACATTACAAAAGAAAGGCTAGATTGGTCAATATTATGTCATAACGAGACTCTTCATTGTCCCAACACCATTTTTTCAAGTGTCTACATTTTCTTTCTGCATTTTTTATTCAAGACCACCAACAAATTCTTTACACAGATAACTGCTAACTACACTATTACTTCCACAAAAAAGCCGAGTGACGTCACCGGAAGTCGGCGCCGCCATAAACATCCCCTGTTTACGAGTTCACCCCTTCTGATAATGGCATTGTGTCTGATAGTCTATGGCAGGATTGTGACGTGCTTCCGTTGCAGTCGGAAGAGGTAATATGTCAAGGTAGACAGACTGCTGAGGAAAGGAGTTTGTTTTTTTTTTCTATTACGAGGGTTAATATTTTCAATCGGATACGAAATTTGAAGATATATTTTTAATAGCTTTTTCATCCATCTTATCTACTTATTATATATGACATGACACTAATAATAAAATATAATTATAATATTATTCGTATTATCATCATCACACTAATATTATAAAGGCAAAAGTTTGTGTGTGTGTGTGTTTGTATGTTTGTTACTTCTTCACGCTCAAACGGCTGTACGGATCTGGATGAATGATGATTGGCACAGAGATAGATTATAGTCTGGAATAGCACATAGGCTCCTTATCTTCCCTACTTAGCTTTTTATCCCGGTATAATGTTCCCTTGGGAGCTCGTGGCTAAATAATAACAGCCACACTGCCGTGGTATAACTAAAATGCCGTTAACCAACATCTGGTTTTGATGCTATATTAATGAGAAAAAAAATATCTATAGATCTGTGTTTGCGAATTTTTAATACTTTGAATAGTTTTGTTCAAGGTCTTGAAAATTGGCAAAAACAGATTGATAGATATTTTTTCCTCATTAATATAGAATCAAAAGTAAAAAATCAACCAGATGTCGGATAACGGCATTTTAGTTATACCACGGCAGCGCACGGGTCGATCATCAAGGTTAAGCAACGCTTGATGAGGTCGGTCCGTGGTTGTGTGACCATTTCAACATACCGAGTTTCCTCCGTGCCTCGGAAAGCACGCTAAGCCGTTGGTCCCGGCTGTCATTTGAAGATCTTTTACAGTCGTTACGGGTAGTCAGAAACTTGAGGTCTGACACCAGTCTTGCCAAGGGGTACCGTGTTACCCAGTTACTGGGTTGTGGAGGTCAGATAGGCAGTCGCTCCATGTAAAACACTGGTACTCAGCTGAATCCGGTAAGACTGGAAGCCGACCTCAAAATAGTTGGGAAAAAGGCTAGGCAGATGATGATGATAATGTTCCCTTGGGATGATAAATACTTTTCACGCGGGCGAAGCCGCTGGCGGAAGCTAGTATCTAATACTATAAACGAGATAGTCTCTGTCTGTTTGTTTGTTACGTTTTCAAGCCTAAAGAGACATAGGCTAGACCTTGAGGTCATAGATTAATAATAATAAGGGCTTATTTTGAACACTGTCTCACCTTATAACAGATAAAACTATATACATAATATAATGGTTAAAAATGGCTCACGCTTGCCTACAACCCATTCACTCTTGTGAACTGAAAACTCATATGTTAAATTAGGAAAATAAGAAATCAGTAAATTCTCGTTGAAAAGATATCAGTGTGCTTTCATATCTTGAAACTTGCTACAAATCACAAGCATCATTGATTAAATTAATAGCTGTAATTATATATGGTTATTGTAGACACCAAGGAAATCAATTCACTCTAATTTTCTACGACGAGTACATCGAAAATCGAATCAAATTAAAGATATTGCACTCCATTACTATTTTCACCTGGTCACTCACATGACTTGATTTTTAAAGTAAAAACGATTTAACCATCCAGTAACTATCCGTATAAACTTTTTAACTAGAATAATAAATTTGAAGTTGAAATCACATATAGGTAGTCAAAGCCTCAATAAATTACTAAAGCTTATTACCCAAAAAATATACAGTACAGATTTCAGACAAGATAATCCGGTTCTAAGTTCCAAATACAAATAATGAACGCCTTCGAAATTTAAAACAGATGCGTTCTTTGTTAAATCTGTTAAATATAGAAGTCACAGAGTATCTAAGAAAACAAACACTACGTGGGTTAACTGTTATTTTGAAGCATAAATTCGTCTAGTAGTTAATAAGCTAGGCTCTTAATTGGTGTCGTAAATATTGTATGTAAAACAAACACGTTGTCTGTCTGTGGATCATTGGCGGAGATAATGTGCGAAGAAAATGTGTAGAAGTGCCACATTTTTATGCCAACACAGATGTTATAAACAAATAAAACAGGTGCAATTTATGTATTTTATTGTACAAGAATGCAAGTTAGTATTTCTTTTATGTTGCTGTTAGTACTCCAGGAAAGTGTAAATATGTTTCAAATTAGTAAATATTGCAGTTTATGTAAATACAACATCAAAGATGTGGGATGAGAAGGTTGCCAGGGCGCTGGTTGCTAGCTTGGAGGTTTATCTTTATTTTCAAATATTTTAGGATGGTCACAAATTAATATTATTAAGTCAAACCAACATGTGAACTGTTACCGTTCCATAACCAGATAATAATGTTTGATACTGATCCATCCAGTCCAAATGGTATCAGAAGAATTTCAGGAATTAATGACAGCTACTTTTAAACGAACTTTTACTTCTATGAAGCATATATGTAACCCTTAACTGAAAGATAGACTGGTCTGGTTAGATACTAGACTCTACTCAGACAGATCTGAGGCCCAGATTTTATCATTAAATTGGCGCAAAGATCTTCACAATTTTATCTTCTATATTTCTTCTGCCAATCGTCTTCGTCGTTAGGGTCGTTTTGACGAAACTGTGATCTCCTTTACCCGTAATCCTGTCAATACAAAAGTATCTTATAATAATCCATCCAGGCCGAATGTTATCAGAAGGAATTCAGGGATTATTGACAGCTACTTTTAAATGAACTTTTTCTTAGAAGCATGTCTAATTAGTTAAGCTTAGCTAAGTAACCCTTATGGCCCCGACTTACGTGTCGTAGGTCCTGTGTTCGAACCCAGGCAGGCGCATTACTTTGTTTAAATTATTTTATCACCACTGCTCTAAAATCGGTGAAGGAATACATCGTAAGGACACTGGCATATCCTAGAGCCAAAAATTCGAAGACATGTGACATCCACCAACCCGCACTGGGCCCGCGTAGTGGATTATGGCCCATTCAATCTCCACAGAGACGAGGTCTGTGTCCCAGCAGTGGGAACGTTAAGATAAGATAAGATAAGATATATTTATTTTGTAAAACATGAGTACAGTATGAAGGTCTTATATTAATATGAGGCGGCTACATGTTTTGCCATTTATGGCGTACAAAATTAATTGTTGCACTAGACAAACAATACTAAAAAAATACAGTATCAAAATTTAAATTAAATTCAAATTACAATGTCAAGATATAAATTCAATAAAAAAAATCACTATGTCACAATTTAAAATTCAATTAAAAACACTATGTCAAAGTGTTTTATTCAATTTACGTAAGAAAGACAGAAAAAAAAACGTTAAAAGGCTGATGATGATGATGAAGTAACCCTTAACTTTTACCATCCCAACAACGCGATATTTCAAGCTATGTTAGGATCAGTTTCCAGACCACCAGCAACCAGGTGCAGCTAAGTTCCAGTGTTTTAGATGGAGTGACCGCCTATCTGACCTCCACAACCCAGTAACTGGGTAACACGATAGGTTCCCAGCAGATAAAGCCATGAGCTAACACAGCAAAACAAAACGCAAGTACCGACGTCAGAATCTGCTTACACAACTGTATAATTTACTGAACTTGAAACAGAATTGTGTGAAACAATAAATAATTATTTTTATCATTATTACTTGGGAATCTTGGCGCCACTTTTCAAAGTCTTAAACTAGTTGTCATAACACAAATTAATTGATCCAAAATAATATTTTTATAAATTAATTTGATTGGCAGATGTTGCTTCTCAAAGATATGTCAAGCTGACAGACATACAAATATACATTAGAGAAGTAATCTAATGGAATTTTCATAGAAGAAACTTTGTTTAAAATGAAATCAGTTACGTTCATAAAATATAAACATAGTAAATTACTTTCAATGTCAAATTATGCAATGTGTTGATGTTTCTTAAAATGCTAGACTTTGGGGTTCTTTAGGAAAATCTTAACATTATCGGATGGCGTTTTAGTATTATGTAGTATAAATTATCTCTGGAGATAATTTCTGGAGTGGTAATCGCGTTCCGGAAGACGCAGCGTTGAAAGGCCGCCCAATAAGGAGAACCGATGCCCGCAGCCATCACCAGGTCATCACCTGGTGAAGGTTGCGGGCATCCTCTGGATGCAAGATGCACAGAAATGGTCGATGTGGAGGAGCACTAACATCAACCGTGGACATATTTCGGCAAAAAAGATGAAAGAACCTAAGTACGATATGATCTTATATTGGGTATATTCAACTACAAAAAAACAATACTTCTGCAATATACAAAACCTTTTGTTGGTAGTCATTGAAAAAAGCTGGTAAAATGTTTTCATAGCCAACTAAAGTTGTAAAATGATTTCGAAACGTGTGTTAAAAATTACCAATAGCGAATAAAAGTATGTAGGTATCTAACATATCAATTAAAACGATTAAAAATCAATGCTTTCTAGACTTAGGTGCATAGCCAAGCTTCACATAGCAGTAACACGAAGTTTTCAAACAAATTCCCCAACAGAACCCTCTCCATAGGCCGCAACCCACCTACAACACTAACACACAAACATAAATTATTATAAAGAAACCGTAAACCATTATTTTTACTCCCGTTTACATTTCCGCCGAAACATATTTCGTTATAACACGACTATAAAACTAATATTTTACGAGAGCCAGTAACTCACCGCCGATGGTTTATTACAATTTACTATGTTACCATTGACTCCTCTATATATCTAGTGGCTATCTGAGAGAGAATTGTGTTTACACCCATCAGCTGATCGTATATCAAATGTCTATTTTCATTCGGCTATCAACATACGGATTTTTCAACTGCTTATTGTGCCAAAGATTAAGGTTAGGTACACAGATGCGTCGTTAACGTTTCATTAGTTTCGTCGGTTTATAAATTGGTGAGGAGTTTAGCGCGTTTATAAATTAGCGAGGTTTTAGTGTTTTCTGTTTTGGCTGCTCGTTTTCCCACACATAATTAAACTGGGATTTATTAGATTGGTGTTTCTTTGGGTTTTTGATGCGCGATTTATATAACGCGTTGTTCTTTATTATACAAACTGTGTAAAGTATAGACGGTGGGTTTATTCTTAATTCTGATAACACATTGGGCTCGTTTGATCCATAGTAGACTTCCTCCATTGCTTTCTATTAGGTGAGGTCGAGATCAACAGCAGCATTATCACAAAATTAAAATAGTTTGGGTTGCATATCCAAAACATCCTTATGTATAGGTTGACGAGGTTTTGCCATCCAACCAGCCTCTGATGGTTCACAAACGTAGTAAACGGACCCCTGGACTGAAATTTTTGAATACACCTTCCTATAGACTTCATGATAAAATCTACTACCAAGGAAAATCGATTGCAAATACCTTTCTGCAGGACGCCAGTGTAAAAAAACGAAAGAAACCCTTCATCAAAAAAAAAAAAAAACTTCACCAAACTACATGTTTTCCATTTCTACAAGAACCGTCGCATCTCCATCATCCTGCTCTAATCACAGAAAACGTCTCAAGTAGCTGTGGCGTACGTATAAATCGTGCGACTATCTCGATCACAGCTCGTACGTAAAGCGGACGGTAGCCGCGCGTTATCGCACCATCGCGACGATATTTACACTTCGATTACTATCGACACTATTTGTTGCGTGTCGTCTTGGGGGACACACTGAGAGGAACTTTTTATTGTTGAGTTATATTTTTTTTGGAATTTTTTACAAGATAATAAGTAATTAGGTATAAGTGAAATGTGCCAGATCGTCAGTCAAAAGTAGTCGAAGAACACCGTGTGCTTAGTCATCCACAGGCAGTCAGTAAGCCGCCTTAAAATATAATCAATAATCAAAATCCACCACGTAGAACCGTTCTCGGTGACAACTCGGCCATTCCCCGGATGTGTAAACTCTTAAACAGCTGCAGCGATCTTGCAGATGTGCATGCGGACTCACTTACCAAGTTCCGCAAATTAACACACGGTGATATGTAGTGTGATGCACTTATTTGCACTTATTTGAATTTTTGTTTTTATTTTTAAGTCAAGATATCTATCTACGGTATCAATCAAAACCATTTCTTTTCCTATTAATTAAGTTATTTTTCTAATTGATTGTACAACAACTCAGCATATGTGGTGCTTACCTGTTAAAAATTGTGACACTCGACTTTAGTATTAAGTGTATAAATTGTAATATTTAAGTGTTAACAATTGTTGGTGAGCCTAATAAATAAATAAAATCATTTTATTTTTATTTTACTTCGACAAAAGGTGCACGGTTGGGTTTAGTCGTTTCCTATGGAGAAGAACCGGCAAGAAACTCCATGGTCACTCTTTTAAAAATTTTGTGTTTACAATATTTCCATGTTACAGCATTAGTACTTGGATTAATTAACTCTGACACCAGAGGTGGCCACACCTCACACGAAAGAAGAACAAGAAGTACTTGGATATGGGGGGGAAAACGTAGGCCTGACAATAAGTCGTACGCAATTAAAAAAAAACAAACAAAAAAATAATGTAAAACGAAATAAAAAGTTAACAAATGTTAGATGAAATCTAGAAAGCCTACAATGTTCACACATTCACAATCGGTAAAAGAATCTATACAAAGGTAAAAAAAAAACAAATAAAAAAAAAAAAAAAAAACAACACAAAATTTTACATGTGGCACAAATACTGTTATCAGTGCTGTAACTATTCTTAGCAAAGGGCTATAAAGATGATTGAAAAACATTATAAAAAGTCTAATTAAAAGAGAAAAAAAAATGAGATTGAGAATAGTTAGAGACATCCATATATTTGTGCCGTTTATGAGTTACCAGGGAAGCCGAATATGTTATCCATAGGCAGTATCGAGGACATCGATTAAGATTTACACATGTAAATAAATAATAGTTTATAACTGGGTGCTTTTTAAGACATTTTCAAAATGAATACTTATACCAAGATTTGTCAATAAAATACTATAATAATTAACATCAAGCACCCCACGCTTTTTTACATTTAAATTACACTATACTTAATTAAAATTTAATGTTTTTTTTTTTTCTTTTTAGTTTGGTTTCCGTAAAAGCGTGTTTTTTAAACTATTTTTTTTTTCGTTAAATTTACCATTAGAGTTGTTTGTTAGTTTTTTTAAAGACATTGTATTAATGCAACTACCTCACTGTGATGAGAGTTGGTAATTAGCATGTCTACTGTGTCCGGCATAACCGTATCATGTGAAAAAAAAACAATAAAAAACACTATTTAAATTATTGCATTGTCATCGGTCCTTGATAAGTGTGCAAAGTTTCAAATTAATCCGACGTTTTGAAGAGGATGAAAATCACTTTCAAAGATTCCGTTACATAGATACATACATACCAAGCTAATAAAAGCGGGTGAAAAAGGTATTAATTATATATTATTTTTCTGAGTTTTTCGGACTTTAATAATGTATAGAAATAATGGGATATTTCTCAGATGTTTAGAAAGATTGAAAACTTAGAAAAATGTGTCACAGAAAACGATTTGACCAATTTATATCTTGCTTTATTTCAAATATTTTTTAAAACCACGAGGAACTAAAAAACATTCGCAATTCCGACAGAATACCTATCATCCGCTCAAACAGAAGCAACAGTAAACGCACGAACAAGTGATGGATTACAGTCATCAGACAATAATTTATTAGCCGCAGTAAAGCCACTAGCAGCCTGGAATGACAATCAGTCCATTAATCTTATCTTATGCATCATCAAGATTAGCATTGAACCAGCACAGAATTCAACCTCGGTTTTCCTTGACTTACATTTTATAGAAATAAGGCGGATTGTTTCAATTACATGGGACTTGTAAATTAGATTTTATCACTAGATGTATAATGCAATCTTGTGTGCCGATAGTATTATTAAAATAAAACAAATATCTCGCTCATTAATATTATAAAAGGAATTTACGCAACATAAACTATTGGTTTTAAATATGCAGACTTTAACCCCAATGTGTGTGCAAAGAACGAATAATCTGTATTTTTCTCTGTTGACGCGACTACAAAAAAAATCGCGCTCTGAAAAGTTATTTTAGTTTTTTAATCTTATTTTTTTATATCGATACCTAGAATTTAAATCATATATTTAGGGAAAACTACGCTACGCATATTTTTTTAAACACGTAGTGGCAGGTGTCCCAGTGTGTCCCCAACCTTTCTGAAACCACCTGAGGTGTCGAATTACACGACAGAACTTGTATAGTTTTCGAGTTTTTAATGGTGAGAGAATGATCCTGATATGATCTCATACATCGAATATTTTGATCGATAAACGAAGGAAGCCGCGTTGACACACTCATTTTCACTTTGAATAAGTATAAAATTTAAATAAGTATTTTTATTACGAATAAAATGTGTTATCTTCGAATATCCTGAGCGTAATAAATTGTTCGTTTCGCAATAAAATTTTGATCAGATACGAAAGCGTGTGAAGTGGCGTGAATTTGTTATGTTACTTACGTAGAGCAGATACGGAATTACTTAAGGCAAATGAATTCTTGTGAGACAAACTGATGAAAATACTAAAGAATATCTCATGATGATGATGATGAAAATCAATTGTTGTATTTTACTTAAAATACTAAAACCTTGTGAGGGTATTTTAGCGGGGATGGCGATGTAACTTACCATCTAGTACTTATTTATTATCTCACACACAAAACTAGACTATACTTCATAAAAGATAGCTTGAGATCTGCGACAGCTGTCAGTAACAATAGCGCTTGACAGGTTATCAATAATGTAATAATAAAGTATACGTCAGTTTGACATAATGTCGCAGAGATCAAGCTATCTTTTATGAAGTATAGCACTGATGGCATGAGCTAAGCTATTTATAAACGTTAAAAAGGCGGGAAATTACAGTACGCCACTGGCATTTACCCGCGCTTTAAAAACATCAAATTAATTATTGCCCACAAAAAAGTCACTCGGTGTGCTCAATTAAATATAAAAATCGCAAAGACAATTAAGAGAAACATGAAAATATTTAATTTTTTCCTAGAAATCAAAATCTTAAGTAATGCATTAAGTTACACAATCAATAGTAGCTGAGAAATTTTCGAAGTACCCACATACTTAAGATTTTAATGTGTACCACGAAAGCAATGTGTATTCTTCACAAGTCGAATCTATAGATGCCTATCGCTATAAAATGTCTCCAAAGTACAACAAACGCAGCACGATACATTTTTTATTTCAACTAACTACAATAAAAATAAATTGACGCTCAACGAGAACTTAATCGTTCCCCACCATTATATCAAACAAATTCATAAAAATAAAAATGTCAACGCTCACTGTACAAAAACTGGCTTCAAATCAAATGGAAATTATATAGACCGTCATCTATGTGCACAGTATCGCGCTTTTTATGAGCAAAACATCGACTACGCTACTTATCATTACCACAAAGTAATGTCTAATAAAATTACCTTTTAAACAATTTTCGACTCTAACACAATACACTAAGTTTCTATTGTTGGGTATTCATCAAGCAACCTATTTTAGTTTTTCTGTATATTTCAACGAATTTATATTTTCATATAAAAATTAAAAATCATTGTATAACAAGCCTTATAAGTCGGGCCATAAAGTCTACTGTTGTCGACGCGGGGTGTAAACGTATAATGGCGTACATATAAAGGGGATCTGACACGATCATATAAAACGGTGGATATGAGCGTATAAAAATTCTTGAAGCGACGGTCTATCGTCATTACATTTGTCAAGTGTCGAGCGGTAGCGCGGTGGGCACAATTTAAATGATAATTATAACGTGACGGGCGCAGGCGGCCGCATTCTGGAGGCGTGGTCCCACCGTCAGTGGGGAGCGGGTTAAACACAGTGTTGGAGAAAAGTAAAATAATTTAATTGGCTGTAAATGACAAGGGGTTGTAACACGGAAGTCGTAATGGAGGATAATTTGGTAAGTATCGGTGATGCTACCTTGTATTTATGACCCCTTAATTGTTATTTAATTATAAGCTGAATATCTTTTCATTGTTTTAAAGTACATGGCTAAGGCTGACTTCAGCTGAGTGGTCTTAGATTTTATTTGAAATTTAATTACCGCAGCTGGCATTTGCATCAATGTGTTGTAAATAAATAAGGAGTAAAACAATTACGTAACCTGAAACTTTTAACAATTTATGTTTAAAAAGATAATTCATTTTATGTCCAGAAACATTTTCTATATATTCATGAGATTTCAACTAAGTTTGATAAAGATAGCTACAACTCATGAATCCAAAAAAACCGCGCATCATGTCGTAATTATATAAAACTGGAACTCATCGAACAATCACTAGTCCTTCAAAAACTTTAGGCACCAGCCTACAGTTACCAAAACCAATACATATTAACGTTTTGATAATCATTATCAACGCTAATAGACCGTCTTCTCGCTAATCGCCGTCAGTCAGACCACACCCGACTGACGGATAAGGACATATTTATGTGCAGCATATTTTTTTCCAAATTTATTTATGTTTGTTCGTGTAAAGACCTCTGTGCGTGTCATGACATACATACATACACACAGACAGTAAGCTTTTTTCTATCAAACGCATGTTATGTAATACTGCATTTTTCATGGCGCGTTGCTCAAATTGTTTAACTGTGTTTGCAACTTCGCACTCTTGTATAAGAAGTATTTTATTGAATTCATAAATATTATTGAGCTATGGTTATCAGATATTGGTTTGAAATAAAGTTGCTTTGAGTTTCATTTATGTTTCCTTTAGATCAAGGTAATACAGTATCTACATATATGCAGCTTTGTGTGAAGCCTAACTCTTGGTCAATGCGACAAGTCGCATAATCGCATTTCTTATCGCATTTCATTCGTATTTTAGCAGCCCAAAATCTATGGGGTCTATGGATGGATCTATGGGGATATGGTCTAACATATACGGCATACCGCCGCATATGATAGACCATATCATATGAGGCCGTATGCCGAATATGTCACTACCTAATTCATCATATTGCTGTCCTAATCCGGTGTTAAGTACTTAGAGTCGGCGCAATATTATTTTTCTATCATTGTTCTCTACTAACTTCTAATAATAGATACCTATCGGTGCAGTTAGAAATACTTCATACGGTTTTAGGATACAAAATTAAGTCATTGGAATGAGTCTAAAGTTCCAAGAACAAGATCCATACAATACTGCTACGGAATACCACTGCTTGCATTTCAAAATAATTAACGAGACTCGAAATAAACATGAACCCAAAGGCACAAAATATGCTCACAACAAAATAGAAAGCTACTCTCACCATTTCAAAATCAGAATCTTGCCGAATCCATTTTTCATCGTAGAGATGCAAGTATAACTGGATCAAGTGCACCATGCACCTTTCAATCCGACGTCAGCCGGTGACAGGCCAGAATGGATGGCAGGAAAAAGACTGACGATACAAATTGCATACAGATAGTCCCAAATGTCGTTAGCTACTGATATCTGCAGCGTACGGAGCAATTTCTCTGATGGTTTCGAAACCTTTTGAACCGTTAGAAAGGGTATAATTTGCTGTTGAATAATGTGGTTCTTGTATTTTATTGGTTTCTTAATTTTCTGGTGCAAAGCCATCTTTCACATATTTTTCTAATAATCATCTTCAACGATTACACAATTTATTTTATTTTTTATTAACGATAGGCTCGCGTTTGACCACTAAATCACCTGATGGTAAGCGATGATGTAGTTGACCGTGAAGCACGCTTGCCTAGAAGTAACCTATTCACTCTTGACTTAAAGACCCTTAGGGTAATTATAAATATTCACCCTTCAAATTATGCTGTAAACCTATGTAATTCAACTATACTTTGGACTCTCGATAATTCATGAGTAGATATCCCCTGATATTCTAATTCTTCTACACTGATCAACTTACACAATATTACTCATAAATTGGCATAACTATCGTTGTGATTAACCATGATCCATTTCGACTTTTTCGTGTATAAATATAGCTTGAGCAGTATTCTTTGTTTCTACAGATTATCTCCATTAGTCATATCATCAATTCTCATCAACCTATTAATATATCCGATATTTTTCCCTTCATCAATCAGTTGTGACTCGTATCTAATTTCTTCAGGTATCTTGCTCAGGTTACCAAGATACCTGTGGTGGTTACACAAGTGACAACTCACAATAAATCATAGTTCACACGTATCTTCAAGGCACAGCCCTACGTGTAATTGGTATTGGCTGCGAACAGGCGGAGACATATCAATTAAAATAGCGCGGCGCTCAAACATGTCGGCCACCGCATGTCGAGGTAAGCTGCCAATAATAAGACGTGGATGTGGCAGTTTTATTAAAAAGTACTGAAAAATTTCACTGATTCTTGGTCTAGTGCACAGTTGTTGCAAGCACTACTGCTGAGCTGGAGGTTCGTGGTTAGATTGCTGGATTGTGCAAAGATAAATTTCTCAGGTATACTCCGGACTCAGAATTGTGCTTGAATGTTGACAATAGACTCGCCAATTACATGGTACTAAACATAACTGGTGAAATGTGGAAGTATTACTTGGTATATGTCTGGCTTAGGTATATACTACGGAGAAAACAGGACCAGGTGTGATGTAATGTTAAGAACTGGAAGATGATTCCTAGGTATGTTAAAGTTTGCGTGGATGATGATACACGTACCTACCTGTATTATCATCGTCCGTATAGATCTGAAATAAATTGTGATAAAGGCAGGCATACAATCCTGCCTTTATCACAATTTTTTTCAGATCTCACCGCTTACTACAATGTCCTACAATGCCCTCTCTCACAGAGAAGAGGCCTATATCCCAGCAGTGGGGACATTAAAAGGCTGATGATGAATGCACGTCATAGAAGGGAAGCAGATCAGCTCGTCTTGATCTTTAATACATCTCAGTGAGAGAGCTGAAGACATTCACCCTTTTATTACTTTCTTTTCTTTCTTTGATAGCAAATGATACCACATCCAAAAACCCTCAAGAACCTATGTCTTAGCCCCAACACCGCGATATATGAGCGCCATTCTCCGTTTAAGGAAGGTTTTACATTTATACATATTCTGGCAATAAAGCCTTTGGGGCCTAATGGCATGTTCTGACTCTTTATATGATAATATCGGCGACTCCACACGACTAGGTAAGTGGATAGTTAGGTAAGACCTATTTTGTTAAGTGTTTTTTTGAGGTATTTCTTCGGATAGTGTTAGAAAAGTTTCAAAATCATATCTAATTTAATCTGTCTTGCCTTTTCCCGATATGTTGGGGGTCGGCTTCGAGTTTATCGGAATCAGTGTTTTACATGGAGAAACTGCCGGTCTGACCTCAACAACCCAGTAACTGAGTGACACGAGACTCCTCAGCCTATGCCTATGCCACGGGATCCCAGCGCTTGGAATTAAAATTTGGTTTATACAAATATCACTAGATGGCGCGATGTGCATCGATTTGTCTGTCAAATAAATATTTTCTAAAATTGATCATACATATTGTATGTTCTTGTTTAATTAATCAACACTTCTAATCACAAAGTTATGGAATATTGGGCTCTTAATTAACATTTCAAAGATTATTTGAACGCAACATTTAAAATTGATTCCAATAGGTGGCGCTGTTTTAAACATGCCACCCGATTTTGATTTTTGATTTGACGTGAATAGAAAAGCCGCAGGCCGGGAGGACCCTAGCCCTAAGAAGACATACGTAGACCTTATTGATGATGTTCTCATAACCGTGCGTATGTATGAACGTGAGTGAAGTATGACTGTATGTATGAACATGAGTGAAGCAAAAGAAGTATGTAAGGGTCGTAGCAGGTGGCGTTCTGTAGTTTCTGCCTACCATGCCAGATTTTCGGAATTCTGACATCCCGTGAGCTTCTGACCTTCAGCAATTTACACATGCTAGAAAATTTTAATTTGGTGCATTAATTTCACGTTTTACAAACTGGGTCTGCATATGTATAAAAAATGGTATAAAAGCCTAAGTATAATATGTACGGTATACGTTTTCTAGTGGTATGATATTCTCCCACAGATAAAAAGTTTTTTTAAACTCGGTCAGAATCATTGCACTATGAACTGTTCAGTTGGTGTACTGCAATGTTCTAATAGGTCAGGTATTTATAATTTATGGGATATAAAACCATTAAGAGCCCCTACAAGTTTCACGAGCCAAAAACAGAAAACAGCTACTTTTCCAGCGAAAATTTCTTAATAAATACAAGATATATGATAAAAAATATAATGACAAAAATAAAAACGACACAGGTCCGTCGTATACAAGCCCTTGAGCGAAACTGAATACCACGCGCGAGCGCAACGGTTTATAAGGCAATATTTAGACAATTTATAACAATAGATTAGTACTCAAAAATAAAATATAAAAATTGGATTCGATTGATAAATACCTCAAATTGCAAATTATTTACCAGTTATTTTTATATTCAACATATTCTTACACGTAGGCGACGTTTTCGCACAAGTTAAAATTGCCTTTTTTAACTTTATAAAACTAAATTGGTGGCTCACTAGTGTACTATATGCCCAGTCCACACCATTTTTGCAGATTGTTATTTGCCACCAGTAAGCTGAAAAAGTATTTAAAAAACCTGGTGTTTCGTGATTACGTAAAAACGTGTGTTAGGAATTACTTTTTTCTAATTTAAATTGAGCAGTTATCAAAAATATGTAATGTACATTTACTAGATAACTATGTGACGCATAAAGTTGCATCAAAAGATTTATCATATATCTTGTAGTTATTGAGAAATTTACCCTGAAAAAGTAGCTGTTTTCTGTTTTTAGCTCGTGAAACTTGTAGGGACTCTTAAAGTGAAAACTCTTATGAGTTATAGAAGTCACCCTTTGCAAATGCTATCAGAAGTTGCAATTATCTCTAAGAACCCTTCAAGAATGTGAAGTACATAGTTATGTAATTAAATACACAGATATCACTCAGTTAAGTACATATTTATACACGGCGATCGTTAAATAACTCAGCAGTAAATGATTGACATAATTCTTATATTATTTATAGTTAATACTTAATTGTTAACAACTATTTGTTACTGAGAAATAATTAAGTTTTTATTATATTGATTGCGCAATTTTTTTATTGGCCCTGCCTGCGTAGTGTTATGTTGGAAATTATACAGTGAGGCTATACAGTAAGAAGTAAAGTTTTTTTTTTGAGTAATAGGAAGAATAATATTGATGATGGTGTGGTGGCTCTTTGCTAAATAATAACAGCTGCACAGGGTGATCTTCAAGGTTAAGCAACTCTTGGCGAGATCAGTGTTTGTTGGGTGACCATCTATTACAACACGTGGATTCGTTGGTGTTGACTGTCATTTCTAGAAATGAGACAGGAGATATTTAGAACCCAGATATTCAGTCTTGCTATGGGGTAACGTATCAGGCAGTAATTGGGCTGTGGAGGTTAAAAAGGCAGTCGCTCCTGGTAACATAGTGGTAATCATCTGCATTCGGATAGACTAGAAGTTGACCTCAATACTGTTGGAAAACAACTGGGCAGATTATTTGATTAAAAGAAAGAAAGATAAAATGTTTATTTGTGGCACAGGAGACGCGAGATAAGCAAAACCACAAAAAAAAAAACAATAATAAAATTATATATATATAACAGGCCAACGCCCTGATGGCCAATAGCCTCGATGACCATCTGTCGAGGCTGTCATGCGCGGTTGGGTCAAGGGCCTGATACAGGAGGCAGTACTCCTTGATACGGCTCGCATTGTGAGGAGGTTCCTGTCTCTGGAGCCTTAACCACCGGTAGCTGTTTAGCTGTTTTATAAAAATGTTTAAGAATGTATTATAAATAATGGATAAAATTAAAAAAATACCCCGCGCGCGGCCAAAAAGGCTCCTATCTCAGCATGTGCGTGTGTGTGTGTGTGATTAGGTTTAGAGCTTGGGATAGCAACTTGCAAAATCAATAAATCTAAGACAAATTTTGGACATTACTTAAGTATTTTCGTAAAGAAAAATAACAAGAGGAAAACTAGACTCCATGATAATAAATGCGGATGTGAGTGAGTGTGATCTTCGTTTCTTTTATCTTGATCTTCACTTTTGTTTATAGTACATTATGGAACAAGTGTGCAATGTTGGTGATTACCGCTGAGGCGCCATTGAAACCCGAGCCGTAGGTGAGGGTCTTAAGAGAGCCGAGGACGGTAATCATCAATACACACGTGTATCATACGACGTTTTTGAACACACTTGTGAAGAAAATAATACTAAAAAATCATTTTCAACAGTAAAAACGAGTTGTGAAAATGTTTTCGCAATGGCGGGCAAAGTTAATCAGTTTTCCTATGCGCGTGCATTTAACAATGGCGATCGGCCATAGACTAAAAGAATGTGGTTTATTTTTTTTGGCTTTTTGATAGGGATAGTGTTTTAGCCACGTACAAAATAGGGAATTTCAATTTTTCTTAATTACAGAGCAAATAAAATTTATATTTGAGTGAAAGTTTTATTTATTAAGCACGTACAAGTTGAAATTATCTATTTAAATACAAAGTTGCATGAAATGAGCAAGCAATAGGTACACTAAATTTATTTGTACTATTGAGCACGATCTTTTTTGTATCGAAACTTTTTTAAGAACAAAGCAACTCAACCAATAAATTAAAACAAAAAAACTCTATAACTCGCTTGTGAATAATAGCAATGAAAAAGTCACAGTTTGATAACAGGTATGATTAAGTGCCTAATTGCGGTGAAATTAGAGTCACTTTATGAGCAAGTGTGTTGAAAAATATTTTGTACAAAGTGAACCGAGAAACTTATAAAGCCTACAACATAGCTTGATTGTATTTATTTCGTCTCTGTTATCTTTACACTGTCAACAATTACATCCACATAAATCAATAAATAAAACTCTGTAACAACACATACCAATCAATATCAAAACAACGCACATTTCGTAATAAAAACCGTGTCATTGAAAATAGGTTTATTAGCCCAACATTTTTATGACAACAGTTAGCGTTGAATATTTTTATGGACTCGTAACAATTGAACTTTATTATCGTCGTGAATTAATGGTGTATTACGACCGTAGAGTACTGTAATATTTTGTTTTGTTTGTTGTAACTCTAGCGTTTTGGTCATTTAAAAACAATATGACTGTAATTTCTGTCACCTTTGATACATAATTTTTAACCCAAATGGCCAGAGAGTCAATAATGACCCAAACGTATTTTCGCAGCACAGTTGCAAATACTGTCAATAAATAACATTATGTTAAAATTATTCAAATCGCTATACATACTGCCTATCATGCAGCACCCTCAAGCAGCTACAAAAATCAAACGGAGGTAAAAGTTTGGAACAAACGATCTGCCAGCTGACCTTGTATTAACATTATTGCTGCAAGTTTGAGGTGCTCTTTCTATCTCTTGAGAACTATCCCTGAAAAATACCCCCGATTCAAAAAACTCTAAAAAGTAAAAAATAAGCCTCGTACTCCCGTCGGAGGACCTCCAAAGTTAAGTATTTATTCTTTTGGTTATTTTTAGGGTTCCGTACACAAAGGGTAAAAACAGGACCTTATTACTAAGACTTCACGATCCATCCGTCTGTCTGTCCGTCTATCACCAGGCTGTATCTAGACAGCTCGTCCGTGATAGCGAGATAGTTGAAATTTGCCGCTATAACAACAAATACTAAAAACAGAATAAAATAAATATTTAAGTGGGGCTCCCATACAACAAATGTGTTTTTTTTATGCGATTATGCTACCGGAACCCTTCGTGCACGATTCCGAGTCGCACTTGGCCAGTTTTTATTTACTAACGGTCCCCCGATGCGAGTACGAGGCAAATTTTTAGTTATTAACGGTTTTTTATATATTTTTATTAAATTTTTAATTCACGCTTTTTAAACAATAATTATATAACTATCTATTAGAATACATGCTTCGATCAACAATCTATCGAAACACGACGTAGTTATGACACGATATCATGTGAAAAGAAACGATTCAAAGAGTAAAATGCGTATAACGTTTGAAGGTTTGCGTAGCTAAGAAGCTATGTTTGATGAAAATCAGTTCAGCCGTTCACTCTCGACAACGTCACTTTTCAAACAAAAACAAAACTAAATCAAAATCGGTTCATCCGTTTAGGACTTATGATGCCATGGGTTAAAAACGTGTGTTAGAGAAAGAGATAGTCAGCACACATCTTAATATCTCTTGGATATCTAGCAGTGTTTATTATGGGTTTAAGAAGAAACGCATATCATCATCATCAATACATTTAATAAATCTGTAGAAAAGTAATTTTTGTACATCGAAAACATTTCCAAAAAAATAGCCAGGGTGTTAAAGGATAACTAACAGAACCTATTCCGGCATTTTTGGAATTTTTGTCTGTTTATTTGTGCACGCATCACGTGAAATATACGAAACCAATGTAAATAACTTTTATACATAAAAATTGTGCGTAACTTGAAGAATTACTTAGTTTTTGTTTCATCGCAATCGGTTCACTCTATCAAAAGTTAGACGAATTTAAAGTGTTCCAGAAGTAAAATATCACAACACACGCAATTCAGATACTCGGACAGTTGAACTCGATATTCGATAGATGGCGTTGTGCAATTCTGAATGGCGATGTTAAAATTCTCCGCGAAAGAATGATGACTATAGAAAAAAAAAATTATAGGTAGGTAAGTAGGGTAGGCAGGAAGGCAAGTAGGGTAGGGTGTCTGCCAACCCTACTTACCTACCTATAATTTTTTTTGATTAGATGACGGGAGCGAAGCCGAGGGCACAGCTAGTAAAATAATATAAGTCAATATTTTTTTTCAACCAGTTACATTCTTAATTTGAATCCCGCATCCCACCGATGAAGCAATGGAATTGAATATTTACGACGTCCTCCTTTGATGTGGTCGTAAAAATTGCTAGCGATGTGTAACCTCATAGGGTAGGCAGTAAGCCAAGTGCCACAGCTACGCAACCTTTAGATTCCCTAATTAATGACGCTCGTCAATTAACACGTCATTTTAATCATTAAGATCTGTCAGCAAACGTGATTCGGTTTAATTGTGGCATGACAATTCTATGAAGTGTTATTTGTCGCGACTGACATGAAAATATTTTTAATGTCATGTTAAGAAACTATATAGTCGGTAGGAACTGTGGAAAATAACACGCTGGCCATTTTCCTATTTCTATTTCATGAAAACGAAGGATGCATCGCCTCACCAAAAAGATTTTGAAACTTTCTATTGAAATAAGCAGTACCTTTGTGCTCTTCTGTCTGTATTATTTCTTTTCTCTGTTAAGTGTTTTGTGTGTACATAAATACATAAATAAAAATTGAACCCTCATGACTTTTTTTGTAACAACAATTCTTTTAATTTAGTATGTAATAAAGCAGTGGTGGCCCAGTGGTAACGGACCCGACTTACGTTTCGTCAGGAAGACGCTTTACTTTGCGTAAATTATTTAATCTCCACTGCTCTAAAAACGGTCATGGAAAACATCGTGAGGAAACCGGTATGTCCTAGAACCAAAAATTCGATTAAATTTGACATCAATCAACACGCACCTTTTCCCTCTCTCACAGAGAGGAGGTCTGTGTCACAGCAGTGGGAACATTAAAAGGCTGATGATGATGTATTACAGTATCGCCAAGCAGGTCTGTCGTTTAGATACCTGATGCAACTATGGATAGCAGTGATTATTTCACTGCTACTCTGAACTAATAAAGAAAGAGTCACTGTTTTTATATCTCCAAGACTTCAAATTATTTCACCTACTTATTTTTCCTAAATGAAAACCCTGCCACACTATTCCCAACCACTGCCACTCCTGCAAGCTAAAATCAACAGTGGCGATTACTAGACGGCACTTTTCTAGTAATTGCCACTGTTGATTTTAGCTCTTTTAGTCAATATAGCTCAACGAGTCCTGGAGAAACGAAGAAACTAATACTTTACCTCATAAAAGTTTATTTTCATTTAAGGAACTTTTAACAAAATGTTACACCAGTTCCTTCGTAACCTTACCCAAAGACATCACAATTACAAATTAACTAATCAATAAACAAATATAGTTTCTGGCGACATTGGTTTGGTTAAAATAAAATTAAATATACCTAAATTTGGCTTACTTATATTTAATTCATTAATCAACCTAGTTCTTTCAGACTCATTCCTGACACACTCCATCAAAGGTGATGGACATCTTCTACTTTATTTTCACATAAGCAATTCAGAGAGTCCACCATTCTCATAAGAAATGCCAAGAGCCTCTTAATGGTATATGTCCGGAACGAATCCTGAAAGAAGTTACCAAAATCTTTTGACTAACTTTAAACCAGCACATATTGGTCTACACAGGGCAACGAGGAGGCTGATAGATTGTCTAAGGTAGCATCAGTAACGTCAGGTATAGAGATTTATATTGTGCCAGTTCATTCGGAAATTTTATAAAAAATCCGAAGTTATTGTTATCAAAAGTGGAAACAATATTTCAGTAAAAAATCTATTATAAAGGGCTTTGGTACAAAACAATCCAATGTGAGTCTCCTCATAAACTCGACTCGAGATCGAAACATTGCCACTGTTTGTCCACTTTGTAAGGCCTGCTGCCTCATACAAAACCAGTACCACATACACACGCGCTCATCCTTTTAATCCGTCAAACAACTCATTCATCCTTACTCTAACGTAAGTCATAAAAACTCGTAAAACGCATCGCAGGCACATTCACAATAAATCAACGGTTGTAAATTTGAATTTTATTCGACAATTAAACAGGCGGGCTTTCTCGCCGGCAGTAAATACGCGTAAATACGCATAAATACGCGTAAATACTCGTAAATACGCATTATCGTTAAAACGTCACTGTTGCTGTAAATCTAACTGAATGGCAGCGCTGTCTTGGCATAGAGTATGGTAATGGGGGTACATTTGTGCCTATACGAATGGTGTATCAGGGAGAATGTCTTACCAGTAAATATTCATACAAATGTTTTTGTTTGTTAAAGACGATTCGAAAAAGAAAAGTAGAACGGATTTGAATTGCTGTCTTTAAATATTTTCTTCTTTAAGCATTTTTCCTGTTTTTAAATATTTCTATGCATTTTTCAGTACTTTACTTTTAGAAGCTTTATTAAGAACCTATATTTTTTCGTTTGCTCGTGACATTGTCACTCATTAACCGACTTCAAAAAAAGGAGGAGGTTCTCAATTCGTCGGAAATGTTTTTGTTTTTTTTTTATGTTTGTTGCCGATTATTCAAAAACGCCTGGACCGATTTAAAAAATTCTTCTTTTATTTGAAAGGGTATACTTCCCAGGTGGTCCATGATTTTTTTGAGTGGGAGTTTCACGAGTAGCAAACAAAAATAATCTAAGAACTCATACTCAGCTGTTAAATACTCGAATACCTACCAACACGTTTTACGTTTTATTAACTACCACCATAACATTACGAACAGTTTATGAAAAGAAAAACACACAACACATTTTTTCGCCATTATGGAAATTCAAGAAAAACTGTAAAATGTATCAGCTGCTACTGCGCCAGTCGTAAAACTACCGACGACTGATAGTAAAGGCTAGATAGTTAAGGAAACGGTGACTGTTTACTATTTACTAACTAAACAACTGATGAACTGAGAAAATTGATAATTTTATTTAGTTCGTATCAAATTATGTTGGACACGTATTTTATGATTTATCAAATAAATAAATAAAAAATTGGTTGTCTGTAAAGTCGGTTTAAGGAACGGTCGGTTCAACGTGACAACGTCATGATGCGGCGCAAGCCGAACGCTCAAGCCGATCGTGCCTTTCGCGCGCTCGTGTAGCGCTCTCGCTCCGATCGTAACGTTACAATGAGCGTAACGTTACAATGAGCGTAACGTGACAATGAGCGCAACGGGACAATGAGTCATTATTTTTCGTGTGTGCAGCCGGCGTTCATCGATTTATTGACGTTCTCACGTCAAAAAATACAAAGGTAAAGCGCATCAAAGTTCAGGAGTGGGGATTTGTGACGTCACTGGTCAGTATAAAGTGTCACACGATATATCAACGCACTGTATCGTCGTATTTTTTTCTTTTACGTGGCATAAGAAAAATATGACCAATGTTTTTAGGTTATCTAATTGACGGACTAAATAGTTCATTTTTTGTCATCATCCCTATTGTAAATTACATACACAATGTCAAAACAGTTATGAAGCAAAAACATGCAAGCATAATTTGACTGCTTTAGCTATATTATGAATAATGGAATGAAAAACCATGAGATGATCTAAAACTAAGATACATCCAATTTCAGCAAGGTAGCTGACCGAAATAAAGTTCATATATTTGCTTCTATTAATGGCGTCATTGGATCAGCAAACATATTCACAACGATTCGATGTTTCAGGATCACCTAATATTCCATTCACCCTTCTCTTTTTTCTAAAAATAACTTGTGACAAATAATTTGCTGAAAAAGGAAAGGATATCTTTTCTTTTTTGCAGTTTTTGATAAAAAAAAGCATTTTATTACTGATTGAAAATTTTGCCTAAAAGTATTATTATTAAAGTATTTTGTATAAAAAAATATTATCATTCCTAGCACCACTAATCTATGTTCCACAGTAGTATACACTTCATAGTTTGTAGCCAATGGCAACACAGCATAAATTGTTCTATCGGGCACTATACACCAATAAGTTACCGACAAATCCTAACTTATCATTAAAAATGCAAGAGTGACTTTGTTTGTTTGTTTGTTACGCCTAAAGCACTGAACCGATATTGACGAATTTTGTTACAGAGATAGATAGGACCCTGGAATCGGCTATAGGCTACTTTTTATGCATAAAACAGGAAGGGGGAGAAATTGGAGGGGAAGGGTTCGCAAAAAAATTCTTATTAGAATTACGTAATAAAAAAAATGGTTTGGAATTATGAGTGGTAAAGACTCAAACTAGCAGGAGACCAAATTCATGTGAGATAATTTGATAAAGAAAGACTCACAAACTAACTGAAGAGAGAATCACGAAAAATCTTTTTATTTTATCGATAAACAAAATTAATTGACAAAATCTATAATACCGCAATCGAAGCTGGGGGCAAAAGCTAACATCAAATACTTCAGACATAGCATTAATTTCGAACGCCAGAACAGATAGTATTCTGATATCGATACTATTCGAATTTAGAATCGAATAAATTGTGGCGGAATGAGAACGATTCGAAACTCGAGGCGAATCAATTTCTGTGTTATTATTTTCGAGTATTGTAGCTGGGTAAACAGATTTTGTACTTCTGGCAAACACAACTTAAAGCACAGATAATATAATACTAGCATACAGATGCCTCATCCAATACAATGACACCGTAACTAGCGTTTTTCATTTGATTATACCGATTATTTTTTGTAAATCGATCGCGTACGGTTCCATTCCACGGCGATATGTTCATATCTATATCCGTGGAACGGGAGCGGACGAGATTGATGTACAAAAATAAACAGTATAATCAGTACAGTATGTCGTCACGGTTTCTTTATATGTGATGAGAACCACTGCTAAAAGTCAGTTCTGAAATACATGAAGTAAAAAAAATGTTTCTTCATTTTCCGCCCTTGTCCCATGTTACTTTGGATGGGCGCCTTCCGTTTTCTTCTTCCATCCAGTAAAAATGTGTCAGATATACAACAATAAATATTGTCCAATAGAGACAGACAGTCGCTTAATGCGAGAATTTTCTGCGTGTACGTATGCTGTGTAAATGTATATGGCAAGGCATACCGTCTACAGCTTCCACCACATGACAGGATATCATCAAAAAAAAATTGTTTAAATAAACAAAAGGGAGTTTTTTTCTTTTAAGTTAAATTTACCATTAAAGGTGTTTGTTAATTTTTAAAGACAAATTATTAATGCAACTACCTCACTGTGATGGGAATTGGTAATCAGCATGTCTACTGTGTCCGGAGCATTTATTTAATACGTGTACTTGGTGCAAGACAATACCGTGTAAAAAAAACACAATTTAAATTATTGCATTGTCATCGGTCCCGATGTTTTGAAGAGAGTGAAAATCACGTTCAAAGATTCCTTTACATTGATACATAGATACATACATACCATGTAATTAAAATGTTAATAAAAGCGTGTTAAAAAGATTTCAATCCCTTCATAATTTTATTCTTTGCGACATCAAGTCATACTACACCCTTTAACACTTTAACATTGACTTTCATGACTGCGTAGCACGGGATAGTAGCTTCAACTTTTTGTCTTTCAACAAGAATCGAGTTACAATGTTTTTCTCATAAATTATAGATGTGCACGCGCATAAAATCGGCTATCTAATGGTCAGCCTCATGCTCAGAACTACGGTAAACCCGTTCCATGTTATTTATTGGACATAACTTGACATACTGATTTATATCCCAAGTTTAATTTGTGATATTATTTTGTGTCCTGAATGCGATATTATAGCGTCTCGTAAATGTTGTGTTTTACATTCTGTTCGCTGATTTACATTGTAATATTATAATTTGTAAGGTAAATGGGTTAGTTTCGCGTCTTAGGAAAGGACATAAAGTTTAATGTTAGCATCTGAAGTAAGCATTATAATGTGGAACATAGAATTTGTCGGCGCCTTGACACCTTCTAAATGATACTAGAAGCCTTTTGAGTGAGTTGTTTGTACCTAGTATTTTGCAATAAATTATCTATGCTGTGGTTTAAGTTAAAGCTTTAGCATTTAAAAAAAGTATTACCCATTATTATTTTGTTTTCAACTGTCTATTATTTAGGTTCCTTCAAATCCTTTTGGTCGTGACGTATAGCTAGAAGTTTGAATGTTAGAGCTATATTTTTCCAATAGGAATCGTGTTTGCCAGAAAATTGGTTGTGATCTTCAGATAGACAATCGTTCTACGTAAAATAAGTACTAGTATAAAAGTATATGCGTCTGCCTATTCTTGTGCTTGTGTATGTATAACTGTTCAACCGCGAATCGTGGAAGCAGTGAGGTAAGCCTACCCAGTGGTACAGAGTAGGACAGAAAATCCTATCAAGAAAGAATTGTCCAAGCGAAAAAGAAAAAAAACCGGCCAAGTGCGAGTTGGACTCGCGCACGATGGGTTACGTACAAATAGCTACATTCATCAATATAATTAGGTGAAAATATTAAAGTTCATTAACAATGAAAGCAACGAAAATAGCTCTAACGAAAATAAGAATGTTTGCTTTTCCAAGAACATTTTATAAGTTGCACGACTATTATAACGACTAACCCGAACCGTGCACCTTTTGTCGACGTTTTATAAGTGCCCATGTAGGCCTACGTCACAGATAATATAATATGCCTCATCATCATCATTTCAGCCGAAAGACGTCCACTGCTGGATATAGGCCTCCCCCAAGCGTCGCCACATTGACCGATCCCGTGCGTCTCGCATCCAGCGCCTTCCCGCAACCTTAACCAGGTCATCGGTCCACCTAGTGGGAGGCCTGCCAACGTATCGTCTGCCGGTTCGCGGTCGCCATTCCAGAACTTTTCGGCCCCATCGGCCATCCGTTCTGCAAGCAGTGGTGCCCTGCCCACTGCCACTTAAGTTTGGCAATTCTTCGGTCTATGTCGGTAACCCTGGTTCTCTTGCGGATCTCCAAATTTCTGATTCGATCACGCAAGGAAACTCCGAGCATAGCCCTCTCCATTGCCCTTTGAGTGACTGTAAGCTTCCCGATAAAGCCCAAATAGAGAAAAAACATCCCACTTAACATGTACAGAATGTATTTTTTTCATTATTTTATTTTACCACTTTGTCGGCGTGATTAATATGTATATCCCTACCAAATTATAGCTTTCTAGTAGGTACTAAGAGTCTCTGAGCTAAGCTGCGGACAGACGGACATGGCGAAACGATGATGGTTCCTTGTTGACTACGGAATCCTTAAAAGCGTAGTCACTAACAAGACTCGATTAACTCCACAACCAAAAACATTTGTAAAGATAAGAATTAAAACAAATGACAAGAAACACATTTACCATATAATATATGTTTCCTAAACCCATCGCTCGTTTGTCGTATCTCCAACGTTTTATTGTAAGTTAGAGTACGGGAAATGAGCGATTACTAAGTAACATTAACTTACAATGTCTCAATTAAATGTACATTTTTGCAGGATAATGTTAACAAGTGACAACACTGAGAAATAAAAAAGAAGCAACTGTTATACATGGTGAAAGCATGGTAAGAATGTTGCTTGAATTCGGTGCTGAAGAGAAAAAAAAGTTTAACTATGAATTGAAATCAAAAGCCTACACAAACAACAAAATACTTTAACAGGTTCACTGTCCAATTAGTAAAACAATAGTTTAAACCAATAGAATGAATCATATATGATCAAATGATTTACTGAATTTCATCTTGACATGGAAAACTTGTCTGCCGAACCCATTTGCCGTGGTTCGATTCCCGCACGAAACAATTAATATTCGTATGGTCTACAGATAGTTGTTCCGGATCTGGGGGTCTTGTGTATGGGAGTTTAAATGTTTGTAAACGCATCCACGACACAGGAAGAAATTCCTAGGGTAGGGCAAAGTTAAAAAAAAAATACATAATGTTCACAGGGTCACAGGCCTCCTCTCTGTGAGCCGGGCCGTATGCCACCACGCGGGCCCAGTGCGGTTTGGTGGATGTCAAATGTCTCCGAATTTTTGCTTCTAGGACATGCCGGTTTTCTCACAATGTTTTCCTTCACCGTTTTGAGAGCAGTGGTGATGAAATAATTTACACAAATTAAAGCGCCTGCCTGGGTTCGAAACCACACGACCTACAACTTATAAGTAGCGGCCGTTACCACTGGGTCACCACTACTCTCTTATAGCACCTGTATAGTGTTATTTTAATGTGTGTCATGGCTCTGAAATTTTAAGAAGTCGCGGTAAGTTACCGCAGCTTCTGTGGTTTGGGATAGGTGTCAGTCAGAAATAGAATACCTATCGATGTAATGTTAATTAAGATTTTGTTAGTATGGTTCGAAGAAAATGAATAGGTAAGATTTAATTTTTTCTGCCAGCGGGTACGCCTGCGTAAAAATTTACCCCAAGGTTTTTAATGCCGAATAAAACTTTTTTTACAAAAAAACTTCTGAGTTGACAAACACTTATTCAATTTATTCATTAATATTTACATAGTATAAAATACTTAATTAACAATAACTACCTATATATACACTTAAATAAAAATAAAATAAAACTACGAACGCGTATAAAAGGGCAGCATAGGGCGTCAAAAAATTCGTCCACATCGCTGTCAACGTGAAAAATGCCCAGAACGCTGGCAGCATTGCCACGTTGGATGCCAATGCTGATTCTTTAGCCAAGGAAAAGCCTCTGGTCACGTGAAGAGTCGACTAACCGTTTGCTTTCTTCTCGAAATACTCGAAGATCACTCGGACCCCATGGACCTAATGTTTCAACCCCAAACGGCTTAAATATATAACTTCCAATGCATTTACGCCGTTTGAGGTTTTCTGCACAAGCAGCAGCTGCCCCAGCACAGCCCACCGTGATAAGAAGATGGGATGGCGCAAGGATGTCGACACATGTTGCATCCCACACCAAAGGCCTACTCACCTTCCAATGCATTATGGTCATCCCGTCTGGTTGCACCCCGGCGGTGACAAGAGCCCGACGTATGACAAACATAAAAAAATACAGTCGAATTGACATCCTCCTCCTTTTTGAAGTCGGTTAAAAGAATAATCCTGTGTCCTAATCCAGGACATAATCTTTATAGTATTAGTAGCATTTATTATGTTAATAAATGAATAAGTATTGATGCAGATAATCATCATCATCAGTACAGCAGAAAGACGTCCACAGCTGGACATAGGCCTCCTCCAAGTGTCGCCACATTGACCGGTCCCCTGCGTCTTGCATCCAGCGGATCTCCACAACCTTCACCAGGTCATCGGTCCACCTAGTGGGAGTACTGTAAGATTTTTCAGGAGGTGGTAAAACAGTCCTTTTTCAAAAAACTAATAAGCAGCTTTAATAATACATGGAGTCCCTACTCACCCTATTCAAAATAAATGTATTAAGACACTCAATGATCAAATTAGTGCTACTAGAAACGTAGTCACGATAAGAAGGTCGTAAATTGCGAGGCACTCGGTTCAATTACAGGTCTATATAAAATAGCTGGGTGATAACATTGTTAGGTACCTGGTTCAATAATTATTTAGCCGGCAAATGATAAATGCTAGTATTTAGTTGTTAAAAGAACTGTATTTAAGTTTTAATAGAATTTTAACCCTTACTTAAGGAGACGGTTTACTCTGTTGTAACACATCCCCTTTCTAATTAAGACATACTGAAGTCCCCTGCCTCTATTTTGCAGAGACCTATTCATTGTTCACGTGTTAGACCCTTACTTTACAAAGTAATTGCACTATGTTATACGAATAAAACTTATATATATCATAGATTAAATTATGCACAAAAAAAATATGTTTAGCCTTTTGACGTGATTCTCATTATTATTATCTGTCCTGTGGCATATCTCACAGAAACTGTGCATTTCCCGGGATGAAACTTAATGCTTGTGTAGATTAAAAGTGAAATTGGATCAGTACTTTCGGAGATCTTATAAACAAAACGGATGTAGGTAAAACGTCCATGCCAATACCTGCCAATAGATTAAATTATAACAATTACTTACGATACATTTGCCTCGTTACGATGACATGTCCCATTTTCCTTGCATCTTCTCAAAGTTCAAGACTCTGATCTCCAAAAGTAACTGAAACTGATCCCTCTTTATAGACCGTTATATGATATCTGAAATAAATGTATTAATATTAATAATAGAAGCACATTTTTTTCAAGTCTTCGCTCTGGTGGCCCAAAGGATTTTTTTAAACTAGAATTCTTTTCCTTTCAAAACCAAAGAGTTTTACTTCATCATCATTTTCATCTTCCTGCCCTTGTTCTTTGTTACTAGGGGTCGGCGCAACACGTTTTCTTCTTCCATACCGTCATGTCAACTGTCACGGTATCACTGACTCCCTTTTCTTTCATATCACTACTAATTTTACCTCTTTTTAATAATTATTAGTTTACGTAGCTGAGCTTTACATAAGTATAGGATTAATTAAGGATGTAGATACAGCAGCCATGCCTACATAATGACAAAAGGTACGAACAATTCACCAAACATACGCCTGGTAACGAAGACATGTCCCATTTCCCCTGCATCTCCTCAAAGTCCAAGACGTTGATCTTCAAAGGTGACTGACACTGATCCCTCGTTATAGAAGTACAGTTTTTGCAAAACGCTACACGTGTTGTTTATCTTATTAGTTTGAGCACATGCGGCACGTGTACACATTGTTACTGAACGTTTTGGGATAGGAGAGGCGATAGTTTTGAGAAAAGGATTGCAGTTTTTGTTCAAACATGTCCCATTCCTCTGACAGGTGAAGAGAAATTATTATTTTATATTTGTCTCAGCAAAGAGCCGCAGAGGAAACTCATCTCTCTTGTATCTCTCAAGTCGTCTTTTATTTGAAGTTTGTAGACCAGTCAGGCTTAGTGGTAATGATTTTGGATCCTTCTGTTTACCATTAAATTCTTTCAGCACTTTAAAAGAATCAACAGTTCACTACTAAAATAATGATGACTTGACAAGTCATCATTATTTTAGTAGTGAACTGTAAAAAAAATTGTTATTGAAGGATTTGTGCTGGACGTAGCGTGTTCACTGGCCCCGAGAAAAGAAGGGCGTAAACCTTCTGGCCATTGCCGCTGAACGCCCCTATCACACCACGAAACAAGGTTCTTGGATGCCTAGCTGCAGCACTGACGTAGGGTTGCAAATCGACTCTAACGATTCAACGATGTGTTGGCTGTACTCGAGTTATTTCCAGGTTCTGGGTTGCCTACTTCTGGATCAGCACTCCTGGTGTCCAGGTCCCGAGGTTCAGCTCGACAGGATCGAAAAGGGGTGGCTTCATAAGGGTTGAGGTTGATGAATTAAATGAAACACTAAGTTATTCAGTACACGGCACGATTCTAGGGCTCTCAACAATTTCTGAGACTTGATTCTATATAAGAATTACTTCTTATTTACTAAGACAAGTACAAGCGACTAGCTTTGGATGACTACAAATTCTATTTGGGCCCGGGGGGTGTATATACCCTCGGACCGTGCCATTATTGAGAGCCCCGCAAATTCTCGCCGAAAATAATTTTTATTTCTGTAAAAAACCCTTATCAACATTTGGTAAATAGGGTTACCGCACCCCTTCCACGGTGCTATCAATAGCTGGATTTCTTCGTACTGTAACACAGTAACGCCCCCTATCTCTGTATCTAATCCATATACCTAATTTCCAGGTATTGATAGCTTCCCTAGACTAATTTCATGAAATAAAGGAACAATTTCCTTTATTTCTCGGTTAAAACCTTAATAGCTTTTAACCTAGCCTAAGGATATCTATAGGTTGGGTTGACCTGCTGGTGCCAATAGCAGGCTGTCTGTTGACGTCTAGAAAAAGCTTATTTTCGGGAATCTTCTATGGGATATCATCCCTTATGTAATGAATCTATAAATTCCTAAGTCATTTCACCGACTTTAGGACTTCCTACTTAGGCTAACCAGACAATCACCGCCTATTATGGGGATTCTGGTAGCCGATAGACCACACTTTACGTTTCTAGTGTTCATATAAGTCTATCTAGGCTATATGCACATAAGGTGCCTCGATATGTACAAATTCGATAGCTGGTCACTTTCTTTGCGCCCAGCTATCAGAGAAACTATTTATAAAACCCTAACAAGATTGGGACGACACGATGGTGCGTTTATCGGGCTATCGGGAGGTCCCCAAAAATTCCTTTTTTTCGGAATTCCCAGGGCTGTATAGTCCCGGGGAATGCCAAAAACTGACTAAAAATTACATTTCCAGAAACCTATTTTCTGGAATTGTACTTAAACTACTTGAGCGATTTTCGCTCCAATGTGATGGCTTGGTAGCTAGTCCAGCAAGCCATCAGAAAGTACTTACACCATGAGTACATCTATTCCCTTCATGGAGTTATTCCACCTGAAGGGTCTACAAATTTCAACGTTTTACGTTGTTTACATTTTTCACGACTGTTTATCTCGCTGACTATCCAAGCGATTCTTCCCATCTAGAAACCGCCTGGAAGCCCTTTTAGTAAGCTTTCCAATGGTAGTACTTTTACCAGTACACCTATATGTTTTCTAGGTACTTAGGGCACCTAAACCCGTAAGCATTTGCCGAAAACCAGATAAACAGCAGTTTTCTATTATATACCGACTTGATATCTCAAGTAAATGGGCTTTATATAAAAGACTACGCTAACTATGAGGTGTATATAGGTTTCCTGTCTCGGTCTAGGTCTCCCATATACCCTAAAATGACCTAAAACCATATATTTGGTGTTTGAGATATCAAGTCAATATTCATATTTACATAGCAGAAACTATGTGGTTTTCACATAGTTTCATCATTATGTACTGATTTCATGTCTGAAATCATGTTTTTAAGGGCTTATCCTATGTACTGCATAGGATAAGCCCTTAAAAACATGATTTTAATTACTATAATTTTTCCAAAAAACTCCAAAACTATATATATCGGGTGGGGCCACCTCGCGGGCCATTCGGAACTAATCCGTCGTCGAGCAATGACGTATCGTACGACAGAAATTTATGTTTTTCGCTATGATAACTCTTATCAGTATGCTTTCTAATGCTTTTACTCTATTAAGGGTGAACTATTGAACCCTATAACATACTGACAAATACTAAAAACATTATACTACTATCTCAAAAAATGTAGGTAAAATTTTAGTATAAATAAGAACGTGCCTCTAAAAATCATTTCAGTATTAGATGGCGCGCCGTGGTGAGCAGACATGTCTACACATACAAACTTTAACTCTTATGAACCATTTAGTATGGTTGATGACGCTTCGTCGCGAACATATCTCCCGCCGTGCAGTGCTGTGTCGACTCGAAGTGTTGTCGGCGCGGCGCTGCATTCCTTCGGTGAGCGACGGACGGCATTTCTCGGCTGCCGGCCAGGCCCACCGAGAGGACGGTCGCCGCTCCGGCATCTCTGGTTACTGGGGCAGTGGGACGAGTTTCTTCACCGGACGCTTCAAGGTACCGCCAAGTGTGCGTACCTCAGCGGTCCGGATTTCTCCGTCGATTCCTGGATACACGGCCACAATGCGGCCTCGCGGCCACGTATTGCGGGGCAGCTGGCCGTCGGCTATCAGGACAGGGTCACCCACTTTAAGTTTGGGCCCACTACTATGTGGCTCCCGCCGGTTTTGGAGCTCCGGCAGGTACTCTCTGACCCAGCGACTCAAGAACATATCAGCGAGGATCTGTGATCGTCGCCATATTTTCCTGCTGTCTATATCTTGCTCGGTGAACGCGCCAGGTGTAGGTAGTCTGGCTGACCCACCGAGCAAAAGGTGATTCGGTGTGATGGATTCATCATCATCACCATCTACCGACACGTGCGTCAATGGTCGGCTATTTACAATGTACTCTGCCTCACAAATCAGTGTGGACAACACCTCTTCGGTGGGGTGTTTCTCTGTAAGTACATTGTATAGTGTGTTTTTTACACAACGAACTAGGCGCTCCCAGGCGCCTCCCATGAATGGCGCTGATGGCGTTATGAAGCGCCACACAATGCCCCTACGACTTGCCTCTGTTTTGAAGGCGTCTCGCAGCTCTCTGTCGGCGCCGTGCATGTTGGTGCCATTGTCTGAGTATATCTCAGCTGGGCATCCTCTGCGTGCGGCGAATCGGCGCAGCGCCAATATGGCGGAGTCTGCGCTAAGGCTGGCGGCGATTTCAAGGTGCACCGCCCTTGATGTGAGACACGTAAATAGTGCTACGTATCTCTTTTGATGCTGCCGACCGACGGTGACGGATAGCGGGCCGAAATAGTCGAGCCCGGTATATGTAAACGGCCTCTTATGATGAGCGAGGCGCGTTTTCGGGTGGTCGCCGGTCGCAGGTACTGGTGGCTGTGCCTTGCGTATACGGCAATGCAGGCATCTCGCTATCACCTTCTTCGCTGTGGGTCGCATCTTCACGACCCAGTAGTGCTGCCGTACCTCATTAATTGTGAGTTCGGTGCCACTATGTTGTAGACTGCGATGTGTCCAGTCTATGTACAGCTGCGTTATGTGATGGTCGCCATGTAATATAGGCGGGCGCATCACTTCTTCAGCTACTTCTTGCGTAGCTGCTATGCGACTTCTTAGTCGCAGCACGCTGTCGACGACCTGAATTTGTAAAGGTCGCAGCGAGCTATTCTTATTTATTTCTTCAACATTCGCTAACTCTGAAGCGAACGAATGTTGTTGTGCGACCTGGACAAGTATTTTCTCAGCTTCTTGGAGAAATTCTGCTTCTATAATTTGTCTGTTGACCTGGGTTGGGGCTCTGCATGCCTGCTTCTGCTTCTGTGCAGGTGCAGCGGGCTTCTGGCGCCAGTCTGGGTCCTTTTCAGCGTTTTTTCTTGTCCGTTTATAGGACGTTATCTCTGTTCTATTTTTGCAAAGAGATATAAAACGCAGAACTGTGGCGGTCGCACGAAGCAGTCGCTCCCATCTGGAGAATCTGCTTGGCTCTGGAACGGCTTCTATGAAGCTCTTCTTGTCCCCTTCTGTGACAACGAAAGCCTTTTCTTCTCCCGTGTCGTCTGTAGTCGGAGGTTTCTCTGTGGGCCATAATTCGGGCCCAAGAGACAAAAATCTCGGCCCGCAGTACCACTCGTGGTCCGAGTTGAACCGCAGTGGCACGTCACGGGTTGCTGCATCAGCGATGTTCATCTTGGTGGGTATCCATCGCCAATCTTCGACTTTGCTATTGTCTTCAATAGCAGCTATTCTGTGAGCAACGAAAGGTTTGTATACTCTCGCTCCTCTTCTAATCCAGGTCAGTACGGTCTTGCTATCTGACCAATACGTTACTGACGTGGGCTTGCAGTCGTGTTCACTCATCACTGCTGCGGCTACGCGGGTTCCCAATACCGCGGCCTGAAGTTCGAGTCTCGGTATCGAAAGCAGTTTCAGTGGGGCCACCCGCGCTTTCGCCATAACAAGGCTTATTAAATGCTTGCCTTCCACGGTCGTGGCCCGCCAGTATACAGCGGTAGCATATATGCCATCTCGCTTGCATCAGTGAACACATGCACCTGCATTTCTATAGCGTCGCTATACCCAGGATAGCATCTTGGTACGCTAACGTTTTTTAGTTGGCGTAAATGTTGTACCCAAATTTTCCATTGTAATGCTAGGTCAACATCTAGCCTCTGATCCCAGTCGACGCCTCGCCTCCATGCTTCTTGCAATATTTGCTTCGCCTTGATGGTTACTGGTGAGGCGAGTCCGAGTGGGTCGTATAGCGACGCGACTATTTTGAGCGCCTCTCGCTTGGTGGGCGCCTCTCGGTCCAAGATACCCTCAGGCAGACGCGCGAGTGTGAGGTTGAAACCCAGCGTGTCTTCGCCTGGCCTCCATATGAGGCCGAGTATCTTTTCCGATGTATCTATATCTCCAATGGATACCATCTCAGTTTGTATATGCGATGGGTCCATTTTTTCTAGGAGCTGCGAGCTATTTGAAACCCATTTCTTGAGTTCAAACCTCGCCTGTAGGTGTATTTTTCGCACCATACTAGCGACTTCTGCCGCCTTCTCGATAGTTCTATAACTATCTAGGTAGTCATCCATATAATGACTACGTAGTATAGCATCCACAGCTTCAGGGTGCTTTTCTATATATTTGTTTGCGTTCCAGTTCTTTGCAAAAATTGCTGTGCAAGGCGAACTGGCTGCGCCGAAAATGATGGACGTCATTCTATATTCTTCTGGCGCTCCTTCTCTGCGGTTTCCCCTCCACAGGTAGCGAAGCGCGTCTCGGTCTTGGCTCCGCACCTTCACTTGCATGAACATCTCCGCTATGTCACCGGTTATTGCAACGCAGTGACGGCGAAACCGCATCATTACGCCTGGCAGCGACTGTAATAGCTCGGGCCCAGTTAGCAGGAAGTCATTCAGTGACATTCCTCTCGATTTGGCGGCAGCGTCATGTACGATGCGAAGTTTGTCTGGCTTCATTGGATTGAAGACATCGAAGTGCGGGAGGTACCAAGTTTTGCCCGGCGTGCTAATTGCGGGTGCCCTTTCAGCGTACCCTTTCGCAATTAGCGAGTCCATCTGGTCTGAGTATCTTCTTAGAAGTTCCTGGTTCTTGTCCAGCTTCTTTTCTGTTGAGACGAGCCTCTTCAGAGCTGTCTCAAAACTATCTGGCATCTCAGCATGCTCATTACGCCAAAGCATGGCGGTTTCGATGTGTCCATTCTCTAATTGGACAGTTGATCGATTCAAAATGTCCTCTGCCCTTCTTGTTGGGTCAGAGGCGGGTCGCTGTGGGTTTATGCACAGCGATTCTATGGCGAAATATTCGCGCAACTGATGATCCAAATTGTCATCAGTTGTTATTCTATTGACATGATGTACTTGTTGTCGTAGTAAACTACTATGCGCGCCATGTAGTGTCCAACCCATCGCTGTAAGTGACGCAATTGGTTGGTGTCTTGGACCTCTGCGAATCTCGCTGGCCAATAACAAATGCCAGTTGTCTTGGCCGACGAGTATTTTTGGCACGCCATTGTTGTACATCAACTCTTTTCTCAAGTCGGTTAAATGCTTGCAGCGTGCGACAACTCTATCGCTCACTGTTTGTTTTGCCAAGCTGAGTTTAGGTATAGTACGTGCTTTAAATTGTACCCTTCTCTCTTGCGGGCTAACCAGTGTCACCTTGACTCTTCTTGAGCATGGGGTGGTGAGCATGGTGTTGCCTATCGCACCGATCTTGAGCGGGTCCACAGGGCCCTCTGCCCCGACTTGCCTCGCGATGTCTTCATTCATCAGCGAAACGGTGGACCCATCGTCTAGGAGAGCGTATGTTGCTACCTCTCCCGCCGGTCCGATGACCCGGACCGGCACTATCTTTAGGTACGCCTGGCTCGATGGTGACCCGAAACTGGCCACCGTTTCCTGAGGATCCTTGCGGGATTCAGGAACATCGGGCTTCTTGTTGGCTTCCCTCTGTTGTTGCTTCTTCTTATGAAGAAGCCGATGGTGCGTATCTCTGCACCCGTCTTGGCCACACTGTTTTCTCCTACAAGTGTGGTTGCCTCGTCGATGTTGAAGGCAGCGATAACATAGATCATGTTTTTTCGCTAGCTCCCATCTTTTCTCGACAGCTACGCCCCTGAATTGTGCACATCCAGTGGCGTAGTGATGTCCCACGTCGCAAACACGGCATTTTCCTACCGGTTGGTCCGTAGCTATATGCGTCCTTTGGGTGACGCGTCTGTTGGTGTTCGCCTCGGCCGAAGCGATGCCTTCGGGTGGGGCGAATGGACTACAGAAGTGTGCTTGTTCAGATATGAAATTACTGAACAATGAAATATCTGGCACCGATTGGTACTTCTCCGAATATGATCGGTACCATTGTGCTCGTAGCGAATTGGGTAACTTCTCTGTTAACAATCGCATAAACTCCGCGTTCATAAGGTAATGACCCTTTTTTAACGCGCGGAGCGTGACTACAGCACCTCTTACGCGACTTGCAAACGCGCAGATGTCTCTTGGTGACTCACTGCAGCGCGGCAGTCCGCGTAATCTATCTGTTTCAGCTTGCGCTCTGGAGTCTGGGCGGCCGAACTGCAGCTCGAGTTCCTTCATGATGTCATCGGGCCTGGCATGTCCGATGAGTTCTGAGCTGACGGTTTCCATTGCACGTCCATGTAAGCTTCTCCTCAGCCTCGCTGTATTCTCGATGTCCGTAAAGTACGCTCGAGTTGTCTCATATATGGCCCGAAATGATAGCCATTCAGTATGAGAACCATTGAAATTCGGCAATGTCATGACGAATTTCGACGCAGAGGGGTTCGGTTGGTCCCGCTGTTCTATTTTCCTGTCGGCTAGCGACGCTATAGCGGACGTCAACTCCGTCAAGAATGGACGGAGACTATCCCTCTGACCTCCTGTACACTCAGCTGACGCTGCAACTGGAGGCTTTTGCACTTCTTTTTGCTTAGGATGCTGACCTTCTATTTGCGATTTGGTGGCGGTCGCAGTCAGGGGTCTATGCATAGAATTTCTGGTTCCCCCTTCAACGACGTTATCCTCCTTCTCAGGCTGAGGTTCTGGTGCCTCTTCTAGCCATGAACGCACGTACTCGTCATTCGAGTTTCTGTCATCCAAGTATTCAGCTTCGGAACCCTCTTCCTCCGCTCTCTGAAGTGCCAATTGTGCAAGCTCCAACTTAATTTTGAGTAAGTCTTCGCGAGCTTTGTCTATGTTTTTTCGTGACCGAGTCACTCTAGTTGACGGCGAACGGCTATGTTCGATACGGGCGTCACCCCGGGTAGTCATCGGCATCGCTGTACGTCTGTCTTCTTCGAAAATCTTCTCTTTCTGAGAAGGTTTCAATGTTGTGTCTGAAGCTCCTTCTAATCTGGTTACTCTGGTAGAAACCGCTTGATCAGTTTCTATTGGTTGATGCGTCGGAGTGCTTTCAGTTTGAGGCGCTAGATGGCGCTGCTCGTCCGACGGCTCGGTCCCTTCGGTTGTGGAAGGTGAACACGGCGGCAGCTCATGTCTGATGCCAACTGGTTGATCCAACTCCACGGTCCATGCCTCCGGCGCCTTGCCTTGGGATCTGGTGACCGGCATTGTCGTTCAAATATTTTCTTTTGAAAACTCGAAGTTTGTTTTCAAAGATAAGTCCCAGTTCCGGGCTTCAGCGTTCGAACCGACGATCTCCAGAAGTTAACCTCCACTTCGATTGACTATAATTCAATCTTCAAATAAAAAATCACTAAAAACTTACGGTCAGTGATAAGTCTTCAGGAAACTTCAGGCATCTGCTATACAAGTTTATTTTTCCCATAAACGTGTATGTTCTATTTGATTGACTATAATTCAATCAAATTCTAAAATCACCGAAAAGTCAAGGTTACTCTTCGGTGGTGATGCTTCATGAACTGCTTGTCCAAAGCATCAGAGCCGTGCATCAATCTTCAGAGCACGTATCTTGCTTGATTGAAGAAAATTCAATCTTCAAATAAATCACCGAAACGTCAAAGTTATTTTCAGTGATAGTGCTTCAGGAACCGCATAGTCAGTACATCCGAAACGTATCTAAGTCTTCAGAGTACGTTTCTTCCATTCACTGACGAAAATTCAGTCTTCAAAATTTCCTGAAAACATAGGGGTTGTTTTCAGTCATAAGGCTTCAGGAATTATTCTTCAATCGTCAAGGATGCACATCAGCCTTCTAAACGCACGTCTTGTATTTTTCTGACGGGCGCTCGTTTTTTAAACAAATCGCTAAAAACATAAGGGTAGTTTTCAGCGATAAGTCTTCAGGAACTATTCTTCCGCGTCAAAGATGCAATCCAGTCTTCTGAACGAGTATTCTTGGTTGAATAAACAAGCGTTCAGTTCTAGAACAAATCACTGATAACATAGGGTAGTTTTCAGCGATAAGTCTTCAGGAACTATTCTTGGGGCTTCAAGGATGCGCATCAGTCTTCATACAGCATTTTGCGGCTCACAGAAAATTTCTTCTATTTACTTAAAATTATTGAAAAAATAGGGTATTTTCAATAACTGTCTCCAGAATTTTACCTCATAGATCCAGCGGCAAATAGGGCACGTAGGACTTGTTCCCTGCAGTGCACGTCGATTTTTGGTTTATTTGTGAAATTAATTTCCCCAAAATTCGAAAAATTAATTCCACCACTGTTTCTTCCTGACGTCCTGGGGCGCTCCAGACTTCGAATTTCGGCTCGAACGGGTCAACGTTGTGTTGCACGTAGCCGAATTAATATGCAGGCACCCAGTTGTTTTTTCTGGATCTGCTGTTCCCGACGTCCTGGGGCTCTCCAGGCTCCAAAATTCGGCTCGATAGGACCATAAGATGTGCTGGACGTAGCGTGTTCACTGGCCCCGAGAAAAGAAGGGCGTAAACCTTCTGGCCATTGCCGCTGAACGCCCCTATCACACCACGAAACAAGGTTCTTGGATGCCTAGCTGCAGCACTGACGTAGGGTTGCAAATCGACTCTAACGATTCAACGATGTGTTGGCTGTACTCGAGTTATTTCCAGGTTCTGGGTTGCCTACTTCTGGATCAGCACTCCTGGTGTCCAGGTCCCGAGGTTCAGCTCGACAGGATCGAAAAGGGGTGGCTTCATAAGGGTTGAGGTTGATGAATTAAATGAAACACTAAGTTATTCAGTACACGGCACGATTCTAGGGCTCTCAACAATTTCTGAGACTTGATTCTATATAAGAATTACTTCTTATTTACTAAGACAAGTACAAGCGACTAGCTTTGGATGACTACAAATTCTATTTGGGCCCGGGGGGTGTATATACCCTCGGACCGTGCCATTATTGAGAGCCCCGCAAATTCTCGCCGAAAATAATTTTTATTTCTGTAAAAAACCCTCATCAACATTTGGTAAATAGGGTTACCGCACCCCTTCCACGGTGCTATCAATAGCTGGATTTCTTCGTACTGTAACACAGTAACGCCCCCTATCTCTGTATCTAATCCATATACCTAATTTCCAGGTATTGATAGCTTCCCTAGACTAATTTCATGAAATAAAGGAACAATTTCCTTTATTTCTCGGTTAAAACCTTAATAGCTTTTAACCTAGCCTAAGGATATCTATAGGTTGGGTTGACCTGCTGGTGCCAATAGCAGGCTGTCTGTTGACGTCTAGAAAAAGCTTATTTTCGGGAATCTTCTATGGGATATCATCCCTTATGTAATGAATCTATAAATTCCTAAGTCATTTCACCGACTTTAGGACTTCCTACTTAGGCTAACCAGACAATCACCGCCTATTATGGGGATTCTGGTAGCCGATAGACCACACTTTACGTTTCTAGTGTTCATGTAAGTCTATCTAGGCTATATGCACATAAGGTGCCTCGATATGTACAAATTCGATAGCTGGTCACTTTCTTTGCGCCCAGCTATCAGAGAAACTATTTATAAAACCCTAACAAGATTGGGACGACACGATGGTGCGTTTATCGGGCCATCGGGAGGTCCCCAAAAATTCCTTTTTTTCGGAATTCCCAGGGGTGTATAGTCCCGGGGAATGCCAAAAACTGACTAAAAATTACATTTCCAGAAACCTATTTTCTGGAATTGTACTTAAACTACTTGAGCGATTTTCGCTCCAATGTGATGGCTTGGTAGCTAGTCCAGCAAGCCATCAGAAAGTACTTACACCATGAGTACATCTATTCCCTTCATGGAGTTATTCCACCTGAAGGGTCTACAAATTTCAACGTTTTACGTTGTTTACATTGTCCACGACTGTTTATCTCGCTGACTATCCAAGCGATTCTTCCCATCTAGAAACCGCCTGGAAGCCCTTTTAGTAAGCTTTCCAATGGTAGTACTTTTACCAGTACACCTATATGTTTTCTAGGTACTTAGGGCACCTAAACCCGTAAGCATTTGCCGAAAACCAGATAAACAGCAGTTTTCTATTATATACCGACTTGATATCTCAAGTAAATGGGCTTTATATAAAAGACTACGCTAACTATGAGGTGTATATAGGTTTCCTGTCTCGGTCTAGGTCTCCCATATACCCTAAAATGACCTAAAACCATATATTTGGTGTTTGAGATATCAAGTCAATATTCATATTTACATAGCAGAAACTATGTGGTTTTCACATAGTTTCATCATTATGTACTGATTTCATGTCCAGTACATAGGATAAGCCCTTAAAAACATGATTTTAATTACTATAATTTTTCCAAAAAACTCCAAAACTATATATATCGGGTGGGGCCACCTCGCGGGCCATTCGGAACTAATCCGTCGTCGAGCAATGACGTATCGTACGACAGAAATTTATGTTTTTCGCTATGATAACTCTTATCAGTATGCTTTCTAATGCTTTTACTCTATTAAGGGTGAACTATTGAACCCTATAACATACTGACAAATACCAAAAACATTATACTACTATCTCAAAAAATGTAGGTAAAATTTTAATATAAATATGAACGTGCCTCTAAAAATCATTTCAGTATTAGATGGCGCGCCGTGGTGAGCAGAAATGTCTACACATACAAACTTTAACTTTTATGAACCATTTAGTATGGTTGATGACGCTTCGTCGCGAACATATCTCCCGCCGTGCAGTGCTGTGTCGACTCGCTGTGTCGACTTGAAGTGTTGTCGGCGCGGCGCTGCATTCCTTCGGTGAGCGACGGACGGCATTTCACTCCCCGCTCGCTCCTGCGTGACGTCACTGCGGCCGACGCGTCTTCGCTCGCCGCCCCACCGCTGCGCGCCCCGCGCACCGCCCCCGCCTCGCCGCACCCCTGCGTGTCGTCGCTGCGGCCGCCGCGTCGCGTTTTAAATCCACATCTTGTGGTCCTTGGCGGATACCTAACGGTGCTAACGAAGCCAAGTGGGGTGTCGACCCAAGCACCCGCCAAGCCCCTTCAGGGCTCGGCAGTCATTGGATTCGGGAGCAGGATCGTTGGCCTTGGTAGATAGCCTAGCCAACCCCTGCTTCGTTCCACAGCATTCACCTAGCACAGTTGGGTGTGTCTACCCCGACGTGCTGGACTTTCGGTACACAGAGGTGGGTGGCCCACCTTCGGTGGGTTTACCGGTACCTTAGGGCCCCTGTCACACAATAAGATTGGTGCAGGGTAACAAGCTTAGGGCTCACCAGGGACACACCTCCCAGTCTCACCCGACTGGGAGGGTAGGCTTACACATCCCCGGGCATACCCACCCGGGGAAGACTCCCTACCGGCTTCACCGGAAATCTTTCTTCGAAAATGTCGCTCGCGGCAATTATCGAACTCCTCCACGAGATTCTCGAGAAGGAAGGTCTTAGCAAGAAATACGACCATGCCGTAAATGAGGCTTTAGCCTCTTTTATACCCGCTTCGTGCCCGACCGAGCTCCCTGGACCTAGCAAGGCCCCCGTGCCGAGCGTGGCTCAGGACTCGCAAAGGTTGTCTTCCTCTCCAAACAGGTCTACTTCAAGACCTAACTCTTCTACCCCGCCCCAGAGTGATGCTCAGGTCATCCAGCCTGTTGCACAACCTGCTTGTAGCGATCCAATTCCATCCAAACCCACGTCTCCGGCCATCGTGCCTGGATCATGGAGGGACCCCAAAGCCATTAAAGAGCTAGAGGACTATCGAGCGCGCAAGGCCGCCGAGTCCAAATCAAGGAGAGATCCCCCAGCCACCAAACAATACCAAGACTACAAGGCGCGCATTGCCTCCTTGCACAAGTCCTTGGATGAACGTAGGTCCAATAAGTCCAAAAAGTCCATTAATCAGTTCAATATATGGGCTGATGAGGATGACTCCCCCATGGAGGATGGAGCAACCCTTAGCACTGACGAAGAATGGGAAGCTGTAGCTAACCAGGATGAGTCAGTGGCTGATAACCCATCAGACCTTGATATCCCCGACAAATCAGACGACTATGACACCGTCTCCACTTCTGACGGTGATGACTCCATAGTCTGTTCTGGAGGTAAAAGGAGAAAGAGGAAAAGTCCCAACCATGCTACCAAGGCCAAAAAGGCGGTAAAGAATCCCTCTCCAGTTTTGCCAGCGGCTTCGCCTGCCAGGCAACCCACCCCCACTCCCGCCGCCACTGCCGCTTCACAGCGGACAAGCCGCCCACAAAGCCCGATGGAAACAAATACCACTAGGAAGTTTCCTCCCCCTCCTCCCATATATCTCCAAGACAAGGGGAAATGGAACGATGTGTCCAACGCTTGTGTTGAGCGGAAAATCAACTACACCAAGGCTACTGCATGCCAACTAGGCATCAGGATTCAAGTCCCCACGTCCCGTGATTTTCGAGATCTTACTCGCTATCTAAAAGACAGGAACATTTCGTTCCACACATACTCCCTTCCGGAGGAAAAGCCCCTCCGTGTGGTTATTCGGCGTATACCGAAAGAAATCTCTACGGAAGATGTCCGTAAGGATTTAATAGCCCAGAAAGTCCCAGTCACAGAGGTCCACCGGCTGCACAAAGCTAGAGGTGGACAACTGTATGACATTGTCATGGTTACATGCAGCCCGACTGAGGGTCGCAATCCCATTTTTAATATCAAAACCGTTTGCTCCCTGTCGGGCATTTCGGTTGAGAAACCGTACCGCCCCCACCTAGTTGGTCAGTGCCATAACTGCCAACTATACGGCCATTCTCAGGCAAATTGCTATGCTACACCTAGGTGCGTAAAGTGCCTGGTTGAGCATAACACGAAGGACTGTACACGTCCAAAAGACCGCTCAGAATGCACGGAGCCTCCCAGCTGCGTGCTCTGTGGCCAGATAGGACACCCTGCTAACTACTGGGGTTGTCCAAAAGCTCCCAAACTTGCGCCTAAAATGGCCAAGCGTTTCAACAAACTCCAAGCGCCTTATGCGCCCTTGTCCCAACCCCCCCGTCTAGCCCCTCAGAGGACTTCACCTTGGGGTAAACTGAACCACCAAAGAGTGGCCCCTCAGTCTTACTCCCAGCCCATGCCAGTGCTGCTGGATCAACCCATAGCAGCGCCCATTCCAGCGCCCATTCCAGCGCCCATTTCAACCCCAGGCCCAGTAGCCACTGCTGCCCCCACGACTGCACAAAGCCGGAAGGTGGCTTCCACCACCACCGACGCTAAGCGCCCGCCCCCTGTCGCCTCCTCTGGGCACAAGCCATATCTGTGCGTGGCTGTAAATATCATCAGCGCGTACTCCATTTGGATGACCCCTCAGGCCCGTGCTCTGGATGCAGAAATCCGGAATGCAGGCCCTCTTGACCCAGTTTCATGCAGTGCCATCTTCTCGAGGTATGAATGCATCACTAGGGAACTAGATAGACTCGTCTACAAAGACGGTCAATGGGTTCGTAACTAGTACGAACATTTCGACAACAGAACACAATATCAACCGTATTCGTTCCGCCCTCGCCGCCGAGGCCCGTCGCGACGTCCCTATAAATTATGAAGCCAGCCCGCGAACGCTGTGCTATAGTTAAAGTAGCTAGTTTACAATTGGAGTTTCTTGTCCGTTCTTCTCCACGTAGGCTTTTCCGAACGGATGGTAGAATCACTTTATTAGATCCAGCCTTAGCTGTCCCCCCAAGTGACGCCCTGAGCCGAGGTGTCGACCCCAACTGGGGTAGCCCTCAGCGTGTCGCTTTAGGTTTAGCTTTTTGAAGCCTGGCTGGAGGCTAACTAGATTAGTCTCCACAGGGAAGCCCGCTTAAGCAGTAGTCGGTCCCTTTGACTGAACTGCGAGACGCCAAGTATTAAAAAAAAAAAAAAAAAAAAAAAAAAAAAAAAAAAAAAAAAAAAACCTCGCGGGCCATTCGGAACTAATTGAGCAATGACGTATCGTACGACAGAAATTTATGTTTTTCGCTATGATAACTCTTATCAGTATGCTTTCTAATGCTTTTACTCTATTAAGGGTGAACTATTGAACCCTATAACATACTGACAAATACTAAAAACATTATACTACTATCTCAAAAAATGTAGGTAAAATTTTAGTATAAATAAGAACGTGCCTCTAAAAATCATTTCAGTATTAGATGGCGCGCCGTGGTGAGCAGACATGTCTACACATACAAACTTTAACTCTTATGAACCATTTAGTATGGTTGACGACGCTTCGTCGCGAACAGGATTCATGATTAAAATATCTCTCCACACTTCTCTCATCCCATTATTAGAATCAAAAAGAAAAAATCTCCCTTTAGTAGGCAAGGTTGCACAGCTCACCTTGATATTGAAAAAAATGTTATTGCTATAGGCTCGCGTTTGACGATGTTATCTCTCCTGATGAGCCATGTCGACGATGGAGTACAGTTGCCTGGAAGTAATCTATTCAATCTTGACTTAAATACCCACAAGTTGTAGCTATTAGGAAACACAGTCTCTGGATAAATAGATAACTCCTATAACCGGTTTTATTTTGTTACTATCGAAACAATTAAAAAGCCATTGTGTCTCGCGTGAACCCACGTTTCGGGCACTCAAGGGGTTTAACTATAAGTAATTAAGTTTAAGGTTTTTAGAACTTATTCATATAAGCAAGTCATAACTTCATGAGAGAACGTAAGAAGATACATAGTGAATGTAGGTTTATCCACATTTGCAGCACCTGTGAACATAAAGACAGTTATTCTCATTAATTTATTTGTTTTCACACTTACTTGTTGACACTTTTGGCCATTATTCATTATAACGGAGAGGCGTCTGTCCAATATATTTACTAGGACAACACTATGTAAATTGGAGATGTAATATATGTGTTATGGACCAAGTGATTAATACGGCATTGTTCATAATGCCCAGACCACTTGATAAATGCCCAATTTGAGTAGGTAATATACTAAAACCTATTGAAAAAATTAAATTGACAGGGTTTTCTGAATAATGCCCATCACTTATTGGGCTGGGTAATAAAAATAATGTTTAAGCAACAAAGTCGACGGAGCCCCGCTGCGGGGCTGCTATTTCTGTTTGCAGAGTTTGAAATAACCTAACATGCAGGCGATGACGGGAGCTGAGTTCGCTCGCACACTTCAGCGCCCGTCATCCCCTTCGAAGCTAACCTATCCGTGTACGGGTGCCCTAGGCACCCGAGCTCGCTTCGCTCGCTATTGGTCTAATTCATTGATCATAATAGGGTAGTTGACAAAAAAAAAACTATTTAGTCCGTTAGTTTGATAATGATGATTGGACACGTATTTTTTCATTTGCCACGTAAACTAAAATTTACAACGATACAGTGCGTTGCAATATCGTATTACGTCACGGTGTGCTACACTTTATACTGACAAAGTGACGACAAAAGCCCCCACTCCTGAACTATGATGCACTTTATCTTTGTCAATTTCTATTTATTTAATAAAGCAAAAAATACGGTACAATATTATTTGATAATCTCTGTGAAGCACTAAATAGAATTATTATTTTTGTACCCAGGAAACATTCCTATTATCGGATTGCCCAACCGTTACGTAGCAATATTCCTAATGACCAGACAATGTGATAAATATAGAAGTTTAAATCAGTATTCATTACATTGTCCGATTTGACTTGACTTGACTCATAATAAATGGGCATTATACATAGTGCACTGATTAATCACTTGGTCCATGATATTATGTATTATGCTACTGCCTTTTTCCTATGGGTTCGCTGCTGTTGCCAATCCCAGAAGAACAGTGCATTTTCTAGGCTTAAAAGTAAGCTATAAAACTCAACTGTAGTGTAGTTTTCTGCTCGGGAATGATTTGCATCAGATCAGTACTTGCTAGGAGACGGGAAGGGTGGGGCTTTTTCAGTATTATTCTGGAATCATGGTTTGTGCCCGGTTAATGGCGCTATGCTCGTACCCTCTTATACAAAACTTCATTGTGTACTATAAATAAATGTTTCATTTATACATTTTTAAGGTTCAACTATACAATAAAGACGGGTGAAGTACTGTTCTCCTAGATAGGCTAAAATTTAGCCTGTGTTAAGGAGAGACAGTGCCGATCCCCTGTTAGGCGGATTATTATAGAATTAGATTATAAGTGTGCTCAATTAATATAAAATTTGGAATTTGAAGCAGCATCTGAACATAAGTGTAGTTGTTATACAATAGTTATTTTTATTATTATTTATACAAAACATATTTAGAGTGTAGGTGTGTATGCGTGTGTGTGGGTGTGTGTGTGTGTGTTAAGGTGCATTTATGTGTTGAGTGGGTGTGTGTGTGTATATGGGTGTGTTTACGAGATTACCCTGTGAGGAATAATTCAGTGTCATCATAATTGATATCCAAAAGGAGTGTCCGTACAGTTTTTTTACAATTGTAGAGTGAGAGTTTAAAGATTGGGCATTTTAAATATATAATAGAAAAACCTCTGTCTATCCGTTCTGTGAATACTGGTGTGATGTTATCGATCAGTACTGCCTGAAATTACCATTTATAAATAAACAATTTAACCTCCATATAACATTAGTTTATATGCAATTAATAGGAATAAATTACAGTATTTAAATACACCTATTGTTATATTTTTTTCAGTTTACTAAGTAAATTATTACGGTTGGTGTTGATATATGGAATGGTTACGTCTCAGTTATGTTTAAGTAGTGTTAGTAAATACGCTTTGTTCCAAGCTAGCATTGTAATGAAACATGTTATGATGAAGTGTTTGCATAACATTTCAAAGAGTTTGTGAAATTTTAGGTACTTTGTGCAGAATTTACTAACAAGTTCAATGAATCATGTTGATAAGCCTTCTATTTCTAAGGATTCAGCCATTTTTAGGATCAAGGACCAAGTTCAGTTCAGTTAGCATACCTTGAAAAGTTAAAGAAAACAATTATTTTTACAGGCCACAGAGCTACATAATTCTACACTGGGCTGCGTAGGGGATTACAGCTAAATTCCTTTCACAGAGAGGATGCTTCCAGCATTGGGAACGTTAAACGTTCATTTAGCTAATGCTACTACAAAATTGAACTGGTAAAAATCGACGAAGTAGAACTAGGAAATCCAACTTTGATGTATAGTCGTAAGAATATTTTTTTTAATAGTTTTTAGGGTTCTGTTATATCTTAAAATACACGCGAATGCATATAAAATAATAATGATGACCACGCTGGTCGTTACACGTGGAACCATCTTTGCATTGTCAGCGTTTACGACACATCGCTAGTTTTCTAGAGCCGGATAGGCAGTGTGGATTTGAACGTCGTCGCGGATACGTACTTTTATTGTATTTACTGAAAGTCAATTAAAATTCTATTCCAGTGCTTAATTAATTGTTTTTTTAAAAACCATTTTAAGAACCACCCCGTAACAGTGGTGTCAGAAGTGGGATACTCAGCAATCGTTGGCTGGTATCCGTTATACGATCCGCGGAGTGCGTCTTGACAAACTCTTTCAAAATCCTTCGAACTCTTACTAACTCTTACAAAATTAGTTGGTGTGCAAATCACAAACTCTACGAATTCCGAGGAACTGCGACAGTAAGTCTTACCACGTAAGCCTGCCACCCTCTGGCCTATCACCACCACGTGGTGCCACGTGTCTGCGCCGTGTGACTTCACAACGTGATTAAGCCTGTTCGTGCTTCTTATCTGACGTTGGTGTCAGGACTCGCAGCCACCATCCTACCCAACTAGGCACTTACCTGGTTTACCTGGTGCCGTCGCCGTCGGCTCCGCTGCTATACACGTTGTCTGTGCGACACGTGTCCGCCGCCGCTCACTTTGCCGCTGCCGACGAAGTCCCGCTGCTGCCCTGGTTCCTGTTGAGCTGCGAGTGCAACATACCTGCTCTACTCAAAATCTACGATGTCCACACTCCTTCTCGCGGTGCTGCTGTGAGTCGAACATTTGATAATTTGTTATTGCTCAACCTTGTCCCAAATAGTATCTATATTATTTGTTTTCCTTACAAATCCTTATTTTATCGAATATATTTATTTACCTTCTTTTGATCGTTAGTCAACTTATGACCAAAATGAGTAAAACTGAAATCTCGCTAAGCGAACAATATCCTATTAAAATTCTTTGTGATTTTATTGATACATACAATGGAGATCGTGAGACCTTGTCCGCATTTTTAACTAATTGCCAAAATTCACTAAACCTAGCGTCCGAGAGTCAGAAAAAATTGCTCCTAAAATATATCCTATCCAAATTGCGAGGCAAAGCTCAAATAGCCTGCTCAAACAAAGTTTTCGATGACTTTGATTCGTTGCAGTCATTCCTCCGCCAAAATTTTGGTGAAAGGAAACATTATAGCCATTTATTCTTCGAGTTGCAATCTTGTAGGCAACAACAAAATGAGTCAGTGTCACAATTCTCTTTGCGCTTGGAAACCTGTCTCACCGACATGCAGACCGAAATTCACAATTCCGAAACTACTAAGAAAGATCTGTCAGGTAGAATCGCAATGACGGAAGACCTAGCTCTCCACACTTTTATTTTTGGCTTAAAACCTAACCTCAGTAATATGGTGCGGTGTAGAAACCCTAAAACTCTGAATGATGCTATTAACATCGCGATCGAAGAAGAAAAAATTCAAAATTTCTCTCTAAAAATCTCCCCAAAAATCGCTAAAGCTTGTAAGTTTTGTAATAAACCTGGTCACTTAGAAAACGAGTGCCTGAAAAAAAACCGATTTCGGTCACAACCTCCAAACTCGTCTAACTCTCAATATCAACAAAATTCTCAGCCGAGTCAATCAACAGACGCAGTCTGTAAATATTGCAAGAAACCGGGCCATGATATCTCTCAATGCTATAGGCGCAAATATAACAATTCTAGAAAGAATAACCCTTCGATTCAACATAACGTTATGGCTTTACCCGATCATGTTGAATCGCAGGAAGAAACTGAAGAATGTGCTGACGATTTAAACTAAACAGTCGGGTGTCGCTAGCGTGCCGCACTACGCCCGACCGTATTCAAGGCACAACAAAATCTCGCATTACAAACCCACAACTTCATTTAAATCATAATCAATCTAAATCTTTTAAATCAATTGTGACCAATCGACCGGGTAACCAGCCCCAAACTGAAGGTCAACTTCTAACCCATCCGGCTAATCGACAGGGTAGCCAGTCCCAAACCGAAAGCCACTTAAAATCTCGTGTTGCCATGCGACAGGGTAATCAGTCCCAAACCGAAGGCTACTCAAAATCTCGTGTTGCCATGCGACAGGGTAACCAGTCCCAAACCGAAGGCTACTCAAAATCTCGTGTTGCCATGCGACAGGGTAACCAGTCCCAAACCGAAGGCCACTCAAAATCTCGTGTTGCCATGCGACAGGGTAACCAGCCCCAAACCGAAAGCACACACACCTCAAACAAATCTCAACATATTCCGTCAGGAACCTCTGTCTCGTTGAGTCCTAATGCCCTACAAAACCAGGAGTCCGTCACTCCAATTCATGAAATTAAATCTCACAAAATCTCTCTACCCCACGTATTTCTCAATACCAATTTTTCAAACAAACCTCTGTGTTTTCTTATCGACACTGGAGCTAGTGTTAGTATTGTTAAGCTTCAAAATTTTAATTCTACACCATCCTTATCCAGTGATAAAATTAAACTCAAAGGTCTGAGTGAAGACGACTCCTGCTACGAAACTTTAGGGTCATTCACCATCGATTTCGAATATATTCTCCCTCCAAATTCTAAAGTCTGTTTTAGTCACACTTTCCACGCCGTCAGTGATAAAGTACGGCTTAATTACGATGGCATATTAGGTAATGATTTCTTACAAAAACTTGGGTGTGACGTTAGGTATTCTCAAAACTCATTGCTCATTGATGGTCATCTCATACCGCTAAACTTCAGTAAGCCTGTCTATACCATCCCGCCTCGCTCCGAGGTGATAGTTGAATGTTCTGTGTCAAACTCCTTAGAAGAGTTAAAATCCATGAAAGAAGGTCTAGTTCTTGATCATATGTATGCCGAAGGAGTCTACTTAGCAAATTGTATTGTTTCAGTTAAACCTAATAATCGCATTAATATCTCAATACTGAATACCACTGAGTCTAAAGTCGTATTCAAAGATTATTGTGTCCATTTGATTCCCTTCAAAAACGTATCACTGTCCTCCCAATCGTGCAATCAAGATAATGTTCAATTTATTAATAATCTCGATGACGTGTCCTTACATAGATCACAACAAGTACTAGACCTCATCCGAACAGAACATCTAAACCCTGAAGAAACAAAGATCCTTTTAGAATGTTGCTCTAATTACACAGACATCTTTTACCTTGAGGGCGAGCCCTTAACTTGCACTAATGCTATTGAGCATTCGATCAGTACTAGTGATGCTGCCCCAATTCACGCAAAATCTTATCGTTTCCCCGAGTGCCACAAAAGTGAAGTCGAAAGTCAAATAAAGAAAATGCTCGATCAGAACATTATCCGTCCTTCAAAATCACCATGGAGCGCCCCTATTTGGGTAGTGCCCAAAAAGATAGACTCATCGGGTAAGCAAAAGTGGAGGATAGTCATTGATTATAGGAAACTCAATGATGTGACTGTTACCGAAGTTTATCCTATTCCTTTAATTACGGATATTCTAGACCAACTAGGTCATTCGAAATATTTTACTACGCTTGACCTTGTAAGCAGTTTCCACCAAATAAATTTAAATCCTAAGGACGCGCCTAAAACTGGCTTTACGGTAGTAGGAAACGAAATTTCTGGGCACTACGAATTTACAAGAATGCCTTTTGGACTAAAAAATGCCCCTGCTACATTCCAAAAACTTATGAATACTGTCCTATCTGGTCTTCAAGGTCTTCACTGCTATATTTATTTAGATGATTGTATTATTTATAGCCAAAACCTTCAATCTCACATAGAAAAGCTAAAATTAGTGTTCGACAGATTCCGTGAATTTAATCTAAAACTACAACCCGCAAAATACGAGTTCTTACGACATGAAGTTGCGTATTTAGGACACATAATCACCGACAAAGGTGTCTGTCCCAATCCAGATAAAATCCAGGCCGTCACTCGGTTTCCAACTCCTAAATGTCCTAAAGACATCAAATCTTTCCTGGGTTTAGTCGGCTACTACAGGCGATTCATTGAAAATTTCTCTAAGATATCCAAACCCCTTACTTCCCTTTTAAAAAAGGACGTCCCATTTAATTGGTCGGGAGAACAAGAACACGCTTTTACTATTTTAAAACAAAAACTAACCACAGCGCCTCTTTTACAATATCCCGATTTCAGTCAACCTTTTGTGTTGACAACTGATGCCTCCAACTACGCTGTAGGTGCAATACTATCGCAAGGTGAGATAAGCAAGGACAAGCCTATCGCATATGCGTCACGGACGCTTAATAAAGCCGAGGGCAATTACTCCACTACAGAAAAAGAACTTTTAGCCATTGTATTCGGCGTACAAACTTTCCGTCCCTATCTTTTTGGCCATCGGTTTAAAATCGTCACCGATCATAAACCTTTAGTTTGGTTATTTAATGTTAAGGACCCCGGCTCTAAATTAATTCGCTGGCGTCTAAAATTGGAGGAATATAACTACGAGATAGTGCATAAACAGGGTAAATTAAATTGCAACGCCGATGCTCTGTCGCGTTTCCCGCCTCAAGATAACAACGACTCAAATCGTCCCGTATGCGCCGTCGACGATAGCAACTCTCCAAATCCTTCAAATTCGCCCTACGACTGTCCTTCGCCGTCCACAACAGACACTTACGAAAAGTATCTAAAACTTATTAAACAGTCGAATTTTACATTCGACACGGTCATTCGAGAATTCAAAGAATCCCTACTTAAGGCTAAATGCAAACTAATCGTCTATCCTACATCAATCGATTTAGACGATTCTGTACCTTATTGCAAAGAAATTATAGAATCATCCACAAGTCAACCTAACATTCGTGACATAGAACGCGAACTAAACACTTTTTACAACACATCAAATGACAACCATTTGTTCACTCACTTATTCGTGCGAGTCCACCATTACGACGAAATGTCGTATAAGGACATTTTTAAGTTATTAGTTGAATATAGGGACATGATAAAATTTTGGTACATGGAAGAGAAAGAAATTGCTATATCCGATTTTTCTGACCCATTCACAAAACTTTCTTATACAAAAGTCTATAATATTATAGCTTACGTCTTCCACAATACTGGGCTTAAAGTTAACATCTATAAAAATGCCATACTATTCCCTACACCTGAAGAGGTTAGGAAAATCCTTCGGGATAATCACGACTTGCCTTCTGCCGGTCACCCCGGCATCACACGAATGGCGGAAAGAATAAAATCCATGTACTGGTGGAAAAATATGCGGCAAGACATTGAAGATTATGTAAAAAACTGCAAATCTTGCCAAATTAACAAACCTTTACGTCAAACTAACCGCGCTCCTATGATTATAAATTCCACCGCAACAAAACCCCTCGAAAAGTTATTTTTGGATATAGTAGGTCCCCTTCCGGAAACTTACGAATTTAAATACAAATTCATCCTCACAATTCAAGACGACCTCACCAAATATTCACAAGGCTATCCACTACAGACATGTTCAGCAGACGAAACTGCTAAAAAGTTAGTTCATTTTATCTCTCATCTCGGTATCCCTAAAATGATAGTCACCGATCAAGGCACTAACTTTACTTCCGAAGTTCTTAAACAACTTAGCAAGTTATTTGGCATTAAACATATTCTAGCAACGCCTTATCACCCACAAACCTGCGGTGCTTTGGAAAGGAGCCACTCAACTTTAAAGGAATATTTGCGACCCTTTGTCAATGAAAACGCACATACATGGGACTTGTACTTAAACACGGCCATGTTTTCATACAATTCTAACGTCCATTCAACCACCAACTACTCTCCATTCGAATTACTACTAGGTTTTAAACCATACATTCCCAAATCCATCGACACGTTAGAAAATAACACATACACGGATTACGTCAGAGTATTGAATCATAGGTTGTATTATAGTAGGCAGAAAGCACTACAAAACATTCAAAATTCCAAAGAGAGGTCTAAACGTTATTACGATTCTCACGCTAAACCTATCACTTACGATGTCGGTGACTCAGTATATCTCAAGTGTCACCACAAGCAAAACAAAGCTCTGTCTCCAGTTTGGAAAGGTCCATATAAAATCGTTAAAATCAACGGGAACCACACCGTGACCCTCCTCATAAACCGTAAACATGTACGTCATCACTATGACGAAATTAAGTTGGCGTCTGACGTTGCAATAACTTGATCTATTTCAGGCACCTTGCTGCAGAATGTAGGTGTCATCAGGTCGTCACACCGATAACAAGCAGTTCCGGTTTATACTTCGATAAAATGATCAACGTTAAGTTTACCAACGATAATTGGAATGTAGTTACGTATTTAGATATTAGTAAAATACAATCGCACCTAGATATAGTTGAATCTCTTTTCGCTAAAGTTGGCTCTTATTGTAAAAACTATAGTTCATCCAAAATCCAGATTGACTGCCTAAATGCGTTAACAGCGTTGCAGAGTCAGCATGATAACAATATTAAAAAATATTCGTCAGTTTCTTATATCGTAAGCAATAAACGGTCCAAACGCGGTTTGATCGATGCCGGTGGATCCCTTTTGAAAACCTTTTTCGGCACATTAGATTCAGATGATGCAATCAAATTCTCAAACGCTATAGACCAAGTACAGACGGACGAAAAACAGTTAGCACATTTGATGAGAGATAATATACATATAATCAAATCAACCATTACAACGTTTAATAGCTCAATATCTAAACTAAATGAAAATGAAAAACGGCTTAACAAAAACCTTGAAATAATCGATCAAGCTTTTCAGCAACTAACTAATTCTAATGATAAGTTGGATGTCAAATCTAATATAAATACATTCCTCAACGCTATTGAAAGCATCATTATTTCCTTGTCGTTCGACATTGAGGATATTAATAACGCGATTCTATTTAGTAAAGTCAATATTCTACATCCGACTGTACTTAGTCCTTATCAACTCTATAACGAACTTGAACGGAATATGAATAATATGCCAAGGTATTACGAACTCCCTTTATCTTTGTCATTACAAAATATTCACGATCTTATTGATATTTCGAGACTTATATCTTATTTTCATAATAACAAAATAATCGTAGTTATTAGAATCCCGCTCGTCCTACCTCAAATATACAACTTATACCATATAATCCCAATGCCTGTTCCCTATGACGTCGCGCAACCAGACACTTTCGCACTTATCGCTCCCAGTCGACCTTACCTTGCAATAACAATCGATCATATGTTTTACTCACCGTTGCACAGTGTAGACAAGTGCAAAGTGATTCGTGAAAAGTTTTACATATGTGAATTAGAAAGTGTATACTCAAGTGTCGTGAACCCAATCTGTGAAACTATTTTAATTACGGAATTAGTCAGTAAGCTACCTAACTCTTGCGAGACTAAATTGTTAAAAGGCTCTATTCAAGTGTTTCATAAAATTAGTAATAATAGATGGATATTTGTTCTATCTGAACCAGGCAAATGTCATGTATCTTGTGAAAATGATGGCAGTAGCTTTGATGAAACTTTATTCGGTACAGGAATATTATCTTTAACCAAAAATTGCAAAGCCAATTAGCAAACCAAAAATTGTAAAACTTTACAATTTGTGCCATCATCAAATGTTTTCGTAAATGTAAGCTCACATGTTGTTTCTAATTTCAACCTAGTTGAAGATGACTGTTGTGAAAGGAGTAGGGTCAACAATACACTTTCACGTTTACCATACCTAAAATTAAACAATGTTAATAATCTAGACTCTTTACTACAAGCCAGTATGCACCTAAACTCGTTTGAGCAAGAATTAAATAACATTGAAGATCCGACCCACTTCCAAAAATATGGAGTTCATTATATGTCCTTAAGCTACACATTTTTTATCATATTCTTATTATACCTACTCTACAGAGGTCGAAAATTAATATGCCCAAATTCAAAAGCTCCATGCTGCATACAAATATTCAACCAATGTAATAATACCAAGAAAGTAGATAATCACAGTCATCCTCAACAAGCTATTGAACTATCTGTGTTTGAAGAAACTGTTGAGCCTGATCTGTCAACATCAAGGCCAACATCATTGAAAAGAAACATTTTGGTAACCAATAAACAAAATTAATCTCGTTACTAAATCTCGTTATGTTTTACTAAAATAGTATTATAATGTGCTTAGTTTATAAGTGACAATCTGTAAATCTCCAACGACGTCCAAATCCAATCCGCTTCAAATCTTAAATTTCGCATCTTTCATCTCGGATGCTCCATTTTATTCGGGGGGCTGTTATATCTTAAAATACACGCGAATGCATATAAAATAATAATGATGACCACGCTGGTCGTTACACGTGGAACCATCTTTGCATTGTCAGCGTTTACGACACATCGCTAGTTTTCTAGAGCCGGATAGGCAGTGTGGATTTGAACGTCGTCGCGGATACGTACTTTTATTGTATTTACTGAAAGTCAATTAAAATTCTATTCCAGTGCTTAATTAATTGTTTTTTTAAAAACCATTTTAAGAACCACCCCGTAACAGTTCCGTACCCAAAGGGTACGGGTATCATTTCAGTCGAAAGACGTCCAGCCTCCGTCAAGCTTCGACACATCGACCGGTGATTCTCACATACAGCAAAATGATAAAAAAATAAAATAAAAAAAAACATCTTAAACCATTACTTGCGAAAAAGCTCTGACTTTCCCCCACAATGCATCTACAGAGATCTGCATTATCCAGAACCTTAGATCCGTCTCATACATCTGCCCCCGTCATATCCTCCATACAAATGCTATCCCATTACGCAGGTGTCACCGAGCGAATCACCCACATTGTCCATTGATCCCCCGGGGGGGAGCCGCTGGGTTCAATGCAAACTTGGAGTAACAAGCGTCTTAGCTTCGAGACGGGGTTGTATAGTGTGGAGAGGGCTTTTTTTTTGCATAGAGAAATGCTCATGCATACTGCGCTACCACGGGGAGATAGGGCAGTTATGTGGGACTCTAACCCAATAAAACTCCACGGTGTTCTCCTGGGCCGCTTATGGCGCGCACAAAAGCACGCGTTAGCACTCACCACGAAACCGCCGCGACTGTCCATCACCGGACCCTCCTCTGGGGAGTACCCCCCATCACCGGCGCACCAGAACACACTATGCACCGTGACCACCCCAGGGACCAAACCAGCACATGGGTGCCAGACGACACCGTGTATGGCAGCCTTGGTCCCCTTGTGACGGGTCATGGTCAATGGCCCCGCCACATACCATTTGTCGGCCGCAGGGGATAGGGGAGCGGCCAACGCTATACCGACACTCCTCCTCCCCTGCGGCCCCACCACGTCCGCCATCAGACGGTGGCGACTCCGTCCAGGCCGCGGAAGGTAGGGAGAGCGGTGCACCGCAATACCGGCACTCCTCTCCCGCTGCTACCTCCAACCTTCAGCCGCGATATCGTATGGGTTTGGGAGGCCCCATATGAAATCGCGGCCCGCTTCAGTTGCGATATCGCCCAGGCAGCAACGCAACCTACATGTTGACCGCTACGTTTTTGGCTTATCGGCAAAAGCCCTGACGAGCGGCCCCTCCTCGGGTTCTTCTTCGCTTCACCGTGGGTGACCAAGCCACGGTTACTGAGCCCCCCTGCCTCGACCATGCGGGAACCCACCGGGGGGGAATGTGTGGAGAGGGTTAGCGAGGAATATTTTTATATTTTTGTTCTTGCACACTCTTGGCAAGGAGTAAGTATGTTGAATGTAAAGAATTCAGACGGACTGAAAAACTGTATCATCAGAAGCAAGACAAAATTCCCCGAAGGCTCAAATGGCGATGGGCAGGATACGTGATAAGAGGGTATGACAAATGGAGTAAAACTGTGACACGATGTTACCCCAGAGAAGGAAAAGAGAAAGACCACGGAAAATGTGAAAGCGATAGAAGAGATGTGGAACAGAGTGGCTCAAGAATGATACTAATGGAAAAGGTTGGAAGAGGCCTATGCCGATTGGCAAATAGATCTACAAGAATCAAATTTTAGACTAGACTAAGTTATAAATTTAATAGATTAATAAGTAAATCCGAATAAAACACTATTTTATTTATTTAGTTATTTTTATTTTACTTTAACACTCGCAAAAGGATATTGCAACTACTGACTTTAACTGCAAATTCCAGCTGCAGCTTGAAATTAATTCAGATGATGTACCAATATTATTAAAGGTATGAAGTACATGTAAACATTTTGACGAAAATGACAAATATAATCCATTTGGTTGTCATCATTGTAACTAGACCGTACAGATCAATATACAACCATTTTTTTACGTTAATAAAATAAAATAATAATAAAAATAATAAAATCGTTTATTTATTTCTTAAAGTACAAAATTTACAATAATTTGCTTATGTTCTAAAAAGTGCTGATGTATAATTTGCCTGAACTAGGTAGAACCTGTGCTTCAGGCGTAAAAGTGCTTATTTATATTTAATAATGTAGGTATTGCAATAAATTAACAATTTTAAGTAAAACTAGGACACTGCGGAAATATACATAGTAGTGTTATTTTTAATCATGCTTACGTAGTTTTAATCTAATTTTATTTTAATACTAGAAGCAGGTCTTCAGTCTGGTCATATGACAAACCTTGCAAATAGTTTAAAACAATGCTTTTACAGTTAAAATAATTTAAATTATATATACTTAGTATTCTATTTAATCTATTATATAAAAAGGGCCCTAAAAATGTAAAGAATCTATATGTAAATGCAAATTTAGAGGTAGAGGTTGAACTGCATACTATATCGTTTCGCCTTTTGTTAGTTATATCTAGGTTATATTTAAGCATTGCATGCTGTTTTAGTGTTATGTGCAGTAAATAAATTTGCCGAACAGTCAAAACTTTGCAGGATTTAAATAACTGGTGGGTAGGGAAAAGGAAAGGTAGAGAATTTGCTACTTTTAGAACAGCTCTTTGTGCTCTTTCAAGAGAGAGAATGATAGTTTTTGATGCTCCGCCCCATGAGGTTATACAATATTGAAGTATTGATTGACATAGAGCAAAATAAACTTGTTTGACTAAGTTAGTGTCGGCAATGGAGCGCAGTTGTTTGAAAGCAAACATCAGTTTACGTACTCTAGTAACCAAACTGTCAATATGTTGCCTAAACGAGAGCGTGTTATCAACAAAAACTCCAAGATACTTGAGGCACTTTGTTTCCAGGATCATAGGGCAGGTACAAGAAGTGGCTGACTGATTGTTACATTGGTGTGCATATAAATGGGGATTAGTTTTGTTATTAAGATTGCGCATGTTGAACTGAATATATTTTGTTTTATCTGCATTTAGTGTTAGTAAATTACAACGAAGCCAGTTTAGAACGATGTTAAAACCTGCCTGTGCAACATTATACAGCTCGGAGTTAGTTTTTGCGGTGAAAATAAGCGCAGTGTCATCAGCGTACGATATTATTTTGCAATTTCCTACATTTAAATTACAAAGATCATTAATGTAAATGAGGAACAATGATGGACCAAGGATACTGCCTTGTGGAACTCCAAATCCTAGTGATTTTTCATCGTTACTAGTTATATTTCCTATTCGAACACATTGCGATCTATCGTTTAAATAATCTTCGAATAGTTTCAGCTGTTTACCTCTTATACCCAACGTTTCCAGTTTATTTAAAAGCAAAGGAACAGATACGGTGTCAAAAGCTTTTGCTAAGTCTAGGAAGATAGTCAGGACCTGGTTTCCATCGCCGAGTTCTTGTGCAACGAGGTCTGTCAGCTTTTGAACCGCATCTGCTGTGGACAATCTGCTTCTAAACCCGAATTGTGAAGAAGATAGTAAGTTGTTCGTTTCCAAGTAATTGACGAGTCTTTTGTTAATGATTTTTTCTAATATTTTGGATAAAGAAGGCAGTATAGATATTGGTCTATAATTATTCACAACATCTCTATATCCAGATTTAAAGATAGGGATGACCACCGCTTTTTTTAGACTTTTAGGGAAAATTCCTTCTCGGAGGCACGCCTGAAATATACATGTTAACGGTCGGAGTAAAATGTGTTTAAAACGCTTAAGTATTTTATTATCAATATTATCCCAGCCGACTGCACAGTCATCTTTCAGAGCTGAGATGATTAGTTCTACTTCACTTTCGTCCGTATCCAAAAGTGCAAAAGATTTAGCACAGCTCTTGAGAGAAGTCTGAAAGTGCGCGGCAGACCGATAAGACGATTGCCTCAGGAGTGGTTCCGCGAGGGATTTCCCTACATTCACGAAATAGTTATTTACATTATTAGCTGATGATAGGGGTGAAGAGTTAGTGAGCAGTAAACTTGAAACGGGTTCCCGTTGTTTAGATCTGTAAGTCAAGTTTTTAATATGTTTCCATATCTGTTTACTATTTTTGCCTGCTTTCTGCAATTCGTTTTTATCGTATTCAATTTTAAGTTTTTTCAAGAGATTATTACAAAAGTTCCTGTACCTCTTGTATATTACAAGGAGCATTATATTGTCAGGGTAGCGTTTGGTTTTCTGATGTAATTTGTCTCTGTGCCTTATACATCGAACAAGGCCCGGAGTAATCCACGGTTTAATATTATAATGCTTCCGATTTAATGTTATTACGGTCGTATTATGTAATATTGCTTGCTGGACGTTTTTAATTAAATACGATAAAGACAAATTAGCGTCAGGAGAATCGTAAACAGGGCTAAAATCAATGTTATGCAGGTCATGTTCTAGTTTGAGCATGTTTAGTTTGGACTTTGTCAGTGGACGATTTTGCTTAGGTAGCGTTAAGTTCATTGTTAGTAGGACAGCATTATGATCAGTAATTGTTGAATTAGTAACTAGGGTAATATATGGTAGGCTGGTTTTTATCATCATGTGATCGAGACACGAGCCACTCTGATGTGTTGGCAGCGTATGACCGATGAGAAGCCCATGGTATGAACATAAATTGAGGTAATTTTGAATTCCAGCATCGCAGTTTTCAGCAGTGATGTTTATGTTAATGTCACCTGTTAGTATGATGTGCTTAAAAGCGGAAAGATTACGACAGGCCTGGTTTAAGAAATATTGAAACGAGTCCAGATTTCTAAACGATGGGGATCTGTAGATAGCTAGTATTGCTATAGTTGTACCTATTTTAATTATAAGGCAGTTACAGTCTTGTTGATTCTGTTCTTCAACTGTGGCTATAAGCGATTGTTTAGCGTAAATCACGACACCATCATTTTGATTCTGGTTAGTAGTGCTATGGAACATGTTGTATCCCGTCATAGTAGGGATGTTTTCTTGGCGTTTTGATAACCAGCATTCGGTTAGTATTATGATATCGCAAGCTATGTTTAGTCTATGAAGAAAAATGTTAAAACTGTCAAAGTTCCTGCAGATGCTACGAATATTTTGTGTTAGTACTGTAAAAGGATTTTGGTATTCGGAAAGATATTGTTTGCAGTCTTCTACCTCACAAGTTTTTGATTCTGACAAAAAAGCGTTATCTATATCAGTAATCAAACTATCCATAAGTAAAAAATGTAAAAGTATGTACTCTGTAAAAATACGTTAGATCTAAATATAATCTAGAGTTTGGCGCTCTTAGGCGCCTTCATAATCTACAGAGTTGATATACCTGTATTCAGCGGCTTTTCTAGCTGGGCAATCAGAATCTCCTGTCTTGTGGTTGTGGGGTTTTTTGTAGCGCTTGCTGGTTGCACATTTCGGTAGTTCATCCTTCGAAGAACACTCCTGAGTCGCGTGGCCTTCCACCCCGCAGTGGCCGCAAGTTGAGATGGCGGATTTGCAAGTCTTGGATGCATGACCGTATTGCTGACACTTGAAGCACCGAGTCACAAGGGTGAAATCTCGTACCGGGCACGACGTCCAGTTTATATAAAGCCTGTTCTGGTTCACTAGGGCTTTCCGGACGCTGGCTGGCACTTCAACAATGTAGTTGCAGCTGTCGGCATCTCGTTTTCCTGACTTATGGCTTAATTTGATTGAGGTCAAAAATGTATCTTTGGTCAGTGTTGGTAGTTTATCGACGATATTTTGCTCATAAATACATTTAAATACCTCTTTCTCTGCCATATCAGTGGGGACCCCAATTATTACAATACGGGGCTTCCGCTTTTGAGGCTCATCTACAGTAAGTCCTGATGTGGAACGCTCGACAGTCTGCTTCAACTTTTGGATGTCGTCCTTGGTCTCCGTGCTAATGATTACACCTCCGTTTCTTATTTTCCGAAGTCCTCGAACCTTCAGCTTCATTTCTTCAGGGCATACAATTTTTTGTATAAGATTTTTGGTCTCTTCACTGGTCTTGGTATTGTCGCTAGGATAAATAGCGACTGAGCTAGTTGCTTGAGGCCGAATAAGGCTTTTTGTCCCCTTCACCATGTCTGCAAAAGAAGTGCTTTCCTGATTTTGCTTGGTCAGAGTTTCTTCTAATTTATGCTTGATATCAGTCAAACTAATGGCGAGGTCTTCATTTTCCTTTAAACTTTGCAGGGTGGCGTAGTTTTGGAGGGCTTTATGTTTCAGTGACTGATATTGCACTGCCATTTGGGAGACTCCGTGTCCGACTTTACGACATAGGCTACTAATTCTAAGCTTTTGTTCGGAATTCATTTTTCCTTCCGAAGCTATGGTCGACACCTCACTTAGGCACTGCTCAATGCTGGACATCCACGATTGAATTTCAGGAGTAGAAAAAACCTCAACCGTTTCATCCTGTGCTTGACTTCTAGGTGTTGTTGCTGGTGGTGGAGAGCGATGCGGCTGGCCGCCACGATTGAGGGGGCTGCTATCCATATTTGTAAAATAATCACTTACTTTTGACCATATTCGCAATAAAAACTGTATAACACAACAAAAACGTCTATGTCTCTAAAACTAGGTCACAAATTCAGAAAAGAAGTAAGAAATTCAGAAGATTTTTTTGTGATATCTAACTAAATCTGAATCTGTATAGGTAGAGTTCTGTTGCGCTCTTAACGAAATAACTCACAAACATGTCTTAGTGCCTTCATAAGGACACAGGCACTCAGACTTGTGCTATGCTTATGACGTTTCCCGAAGACAACAAAAAAGTTACTTAGGCTTAACACGCACTGCATTTTTTTGCAATTTTTTTGTACAATTTGGCGCGATTATTTTTCCGCAGTGCGTGCAGGTTCATACATTGCCATAGGTCACAGAATGCGCTGAAAAAAATTCGCAGTGCGTACTATGCCTTAAATCCAGACGATACACTTTAGGCTTAGCACGCACTGCGATTTTTATTCGCGCGAATTTTTTTCAGCGCATTCTGTGACCTATGGCAATGTATGAACCTGCACGCACCGCGGAAAAAAAATCGTGCGGAAATAATATCGCAAGATATCCGTGTTTTGCCACAGAATCCACCGCACCGCGGCGCGGATAAAATTCGCGTGAATATTTTGAACTCTATGAACAGGTAGAAGGAGACAATAATCGCGCGAAATTTTATCCGCAGTGCGTGTTAGTCAAATTCAGAACGCGAATAAAAATTGCAGTGCGTGCTTAGCCTTAAGCGCCATGTTTAATGTCATCTTATTAAAGGGCGTAGTACTTCTTCCCTGGTGTTGAGTTAAAGCTATATGACATAAGCATGGTGAAAAATTGTTGGCATTACAAGTCGAATGTGGAAGATTCTGGCACAGGAAAGATGGCTCAAGAAAAGAGAGACCTCTGCTCAGCAGTGGGCAAAGTCAGGCGATGATGATGGAAAAAATGTCACAATTATTTAGACATGCCAAATTTTTGACACTTTCAATAAACTAAAACACTAATTTTCCTGTATAAACTAAGGCCGTGTCCACACTATGCGATGCGCGGCGTTTGTTAGAGGTGCAGTAACAAGTGACGGCTGTCACCAGCAGCGCAGTCGCTTTGACGGCTGTAGACCGTCTATAGCCTGATTGAATCTGTCGTTGCTAGAGTTTACCTTTACTATACGAATGTGACCCAGTTGAGACATATCAAAGTTACATTAACTTTGATAATTTTGAAGTATAAACTGGAAAAATTTCATCACCTATAATAAATTTCCTGTATAAACTAAGGCCGTGTCCACACTATGCGACGCGCGGCGCTTGTTAGAGGTGCAGTAACAAGTGACGGCTGTCGCCGGCAGCGCAGTCGCTCTGACGGCTGTAGCGCGTCGATAGCCTGATTGAATTCTGTTGTTACTAGTGTTTAGTTCAACTATTGTTTACATTTTACTACACACCTGTTATTGGGGACGGAAGATGTTTCTACCTTACCCAGACAACTTCATGTCCTTACGGTACAATATCATTTGTCACCCTCTTGTTCGCGCGTTGAGTGTATCTAATCGTTTTGAAAAATATACCCAGTTTAATACTGTACCTTCATGCTTTCTGATGCTTAACATTTAAAATAGGATGTGAGTCCAATAGGGTAGTTTACTGAAGGTTAGTTATTTGTCCGTCAGGTAGATTCATAAACAATATTGGACACGTATTTTTCTTTTGACACTTAAACATAAAGTGACGACGATATATACGTTGAAATATCGTATGACGTCACGCCGCTAGTACACTTTCTACTGCCTTAGTGACGTCACAAGCCCCCCCTCCTGAATTTTGATGCACTTTAACTTTGTATTTTTTATTGATTTGTTAAAGGCTGTCTGTAAGATATTGCCCTGTGCGATAAGACCGCCCATTGTACACTTGCTTTTATGATTTTTTGTCCTGTTTATATATTTTTGTGGTGTACAATAAAGAATATAATATATAAAGCAAAAATTCTTCTCCAATATTATTTGATCATCTCACTGACGGACTAAATAGAATGATCATTTTTCTACCCAGGAAACATCCATATTGATCTATTGTGTTGATTAATTGAGTTGATTCATTTTAGCCTTGCTTTTAATTGAAGAGGGTGCATCTCCAGTGCCATAATATTATCAATAATTTTATAATTGTCACTAGTCTTTAAGGTGCACATGTAATATATATAAAACGGTTAAACTCAGTTCAACAACAAGTTTTATGATGAGAATGAATCAATCTTGCTAAAACATGATATATATTTAAAAAAAGTAACGCACACACTTTCCCTCACCCAACTAGTGCCAAGTCTGCCTCTCCTTCTATTGTACAATCATTGTGATTCTGTGAAGCATAAACTCTTTCAGTAATCACTTCACCGCATAAAACGATCAACAACGCTGCTCTCAACAAAATTATCATTTAATCCGCCCACGAAATGTGTAATAAAGGCTGAAAACAAACTCGACAATTTTATTTACTTTCAAAGAAGTGCGACTTGCTTTCAGTTAACAAGTCGATAAATTAGCTGGGAACAGGGCCCGTACTAACTCAATCGACGGACAATCGTTGCTTGCGATATTTTTGTCGTCGCGATCGTAAAGATGTCGAGACTTCGGCTCACTTCGGGACACTTCGGGAGCGTTCGCCGCGACATCGCGCGTTGTGACGCGTCGCGACAGCCGACAGATGTGACAGCGAACTAATGGTCGTGGCTGAGGTATTTAGTTTGCGAGTGCTAAATGTAAGGAATTCTTCTTGGTGGCTCATTTAGAAGAGGGTTGTTTAAAGTTTCTTTGGTTAAGTGACAGGGAGTGAATGGGGCGGGATAAGAAATATTAGTAAGCTTTGAATGGAATGAAAGGCAAAAGTGAAATGATCAATAGATTTGTGGCTTTAATTATCAATAGAACCTTTTTCCTAAATGTATGTAACAAGCCTTTAATTGGACACCGATTATAATATTAATATTATTGCTCTAAGTGCTTAGAAAATAATAATTATTTATTTACTTCTTTCATTCAGTGTATCTGTAATTTTGCATCTTAACATTTTCTAATAAATTCTGAAAGAGACGGCAAAATATGGTCTAGGTTGTTGTAGACAGTAACGGTCACATAAAACACAACTTGGCAGCCATAAAATATAATGCGTCTTTTCAAACATACTAATGGTGCCAAATGCACCATTCACCGAGTCAGACGCAACATTCACGACAGAATTATTTCCTACCACCATTCATACATCAAAAACTTTAGCCTAACACCCCAAAATATAACCAACACCACATTGTATACCACCCACCATTTAGTACCAACCCCACTAAACTAAATCTAAAAGTGGGGCCATAAAAAACGCGAACTACCAAAAGTGGCGTCGTTTGCCGCTAAATTACGTTATTTTGTCTACTAAAAAAAGAATTGTAGCAGCAAGTTCGTCACAAATCGTCGCTTGCCTTAGCGTTTGGTTCTTAGTAATCGTTGTGCTACACGCTTTAGCGAATGACTCCCATAAATATCATTGATGTATGTTCATAGCTATCGTGAGTAAGCTGCGAAGGGGCTAAGAGGGTAGTGGGAGCGATAGTAAGGCGTTTATTGTATGCAGAAAGATTTAAGAGAAACTAATTGAGTCTGTCACAAACGATGGAAAGAAGAAATGAAGAAAAGATTTTATTTGATCCAAGTGCAGCATACAATAAAAACTTAAATACAAATAGGGTAAGCATACGTCACAACCGATCAAATCGGACATCGCTTAGCATAATGTTGGGACTCCCATGAGAGGCAGAGCCTCGTTAGTGAGTCAGCATGCAAAGAAATAGGTCATTTTTAACCGACTTTCGAAAAAGGAGGAGGTTCTATGTTCGACTTCTTGTATGTTTTTTTTTTTTTTTTTGTGTATGTTCACCGATATCTCCGTCAATTGTGGACCGATTTTGAAAATTCTTTTTTTGTTTGAAAGAGTATGTTCCGAAATTGGTCCCATTTTAATTTGGTGAAGATCTGATGAAGAACTTTGAAGATATACAACAGAACTCTTCAATAAATAACGGCAAATCTCTCGGGACTGCTGAAATCGCATGTCTGTTTATTGTTTATACCATTTCATAACATAACATCACGCCAGTATGCTCTTAAGGGGTAAGCAGATCTCTCATTTGATCGGTTTTGTTCAAGTTTCATGATATTCGGGTAATCTATTCTGGCGTTATAGGAAACTTACTAAACAACTTGCCTATTAGGTAGGTACAACTAAAAAGTGAAAAATAAAAAAACTTTTTTACAAAAAAATACTACCGACTTCCAAATAAGAAAACTACAAAGTGAAAAATAACTTTATTTTTGGAAGTCGGTGTCCATAACGAAAAAAAATGGTACCTACGAAAGACACCGACTTCCAAAAATAAAGTTATTTTTCACTTTGTAGTTTTCTTATTTGGAAGTCGGTAGTATTTTTTTGTAAAAAAGTTTTTTTATAGCTTGATATTGTCGTTTTCTCATTACGGAATATTCTAAGATTTTACAAGTAGATAAAAAAATCTTAACGCTTCAGAAGGAAATCAGCAGATCCCATTCAATTTCAGAAAACGAAACAAAAAATAACAAAACACAAGACACGCTTACTAGGATCTGCCTCACATGTCATTCAACTGAAATGTAGATGAAACAGTAAACAAAACAAGAACAATGCAGATATGTCATTTATCATGTGTTTCTACCCTCCATAGTTGAAAATCGCTTGCTCTTGTAAATTGAACTCTACTCCCAGTACAGTCGTAGCAAACATTCGCGCCGACTTACAAAATAAACACTAATATATTTTGTAGGTAATTGTATTAAATGTGACTTTATTGTTCCGTCGCTGTATTTTTGATGTAGGTAGCATTCTACGAAATAGTAACACAGTATTGTCAGCGTAGTGTCGTTGGGTGGTTTAAATTAGGATTATGATAATATAGGGGATAGTGAAAGTTTTTTTATGTAAGTTAAATGAAGGCTGAAAATAAACTAGGCCGGGAGTTGGGATGTTGTAAATTGTGAAATTTTTGTTAATGTATCCACCAACCCGCACTGGGCCCGCATGGTGGATGAATGCCCATTACCTCTCTCACAAAGAGGAGCCTGTTTCCCAGCAGTGGGAACACTATAACGCTGATGATAAGTTTATGTCTAAAGGAGTTTAAAAGTTGAAGGAAACCGGAGTATTACGATATCAATTATAATGAATCAATTATAACCTACATATTTTGGCAGGAAAACCTTGTAAAATTCTTAGAATCACTTTTATTGAAAGCATAATAACAAACCATAGTCGTTAGTTTAAAAACCATCTTTTGAAGTCGCGGACTAGCACATATTTTTGTGGGTATTGCCTATAACTTTGTCGGGCAAAGATGTTTACATGGGCGGAATCATTTTTAAAATTTGATCACACCTTTCAGTTACAGCCTGTTTATTAGTACACCCCCAAGTTTAGGTTTTAAGAAGAATATACAAAAAATGAGGTATACAAACATTATTTATATAATGTATTATGATTATACTTCAAATGTTACTTTGTTAATTTTGCATATTGTTATAGTTATGTGATTTAATTGTTTCTTTTTAATTATACTCAATTACTGTAATTGTTTAGGTACTTAGCAACCGCTGCAATTAAATAAATAACAGATGTCAATTTTCATACAATAATCGTGACAAAATGCGCTTTTGTTAATTTTTATAAATATGATAAAGTAAGAACCCACACCATCACAGTATTCAATCACTGGTAGGTAATCATAGTTAACACTTCAACCATAACCATACCCACAGATCCAAACAAAACCTCGTGACGACCAACTATTAACATTACAACTTCACAAACACGGTAACCGTATCAACAGAGTTGCAAATTAACTACATGAAGACAGTTATTATGTTACGGCTAATAGCTACGCATACTTTTTGCTCTTACACCGAATAATTTAACTTTTTATAGGCACATTTATCAAGAAGTTTATCAGCGATTTCCATATTGCGAAAACAATGAAAAAAAAAATTGGGACTTGCGATTTTTTTTTCCTAACAACAAAACTAATTTTCATCACAACACGTCTGAATCACAGAAACTTTACTGGACTGCTACTGAAAAATTCCAGATGGAAAAACCCAATAACAGTTTCACATCACATCACACACATCATCAGCCTATTAATGTTCCCACTGATGTGATACAGGGCTCCTCTCTGTGAGAGGGAATGGGCCGTTATCCACTACGCGGGCCCAGTGCGTGTTGGTGGATGTCACATGTCTTCGAATTATTGGGTTTAGGACATGCCAGTAATAACAGTTTGCCCGACCTAAACTCCATTTGCGATAACATCAGACGTTTAAATTAGCCAATTTTACAGCCCATTCAACCGATTTTGACTTCTATTGCGTTGGTGATACGACAAATGATAGCTGTAGTAAACAGTTGGTTTTGGTAACAGGTTTATGCTTTTTATGTCATCCTTATGTTGACGGAATAGAACTCAAAATCGGTTGAACGGACTGTAAAAAGATTTGGAAACGTGTCTAATGTTAGGTATTTTGAATGGAGTATAGAAATCGAGCCCTATAGCCTTTGTGATCACAAGACCAATCAGGCAGTTACAAAACTTGTTCGGTTAAACCCGTTTAAATTTAACTTTAAAAAGTATAGTTTTTAGAAAACAAACTTTAATAAAATAATAGGTACAAACTTATTAGCAAATAGCAAAACTCTGCTTTTTGTGTAACCTAACTGATAGGCTCGCGCTTGATCACTATCTCACCCAAAGGTAAGCGATGATGTGGTAGACGCCAACGATGAAGCACGCTTGCTTTGAAGTAACCTTTTCACTCTTGACTTAAAGACCGCCAGGTTGCAGCTGTCAGAAAACATAGACTGCGGCAGGGAATGCCAGTCCTTACCAGGGGGGTAACCATAAGCTCTTAGAGTAAAGTTATTTTGAGTGTGTGTAAGGAGCATATGTATATGACTTGTATACATCTGTCCCCACTCAAAATACCTTACTCTAAGAGCTTATGGTCACCACTATGTACACACTATGAAAGTATTCCCAAAACATTTAGTGCGTATGGGTGGGATGACTGTTTTGCTCCTAGTAAGAAAAAAGTTCGGAAGTCCTAATATTTTTTTCAGTGTACATGGTATAGCCATAATATCGGCTATCTATGATCGCATTCTTTGCATACGTCACGCTCATGGCCCATAATGGGTGAAAAGTATTTTGGTATAAATATGGTAATGGAATTGCAGTGTACATACATGGGGGGTTTTTTAGTTGTTAGATAATGTCGATTTGATCCTCCATGTATCAAGCGTGTTTATTACGTTAATAGCTTCTTAACGAGTTGAAACTATTATGACTAGCATATTCAGTTCTCTAGAAATTATTTTTCAACCATACATTATAAACTTACCAACCAATATCAATCAAAAAAGGATATAACTGAATAAGTGATTTTTTGTTTCAGAGGACTTTTAAAACGGGCACGTTTTTAATTTAAGCTAACCTGCACTCTGCAAGACCTTTGCGAGACGTACTCCACATTGGGCATCCGCTTTGAATGGTGAATGGCACCTGAGTGAATGGTACCTGAGGTATTCCACTTACGGCACCTATCGATATTTTTTGCAGGTGCCAAATGTGGAATAATTTATTATTTAAAATTTTATTCCACATTTGGCACCTACAGATCAGTAGGTACTAGTGTTGATACATTGTCCAGCTATCCATATTTTTCGGCACCTGCGAAAAATATCGGTAGGTGCCGTATGTGGAATACCTCAGGTGCCGTTAAAACGGGTGCCCAATATGGAATACGACCTTTGCGAGGAAATACTAAAGCAGTTGACGTGGCTGAATTTAAGAATCTTCGATACGTCGAAGAATTGCCCGAACATAAGTTCTTTACCAAACCTACAAAAACAAAGGACATTTCAATCCACATTTACAAGTATCTTTCCAGTCAGTAAGCCACGCACCAACGTAACGTCATACATCAAGTGCTTCAAGCAAATATCATTAGCCGTTCTGCGCTGACAGCCGCTCTGCCGAGCCCCATTGATCAAAGTCGTGAACGTTATGAATGTCCTGTCAAATGCTAATGAAAAATTTAATAGAAAAACTTTTGACGAAGACAGCGCGCGGTGACAGTTTAAAATTTAATATTCTAAAAGTGAACGAAGTTGGGGGTTAAGTCTGTGTTATAGATTACTAGCTCTTGCCTGCGGCTTCGCTCGCTATAATATAGTTTTTGTCAATGTATTCTGGTTGTCAATCTACTTCTTCATGAGTCTGATCTCCTGGCAGTTCAAGAGTCTTTAACGCTCATGATTCCAGCCCTATTCCATGAAATACTTCTGGTCTTTATTACACATTTATTTATTGTTTTATATTTTTGAAAAAAAACTGTTCTCTTGATAGGTTGTGACTCTTTATCACTCTTGATTCTGGTCTTCTGGTAGTTAGAGAGTCTTTAACGCCCTGGCTTTTTTTTTGGATTGATTCTGGTCTCCTGGTACTTTATAAGTAAGCAAAGTGGACGACATAATAAGAAGTTGCATACGAACGATTACTTCTTTCCCTTCCAGTTGTATGCAAAAAGAAATAGACCTATAGCAGATTCCAGGGTTTTATCTATCTTCTAGCTGTACGCCACGGCTTCGCTCTGATTAATATTATAAAGTATTTTTTGTGAATTTCTACTTTTTCATGATTCTGATTTCCTGGTAGTTCAAGAGTCTTTTCCACACAATCATGATCCCCGGTTTTTGTAAATGTCGGCCGCGTGGTATTAGTTCTTCGCCCAATATCTTTATAAATTAAAGCCTATGTGCTGATGTATAAACTATTTTTCTCTAAACTTTCATCAAAATTCGTTCAGTAGTTTTTGCATGAAAGCGTAACAAATATCCTTCCATCCATTCTTACAAACTTTTACATTTTTATTAGTAGTAGGAAGTATCAAAAGTCATCAAAATCTGTTTATGGATTTAGGCGTCAAGGCGTAACAAACACACAAAATCACTTTCTCTTTTACAATATTAGTTAGGATTATGCTATCTTTCAAGTCTGGGTGGGGCTGGCTATTTTCGGGTGAAAAACTTGAAAGAATAATGGCTGAAACTGTCACGTCTGATGGATGAATCTTTAGTACGATTTGTTTTTGAACCCATTAGAGCAATGACTTATAAAGCTGAGTCACTGGTTTTGAGAGTAATTAAGTTGGTGTTAAAAGACCTTAAATAATGTCAATATTCAGGTAAATTATAGCACATTTCATAACATAACATCACGCTGGTATCCTCGAAGGGTGCACTTAAAGTACACCCACATTCATCAGTTATGTTTAAGTCTCATGTTATAGAGGGTGCGCCTATTGCCATCAGCCGGGCACCAATCCAGACTGCTATTGAGAAATTCCAGAAGGAAATACCCAATTACACTTTGCTATAAGTATGTAAACTGTTGTGCATTGACGTGTTATTTTCGAAATCAATAACCAAACTAAAAGTTAAAAGTAAAAATATTTTTAAAGCAGGGTTAAAATAAATTAAAAAATACGAAATGTAATATCGCTTGTCAATACACATCCAATGAGCCCAAACACGATGGTGCTACTTGGTCTGGTTGAGGAGTTGCTATGGCCACCCTCCGGTTCCATCATGACTCCAGCTCCATAGTACCATATTATTTCAATGTATTCAAATTCTCATAATTACGCCAAATTTCAGTTTAAGCGGATGTCAGGGCGTACTTGAAAAACGGATTACTTAAGTCACCGCCAGGTAACAAAAAAATCTTTTTTACAAAAATTACAACCGACTTCCAAACAAAAACACTACAAAGTGAAAAATAACTTCAATTTCGGAAGTCGGTGTTCCTGTTTTAATTTCTTCGTTTTTTGACACCAACTTCCGAAATTGAAGTTATTTTTCACTTTGTAGTGTTTTTGTTTGGAAGTCTGTTGTAATTTTGGTAAAAAAGATTTTTATTTCTCAATTTTTAGTTGTGGTACTTAATGGACCAATTCTATAGGCTAGGTACCTATAACGCCCAAAGTCAAGCCAGAATAGATTAATTCAATAACATGAAACTTAAATAAACATAAAAACCGGTGGACTGAGAGTATACCAGGGTAAACTGTTCATACCTGCGTACCCCTTTAAAGCGTACCAGTGTGATGTTATGTTATAAAATGGTGTAAACAATAAACAGACATGCGATTTCAGCTGTGTGTGTGTGAGCAGTGATTTGCCGTCATTTATTGAAGAGTTCTGATGTATATCTCCGAAGTTCTTCATCAAATTTTGATGAAAATTAAATGGGACCACATGACAAACACCAGCTTTCGAATAAAAAAAGAATCATCAAAATCGGTTCACTCAATAAAAAGTTCTGAGGTAAAACACATAAAAAAAAAATACAATCGAATTGATAACCTCCTCCTTTTTGCGAAGTCGGTTAAAAAATAAAAGTCGTTAACACCTCTCTACCAATGTATTCTAATATTTCAAAAAGACAAGAAGAAAATGTAAAGGCCGCGTCGCTAACACGATCAAAATAAACATAATTATCGCGGTAAGGGGTGTACTTGACCATTTCACTTGGCATTCAGTAATGAGTTAATATCTCATAAACGACTGGACCGTTTTAAATGATTTAAATGGATAAAATGGTTCTTCGCCTATAACTTTCATCAAAACAGTGTCGGCTTGCTATCGAAAGCAGACGCTCTATCTGTCTGTTTGCACGAATTATCAGAAAAAGGTATGGAATTCGATGTATTATGCATAAATAACGGAACATTTTTATGATGCAAGGATATGAAAAACAACTATGCTTACATAATTATTATTTGGCAGCGTGTTTTAGCAGGGAAGAAAGTAAAAGAGGTGGGCCATGTATACTCGTGAAGAATTGACGTCAATGGAGAGAATTACCTAAAATTGCAAAAATATCTGCTGTCGGTGTATTCGAATGCTGCGCCGTTGAACTTATTAAACATAACACCGTTTTTGTTTGTATTTATAGGGTTCCTAACGGCTAGAATTTCACGGAATTTTTCGATAAGCTGTTGACGCTGTTAAAATCACTAACTCAGAAAGCTCATACAATTGTCGCAGTGGATTTTAACATTGACATATTAAAAAGAAACAATAATTCCATTGAATTTGAAAATCTATTAAATTTTAACTTAAAACTAGCTCTTAACGAACCTACTCGAATAAAGAGCAAAACATGTATAGACAATTTTGCGCATAATTTCAGTAAGCCCTGCAAAACCTTAGTATTAGAATCTCAATGCTCAATTCCTGCACCAGTGACACTGGATACTGATTTACATTGCTTTATGACCTTTGCTTCCCCCATATCGGGTTAACAGTAAATTTAAAAAAAAAGTGAATTGGATGTCACGTGGTATTAAGATTTGCAGCAAAAAGAAACGGCAACTGTTTTGGCAATATAGGATAAAGCTTAGCCAGACCAATAAAACTCATCTTAAAAATTACGCCATGAGGTATAAAAAAATTATAAAGCTGATTCAGCGTGCTCAAAATAATTATAAAATTAATACATCTACGAATAAATCAAAAATAATTCAGCAAAGTAAATTAAATATACCAAAGTGTTCTATAGATAGAATAAAAACGAACAATAAAACTATTACAGAGCCAAAACACATAGCGGATCTTTTTAATAAATATTTTATGTACATAATTTAACCAATTGCAAATTCTGGAACTAGATTGACGGAACATATATTGAGTTAAAGAGATTCTATGTTTATGGCACTTAGTACACCGGATAACATTCTTAAAATTATATATACACTCAAAAATACAAACAGCATACATGGATATGATGGAATTTCCACAAAAATTCTTAAAGCTGTGACATACGACATGCTCACCTTTAAGTTACATCATTAACTTGAGTATTAATTCGGGTATATATCCAACAGCACTAAAAACATCTATCGTCAAACCTCTGTTTAAGAAAGTCAATAATTTATGATTTCTTACATACAATGATGATGAATATGCATCAAAATAAACCGGTTTGCAGTATATTCTGTGATATGACTCAGGCGTTTGATTATGTTCAACATAGTATTGTACTCAAAAAACTCGAAGCATATGGCATTAGAGGTAATATGTTAAAACTGTTTGAGTCATATCTTCAGCACAGGAAGCAAATAACGGAAGTCAATACGGTAAACATAACTACTAAATCGGAAGAGTCACATCGGTCGCAAGAGAGTGAAGTTATGTATGGTGTCCCTCAGGAAAGTGTTTTGGGACCACCCCTATTTACATTATATATTAATGACTGGTCTAAGTCCACAGTGCAGCCGATGAGCCTCTTTGCCGATGATAGTGTAGTGACAATTGAGTGTAAAAATAGAATGAAATATAAATATAACATTAATAATTCACTGCTATAATAGAATGGCTAAATAATAATAACTTAAAAATAAATTTGACTAAGACATCATGCATTTTAGTCAACGTTCCTTGACATTAACGAAGTTGATACAATAAAATTTTTAGGACTTAACATTGGCAAAAAGTTAAAATGGAAGGCACATATCGAGACTGTCAGTAGGAAAATAAGTACCTCAGCATATGCTCTGTATACACTCGCCGCAGTAGTTAGTGTTGATGCTATGCTCACCGCATACTACGGCCTAGTGGAGTCCATCTTAAGGTACGGCATCATCTTTTGTGGTAACTCAACTGATAGGGAACTAGTTTTCAAAACTCAAAAGAGGCGCCGAATGCACCTCTTTTGATGTTTAAGTCAATTTCAATTTGGTCGATGTTGCATACTCACGTCGCCGCGTCGGTGTGTAGAAAATAACCCCTGAGATTGCATATCTCGCGGTTGTGGAGGTTTTTAGCATTTAAAAAGCCTCGGCCTCCACACTTGCGCGGGATATACAACCTCATGACCGACGATCGTGGGTGATGCATTCGATATGCAGTCAGCAGAGTACGGACCCGCCTATCCAGGGCGTCGAGTTCCGTTTGAGTCCATTTGAGTATGCCGAAAGAGTACATCAATACTGGCATGACCCAACCGTTGAAGGCGCGCATCTTGTTTCCGCCCGAAAGAAGGCTATTGAATACCTTCTTCAGGCGGCCAAAGAAGCGTTCCTTCAACGATTGCTTCATGTCAGTAGTGCTGATACCTAACGCTTCCGACATACCCAAATATTTATAGGTTTCGTTTGGAGAGAGGGATCTCAGGTTTATGGAATCCACGAGTTGAATTCCTATGGATTCCACAATCTCCCCTAGCTTTACATGCATGACCGCACATTTGTCCACACCAAACTCCATCCTGATGGCGTTACTCAAAGTTTCAGTTACCTTCAGTAGCTCCATCAGCTGAAGATTGCTGGGGGCAAAGAGCTTCAGGTCATCCATGTGAAGGAGGTGAGATATAACCCCTGACTACCTCTCTTAAACCGATAGCCTAGCCCTGAATTCTCCAGCAGCATGCTTAGAGGATTCAGGGCTAGGCAAAACCAAAGTGGACTCAAACTATCGCCCTGGAATATACCTTGCTCGATCCTTACAAGTTCGCTATTCCTCTGGATATTTCGACATCCTGGATAGCGAAGGACTGTGCTCCATTGCCCCATACACGACATCAGGAAGGTGCGTAGAGTTGTATCTATTTTATACAATTCCAGCACCCTCATGAGCCATGTATGAGGCACCGAGTCATAGGCCTTCTTATAATCTATCCAACATGTCGACAGATTCTTTCGGGAACGCTAAACCTGTTGGCTAATGGCCATATCAATAAGGAGTAGCTCCTTAGTACCGCGGGACCCGTTCCTACATCCATTCTGAGAGACCGACATGATCGAATTATCGTCGACGTGTTTATTAATTTTAACTCTCAAATGGATGTAAGAACCTTATAGACCGTTGGCTACCAGACTTGTGGAGCAGATGGGTTATTCCTGTTGTAAGGAACTTGGGTAGCGAACCAGACTCCAAGGCTGCCTGGTACTGAGATGCCAAACGAGCGTGCAATCTTTGTAGCCACTTGATCCAGAAGTTGTGCAGCCCGTCCGGCCCTGGAGATTTCCAGTTCGGCAACGGACGGACTGCACGGGCTATATCTTGGGGGCTGATCGTGATAGCCCCCATTTCTTGTATTGGATCGCACGCTCGTTCGACCTCCCGAGTCCATTCACCTTCGGTGTGACTGACAGGCACCGACCAGATGCTGCGCCAGAATGAACACATAGCGTCATCATCCGGCAGGCGCGCATCAGTCACACCTTGGTCGGGTCGCTCCCAAGCCCGATAAACCCACCTTTCATTACTTTGGAATGTGCGATTCTGGGTGTATCGCTCCACTCTCCGCCTGTACCTACGAATACGATTTGCCCATGCAAACTCTTTTTGCTTCAGGAAGTCGATGCGCTCTGTGACACGCGATATATAGTCTCGGGGGCTGACATCAGTCCCTGAAAACGCCCGTCTCACAAAGCGCATGATGATGATTATTATTATAAACCAAAATTATCAAAATATCTCCTTAAACAAAATATCATGTTTTCAAGTTACGTCATTGTAATTTTGGTACAAGTCGGATCAATGACTTTAATTTTTTTGTTATCTGACGTTTTATTTTATAGAATTACTCTAGTTACCGGATACACATACGAAAGCAAGGAAATATAAAGATTGTAAAAAGGTCTTATGTCCAAGCACTAACAACAAAAACAACATCCTTATATACACTAATTTAATATCTGAGCCACAAAACAAACAATACAGATTCAGAGATACATTCACTCCGTTCATTCTGAATGAGTTACGAGCAACTTGAACGAAGGCATCAATCAGGGTTCCGCGCAATTATATGACTGCGAGAAGCAACATCAATAAATTGTAGGGTATCAGGGAACGAACGATTTATACGCGATTCTGCTCGTTACCGCTTGTTTTAGAGGTGAAGGAACATAGTCATAATAAATGGAGATATGAGTGATTTAAAGGACGCTGTGTGGAAATATTACGAGCGGTAAACTTTGATTTACAGACTTCTAGTGTACGGAATTAGTTTGTATCTACTTGTATGTTTGTTAGTTGCGCTTTACTTGTTTCATGCGACTGGTTGTTTACATTAAACTATTTCGTAACATTATTTTTAATCACTAAAACCGTTTCATCTAAAACTTTCTAACGATTTATCAGATTTCCTTGGGATCTCTAAGCTGACGCGAGGTTTAAAGAAACAGTCAACTACTAAATGATGTACCTTACCATGATTCATAAAAAATGGGTGCAATGACTGAACTTAAGGAACCCAAATAGTACATCCCATAATTTCTGCAACAACGAACCTGCAATTAAATATTGAAATAAAATTATTTCTGCAAAACAAACACCGATAAATAAATAGGTAATTATTACACAATGGCAAAGTAATTAAATCAGAAATAAATATTACGTTATTAATGTTAAAAAGTGCCAATAAATTAATAACTTTATTGCAGTTAATTTATTATAATGATGCATCGAGGCCTCGCCACCTCATTATTTTATTAAAGTTCATCGGAATTGATAATATTATAATACTGTACAAATATTTATAATTAAAACTACCTATTTAATGCACAAGGCATTATTTATTTATGTGTGTATCTGAAGAGAGGACAGCCTGACGAGCTTTACACCTACAGACGAGACTGGTCCACACCTTCCCAAAACCGGGAGGAAAGCCAAGAAGACCACTGCAGGACAATGGCTCCTTTTCTATGCCCTGCAGTAGAAAAACATTGGCTTAAAATAAATACTATTATTATTATGTACCTGCAGAAATTGGCAGTGTGTGCATGGCGTTTAAGAATGAAATAAGAAAAAGACGTGTTGCGGCGTCCTTAAATAACACGGATAAGGACAGGGAGTTGATGATAATATATCTGGAGAAATGCTTATCGCTGTTTTTCACAAACCGCTTTTTTTTCATAGCCTATATGGTCCAGAATTATTCTACGACACGCACATGTTCGCGAATCAGTACTGTTTTTATTGAACAGAGGTTGAGTCTTCCACTTTTTAAGCACGAACTGGCGAAGATTGAAACCTAGAAACAATAATTATTGGCTATTATAAGAAGTTTGATCAATACAATACTTAGAGGTATCCCTAACATTCATATATATACTGTCCGACATGCTCTTCCTCTCAATTTGAAAACATCAAAAAAACATCACCTAAACCTGAACACCACACTGATACCCAATAGGTCATAAACCCACTTGACTCCACAATTGGAGCACCACATTGACCCATTAACACACAGAGGTAACCGTCATCAACAGCGTATGAAACTCAACAGATCGTTCATAGAAAATCTATTGTCTCAATTGGTATTGACTGCGACATCGCTGGCTAGTTATTCACGTGTTGCGCAATTACTCATGGGAACATGGAACTAGGAAGAAGACTAAAACAGTTGTTTGCACCTAATGTGGATTGTATTTGTAAAGTGCATGCGGGTATGAAGAAAACCGCGGATAGGCTTGTTTCGACTCTTATCCCATTTCCTCTCCCACGCGGTACCATAGGAGTAAGCGAGACAGCCGTACGACAGCTTCGTACGTCCGAGACTGGCAGACGTCAAGATTGGGCTGAGAGACAGGATGACAGACGTCAAACCAGCAACTATATAGCCTGCGACACCTGCTCGACCCATCTTTCTTCAAATCGTGTCGAATCAAGAGCTCTTGCATCCATGCTGGTGCTATCTTCTGCCACCGTCATCTCAATTATCACCTCATTTCTACTCATATCTTCTTTATAAGGATCTAACTACTGGCTTGGAACCGGCGAGCTGTTGATTGTCTGCCCATTCAAAGAAAATGTAATGGAAATGTAGTAAAAAAAGTTAATAAAACAAAAAAACCCGTCTGCTTAAGCAAATTAAAAAGATGTAAAACAGAAGAAAATCATGCTGTGCAGTCGGCAGATACATATTCGCGAGCTGGCTGACCATAACTATAAATATCCTCCAACTGCACAGCATGATTTTTTGAAACGTAAGAAATTATGCTTCTTGAGTTTCGATTTGAATCAAATAGGATCAAGGATTTCATACTATCTTCCTTTGTATGTAAGGAAACTAGTATAAGATGCAAAATGTTGGGTCTGCTCGCGTCGTTTTTCAAACATTTTAAATAGTGGGCCTTGACAAGAATAGTAGTTTGTATGCTCATAATTTTCTATTATAACATCAATAAAACTTCAAGCAAGAACAAATAAATTTTCCATGACCAGTTTTGCCCTTTTTCCCCTCACTTAGAAATAGCATCTTCAAAGGTTCCGATTAGAGATTGGACATAATTTACCCACAATCTCAATGCAAATGACCACGCCAGACAGTATGAAATAAATACTAGTGGTATTTACACAATACTTGTACTCGTAAGTCGACATTTCAACAAAAGTTAGCAAAAGGCAAACATTGGATGACTTGACAGCTTGTCACTAGTGTATGAATAACTAATGTGATCTTTGATCTAACACGCTGTTGCTGTCATTGGCTAGTTAGGAAACTACGGACGGAATTAATTAGTAATTCTAATCAGATATTTGTTTTATGTTTCAGCTGGAAATAAAATATAAAATGAGGTGGTGTCTGGTAGTGTTAAAATGGAAAACTGGAAAAAGAGGTGGCATAGTCTGGTACTCGGTGACTATACTACGCAAATTAGATGCGATCTCCGATGAAACTCACCCCCTTGTCTTCCTTGCAACATTGACAACCAATAACAACGTTTCATTATTTTTATGGACAACACGGATAGATACTTAAAACAGAAAATTTGATAATTCAAATTTGTAATTATCAAGTTAAAACTGAATAGTTCGACTTTGACAAAGAGAAAAGCGAGGAAATTTGACTATAAGGTCTGCAGCAATTTTAACGACCCAATACCGTTTTATTTGAAATATCTCTAATTGTTTACTTATGTTTAACAATGAACAACAATAACTAAGATAAGAATTATTTTCTATTTATACCCAAAATCGAAATCTACTCATCAAACGAAAAACAATTACTTCCTTTCATAGCTCCGCGCTATCTATTGACAGTTCACAATAAAATGTCGTAAATCAAGATGGCGACCAACATGGCTGCTGACAGTTATCGCGTGTACGCCCGAACATTAAACTCATTGATATTTATTACTCAATCGTTGCGTTCTAGCGAACAATATGATTTATTGTTAATAGATTCCACGTTTATTGTTAGTTTTATTTGTTTTGTTATTTTATGTATTGATTTGTTAATTGTGTATGTTTGTTATCGGTTCCGTGTTGGCCGTTCTAGTTTTGTGCTGGTATTCCGGTTTAATCATAATAAAGTTAGTTCCTTGTGGTCTCTGGTTACAAATAGGGTAACAACTTTAGTACCAGTCTCTTTCTTGTGTACGAGTGTTACCACTTCGTTTTTGTTAAGATTCCGCTTGACCACTTCCACATCTTGGATTTTCGATTTAGTCTTACATTTTATAAGTATCTAAGTACTTTTTGCCGAGACCATGGCAAGAAAACCTAGACCAAACAGCGATAACGATTGTCAAAAATATATACATTTTCAATTTCGTTTTCATGTAGTTATGCTGTTTTTAGCCTATACGTACTCTATGTAATAGTATAAAACTTGAAATATGTAAGTGCTGTGCACACCTGTAAGTGAAAAATTCACTCTAGATTGTAAATTTAATTTGTTGCAGTACTCCAATTAATGTGTTAGTGAATAAGTCGTTGGAGTGCCATAATTAAATAAATACAATATTTTTTTTACAGTGACACGCGCAACTAGAATATCATGTGGGCTAGCCTAAAAAAATTGGATCTTTGATAATCACTTTGACTGATTGAATGTAACTGTTTGTCAAATCGTGATCCAATCGCCAAGAATGGTCGTTTGAGAGTAGTAGCCAAATGCCCAACATGCGCTAGATTCAACAGAATATCGCTGCAATAACTATTCCACAAAGCGTCTAGGTATTGACACTTCACCAAGAAAATAGCAACGCACACTTATTCTCTCCTAAATCAATAACTGAAGTACATCCACACGGAGAACTCCTCAGTCCTCAGCGAGTCATAACATAATGCAATTCAAACAACAGTGTCGTCACGGAGCGTAAAGGGCGTTTATTTAACTTATTGTTATGGCGACATATAAACACGTGTGGGGTTGGGTCACAATGGAGGCAGAGAGCGGGGATGTTAGATTAATTTATTTATTAGTTATAGAGGGTTATTTCACTAGCAGAGGGAAAGCAACCAGCTGGTAAAAGAAAAGACGAATGAAACTAAAGTGAAATTTGATGAGACTGGCAGACTCCATGCGCGTCCGTGGAGTAGAGGCACAAGCCAAAGGAGACATAAATACTCAGTAGTGTAGATAAACTGCTTGCGAAAATCATCACTGTGGCTTTTTAGGAACTGCTATGCTGCTCAAACCAGACACTGCGGGTTACAATAGGTCTGTCATGATCTTTACCGGTACACAGCAACCCTAACCTAACCCACATTACATAATAGCTTATACCCCAAATTCTAAATTCACAAACGAGCAATCATTAAGCCGGTCCGTGGCCCAAATTCACCGCCACCAAAAACCATTAACAGAAAAAGGATAACAGTAAAAAAATGAAAATTATTTCGCAAATAACAGACACACCGCTCCCACAAAATGCGAATTGCTACCCCTCTTAAAATATACCGTGTAATGGCTCCGCTGTAAAAGTCAATACACAAGAGTTGAGTGGTCATAAGATTTTATGCGACCCATTACCCCCGAGTAAGCGGCGCGTAAATTCTTATAACTCGAGTAAGTATTCAAAATATGAAAGACGCCGAGCGAGACGGCCGTTCCGACGTAGCCGTTTGAGATACCGGAATGCGCCAGTGTGAAAGGCCCGTATTGTGTGTTAGTTTAGATAGGGAATGTTTAGTGCTTAATGTGTTGTACAGAAGGATGTTTTCTTGAGAATTTGTTTGGATAAATGTTGTAGGAATGGTTGTAAAATGTACGTTGTGAGGCGTGTAGGGTTTGAATAGGAATGAGCAGAACTGAGAGGTACTAGCCTAGTATGTTCTTCCGTGAAAAGTACTGTTTAGTGATAGTGCACCAGCGTGCTTAGACAGACTTCAAGATTTGACCAATAAGAGCTCATATTTAGATTATCGACGTTACCATCCCATTAGTCCTTAAACAAATGAAAAGCTGGTGGAGGTCGCTACAAAACCGGCCAAGGCTTTACAAACACCACCAAAATTAGGACACCCGTCATTTACTAAAATATAAAGAAAATTTTCAACAAAATTTCGACCTTTCCTCAAATTACTCGCCAACTCTTCTCCCAACCATCAACCAAACAAAAAATAGTCCAATCTCTAATGAAATTAACACCATCCAACTGACAGGACGCACACTGTCCCGCGAAAAAAAACGAGTAAAATAATATTGGTACCGGTGCAGCCGCTTGCTCGCAAATTGCCCGGTGAACGCCGACCTGTCAGTTGTCAGTTGTCAACGCTGTCACTGCTGTCAGGTTGTCAGAGCCGTCAGACAGCCAACACCCAGTGGAAGCCGTCACCGCGGATTTACATAAAAGAGGTAAGTGACAATTAAAAAAGCTTGTCGTGTAGTGTGTCGGTAATTTTAATTTGAATTCTGTTGTGTCATTTCCCGTTGGTGAGAGTGTTGGTTTACATGTGGAGTGGGTAAGTAATGGCTTGAAATACTGGATTAAAGAAATAGTAGGTATTGATGAGAAAGGTGAGAACGCTGATGGACTGAAATCGGTTGCAGCAGTGTTTATCTGGTTAACGGTTAACCAATGTTTTATAAAGATAACGATTCTCCCGTCAAACAGCACCCTAATTGTAAGTTAAAAAATAGCGCACAGAATGCTTTCTTTATATGAATTGCTTCATAAATTAAAAAATCCGTCTACTCGACAACGTAAAACAGGCAATGAATATTGCTGAAATACCAAAATAAAAGAGAAGGAGTGTGCTTCGTGCTGTTAAATTGGATACGAATTTAGGGTGCTGCAATTGACTGAAAACGACTGCAGCAGTTTTTATTTGACTAGCCAAGGTTTTATATAGTTAACGATCTGTATAAGCATTAGTTCATCAAAAGGACAGTACTTTGGGCGAGTTTTGAAAAGATAATACCATTAAGCTGGTCATTAATCAAATGGAAGTTGCTCTTCAAATTGTAACAAAAAAAATCAACTAGAAGATAAATTATGCAGTTGGGTAAAAACACAAAAAAAGCATAGTCTAGGCGATACCCTTAAAAGCAACATTATTCAAAACAGAGAACCACATAACAACCACTCACAAATGAGTAACGATAGCATAAAAAGAATTAACCCCCCACTCACCATAAAAGAGCGTATATTGAATATTACAGTGTACATAAAATTTATCAGGCCGCCTCCATTTCTTAGCCATAAACGCGGCGTGGTATCCTATCGCGATGATAGTCTATTAATACCGCTGATACCGCGACGTTAATGTAACCCGGTATTAACCCCAGCGTGCCAACCCTGTAAGGGGTAGCATACATGGACCACTTTCTAACGACATTGGCTGGAATGGCATTATCTGTGGAGAGTGGGAAATTAGTATCAAATTCCATCATAGCATCATAGCATAGCATATTAGGACTCATTGCAGTTGGGTTTGACGACAGTCGCAATGAGTGGTACTCGTAAATGTTAAGAAGTGGAATGCAACTTACATTCATGGCTCATATGACGTCTGCCTTTTGCCCACAATTTTACATCCATGACCTACAGGAACCGTGCATTTTCCGGGATAAAAAGTTCTCCATGTCACTTATAGGTACTTTTTATCAGTGAATGAATTTTCGTAAACGGATCACGGAAACTTGGAAATTTTCTCCAACAATCAAATAATTTAGGAGAACCAAAGTTACCGACACAACCCGAAGAATTGCGAAACTTAAATAGCAGTGGGCAGGGCACATTGCTCGCAGAATAGATGGCCGATGGGGCCGAAAAGTTCTGGAATGGCGACCGCTAACCGGAAGGCGATGCGTTGGAAAGCCTCCCACTAGGTGGACCGATGACCTGGTTAAGGTTGCGGGAAGGCGCTGGATCCGAAACGCACGGGATCGGTCAATGTAGCGACGCCTGGGGGAGGCCTATGTCCAGCAGTGGACGTCTTTTTGCTGAAATGATGATCAAATAATTTTACCTCTTTTAATACTACTTTATGCAAGCAGAGAACTGCTTGAAAACGATCTATTTTAGGAATCGCTATGATTGGTTTGTGATACGAGTATATCAACTTCAAACTGCGCTCCGTCTTGTAAATTCGTCTATTGTTGCAACAAACATGGTAAGTGGTCCGTGTGTATCAACCCTAACACCGCCACTTACGACTTTACGCTGGGAACGGGTGCACTGTAATTGTTTAGGGTTACTTTATGTTATGACCGTAATAAGTTTGGCCGATTTAATAATAAGGGGTTATGAAGTGGCTTGTTTCTGGCTGGGAGTGAGATTAGAATAGAGATGCCTTTATTTTGATTGTGGAGTCTGAATGCTCTTGGTTCTTTAGAAAGGGTGCTGACAGGGTTTACATTTTATAGGCAAATATATAAAGAATAAAAAGAGTTGAGAAGGTGCAGATTGCTGAGAGAATACCCCGAAAAGTTTCAGATAGGAGGCCTTTTCAGATTTCCAAACAAACAAAAAGTTTAGTCAAAGCTGTGACCGACTAAAGAATTTTATTAGCCTATATTACGCGGGCTATAATAAAGAATCGATTGACATCTTATTCATCAAAATCGGATGAATAGTTTAGGCACTACGGAGGAACATACGTAAATACGCCAATACGTCTATACATATATAGACTGCAAAAATCGTAACCCTTCTTTTTGGCGTCGCCGTAGTTGGGTAAAAAGACTTGACAAAATTTAAATACTTTTTAAATTTACTTCTAGGTACGCTTTGCTTCGCTGTCAACCACATCATCGCTTACCATCAGGCGAGATAGTGGTTAAAAGCGAGCCTATCATTAAATTAAATAAAAAATGTAGCTGGTCAGCTACTTTTTTTTTTTAGTTTCTTACGTTGTTGCTTTTCAGTAAACAAGAAGTACTTTTCTACCTACATTAAGAGATCCTTCAAAAAAGCAGTCTTCACTTTACGAGTTTCCGAGGAGCAAACCGAGCCCGCCACTCGTTTCTGCCCAATTCAGTGGAAACATAACAGTTTTCCTTTTCTGTGAATATCGAATAAAAATTGAGTGGCGCACCGTGGGCCAGCATGACTGACTTATTGGGCCCCGTACTGCCGGGAACTTAGAGATTTTTATTTTGGTCATCGTTTGTAAATTATCCTATATTGGTGATGGTTTAGTTAGTTGAATATTATAGACGACTTGCTTCTGCCAGCGGCTTCGCCCGCGTGACATGGATATATTGTAAAACCAAACCATTTTTTTTAAAGAGTAACCGTGGAGTTTCTTGCCGGTTCTTCTCCATAGGAAACGACCAAACCGTGCGCCTTTTGTCGACGTTTTATAAGTGCCATGTAGGCCTATGTGAAATAAAAAAAATGATTTTGATTTTGAAAAGTGTTTTATCATCCAAAGGGAACATTATACCGGGATAAATTATCCTATGTGCTATTCCAGACTATAATCATCTCTGTACCAAATTTCATCCAGATGCGATTAGCTGTTCTGGCGTGATTGAGTAGCAAACATACATCCAAACTTTCGCATTTATAATATTAGTTAGATTAGAGTCAGACGAGGAAAAGTAAATGTATTTTAAAGTACCAGTGGGTGGGTGCCAGAGGACGGGCGCCATCACCGAGAAAGGCCTAGGAAACGCTGGTGTGACGATCTAGAGGCGTTTAATTATAGATTGGTCAGAGAAGGTAATACACTAGGAAGAGAGGAAGGCTTTGGAGCTAATTATTTTTAAATACGTTAAAGAAAAAGTACTTTATAAATTGGTTACAAACATAGGTATGTTGATTATCGATAGGAATCGGCTCAAGCACAAAATAAAGAGCGTAAATACAATAAGATGATGAGGCGATCAGTTTTCTTGTCTAGTTGAGGTAAACACAGCTCCATCCACAGCCAAGATATATATAAAAAAAGATTTCCAACATTAATTACACCAATTTTCCTTAGATCTCCATCACCACTCTATTGTTTACCTCAACTCTGCCTATATTTACCAGCCATAAAGAAAAAGTTCTTCATAAAATAGTTAAAAGAAAACTACCCTACATTACTACAACCCGGAAAATTGAGCGAACCCCGCGAGAATAACCAAACATTTTATTTCCTCCCCGACAGATGGCATTGCTGTTCTTTTAAATATTTAATTTCTAATTTCAGGCGAGTAAAGTCGCGGATAACAGCTAGTTTTACATAAATTATACGAACAAATCTTCGTCAAGGGTATGAAAAAAAGGAAAGGTAGAAAAACAATGGAATGCTGCTTTTTAGCCCACATTATATTGGACGTGAAATGTGTGTTTTGAGTTACCCCATACAAAAAGCTTTCCTTGATATTGTTTTCTTAGGGTCGCACAGAGTATCCTGCATAGCTATTGAAAAATACTTGACTCTGGTTATTTGGTTGCACATTTGATTTCTCTAACTGCAAAAGTCCGTTGTCCAACAGTGGTAAGCAGAAACAACAGACCGCCACGTGCTACGATCCTGATATACTCCATGTGCTTTTGATTCAGGACTTCAGGTCATAATATACTCGTAGATACGCAGGCTGGTTATGAGTACCTGACCTTTCTGAAGAGCACCACAAATGACCCGAATCTTTTCAAATTTAGAGTGAACAGGCTTCTTCTGAGTAAGCTCACTCCATCGTCAACTTTGTCTCTGTCACCTCTGACCTAGACTAAAGTCAAGAGAAAACCCAACTGAAATAAAAACATAAATTAAAAAAATACAGTCAAACGGGGTAAATAGGAACGCATGGGTGCATAGCAACAAAACTTTGAAGGGAATTTTCACGTTATTCGGAAATTGTTTGTAGCATTTTAGTAGGTACTCCAATATATTAAATAATATTTAAATAAAACGATGCTTTGTTTGAAACAAATAAAGTGGTATCACAGTTAAAATTTCCTTCAAAAGTTTTGTTTCTATTCACCCCGTTTGACGGTAGGTCACCAATTCCTTTTCATGAAAAACCTATACTCCGAGTATCTATACAGTAGGCATATATGCTGAATTCTGCGTTTAATAAAAATCCAAACTGAACTAAACAATATCCAGTTAACCCTAAACGCGCTAACATTCATTACAATCATAACGATAAAACTTGTCGCTTTATTACAACGTATCGTAGCCAAATAAAGCAATAAAAGAAAATAACGTGAAGTGAACTAAGTAATTTCTATGTCGTTAATAAATAAGTTTTCTAACCGAGCTAGCAATAAAATTATACATGAATGTATTAGATGTTTATCAACTTGCACTGAGGGAATAAGGTCAATATGACGTTCTCAGGCGATGGGACTCGACTTATGGCCGTTTACGTACTGCTATAATTTTCAAATATAATGCTTAGCCTTTATCAGGTACGTCACGGGTTAGATTGATAATGTAGTTCGTATCATGATTGGTGTGCTTTGATATTTGCCCAATAATTGGTCTTGGTCTTGAATATGAAACAAACTGCCACCTTCTTCTTTTCTGTGAGGATGTGGCCACATCCAGTATCAGAGTTCATTAAACCGCCTCTGGGAACCCCACAGGCCTCTGACTTGGCTATTTCAGACTTACATTAACTATGTAAGTCCAGGTTTCCTCACGATGGGGTGCTTGGACAGGAAACCTCCCCGTGTGCCCGTGGGCTGGAGTTCCCTTTTGGATGCGTCCGGGGGGAAGACCAGTCTCCGGGACGGTGCACCCTGGGGTACGGGCAATGACTCCCCATTAGGTACTATGTGCCTAAGGGGTCTCATTGTCCGTATGCCAATATCCTGTCAGAGAGGTTGGAGGTCGGCAGAACGCTCCAACGTGTGTCCCTCTGCGCTCTAAGCAGAGACGCACAGCGGCGGAGTAAGAGCGGGCTCTTGCAATATGGGGCAATATGGAGTCGTGGTGGCCACCATATTGCCATAATCTTATCACAAAAGGTTGAGTGTTTAGAAACTCAATCTCTTGTTGAAACAGCTGATAGAAACACGCTCCTCTTACCCCTTTGCTCTTTGATGTATACCTTCTACATAAAGCTTAGTTTACTCTCTCTTTAATCAGTTCTTTTTTCTGAAAGTTTTGTTAATCGAGGGTTTAATTTTAATGAACCTCACAGCGAAAACAGTGGTAAATATCAACAACTACTCCAGACAAGTATTGTTAAAGTCTTGCCCTGCAATAGCACAGAACAGGCTGCAAATAATAAGTAATTAAGTGTTTTAATTTGAAACGAAACTTCAAAATCTCTGGATAAAAAGACCATTTCGGTAGGTACAGTAAAACATTTCGTAAATTGTACACGCAGAACGTTACTTGTTTAGCGATAGCGCACTGGGTCCTGTTTGACAGCACTGACCAACGGCTCGTTATAATTAGCCTATATATTATTTGCCCATAAATGTTTGGTGACGAATGTAGGCCGACTCTTCATGATAACAAAATGTGGTAAATGTTGTCAACGAATTTAAATTTGGTACAGGCTTTCTTTATTTTTTATTTCTTATGTTCAGATCTATCGAAATCTATCAGTAGGTAAATGTACCAACAAAAAACTAAGTTACTTTTTTTGTAAAATATCTAGTATTCCTTAGTAGTCATTGTTTAACTTCGACAAAACACACAGGAAGAAATAATACTTTCAGGGATTGGCTACTGTCTGCTGCACTGCCATCCCTGATAATATTATAGTTTTCAATCCTAAAACATAAAAAAGCCCGACCCCCCAGCAACACTAAAAACCCAGTGCACCACACTCAAAATCTCTGGACAAAAAGTCCACAACATCGATACAGTAAAACATTTCGTAAATTGTACACGCAGAACGTCACTTGTTCAGCGACAGCGCACTGGGTCCTGATTGACAGCGCTGACCACCGCCGGCTGATTAATGTCCGCACATTGATTGCATACGAAAACGCAGTTTTTTATTGACATTTGTTTGTGGGGGAATTGTGGATGTGCAATTCGTGGTGAGGTTTGGGCAGGCTGTGTGTCAGGAGAAGAAATTGTAAGTGAAATTTGAGAAAACTTGTTCATTTATTTGCCATGCTGAACGCTGAACTAGTTTTGACTTGAATACCCCTGAATACCATATAGATGTGCTTTATTTAGCTTAGACAGCATAACTACACAGAAATTAGTCCCTGTAGTAGCTACTTGAGCAGGTGATTTCTGCTTTATCTAGTATCATCATCATCATTTCAGTCGACAGACGTCCACTGCTGAACATAGGCACGGGGGAAATTCTCTTTCTTAGCGCTAACGCTAAGAAAGAAAATTTGGTTCAAATAAATCTCACTAGATGGCACGATATGCACCTGGCTGTTATTGAATGTGTGTAAAATTAACATTTTCTGGAATTGAACATAAAACTTGTATTTCTTGTTTAATCATCATCACATCACATCATCAGCCTATTAATGTTCCCACTGCTGGGACACAGGCCTCCTATCTGTGAGAGGGAATGGGCCGTAATCCACCACGCGGGCCCAGTGCGGGTTGGTGGATGTCACACTTCGAATTTTTGGTTCTAGGACATGCCGGTTTCCTCACGATGTTTTCCTTCACCGTTTTGAGAGCAGTGGTGATGAAATAATTTACACAAAGTAAAGCGCCTGCCTGGGCTCGAACCCACGACCTACAACTTGTAAGTCACGGCCGATACCACTGGGCCACCACTGCGCTTGTTTAATCAACTCTCCTAAATACAAAATTATTGAATATAAGGCTCTTAATTCACATTTAAAAGATTATTTGAACGGATCATTTAAAATTGATGGCAACAAATGGCGCGTTTTTAAATTACTGAGGCATTCCACTCGATTGTTTAAATTTGCATTTTGGTGCAAAGAAACTGTAAAAACGTACAAAAAAAATACTAATAAACCAACCTTCACTATTTAAAGAAAATATATTCACAAACCGATTAAACCCTATTACTATCAAGTTGCTGTTAACACTATCTATCTATTGCCGTGGAATGGAACCAAACACGATTGATGGACAAAAAAATAATCAGTTTAATCACACGAAAAACGCTAGTCACGTCGGCAATTTTTTTTGTATGGGATGAGGCATCTGTATGCTAGTATTATATTATCTATGACATAGGCTTCCCCAAATTGTCACCACATTGACCTGTCCTGTACGTCTCACATCTTAGTGCATATGTTATTTAGTATGAAAGGTTTGTATCAAAGCTCACCATCTTCTCATCATTTTCACCTTTATTCTTCTGACACGCAATACAATAACTCATCAATACTGATTTCAAACAGATGCATTTCAAAACTCGAAATTAAATCACAAAACACACCTCAAACTTAAACCGAATGTAATCCTCACTTCTAAGAACGAATCAAAAACATGACTTAGCTACTTGCCCACAAAAATAACACTTTGGACAGTCATTCAACAGTGGGACATTATTCAAGCCCACTAATCCTTCGAACTTGCGTCCTATAGCTAGAGTGCCACTATCTGACAAATGGCCGATTTTAGGATTTTGATACCATCGTAATCAGCAAAAGATTATATTTCGATCTGTCTAAGCAGTAATTTTCTACTATCAGTAGCTTCCGGATAAAAATAAAACCCGTCCCAATATTCTTATGTTTAGAAACCTATTTTTTTAGTAAGTTTAAGTCATTGATTCGATTTAAACTAACAATGTGACTATTCGAAAGTTCGTGATTAGATTTATTTTTTGAGACCGGCAACTCTCGCATATGATTTATAGTTGATAAACTGCATCGATTTTTTGTTTCTCGTCTTAAACACAAATTATCCAAAAGCCTAGATGACATTTCACGTGATCCAAGGACTGGATTTTACCTTGGTCAGAGGATAAGCATTGCCATACATTGTGGCAATGCTGCCACGACAACGGTTTGGAGGAGTTTTTCGACGCCATATTTTACATTAGTTTATTTTTAAACTTTGTTTATTCTATGTGTATATTTTTATCCACGTAAATAAATGAAACTCATAATTTGATTTTGTCAGTTAGCGGTACTCTAGTGGACGGCAGCGTTGCTCTGACGGCCTGAAGGTCTATGGAGGTCTGTGGCAGGCGGGCAGGCGTCATTTTTCATTCTTTGTGTAAACGTCACTCAGCACGCCCTTTTACAGATAGGCACATAAATTATTTACTATTTGCAGCCTGATTTGTATGAACTGCTGAGCTTTTGTCACTGATGTGTTTCTTGTTGTTGGTTTTTAGAATTTAGATGGTGTTAAATTTCGCCTTTTCCTTTAGCTGCTTATATTATATGTATATCCACATTCCATACTAATATTATAAAAGCGAAAGTGACTCTGCCTATCCTATTATCTTTTCACAATTAAAACGCTGAACCGATTTAGATGAAATTTGGTATGGAGATAATTTGAGACCCATCGACGATAGTTTAGTGTGTTCTCTTTGGGATGGCAAAACAATTTTTACGCGGGTGAAACCGCGGGCAGAAACTAGACTTGTTTATAATTTGACTGAATAACTGATTTTATCTAAAACAAAAACGACAAGGAAACAGAAAAATATTAATTGTAGAATCTTGTACCTTTTGTAAAAGACATGGTATAAGAAATAGAAATTGCAAACCTTATAGCTAGTCAAATAGTAGAATTTGTTAAGACTATACTTAAGCTACATTAATAAATTATCTTCACAATATTATCAAGAGTTGATGTACGCGTTTGCACTTTAAATACCAATATTTCAAGCCACGTCAGTCAAGTCTACAGTCGAGAAAAACAATACGACTATAAGTTTTACTTTTTATTTTACTGTTTATTTAAAAGCACTACTAAAATATTCTCCGAACGAACAAAAACTCGCACATATGTTTTGTAAAGCTGAAAGCAGATAAACTTTTACAACCTAGTTTCCTATAAAAATCACATGCAAATGTATACTATGTAGTAAAAACACAATTTTTTGCTTGATAAAATTTTATGGTCAATGGGAACTTGGCGCCGGCGTTATGTCAAGCATCGGGTTGCTGACAAATTGCAAGATTTTTTTTCAATAATTTTTGGGCAAGAGCTATCGTCACCTGCCCACTGGGGTGCCCAATGGACAGCAAGAACTGTTTGTCAAAGTAAAGATTTATTCAGACCAGTTTTTTACTTGCAATTTTTGCCAGCTGCCCAATGTGTATCCTGGAAGATAAGTGTTTCAGATGAAGAAAAAAAACTTCACAACGATTGGAAGGAAGTAATAAATATTATATGCCGATGGGCTTGCGCTTAACTAAATTATTGCACAAGTGCTTGACAGAAATTAATATTCCTTTTTGCTTGTTGATAGTGCCGGATAAGGACAATACACATGATTCAATGAATTTTGTTTTCAAGCGTTTGTTGATATTAATGAAAAACTAGAACTGCCAAACTTTAAGGAGTGCCGTAAGGTACGATCTTGGGTCCACTTTCGTTTTGCTTTGAGATCAATTCACCGGAAACAATATGGAAACTAAGATAACATGACTCTATCACACTAAACTTCAATCTTGTTGCATCCTGTCATTGCCATTCTGCATCCACGTTAAGAACATTAAAAGATTACGCCATATTTACGAGCCACAGCTTTGAAAGCTTGATACTAGACAAACATGAGTGACGCGTGATGAATCTCGGTTTCCTTTGGATTACCAACATTTGAAGACACCTTACCACATATGTGCAGACTAGATGGACATTAAGAGGGGGTAATAAGGGTGAAATTTGCGTGGCTAAGGGTGTTGTATGTTGGTCCTGCGGTGTTAGTTTTGCGTACAAAGGCGCAATTTGTGCGGTAGTTAGAGGGACCGATGCGATATTTCAGTTGGCTGTTTGTTCAGGCCGTTTGTTGCTTGTTAGCGGGTTCAGGATGCGACGGTTTTGGGTGTTAACTTGTTGTTTTGACAAGCCCAAGTTTGACTTAGAATTTTATGTGGGATTTCGGGGGATTGTGGTCGGTAAATATGGTGCTAAACGTCGGATGGTAAACACAAATAATGTTTTAGCGTTTAAGACTCAATTTACAAAGAAATTGACCGTCTACGAGATTCTAAATATATTTTTGGTATTGATAATAATAATATGTGAATATTTTGATAATCTAGGAACTTCTAAAGCATAAATGAATCCTGATGTATTATACAAATTAAACATTAGTACCATAAAAACTTTTCGACATTTAACTATCTCAAATCTTAGATTGAATCATCAGGGTATTTAAAAGCTTAACTTTAAATTGCAATGCGAATTAAACACATGACTAAAAACTGGTTCAAAAGCCAAGTGCCTTCAAAACTAAAGTGGTTTCTTCCTTTGCTTGAGGAAGTAATAAATTTCACGCTGCGATGCTCTTGCGCACGCAAAGTCAATGTTTGTCCAATGTGTCATTTTATGGGCATTTTATGGCGGAAACGTGCAAAAAATGCCATAGATAGACACATTATGGTGTCGTGTTTTAGTGTACCTTTTTGCGTGTAAATGTGGTAATTCTTTCCCTTATCGTGGGCCGTTTTATGAGGACATGAAAAGTGTTTTTGTGTTATAATTTTAGTATGCATATTAATTATTGTGTTGTTGGTTGGTAAGTAGATGTAGGGTTGATTAAACAGTACTATAGCTTTTGTTTCCAGAACAGTTATGAATTTATTACGAACTTGTTTTATTTTGCACTTTAAGTTACTTGCATTTTTCTTTTTTTTTGCACGTAAAAAGTACACAAAGCAAGCTGCGTGATACAATTATTATCACACATCTAATTTTAGCTGAACTAACTTTAGTTTTTGTCACAATGTTCACCACACTGGCGTTTCAAGCGTATTGAGGTTTCTGCGTACTACCATATCGTACTAACAGATAAACCCTTTATCAAAAGTTATGTATTAGTTAGTCTCTTTAATACAAAGGTCTGAAAAATGCTTTACTACTTTTGATTCCTGTTCTTTCCATGTAATACCTACTACGGGTATATTTCCTCATCATCAGTATTATAATGTTCCCACTGCTGGGACACAGGCATCCTATTTATGAGAGAGGTAAAGTGCCTTAATCCACCACCCGGGCCAAGTGCAGGCTGGTGAATGTCACATGAATTCGAATTTTTGGTTCTAGGACATGCCGGTTTCCTCACGTAGTTTTCCTTCACATGAAATAATTTACACAAAGTAAAGCGCCTGCCTGTGTTCATACTCACGACCTACGAAACGTAAGTCGGGGCCTTTGCCACTGGGCCACCACTGTTCTTGGTGGTATATTTCCTACCAGTTAACATTTGGGTTCAAAGGAGTACATTGTGATGGGTGTAGCGTAAAACAAGAGAAAGTCAATGTAACATAAAACCACGGCCAAATTCCACAAAGGGTAAGGCAAAGGTGGACTTTTAGTACACCCTCATTTCGCAGCAGCCTGGAGTCTGGACTTGTACTCGGTTTGTGACCAGGCTCACCCCCTTAAAAAGTCAATGTAAATATGTTATCTCTCTGTATATAATTTCCAGTCCATAACCCAGCCACAGCTCCGTTCATCTGCGATAGTAACGCGCGAACCGTTTAATTCCCGCCGCGCCGTCGATCCACACCGCTAAGAGCGGAAGCCGTCGTGAATAAATCAGGGTTAAGTCTTCCCGCGGGATGAGGTGTACAGCAGAAACATTTAGCACTTGTCTTAATTTTTTGTGTTGCTTTTTGTTTTAGGGTTTTGAAGGGCAGTGAATACTTGTTGCGCAATCCCATGAGAATGAGACCTTACAGCATTTTATGGTAGCGCAAAGGCGATGCCTTTTCAAAATAAAAAAAATCAGTTAAAACTATCAGAGGACCTCAAGGGTCAATGCACAATTTTTCCAAAGCTTTAATAATAGCCAAGTATTTAATAATTTACCAGAATAAAACATTAGGTCACTGAAAATTCTAACTTGAATATTTTTCGAAATTTTTTACATTTTATTTTCAGAAAACTCTAATTCTGTTGATGAACTACTACATATCATCTGTATTATGCAAACTTGTCTAAAGAAAACTAACAAATCCTATCAAATGAAAATTTACGTCCCTACACTGTCCGTCTTGGAAATCAGCAGTCTAATTGCGTAAGTGAATTCGGCAAGGCAAAGAGTTTGTGCCGCCTTCAATCGACCAATCACATAAACGTAAATCCACATCGCATCTTTCATCTCGCATATGATCGGTTGATTGATGGCGTCAAAACGCTTTGCGTTGCCGAATTCACTTACACAATAAGGCTGCTGAAAAGGTAATCCCTGACCAATAGGATCCTCCTATCTTAAACTTTCAGATATATTTTTGGTGTTCTCCCAGCATGCCCCATTTACTTAGCTATATTTGTTTTATTGGGACAATCCCACCGCACTATTCCCAAACCACTGCAACGCCTGTATGCCAGAATCAACAGTGGCGACCACCAGAAAAGTGCCGAGGCAATGAAGCTCGACGAAGTCCCGGAGAATTAATTTAACTGTCTTGGATCCCGCAACGAAATTAATCAGAAAAGAATAACGGAGGAGTAGGAAAAAAAAAACCACTTCCCTCCATATCAAGCAGGAGACTGAACAAACAAGGGCAATAGGCACAAAGGGTCGTTTACAACTGGGATAAGCCCAGTTGCCTAGCACCACGGATAAAAATTAGCATTAATATTAATGGGTCCTAACATTGTGAGCTGCTTGCTATATTTGTTTCTAATAATAGGTATGGCAAAAACGCACAATTTACTTAGCTATTAGGTTTTCGCCATCCATATTATTGCTCTAAAATCATGCCAGCGCCCCCTCTAAAGACAAACTAAAGCAGAGACAACCCATAAAACAGCTGACAAAACCAATAATTGAATCAACAAACGTCACCAAAGAATCCTTCAGCACCCACATATTCAGAACAAAATTCAGTTGTCAATAAGCAGCATATTATCATACAGACATTTGTAAGGTCATATGAATCGTTGGTTAATTCGCCCGCCGACCACAAGGAGCGGAAATGAGGCGAATAAATCAAGTTTAACTCTACCCGGAGGAGTGGGGTAAGGTCTGCAGAAATATTTAGATTTTGTTTAAATATTTTGGGTGAATAATGTTGTTAATTTTTGTTTTGAATTAAGTGAAATGAATTGGGTTTTAGTTGGTAAAGGATTACTTATAAGTCAAAAAAGTTAATTAAGAAAGGGTTCAACTCGACAATGGCTTCATTGTTATTTAGGTACATTAGTAGAAGTTTTTCATAATTATTATCATTATTATCGAGTCGACTAAAACTGTTTCTAATTTAAGTCAACTTGATCTTGTTTTAAAATTCTGGTCTTCTAACGTAAATAACACTTTCGTTACTAGAGTCATGCTTGGGTCAATTAATATTGAGAAGTGCTTAAGTTAGTATTTCAAGCTTTTTCAAATTTTTGTTCAGGATTATTTTGAAATGCTGATCTTCAAGTATCGTATTACATCTACATCTCCCTTGAGGACTCCCATTAAGACATAAAATAAACTATTTAGCTAATAGAGAAAACAATTTAGCTAATCAAAATTAATTAAAACAACGCCAAACAAAGAAAATAATCCATAACACAACCACACCTTAAAAAAATCCATAACTCCACAACACACCAACCTACGCTGCTAACCGTACTTATATTCATTAGTCGATCCATTAATTATTTTTTGTGGAGCCCTCGACTGTCGGCTGTCAACGTTTACAGTTTCATATAAATTGACAACGATGACTGCCAGCCCTCATGAACTGCGTAGTGTCATTCCAACAGACCAGTTATACTTGACACGCGACGGTGACGCTGCTTGCTATGACAGCTGTCAAAATTAAGAACAGTTTTGGTTAGTGTTAAATTTCGCCACGGGTCTTAGCGTGTTGGTCTGTTTGTGCGGAAAGACCGGTGTATCTTGGCACGTGAGGGCGGCGCTGCTTGCCATGACAGCTGTCAAAATTTAGAACATTTTTAGTTAGTGCTATATTTGGCCACGGGTCTTGGTGTGGTGTTTGTGTGCTGACCATTTCTGTTAAATGTGTCAGTGACGTAAGTGGGACATGCAAATTAGTGGGTTTGAAATGTGATGTGGTTATTTTTTATGTATATTTTTTTATTACTTTTTTATAATAATTAGGAAGGTTAATAAAGCGTGATAATTACCTACTAGGTACCTCAGAGGATTTTTGATGGTTAAACAATCGTTTGCACTAAGAAAACATCATCATCCATAGTCCAACTCCGTCCGATAGGATTTTCTTTTCTTGTGTTGATCCCCACGCTCCTGTTCCAACCCCGTCCTGGTTGTACTCGTGATAGCAACAATGTGCTACATCTCGTCCCCGCCGGACGACCAACACTGCCTTATGCCACATAATATTTATCACCACGCCTTGCCGAATGCTTCTACTGCCTAAATAATAATTATGATAAGCAAAATCTTACTCATCAATAAATGTTTCATGGGACATGTATTTTAGAATTCAACACATAGGTTTTGAAATTGGAAGGCACAAAGGAAAAAGTCACACAAATGTCCTATTCCACAACCAGGAGTGGCATTGTGTCGGCCGAATATCCAACAAGATAAAACTTCAAACTATGTGTCCAATATTTCAACACCAAAAAAAAGAACAACGACAACAATAAAAAAATTCGCCGACGACATCAAATATCAAAACCATGAGCGACTGCACATTTTTCACTAACCGGTGAAATATCGATCGAGTAGGGCGACTATCTCTCGGTAGTGTCCCCTGGGATATCCCGGGACGTGCCCGGATCCCGGGATCGCGGGACCGGGAGGCCGGGATAATTGTTACCTCATTGCTGACAAGCCGTTTGTCTTGTCTTCCACATTGTTAATGGATTGGTGATTTGTTGTGGGCTAATTGTGGAACGGGTCTCGTTTATTTTTGGAGGTGCTTTGATAGTGCTGTGCGGTATTGTATCGATTATTTGTTGTCTGTTTAGGTTGCCAGAATTTTAAGATATGTAATGACAGTGAGATTTGCTGCCTTCCGAATGATCTTCTTTCTTTTTCGTTTCGATGGTACATTTGTTCACACTATTTGAGCCCAGAAGGTGGCCACGTTTATTGCAGCGTCAGAGGCATTATACAGGTCATCCAAGGTGCAAGTGAATTGACAGTTGGGACACTCCAGCAAGTTGGGCATAGTCTGTACAGAAGCATTGCAATCGCCCCCGGCCCCAGCCTGCAATGGACTAATAATCCCCCATTTTGCCAAATTAGATTCAGTACCTTCCACACGGACCACTGCAGTTCATTCCCGAGGGTAAGATGCTCCTTGGGCTTAATGAAGTCATAAGGTGGTGGGTACTTTAGAGGGGATGTCGTGAATCGGATTCCTGGTTGACTCCGAATGATAACCAGAGGCTTTATATAAGTGGCATTCTACCAACGGAAAAAGCGCGGTAGTGATTAGAAAAATGATTAAAATGTACGGGGTTTTCAAGTCCTATGATATTGTGATTAACTCATACATACATCGCCTTCGCTGACAACGAAATACACTTACCTAGAGCTTCAGATGTATGAAAGTAAACGAAACAAAATTATTATTTTGTAAGGATCGTAGCAGGTGGTTCTGTAGTTTCAGCCTACCATTACGGGAAAAAGGCGTGTTTGTATGAGTTAATCAAAACCGCGCAATAAAAAAAAACAACCCAAGAATCACAGCTGTCTCTTAACCTAAGACCTCCCAAATAAATCCATTAAAATCCCCTAAGAAAACACAGAATCACATTCAATTGCCCCAGAATATTCTCTCAATGACAGACAGACTATAGAAACACCACACTGCGCCCATAAAACAAGACATCAGCCACTACATGCACCATTTGACGCCAACACGCAATAAAAACATAATTTACGACTCCTTCCATTCAAAATAAACAATCTTAAACTCTAAAATATGTAACAAATTGTTAATAAGAGTATTAATAAAGTTCTTAAATAACTTGACAATAACACAGTGTTCCACACGTGTGTGCTATTAGATGTGGCCAGCACTTTTATTTATAGTGGAACAAGTAGTAAATTAACAGCTTTACTGCCGTAAGACAATTTTTCAAGATGCCCATTATCCGTTGCTACTGTTTTGTTAAGAATATTGGGATTAGAGCAGCGGTGTTCAACTGTGTTTTTCTTTCTCGCAGCAATTCAAAATTAAATGTTAGAATCAATGATTGTTTGCCTTACCTACCCAGTTTTCATTAAATTCTTTTACCACAATGAAGTCAAAAGCTTTCGCTAAATCTAAATTTTCAAAAAAATATTCAGAACAAAACTGAATAAAAAGCTTTCAACCAGAGAACAATAGAAACCTATCCAGCATACTAAAACTGGACACAATAGTGATTCAAAATCATAATAATTTCAAATCGTGAAAACAAACTGTAACCTTGGGGAACCCCAAGGGAATGCTAGCCAAAACGCAACAGTTTGACAATCTCAGAACCACATAAGATCTCATACACACTTACGACAATCTTGGCAAACCAGCTAATCTGAGTACGTAAAATACCACTCATATTATATCCACCGGAACGTATATATACTCTCATCGCGAGACACAATGGCGTTTTAATTTTCACAACCGTTTCATAACTGCGCAAATGCGAGATATTTTCTCACTAAACTATTAATCCGTTGAATTTCAGAGATCCAAATATACTTCTGACGTGTTTAACAGATGATGGCAATTAGTACATTTATGTTTCCGTCGATGCGTCGATTCTTTCGACGTGCGAATATAATCAATTTTAATTTGTGTCATCCTCAATTAGTATCTTATTTGCGACTAACAGTTTTTGTTAATTACAGTTATTTTCGTTTGATGACTCACACGCCATTTTAAATTATCGTTTATTGACATCGTTGTTATTCATTCGTATAGTATCCTCCAGGTTTAGTACCTGCACATGTGTATTCGCTGTACTAGCTTATACCAGCGAAAAATGTCGAAAATTATAACAAGGAAACATACTCCTGGTATAAAAAGTATCCTTATGCCGGAGAGGGTCTACCCGTGCGCCGTGTGCTAAGTTTCATCCAAAAAGGTGACAAACAGACAGAAAGATAGACAGACTTAGTTCCGAATTTATAATAGTAGATACCTAATATTGGTACATAATTCTATGGATTAATCCATCCATAATTTAAAAGCTGGTTATTACCGACATTATTACTGAATAGATTCGCATCCAATATTAATATGATATAATTCGTAACCAACTTACTTCTTGACATTATGATTGTTTTTCTTACATACACTGGCTTCTCATAATTCTAAAATAAATTATTCCCTTTTCTGGGTAATTGTTGTATGTTTCAGGTCTTTAAACACACAATTCTTATATTGCCTATATTTCAAGGCTATCTCATCTCTTAAGGCTACACTAGTCGATAATTCTTCCATACAAACGTAGTCTAGGGATTACTCCACTGTTTGATGATTTAGGTTAAAAAAAAAATGATATCAATTTGCCTCATCATTTTCTAGCCCTGTATGGAAACAAAAAAGTAAAAAAGGAAAAATATTTGAAAGTTATGAGCGTCAAAAGTTCCATATTTCAACGCTAATTTTAACGCATTTTTGTCTTTGGGCGGCAATAAATACCATAAAAAGAAGGAAAATGCAAAACAGCCACCATACAGGGATAGAATGACTCTCAAAGGTCTGTTTATAAAATTTTGCGCGCTCGTTTTCGTCCTAAATTATCACCCATTTCGCTACAAACATGCAAAAGTGCTAATTCGTACGCGAACTAGCTTCTTACTGCTCATCACAGGATTTATCTGTTTCGCACGAGTTGTCGGATGAGGTAGCAGGCTTTTTTACCCCGCGGACAAAATAGTTCGTACCGTCGACTAGTGTAACCTTAAGACAATTTAGACTTTTATCAAGTTTACAATACTCAAGGATATAAGGTACGAAAATTTTTAAACGCATTTTCTAAGAAATTGCTACTTGCATCTTCCATTACAAATCTTCTCTCTCCTTCAATCTTATCAGCTACCTCATCCACATTATTCACACCATTTCCATTAAATTTTTCACTTTCCCTGCCCTTAATTATTTCCTCTCCAGTTATTATCTTATCCGAACCATCAACATGGCATCTAACCTCGCCCTCTCTGACGTTAAAATGTGTATAGCAATTAAGAGACTGAAAAAACGAAAGCAAATGTCGCCGACCATCATCGCATGGGCCCCTGAGATCAGAAATAATACTTACTTATGGGATTAGGATTTCGTATAGAGCTGCTTGTGCGATATTTTCTGCTTTTTGTTTTATTATGCCAGCCAGTGACACATTCTTGAGATTTTTGTGTGGTGAACTGTTACGAGCGATTGTTGTAAATCTTTGGTGTTAATTGGTGAATGTATTTAATGTGTTTTGTTAAAGCCACACAGTCTTGGAGATATGATTGTCGGTATTGTGAAAAATTAAAATTCATTGCTAACGTTGCTTTATAAAACGCCCAAAAGTGAGAACTCAAAATATGATTTTCTTTATAGCACATTAATTTTTAATAAAGTATTCGCGGTGTCACAAATTATAATAAGCATAATCTAGATACTGCTACAATTCATTTATCATACTTCACATAAGCTCTCACTTCTGTGAATTATTATTTAATTAAAGTCATAATTCAAACTAATTTATTAACCATGATGAATTAAAAGACGCACTGCCAACATCCCATTACCTACTTCTGTATAAATTATTGAGTAACGTTAAAAATTTCAGCAACAATATATTAAATTCGCCGACAACAACAGGTGCAGCAAAAAAGAAAAAATCATAAAAAATATACGTCACATTATTCTGCGCTGTGAAATAAACATCTCTATATAAATGCGTAGTGTTGTGCCGTGACATATCGACAAACAGATGGCCGGCCGTCGCGACCGTCACAACATCGGCTAATTTATGCGCTCCTTAACGCCCGTCCCACCTATTAGTTGCACGCAGTATATTTCATGCGGCCGTGTAGGGTGACAATTATTGCTGTCGTTTATACAATACGTTTTATAACAGTTGTAGGCATATTTCGTTTGGTGATAGGCAGTGAGGGAGCTGTCTTTTTTATTGCATGTCGTAAATTTAGACGAGTGGTTTTTGGTTAATTAAAAATTGGCCTGTTTATGTTTATTACAGAAGGATTAGGTATTCAAGTTTTATAGAGTCGGGTGTAAAAAAGATGGAAAATGTTGAATGTTTATGTTCAGGAATGTTCTATGCCCAAACAAATGTGATTTATAAATAAAAAGAATAAAATACTCTTTTACTCAGCACAATTTAAAAATTTGAATTTGTATGTTTTGCAATTTAACAAGTTTAGGATTTGTTTCTTGTTTATTTTCTGCAGATCTGTTTGCCATTTGACTCCTCCAACCTTTTCCATTCGTGTCTTTCTTGAACCACTCTGTTCCACATCAATCCTGCCAATTGGCGTTATACTACGTTATCAGATCTCTAACAAAACTAAGCTATTGCATATTTGCATAAAAAAACAGTACACACTCTTAAATAAAGAATGCGCAACACAATTTTCACACTAACTTTGTCCTTCCATTATAACGTGGCGACACTACACGTTGTAAGTATCCCCAGCCGAGTTTAAAGCTGCTTTTTATTTCTGGAACGCATCGCGACTAACAGCTCAACGGCTTTCATCTTGTAAACTTTATTAATCGACATGACTCCCGGACACATGCGCCCCATCACTATGCTATTTTACGAACTAAAAACGCGTGACTTTATCGATGTGTTAAAGTTACATTGACGCATAAGTGCGGCGTTTTATTTTGCTGGATGGTATCGATGCGGTAATGAGTGTGGGTGGTGGAAATAGCTGCGCAATTCATTTGACAACGCAGACAAATTATCGTGTAGAATGTTTATGTTAGCGGCTTTTGTTCGAAACAGCGGCCAATCAGTCATGTTCATTCAAAAATGAGGTTGAAAAGCCATTGTTGCGGCCTCGCGAACGTCTCTGTGTATAATGCGCCATATAATACGTTCTGTAAGGATGTAAGTGTGTTATTATTCATGGGAATAAGTCACTGTCGGCTGTAATAAGGCGGTTGCAACGGATATTTTAATGTGTGTCGAGGGAATTAGAAGCTGCGTTAGTGGTGCTATAAATTTCGGGGATGGGCTCATATTTTTCACGTGTTGTACGGTGCTGGGTACGTGTGATGTTTGCTGTAAAAAGTTTGTGTTAATGAGAGAACATAAATTATAAATTATCATAATATTTATATTTGTTTTGTGTCTATTCGTTTTTGTGGGTTTGTAAAAATAGACGACAGAAAACATCTTTCATAGAAGCCGACAAGACATTTATGTCCAATTTCAACAGCTTCAAGAATAACTCCGGGATTCAAAATTTTAAAAGAGCATCTGTCTCCTGATCCACTAACGGAAAACCCTGGCCTCTGACAACACATATTCCATGGAACAAAAAGAGATAAACAAAACTAGATCAAAGAAACACTCATAATATACAACCTCGGGGTCTTTAAGTCAAGAGTGAATAGGTTACTTCTAGGCAAGCGTGTTACACCGTCGACCACAACATCGCTTACCGTCAGGTGAGATAGTGGTCAAGCGCAAGCCTAACAATAATAAAAAAAAAAATAACCAAGTTGACATCAGGTAAAGACACTGATGCCGTTAATTGACAATCGTCAAGAATAAGGAGACTGGAGAAAATGAAAAAAATAAAGAACAATACCACAGGTTACGTCCTCAAATAATACCTAGTTTAGGATAACATCATTGATTGATGTTTAAGCTTAACTACATTATATATATATATTTTTTTAATATGCATGATAATTAATACTTATAATTAATGTTATTGTAATAATTGTACGCCGTTAAGGTAAAACATGACTGTGATCCTTTCTGCAATGTACTTAACATCTTGCATGCTTTGTGTGTGCATACTCATGTTTCGGACAAATAAATGATCTCTAGCTCTCTCTCTATCTCTATCACAATCAAATCCTCTACTATCAAGATACACACCAAACGACAGAGGTAAACAAATACTGCTCAAAGGCAAGCTTTTAACAGTATCCGGCGCAAACATCGACTGCCCGATTGATAAGTCAAAGCTTAGCGATTCAACTACAGATGTACCAAATCTACCTAGAGGAGTATAGTTTCAAACGAATTGCTATAAAATTCACTCCAACGGCAACGTTCCAACCATCATAATCAAACACCAGTGTATTTGCAACACTTGTTTTTCTGAAGCTCAATGTCGTGATTCAGACATTTTAGTTTCGCAAGCTACATACGATCTTTGTCAAATACATGCTCGGCTATATAATCAGAACGACCTTAAAATCCAATCAATAAAGATTTGCATTCAACAATAACACGGAACACTGGACGCATATTTCAATTCCCAACATCGTGTCGAGTCAAGACATAATAATTCCAATCCTGCCTCAAACTACGTTCACCCACGAAATACACAATGAAAATCTCCAGCCAGAACTCAACTATCACAACACGCATCGAACAACAGGGTAAACAAACAGCGATCAAAGGAGCTCCTAATAGAATCGAGTTAGCATCTGGCGCAGACACCGACGTGGCCCTAATTGACAGTAATCAATTTCGCGTGGACCGCTTTCAATATTCTCTCATCTAAGATTTTTCTCGTCTCTCGTTCGTTTTTATATCGGCCTCTCGTCTCGTGAATTTATCGCTCAATTAGTCTTGTTTAATAGCCGCCTGCTCCGCTGATGTCTGCTTCTAGCGCCTTCCAGGGCTGCCCTGACACGAATGCACTTATTTTATGAACTTTTGTAGGATATATTTTATTATTATTGGTAGGGTCGCGTTTGAACGCTATCTCACCTGGTGGAACCACACTTGCCTAAAAGTAACCTATTAACTTGCCTAGAAGTATTTTACAACAATAACACATCTTTGCGAAGGAATATACAAAAGTATAATGAAACACTAATGAGAAGCTTTTTAATAAGCGAGTGAATTAATACAGAACAGGTGAGTCCCATTGGTAAAGTAATTATAAATGCAAATAATAAATTGTCATAATTGAAAGGTCGCTCTACCTGCGAATGACAACCTTGTCAGCACAATTGACACGAGACAAAAGTTCATATTAATATTGAGTACAAAGGCTTAATTAAGAAGTTACTAGAGCACGCAGCCTTCAAAGTTCAAGTAGAAATAAACTTCATTAACATGCACGTCAGTTGCCGACTGCAAAAACTGTCAATCTATCCTTGACAAGTAAACATAAAAACAATAACATTCTTACTGCGCAAACCAAATACAGAGCATTTACAATTTCACTTTAAGAAGTTAATAAAAGAAACAGTCTGTCGCGACGTCTGACCTCTTAACTGACAGACTGACGGACAGTCTGACAGCTGACAGATAGACAAAAGTGGTAACAGACGAGAGCGCGCAGTTGCACAAGTTATGCACTTGCTATTGTGGTTTTTGCTTTAGAATGTCAATTGAATTGAATGATGAATGGCGCGGCATTTTGATTTGGAGTGCTGTTTACTTCGCCGTATATATGCATAAGCTAGTTAACAGCACCGCTTAATTGTATCTACAAAAATAGATTCTTAAAAAAATCTAAATAAATACAATTGGAGAAGCCTGTGTCCAGTAGTGGACTACTGTAGGCTGATGATGAGGCAACATAATCATTTTTGTCAAGAGATTCAGTTGAGGATGTGGTTCCAAAGATAAAGATTTTAAACAAAAGCTTTTGGATATAAATTGGACTATTAGTACGAATTGATAAGAGTGCTAAGCCAAACTGCTTCCAATTTATAACAACCTACACAAAACGCAAAACTACCCTACAATCATCTACAGCCAAAAGAAATCCAAAACTTTTAAGACCAGAACCAGCCCTGACGGCTTGAAAGACGCAGAGAAATGGGATTAAATTAATTGTCGCATCAGTCACGAGGGCGTCGGGGTGTTTTTTATTAGTCGAGTGCGCCCCTCCCCGCGCAACCCCGCGCCTCCCCGTGCCCGCGCGCAAAGAGTAAATCACGCGGGGCCATTGACGTGGGAAAGAGTGGAAGTGCTGGATTTTATTTTTTGTTCTGTGGAAGTTGATTTTAAATCTACCGGTATATTTTGCGAGATTTGTTATGCTTCATTAGTTTTGTGGTTGGTTTTTTTTGTGGTTAGTACAGGAAGTTATTGTCTCCGTGCTTAATCTAAATTGCGTGAAGTTCTGAATGTTGCAAGATTAAAAATGTGAGTAGACACAAGAGTTACAAGGTAAAATTTCACAAGAAATGAGTAATTATTTGTTTTTGCAGGCAATAAATTCAAACGCAGCCATCAATTTGGTTTGATTTAATTACTTTTGCATACTAAAATGATTAATTTGTTGCATTAGTAATTAGTATGTAAAGTTGTCAGAGTAGCTGCGTAGTAGAAACATATTCAAGCTGGCTAAGTGCGAGTCGGACTCGCGCACGAAGGGTTCCGTACCATTGTCGCAAAAACTGCCAAATAAATCACGTTTGTTGAAAGGGAGCTCCACTTAAATATTTATTTTATTCTGTTTTAGTATTTTCTGTTATAGCGGAAACAGAAATACATCATCTGTGGAAATTTCAATTGTCTAGCTATCACGGTTCATGAGATACAGCCTGGTGACAGGCGGACAGACAGACGGATCGTGGAGTCTTAGTAATAGGGTCCCGTTTTTACCCTTTGGGTACGGAACCCTAAAAAAATATAATGTGTAAGTAAATAAGAAAATTTACTTTATTGTCATCATCATCTTCCTGCCCTTATCCCATGTTACTTGGGATCACCGCAACACGTTTTCTTCTTCCATACCGTCCTGTTCCCCGTCATTTCCCACGGGAGCCGGGTGCTGGCCTTGCTCATCGTCTGTGGAATACGCCCTAACCTTATCGCGCATTACATTCATAGCTAACATGCTGCAGTTGATTTGGCAAATATTTTTCAGTTGGCCACCAGCCTGACAGCAACCCACCTCGGGCATACTATTGCTGGTGGTTAACCACCCTACTTTATTGACATCACGGCAAATATAGTTGTAATTATGAAAGAAGAAGTCCCACTGCACCCTAAAAATACCTACCTATCGGATTTTTGTCAGGGGATACTGCCTTAAACAAAAACCTACGAAAATGATCAACATCCACAATATACCACATCCACGTAACCTCATTCACTGCTCCGGACCGGCGCGCCCAACCGATTTGTTCGTGCTTTGATCTTCGGCGCGATTTATCGACATTATTTTTAACGCCGATGCCCATCACTACGGCTTGAGTGATAGACTCGGCACTGAACTTATTGCTGGCGTATTATTTACAAGTAAATTGGGTTTTGTATAAAGCTTTCCTATTTGTGTATGTGATTATGGAGATGTGTTTGTTTTGTATTAGAATGAGTTGACTATTCATCCTCATCATTCATCATTTTTAGCCTTTTAAAGTTTCCACTGCTGGGACACAGGCTTCCTTCTCTGTGAGAGAGTGAATGGGCGTTAATCCACCACGCGTGCCCAGTGCGGGTTGGTCGATGTCACATGTCTTCGAATTATTGCTTTTAGGACATGCCAGTCTCCTCACGATGTTTGCCGACACCGTTACCGTTAGCTGACTATTAGTAATTTATGATAATCTTTTCTAAGTACTGGGTTCCTTATTTTTTTCCTATTTTAGCCGATTTCAACAAAAATCACTATTATTTTCCCCTTATGCAAATATTATGTCAGTTTATGCAATATATCTTATTCTTTTATACCTTTAGGTTTATGCATCATCTCATTAGTCCCTTCCTTTTTAGCGATATCACCTTCCAAAAAACACCTTTCTTGGATCTTTCCCTATTTTCATGACCATCCCACATTGAGTATGAATGCGGTGGAACTTTCCTCACGACACTTTACTTGTTTACCTGCATTACATGCCCATGTTTCATGAAAACCGATTTCTGCACAATGATCTGATCTTGTCAAGGAACTAAATGATATTGATTAGGAAGTAGATATGTAGGTATTCGCGTCTCAGTGTGAGCTGACCCCAAGACATGAAGAGCTAAATTTGTATAATCAATTCTGCATTGCACAATAGACTATAAACGCCACCTGACTCACAAACCGGAACAAAAAACTACCAGACACTACCATGTTCGTACAAATATACGACCGGATACAAAAACTTCCAGACCAATACCTACGCAGATTAACAAATAAAATGCACAGATCAATTCATAACTCAACAATACAATACGTATTCTCCCAGTGACATCCAAGTTCATACAAATTACAAATCACTGAACAATAACTCTGTACGTCTGCTCACTACCTGAATATTAATAAGGGTTATAGTATCATAAATATCGTTTAAAGTTATTGTGATCGTCATCGATGAGTGTAATGTCGCATAACTTGAGATTGACGGATTGATGTGTCTTTGTTTTTTTACCTTAATACGCAGTTGATGTTTTATAGAGGAAATAATATGTTTGAGGATCGTGCGAAAATCATGAGTCATATTTGTGTAAGAAAAGTATTATCAACTAAGTATGCATACTCGGTTCCAAAATGATATTTGGACGCTCGAAAACTGGATCTTTCTTATTATCCTCGAAAGCCAGCGCAACTGACGAGAGAAGTGAAATATGAAAACGCATCCTACTCCTTCACACTTCATCACTCCGGCAGAACATCTGCCCCTTGGAAACGAACTGCAGTGGCCAATCTGGAAATCTCTAGATCGATTGCGGACCCAAGTTGGCCGCTGTAGAAACAGCCTGGCCAAATGGAGTATTATAGACCCATCCACAACACAATGCCAGTGTGGGGCCCTTTCGTAAGATATGGCCCACCTCCTTGTCTGCCCTTCATGCGCGACCACCTGAACCTTACAGGATTTGAACGTGGCGAATGATAGTGCTGCCCGAGTAGCTATGTAGCTACGCAAGTATGTACTCGTTGGAGAAAATCTGAATGCGTGAGACTATAGTTTGAGTTAATCGACTAGAAATAAGAAGAAGATCATCCTCCCTTTGATGTTATAACTGTTAAAATAAAAGATTCGCAGGTACTTACTACTTAAAACTCTTTCTCTCGGTGTCGTTATCTTTTAGATGATGTGATAACCATTTTATATACAAGTTCAACAACAGAAAGACCAGTGCAGTGACAGCAGTAGTTAATCTTTGAGTTTGTCTTGGTTTTCTTCTCAGAGCTAAAAATATTTTAAACAAGAATAATTTAGTACTAGTAGACAATCTAAAAGGTCAAGGTCAACTTCAAGCTTCAATCTACTCCAACCATCCTCTTGAACTTTCTGTTGGTAATTTCTCTACTAAAACTACCTTTTCACCTCAACCTACTTTCCGCCTCGATCACCTGACATCTAATAAATCGCTTCTTCTAGATCTTCGCCAGTAATCAGACGTCAATATTTCTCGCATAGTGATCGCAGCGTTTACGCCACGATTACGCCACGCGTGTATCAATCTTGAAGGACCGGCCATGTTGCTACAACGTGCTATCATTTTCCGTTCCCATTGCAATCACTACCTGTCTCATTATATTCTGTCGTTTGACATTATAAGCCTAGTGTTGGAACTACTTACAATACATCACCATCATCATCTGCCTAGCCTTTTCCAAACCTACTTACAATATAATTAATGTAATAATACCTATCAACACAAATGTGATTTAATTTTCCAGATGTTTTGATAACCATGCAACAGACTAACACATCAACAGGATGTCAGCAGACGTAATACAAGAAGACAATGTAATTAATAGTGTTAGATCGACATTCAACCTTTCAAGCTTCCACCAACAACCTTAGGACCTACCTAGGCTAGTCTGAAATATTTGTGATAGGCCACGCGATCTCCTGGTAGCGCAAGTCAATGACTGATCGAAAATCACTTGGCTTGGAGCCCCATATTTAAATCTTTAGGTATTTCGCTAATAAAACCATCGATTCACCTCAACCTACTTTCCGCCTCGATCAGCTGACATCTAATAAATCGCTTCTTCTAGACCTTCGCCAGTAATCAGACGTCAATATTCCTCGCACAGTGATCGCAGCGTGTACTACACGATTACGCCACGCGTGTACCAATCTTGAAGGACCGGCCATCTTGCTACAACGTGCTATCATTTTCCGTTCCCATTGCAAGCGGCCGTATATAAACACCTCACGCAGTGATTTGCAGCTCAACTTGTGGGACACACGGGCTGGAGGGATGTGCGAAGATGTTTTTGCTAGCATCTGCTTTTCATTTTTCGACAGAACTCTCTCCAATTTTTAAGCGATCTTAATCTTCGTCTTCCCTATAAAGAAAGAGTAAAAAAAATACCCACTCTACCGAAAACTACTGCTTTCATAAAATATAATGTTATATCTAGGAAATTTGGGCACTGGCTCTTTGAAGTGTGGGTCCAAACCGCTTGAAAACAAAAGTGCTTGTGTCTTAAATTATCTTATTGCTTGTGTCTTAAATTACAAGGAGATATAATTACTTTTTAAAGGGAAGTCGGCATTGTTTTAGGTAATAAAAAATATGAAATATAATTTTCAAAAATAGTTTAAGAAGAGCCTTATATTCGATTCGAACTACTCAAATTCAGCAGTCCCCAGACGAGAACTTCTTTGCATTTACTTTAGATACTATATTTTTACAAAGATTCTCTTATAATTAGGGTTCAAACGATATGCAAACTAATTTGTTAGTTCATGTATAGGCATACCTACACATCGATCGAGCCCAGTTTACTTGCCAATAATGCAGAAATCACTTAATGTAAGGAAATTAAGTATTTAAAAATGAAGTATTTTCTAATTTATTTCTCTCAGGCGCCAAACGGCCGGTTTTGGGCTAATATATACATATATTTTAAAAGGATTATACCTACGATAAATTTACACAAAACAGCAATCACTTAAAAACTTTCTACATAAATCTCAAAGACAGACAGCATAACGCAACTCCTACAACATGTTTACAACAAGACATTTAGTATTTTTCCACTGCTTCCAATTTTATGTTCACCCATTTGCATTCCGTCCATCCGTATGTCCCGTCCGTTTTCATCAACGGCAAGTCAAATAAACCAAAGGAACGGGCCTAGCATATAAAGGGCTGGCATGTCACAGCTATGCCTAATGAACTATTTGAATGTGGGCCTTATTGGCCGCGGATAAATAAAGAAATAAATGTGAAGTACGCGCCGTGCGCTCGCGCAAGCTAATCTGCTGTTTAAGACCGTATTCATAGTGTGGTTCCGACTTGTGAGTGTTGTGTAAATTTTTTTGAAAGATTATTTGTGTACTTAATTTTATATTATCAATAATATGTTACATTTAGTATTCCCTTTAATTCTAATCATCTTCAGTAAAACATTGCTATTTAGAAATCCAATAACCAGACAAATCTGAATAAAATACATCACAGCCGATTAAAAAAAAAGCCCAAAAATGCTACTACCTAACTGAACACTAAAATATAAAATTTCTTGAACATATTTTCCAAACATTCAATTCACTATGAACATCACAAAGTCACACAAAATCTTCCAAAAAAAAATACAACCGACTTCCAAATAAAAACAGTACAAAGTGAAAAATAACTTCAATTTCGGAAGTCGGTGTTCCTGTTTTCGTTCCTTCGGTTTTTTAATACCGACTGCCGGTGAAATGAGAGTATACCAGGGTGAACTGTACACATATTAATATGTGTACCCCTTTAAAGCATACCGGCGGCGTGATGTTATGTTATTAAATGGTGTAAACTCTAAACAGACATGCGATTGCAGCTATTCCGAGAGATTTTCCGTCATTTATTGAAGATTTCTATTGTATATCTCCGAAGTCTTCATCAGATCTTAACTAAATTTAAATAAAAAAAGAATCATCAAAATCGGTTCACCAAAAAATACAGTCGAATTGAGAATCTCCTCTTTTTTTAAGTCCGTTAAAAATAAACATTGATAGACTTAACCCAATCGACAGACAAACAATAATTAAAATTATCATCCCTTGGAGGTCCACACTGACAAGTTGTTGACGTCACAAAATGGTACGCATCAGTCAACAGGTCGGCCTAGGGTTGAGAATGTTCAGATCCGATGACAGATGCGGGTCACTAAGTTAAATGTTTGAATTAAGAACGGTTTCGTGTTTATTTTTAATTTTATTTGGTGTCAGTTTGACCCTTTTGCATGTGATGATATGTTGTTTATTTTCAACCAGCATTTCTGACTTAACTTCGCTTGATACAACCTCGTAACTTTTGACGGGTTTAAAAGGAGGGCTAATGATTTCTAGTACATTAAGCACATCAATCGTCTCTAATTACAAACGACAACGACTTCAGTGACAAAAAATAATTTTTCATTCAACTATTTACTTTAAAAAAAGAACATCTGGAGTGACATAAAAATATAAGCGCCGTTATAATACTAACTAACTTATGATTTACGTTGCTCTCATACAGCTATTATCTTTCACAGTTTTTAATAGCCTCGCTTCGCTAAGGACCACTTAAATTCACGTTTGTGGTCTCACCTCCGTTAGTACCGAGCTACTCAGTGCCAACATTACCTGGAACACTTAAAACTACTTTTCATCTCCTAAAACAAAGAGTCGTAAAACACAGAACTCCTTGAAAAATAAAAATGAAGACACCCAGACTTTTCAGGCGACAGAAATTGCAACAGACAGGCAGCACTATGAATAGACCGCGTTGCGAGAAGTGGGCTTCACGTTTGATTGAATGTGAAAATTATACGGCCGGTCGCGGCGACGACGCGCCGGTGTGGAGTGCTCTTTATGTTACCAAGTTTTCCCATAGGAATAGTCGGGAATCGCACTATGTTTGAATGTCAAATTAACATGTTTGAGAATATTTTAAGATATTAATGTTATTATATAAATACTGGGAATTTAAATCGCGAAACTACATATTGTGAAAGGTAAACGCTTTGTATTGTCAACAAGATAAATGATCGTCTGAGTTGGCAACACTACCTGTATTACATTAATTTTACATAATGCATTGCCATTTGCCAGTCTACAATAATTTAAAGATAAAACAAGAGGCAATGATTGAGTAAATAGCTAGTAATTTGTTAATGACTGACCGCAACAGTAAATTGATAAATTATAAGATAGGGACCACACGTGAGGTTGTGGTTCCGTACATTTCAAGCTTATAAACCCTTTTATGTGACTCCACCTATAAAACTAAATACTGTTACTCAAAAACAGACTGACAATTTTTGAAGACAGTTTATTTTTTTTATTTATTTGTCACAATTACTTACAGTTGGACCCGACACGTGCAGTCAACAATTTTACTATTACATATTAATAGAACATCAATTAGAATAATAAAACAGTAACAACGTAATTATCAACAAAACATTACAATTCCCAAATAATCAAATAACATGAACAATAATTTTAATTCAAAAATAAAATCTTATTAAATTATAGCTCACCAAAAACTTCTACCGTCTGCCTGCCAATTCCAAGTAACCAAGAGCTAACTCCCTAATGCCCAACTATTATACCTACGGTGGCAATCGTCGGTCAATAACTAATCCTGTAACTGGAAACTAACGAATAAATACAGGCGGCTGTTACAATAAACGAGCGATGTCTCGGTTTATGTCCGATGTTAAATCCGTTGATTTTAACTGCAGTTTTATGGACTACTCGTGTTGATTCGGAGTCAAATTACACGGAGTCGGACGCACTGGGTGATTGTTCGGCATCTTGATTTTAAGGACGGTGTATTATCTGCGGAATTTGATTATGTTATTAACAGACTAGGTACACTAGATATGGAAGAATGAGGACTTTTGTTACAGATATGTCCATACTTAAAATAAGGTCTCTACAACAATCTTGTTAAATTTGTTGTTGACGAAATCAAAATCATTTTTTTTTATTTTACATAGGCCTACATGGGCACTTATAAAACGTCGACAAAAGGTGCACGGTTCGGGTTAGTCGTTTCCTATGGAGAAGAACCGACAAGAAACTCCATCTTTTAAAAAAATGGTTTGGTTTTACAATATTTCCATGTTACAGCATTAGTACTTGGATATGGGGGGACAACGTAGGTCCGACAATAAGACGTAAGAAAAAAAAAAAAAAAAAAAAACGAGATTAAAAGTTAATAAATAAAAATGTTATAAATTTTATTGTGGACAATTATTGCTTGGAGATGTAGAAAGCTTCTGTAGATACTAGCTGTGTCCGCGGTTTTTCTTGTATGTCAATCGTCGCAGTTTTACAAGGAATCCTTGAGCCTTACAAAAATAGAGCGCTAAATCAGATTCTGATGAGAATGAGCTATTAATTTCAGCCATCGGTATATTCTGTGAAATTATCTTAACAAGAAAAAAAATAAACAGGAACTAGAAGTGATGGCTAAGGAAAACGAGATCCGGACAGACTAAATTCATCCTATTATCATATTATGATGATGTTTGACGTTTGTTAATCCTTCATGCAAAAACTACTGGACGGATTTTAATGAAACTTTATTAAACATGATAGGTAAAAAGTATTTATTTCAGCGGTTTTTTTTTTTATTTTTTTTTTTTTTTATTTTTTTTTTTTTTGCAGGAGACGGTCTCTCGCGTCAACAAATACACACACAAAGGCTATAATATATTAAAAGTGAATTTCTAATTTCACAAGCTGAGCTACGGGTATCAGCTAGTATTAAATCATAGTCTTTGTTATGATCGAACTATCAGTAACAAGCCGCAATCGTCCAGCTATTCATCAAAGCTTTACCTCATAAACGATTCTCCTAAAGCTTTTACCAAGAATAGCTCTGTAGATGTCTCAGCCTGATGATGACGAAGGTGAAGTGAGTCTAACCGATGCTAGGGATCGACAGCTAACTTCGAGTTTACTTCGACTGAGTCATCACGTAGAATTTTTATACAAAGCAGGACAACAGAAAGATACTAAGATAATTTGAGAACTAAAATAATACCACTCCGTGTGTACAATCAAATCGGTCGCTAACAATAAAATCCCGGAGTTGCGCGCGCGCACAGGCGCGTTTTATCGGCGCATAAACCCGTCAGTGCGGACGCAACCCGCTAATTTATTTTATTGTCATTTAAAACTTTAATTTATGGATGTTTACTAATGTGTTTGACACGGTGAGTGTGTGTCTCTGTCCTTGTGGGCTTTACAATTTGAGGAAGTCTAGGAAATTTACATCGTTATTGTTGAATTCCCCAACATTTTGCAACACTGTTGACATAAACTGATAGGGATAATAAAGGGGAATAAAGCTTTGTATTGACCGCGTTATTTTAAAAGTAATCCGAATCCAGTGCCACTCAATCGTATTTTGAAGGCGAACGTTAATTTAGCCTTCTTCAAATACATTGTGGAATGGCAATCTTTTTGCGTACGCAACATATTGCGTAATTTAAAATAATCCATGGGACTATCTAATAATACATAATTGCCTCTATGTAGTAGACAATACACCATATCAAAGCCACTTAGAAAAATATACAGCCCAATAAATTCACATCAACGAAAACCCAAAAACTATCTTAGCACTCAGCGTTTCTTATCAAAAGTGCTCACAATGAGTATAAACTGAGACCACCATCACACTTCACAAACTCCACACACACTCGTAAAAAGAGCATATCTCACAAATTAATCCGAACCATAATTCAAAGACGTAAAATTTCGCATTTAAAAGTAATAAAATCACTGAGATCTGAGAAGTAATAAAGCGTTCAAGTACAGAAGATTGTGAACATAACATACATATCTTTATCGGCGGCGTCGCTCGTTCATTACACGCTGTTAAACATATTGGAGGCGAGCTCTTAACGCAAATTGACGCGCCATCTAGTTTTGGTGTGAGGGAATTAAAGTGTAGGCTGGGTGATTAGCTATCGGAAAGTTTTGTATTAGTTTTTTATCGGAAGCTCATGAATATTAATTAATACATCTAGGTAATTTAAGTCACAGTGGGCAATGGAAAATCTAATACTTAATTATGGCGTTTTCAACATAAGATTAGTCATTGATTTTGGTAAAGACTTATTCAGACAAGATCTAAATCTTATTGAGTTCACATAACGTTTTTCTTAAAAAAAAGCTCCAAAATAATATGAAAACTAATACCAAAGGACCAAGCTGGAAAAAGAAAACTTTGCATTTGAATAAAGGACTTGAACATCCTCGAACAATATCAAATCTTCGAAAATTATCTAACACACCTTCTCTACTAACTCCAAACTCACTTTAGCTTCTCAAACTCCTCGATCCTATCCGATTAAAACTGCAAGATAACAATCATTATTACCAACTGTTACAAGATTCGAGTCCTATCTCCTAACGGGCCTATTACACAACGTTTCTCAACGGGTCGGATAATCAGCCCGTTCCCATTCGGGCCGGGTCTTAGGGGCCCAATAATCGAGTGGGCAACTCGTCGGAGCCTACGTTTTGTGAATTTTTACTGACGGACCTCCGTGGCCAGCAGGCAGGTTGTCGATAGAGATTTGGTTCAATGTTTATCGTGGTACAATGAATATTGATTGCTTGCATCCTTGTTAGGTTAGGAAAATTCCGTTGGAGTTTGCATAGGTTGTTTGTCGTCGGATTTTGTGGTATCTCTACGTTTATAATAAAGGTAAAATATGTTTCGGGACAGGGTTTTAAAGTCTCAGCTCCTGATCAGCTCTACTCAAAAAGAAGTTTGTAAACAAAGAGTTCACCTCATAAAAATTCTTTGCTAAATTCTTTCACAGCTTTCTGAACCAAGATACTTTAGATTTCGACCATCAGGATGCCTCACTTGGCCACTGAGCAGATAATTACCAACATTTAAAATCATCGCAAAGACACAACGTCACTGACTGCTGCTAAGAAACAATAAAAGCTTCGTGATAGAACTCACAATAGCATACATCCATTCAATATACCAATTTATAACCACTAACAGGATACCACGACGTCAATCAATGATATATAGCGGTTGTATCCGATGTCCCAAATAGCAGTACTACCTGCCTAAAATAACAATCAAAATAACATTAGCTAATTAACAAGCGTAGTTTTAAAACTGCCCATATATTTTATAATTGTGCTCCTACAATCCGATACGCGTCGTGAATACGAAACGTCGACCACCGGCCGTGGGTTGACACCGTGAATGCTAAGTACATGTTTTTTGCGTCACCTACAGCGATGTCGGTCCGTGATTGCAATTTATTTTCGTTTGCAACAGGGTTAGGTGGTCGGCGCATTTTTAGTACTACTTAAATTATAAATGGCTGAGAGAAGCAAAATCAAAATCAGTGTTAAATGTCGATTTTGATGATAGGAGTGAAGACTATGAGGAAATATTTATTTCAATTAAACCATTAACAGGAACTTTTGTTGTTTTGGTCATGCTGTCAGTTAGGCAGAAAAATTAAGGTTGACGTTATATTTCTTGGGTGTACCCAGGTGCAAAACCTGTCAAAAAGATAACAACAGCAAAAATGAACTTCCTCATTATCATAACCCAAAATAATTTCACATAAATGAGTAAGACACTCCTCATCTAAAACTGACTGATTCGCCTCTTTTGACATTCAAGGACCACACACAAATCATGATAATAACTGAGACCATAACAATTAAAGTCTCAGAAACGACTCGAGTACTTTACGGCACATAAGGCTGCAAACATTATTCGAAGATTTATGAGAAGTACGTGAAGATCATCGCATTAATTCAATGACAGGCGATTGACTTAGATCTACAGTATAGCATGGAAGATTTTTGGGTAGTTACCTATTTCAAATAGGACCTTGAAAATCTGGAAGGCATTGCTAAGATGTTGTGAAAGTTAGTATTGAAGCCAATAGTCTGATTGCTTAACTGAACGTAATACAAATGAAATAGCGCTTATGAACTAAAAAGGAGGATTCTTGAAACAATTTAGAATAATGGTAATAGTAAAATATTTAGAGAATCATAATCTAAATATGAAATCACATAGGAAGCTGAACCCAATGATAAAGCAAGCGATATATTGTAGTCAAATTCTAAAGGCCAGTACATTCTAATGCTAAGTTGAAGAAGTTTTATTGCACGTATTATTTGAAAATCAAATCTAGGACTCTTGCAACTCATGCAACCAATATAGATGAACAAAAATGTAGAAATGATATTAAAATTTTCAAAAGAACTTCTAACAACATGTTTCAGATTTCTCTGGAAGCACAACCTTAATCCTAGCACCACCATACTCAATGAAGACCACACACGATCGGAAGAGATACCAATCTTAGTCCTGGCGGCTCCAGGGACCTCATTGTGGGAACTACGTGTTGATAATCCACGACCGTGTATTAAAATTATGAATGAGATTGATGAAGATAAAATTCATAAGTTTATTATGTTCACGTTCGTCTTAGTAAATAGTTTACGTATACATGTGATGTATGGGAGAAAGAATATAAGGACAAGCATAAAGAAATAAAAAAATATTACTTATGTTTGACGAAGTTTTTTTGAATGATTATTGTATCGTGGCATAGCTACCTGCAGTTTACTACATAGCCCTGAAAACTTTGATTATTTATCTTCAATTACTATGTAAACTTTTGTGTTACCCTTCAGGGTATACAAGCTTGATGTTGTATTTGTACACCCTTCCATTTAGCAACGCATCGTAGGAGTCCTTGACGGCTTTACTATTTTTATATTTGGTGACTTAAACTAAGGTCTTGATTGCGTTCTGTCTCATTTGCTGTAACAACCATGCCTGTCAAACCATATCCGAAAGCAATCCAATCCAATCCACCAATTATGATGAATACTAGCCTCCTCCACCCACATAAATCCATAGGGTGGTCCGTACCATACAGAGTGCAAATCAAAAACATTCACAATATGATAGCATACGCTCCGTAGCATAAATCACGGATAAAACAATGGGTATAGATACCGGCGATGCTATAAAGATGGCAGATAAAGTGATCGCCCGCCCCCTACCGGCGGTCGCTCCCATCAATCATTATAATAGATGTGGTGTATCCTGCAAGGAGGGTAAAGGATTGGTCGGTGTTCATTGAGGAGTCCGCTGTTTGTTGTTCTTTCTTAGTAAAGAGTGTCGATGTGTTCATTGTGTGTTGGTTAGCGAGTGGTGTTACCATTTGTAGTGTTAAGACAATCAATTTGTGTAACAGATGCAACGTATTTGTCTGCAACTTCTAAGTAATTGATGTCCTTGGTGAAATCAGTATGGAGATAGTGTGGTGGTGAATCCACGAAAAGTATTTGTAAACATAAGATGGTATATTGTTTGGAAATACAACGTTGCAATACCTATTGAGACTCTTTTTTCAACAATAAAAGAACAATTTGCTTTGTAAAATATACCTTCCAGTACATAAAACTCACATTAATATAATATGTTAATGCAACCCTTAATTTGGTGACCTTTCCTTTGTTGTTTCACCCTTTAACCCTTACAGTCCATATTCTAGATATAATATTTTTTTCCAAGACATCAATGGACTTCATCCAACAGAATCCCCTCAGAATATAATCGCTATTACCTTAAATCTCTTCTCGAGTAAGATACCGTCAAATAAACCAAATAGCGGGTCTTATCGTGGACTAACTACGGGTCTGGTAGCAACTACATCACGTTTCTCATCCTATTCAGTTGAGATAGATATTTTACCCGACGAGCCTCGGGCGGCGACAGGGTTCGTCACTTCGTGAACAATTTAGATTAGGATTTGAGACGGTGTTGGATTATTTGAGATCAGAATTGTAAAAGAGTTACGATTTCTTGTTGTTTATGTAAACTTGGTCGAAAGCAAGTTTCAAAACAGATTTCGGCATAACACCGTTGTGTTTTGCCAAAATCTGTTCAAATCGTTTAGCATGTTAAACGATGACATGGTTTCCATTAACATTATTACCCATTACATTTTGCAATTGTTAGTAATAGGTTACATTATATTAATGTTACATTATACCAAGGGCTAAATATAACAGCAGCACAATCAGTAAACAAAATAATATTGTTGATATATTGGTGTTGATTACACTTTATGACGTGATGTCATTAAAATCATGATGCAGGTACATCGTAATGGTAGTTATATACTCATTATAATATGGGCATCATTTTCCATAATCACTCAGGATGTTTTTAACATCATCACATGAATAAAAATAAAAGTTCAATCATTCAATTAATGATGAAAGGACATCGTAAACGTAAAAGCTAATGCTACATTCATCATCGTCACCCTAGTTCAGGATGTCTTTAAACACACCAACAGAACTTGCCATTTACAAGCCGACAAATGTCACATACTTAGCACATAAGTAACACATTATACTCTGAAACAAATACAATCCGATTCAATTTAGCATATTATCTGTGGTCAAAGGCGCCGCCCCCTCTGCGAGCTGACCCCCGGATCAAAGGACCCCGACGACGGTCAATGAAATGATTGTGCTCCTCTTAACTTGTGATGTAACAAGTGTGATTTTTATTAAACTTTGAGGAGGATGTTTTGCAAGTCAATTGTTTTTTGAGGAGGATCTGGTGTGAACTAAGAACGATACGACGTGTGTCTTTATGTTTTTGTGTACAATAAAGAATAAGATTAAGATTATAAGATAGGAGCATATGATTTTCGTATAATCACACTTCACACTTTAATATAATGTATATAATATTATTAAAGCGAAAGTTTGTGAGTGTTTATGTCTGAAAATTTTTAGCATTCACGCGGGCGAAGCCGCTGGTAGAAGCTAGTACTATCATACTTTATTAAAGTATCTATTGTTTGTCTGGTTTTTTTAGTCTTATGAATAGACTTATAATATCATGCCTTTATACTCGAAAATGTAGGCACCAGTGCACCTATAGTACATCCAGCTTTCACCAATTATGTTTCAATCCCAAAGGATTAAAAATTACCTACCCTTGACCTTACTTGTAATAGAGCTCAAGCCCATTGACTTTACCTGGACAGTACTGGACACCAATCCATAATCCGGGCTGCTACTGACAATATTTCAAATAGACAACCCAATAAAATTTTGTACGACCCAGAAATCGAACTCGCAGAAGACAATAGCTATGTTAACCAACGAAGCAGTCAGGGAGTTTTAATAATCTATTTCAAAAACACGCAAATCATTAAATTCAACTTACAGTAATCATTTTCAATCTATAATAATGTCTCTAAAAACAGAACTATGTACATGATTTTGGATTCGTTGAGCGAACAATAAAGCTTCCCAAAAAATACTGCTACAAGAGCAACGGCTAAAACTCCATAGAAGACGGATAGCAAACCAGATAACACCCTTGTAAGTGACCCAACCGACTCCATGATCTACAGCTCATCCCTCGCCGGGTCGGATAGCGATGACCCCCAGATTATTGGAAACGTTAATATATCACTTATTGCGTCTTATCGGTGGCGTGAATTTTATCTGCTTTTGGTTTATAGGTTCTTCAAGTGTCAGGAAGATTTGATGATGATATGCTGAGTGTAATGGGAATGATGACAAAGTAAAAATATTTTCTGTATCTTCTTACTAAAAAAATCTTTTTTACAAAAATTACAACCGACTTCCAAACAAAAACACTACAAAGTGAACAATAACTTCAATTTCGGAAGTCAGTGTTCCTGTTTTCGTTTCTTCGTTTTTTGACACCGACTTCCGAAATTGAAGTTAATAGTAATTTTTGTAAAAAAGATTTTTATTTTTCACTTTTTAGTTGTGGTACATAATGGACCAGTTCTGTAGGCTAGGTTAGCTTAGGTGCAACTTAAATAAACAAAACCGGTGGAATGAGAGTATACCAGGGTGAACTGTTCACACCTGCGTACCCCTTTAAAGCGTACCAGTGTGATGTTATGTTATGAAATGGTGTAAACAATAAACAAATATGCGATTGCAGCTATCCCGAGTGATTTGCCGTCATTTATTGAAGAGTTCTGATGTATATCTCCGAAGTTCTTCATCAAATCTTGATGAAAATTAAATGGAACCACATGACAAACATCAGCTTTCGAATAAAAAAATCATCAAAATCGGTTCACCCAATAAAAAGTTCTGAGGTAACACACAAAAAAAAAATACAATCGAATTGATAACCTCCTCCTTTTTGCGAAGTCGGTTAAAAAGATAACCAAACTTTTATTTATTCTTTCTTGCTATACTATCCCATACTATTTATTATCCTGCTTCCTACATTATAACTTGAAAGTATGTATATTTCGTATATTTTTATTACTATCAATCACGCTAACAAATTTCAATGAAACTTGATACATGAGTAGACCATGACCTGGATAGGATAGTACATATTTTATCCGATGACAATGATATAAGATAGTGATGACCCCAGATTATAATATGGAGACGTTAATCACATAATACGTGTTATCAGCAGCTTGGATTTTATCTGCTTTTGGTTTAAACACTCTTTGAGTGACAGGAGGATTTGACGATTCAATTCTGAGTGTTAGAGGAACGATGAATAATATATGGTAGTTTCTTCTAACTTATTAAAACGATAACCCTAAAACGTATTATAGAATCATTGCAGTCCGAGACTCCTCCTTGCCTTGAAAGGCTTGTTAAGCCGCTAGTCCCGTCTGTCCTTTGTAGACTTTTGGCAGTCATTACGTATAGTCAAAAACCTGAAAATCTGACAGCTAAAGAAGTCTGTTAACAAGTGACATCCTATCAAATAAGCAATTGGTAAAATAATTCAATTTTTTTATACAATCTTTTTTTGGTATTCTTCTCAGCAAACCCTTTCATTTGATACCCATTTCATGGCAGTGTATTAAAAATAACTAGTCCGCCATCTTGGGCCGTCCGCCATATTGGATGTAGAATGACGTCACTTAGCTAAACGTGCATTGACATCCAAACTAAACGTGTATGCAAAATTTCATCTTAATCGGTGAAGGATAACTACTTAAAATTCCGTTGCAAGATTTGACCCGAACACACATACATTGCAAGTTAAATAAAAGCTTGTAAAAATGTCAAAAATGTATAGGATTGCTAATTTTATCGAAATGTCACGTGACCAATACCTTATTTTGGCATTTCAACAATCGCTGTCGCTGATACTATAATACTTTGTCTAAAGCCTCTGTATTGCCAAGGCGTATCATGCTAGCGGCTGGGTTGTGCAAATTAGATTAAAGACAGTCGCTCCATTTAAAATACTGGATTGCAGCTGCTTATAGACTGTGACCCTAAAATAAAAATCCTAGCCAGGCAGATGATGAAATTCCAAAGGATACCCATTGCAATATCATCGACCTGCCTGTCAAATGAAAACGTTTTAAAAAGTCATCGTCTATTGAATACACTGGTCATAATAGACAGCCTGCCTTCCATTTATATCGATTTGTTCGTATAAAGTAGTTATGACGTGGACCTATCAAAGTGGTACAATTATGCGATCGATGGACGTTTAACTGGAAATAATTATAGCAGTTGTGACTTGAAACAGTTTTATAGTATTGACGTGGCTCCTTTGCATATTTGATGTCTCTTATTTAAAACTCAATTTATAATAATGATACAAGCCTGATTCTGTAGCACAAGCACTGCACGGCAAAGGCCCTTCAGGCTCAAGGCAAGTCGGTGATTTAAACTTATATTAAGAATATAAGTCCTGCTCCTCCTAGCCAAATTACAAACGTTTCAAATCGAATCTCTTTCTACAATCGTTAACGCCAGACAGATCGTCATTTCCATACATTGGTTAGTTTTCTACTGGCGTTATCGATTGTAGATTGCCAACTTGGCTACAGGTGCTGGTTTGCTCACGATGTTTTTCTTCACTGATGTCTAAGATGAAATCGACCCCAAGATCAAGATCCGAAGTTTTAGCCAATGAGCTACTATGAAACTAAACTCAAAACACTTTGAAAATACTTTCATTGTGCGTACAGCTGATGCGTGGCATTCTGTGCGTACAGCTAATGCGTGGCATTCCTTGCCAGAGTCTAGTTTTTTGATAGTTAGACCCTGAAGTTTTTAAGTCATGTGTGAATAGATAACTTCAAGACAAACGTGCTCCATTGTCGACCATACATCATTGCTAACCATCAGACGAGAATGCACCAAAGTGAAACCTATTAAAAATTAGGTCGATGTATTGCATTACGATTATCTTCAAAAACAAGATAATGCCAGACATAAAACCAATAATTTCAACATTCATAATTCTGATACTTAAGTTAACGATGATTCACAACAAAAATTACACAGAGTATCTTCAAAATGATGATCAATATAATATGCACGGTAGTGTAACATGTAATTTGGACCAATTTGGCTTCGCTCAATTATGTAATTATGTCCACGAAATATGTATTTTGAATGTTCTTAACATTTTCACTATAGAAAACACGTTATTACATATGTTTACGTTATTTTTGGACTTAATGTATTTATTCCTATCAGTTTTCATTTCGATGAGTAAGTTTTAATGAAAATCGGTAGTGCATATATTGATACTCAACTAGGTATTAGTTGTGTATCTTTTAGAATGGTTTAAAGGGGTTTCAGTATAGTAATTAGTCCAAATACCTAAAAAAATACCGTCACTATCGTTTTTCTTCATTTATTCTGACAAAAAAAAGTACCTATTCTCAATTTATTCAGGAAGAGAATTTATTCAGCTCAATTATCGCATTTTAGGAACTGACCTGTCTTTTAGTTAACTTGGCCTATTATAAATATCTTGCAGTTAAACTTTATTCACAATACAGTTTATGAAGAAACTCGTCATAAACTGCATTAAAACGTTCTCAAACAAGTTCACATTCATTTCCATAGTTTTCCCACTTATCCTTAAACTAGCTTCTGCCAGCGGCTTCGCCTGCGTGAAAGTCTCTGGCGGGAACATATTCCCGTGATAAAAGTATATATGTGCTATTTCTGACTATAATCTGTCTCTGTGTCAAATTTCATCCAGATCTGTCCAGCCGTTTGAGCGTGAAGTAGTAACAAACATACAAACACACACACACACACTCACAAACTTTCGCCTTTATAATATTAGTGTGATACATTTCGCATCGCTGTATATTCTAATAACTCACTGACATCCTCATTACCATTTTGAACCCATTTACATCCACCCCTGCTATTAACGCTATCATTCATCCACGGTATCACGCAATTTCCTCCCTTTTGTTTCTGGTAACAAAAGACAAATTACCGCAGCAATGAAAGGTAGAACTGCAAATATTAGTGATGGTATCCATCGTGGCTTTAAATTGGCTATAAAGGGAGCAAACATGGCTCCTAATTTTGAACTGGATGAGCTTAGAGAGAAGCCCATGTTTCTTATAGGTGTTGGGTATAGTTCGACTACATATAAGTAAACGACGCAAAAGTTTGTAAAAGAAGCCAGGACTCCAATGATGCCGAATATGGTTGAAACCCAGGTCTCCTTTGGGAAAATGAGTAGTGGGATCATCGTCACTCCGATGATGATGAAGGTGCCAATCGTTGATGCTTTCCTTCCGAATACTTTTGTGATGACTGTTGTTAATGGTGACATTGGCATCTGAAATCAATATTTAAATATTTTTAGCAATATTTTTTTTAAACTTTCTTTGTGGTTTATCGTGCATTGTTATCCAAACCAAACGTGTACGCAAAATTGTATCGTAATTGGTTGAGAATAACTGCTTTATTGTGAAATTTACCTCCCCCAAACTACTGACCGACAGACTACTTTAGCAAAATTCAACGCCATAGCACCTTACATTAAAATTACTGATAGAAATTCTCTTCACCTCCTGGGCTCTCTTATTTTTGATGAATCCTTTCCAAATTTTATGGAACAGAAAATACAAAATTTTAACGATGTCTCGGAAAGACTTTTCAAAATTAAAATGTATTCGGCCTACACACTTATCCGATATTGTTGCTTTGGACCAAACGTCATTTGTAGCCTTCGCTCCTCTCATTAATTATTATTTCAAATTCAAATTCAAATTCCTTTATTGTTTGTCACAGGTGGAAAAACAGTTGTTATCATAATATATATAAAGATCGCTGCAACATACCCACAGGGCGTACAATATTGTATAGTCTTATAAGATATATTCTATCATTATTCATGTTAAAGTACATTATTATCATTTAATTTTATTATACATTTCAAAGAAAATGAAATACCATTAATTAAAATTATTACATACGTCAGAAAAATATAATAGCATGATTTACTATGTCAAAACTTCATGTCAAGAATACAATATTTTTGTTATCAAAAACTCATTCATATAAAACTCATTCATTTATATTCAAAATTATTGGAAACACCCACAACTTTTAGAAAAAGTAGACCAAATGATAAAGAACACACTTTCATCTATCCTAAATGTGGCCTTGGACGACAGAGCATGGCAACAAGCCGCGCTTCCCATTCGCTTGGGTGGCCTCGGCGTTCGCAAAATTTCAAGTATAAGTTTACCAGCCGTCCTCTCCTTGGTCTGCGGTACTGATAAATTAACCAGGAACATCTTATCTTCCTCACTGTTTGATTTTGAGGTACCGTGTTTGGCCAATGCGTCGAACGCTTGGAAAATGGACCTGTCCTCCCAGAGACGATGGGATGTGCCACTCTGCAGTATCATACAGAATAACCTCATAAATACATCATCTAGTACTGCTGAGCATGTGCGTCTCCTGGCTGTGGGGGAATGGGAGTCGGATTTGTGGCATCAAGCACTCCCGTCATCCACTATGATGGATGACTCTTCGTTTCGGTTCGCAACCTGTCTACTCTTAGGCGCACCTTGTGTTGCTCCACATCGGTGCCAATATGGTGAAGCTGTCGGCAGCCTTGGGCACCATGGCCTGTGTTGTTGCAAGAGCGCAGGACGCATAGCACGGTACGCAAGCATCAATGACATTATTCGTCGAGCCCTTATCACCGCTAGTGGACCAGCTGTATTAAAACCTAGCGGCTTGGTACGTGACGATGGGAAGAGATCAGATGGCATGACATTGGTGCCGTGGAAGGAGGCCTCTGAGGTCGACGGCCAGACGGTGGACGCAACCCTTGCGCCATCTCAAGTGACGTAAATGAGCACTAAGAAAGGATTTTTGGAAATTCCACCCCTAAGGGGGTAAAAGGGCGGTTGAAAGTTTGTATGAAATTTCTACAGGTTGTTAGTTAAAAATAATAAAGAAACAAAATTAATTGAATAAATTTGGCAGGCAGGTTCCTCAAGTGACGTAAATGCGCACGAAAAAAGGATTTTCGGAAATTCCACCCCTAAGGGTTGCAAGCTTGTATGCAATTTCTACAGTTTGTGAATTGGACACGTGAAATTTTACATTTACGCCCTTGATTGCTAAAAAGATTTCATGTATTTATTGGTTTTTGGAAATTACACCCATAAGGGGGTAAAAAGGGGTTTGAAAGTTTGTGTGAAATTTCTACAGATTGTTAGTTAAAAATAATAAAAACTCAAGTGACGTAAGTGCGCACTAAAAAAGGATTTTTGAAAATTCCACCCCTAAGGGTAAAAGTTCAACACCCGAAGTCTCACTGCAACATGATGACCACGACCGCTCTGCCAAGAGTGTACCGACGAAGAAGAAGGGTAAAAGTTGGTGGAGTCCGGTCTCTTCGTGAGGCCATGGTGGAGCGTTTGAACTTATCCTTGCAAGCGGTCTCCGAATGGGGCGATGCCAATCTGGTCAAGTTTAATGCTGCTAAAACCCAGGCGTGTCTTTTTTCCGCTAAAATGAGCAAATTTCACCCGGCTCCAACTTTCCGTGATGTAACCGTGCCAATAACGGACCATCTTGAGCTTCTTGGCGTTACGTTGACATCGACTCTCAATTTTGAGCCATACATTGAGGCAAAGGCTCAGCTGGCTGCCAAAAAGTTGGGGATCCTTGCAGAGGTGAGAAGGTACTTCACGCCGGAACAGCTGCTCAACTTGTATCAAGCGCAAGTTCGATCGTGCATGGAGTACTGTTCTCATCTCTGGGACGGATCTGCCAAATACCAGCTTGATGCACTAGAGTCGATCGAAAAAGCGGGCCAAGAAACTCATCGGCAATGAGGCACTGGTCAAGTCATAGCTCCAGAGCCTTGAACATCGTCGCCGAGTTGCCAGTTTGTCGGTATTTTATCGGTTACATTTCAGGGAGTGAGCGATGGAATTACATGATTTAATTCCGCCCAGCCCGTTCCATCATCGGTCTACCAGACGTATGGCGATGCGTCATCGGTACATGGTGGACATCCCACCCATACGCACAAAACGTTTTGGGGACACTTTTATTATGCGTACAGCTAAAGAGTGGAATTCCCTGCCGGAATCTGTGTATCCCGATAGCTACAATCCAGGGGTTTTCAAGTCAAGAGTGAATGGGTTTCTTCTAGGCAAGCGCGCTTACCATCAGGTGAGATAGTGGTCAAGCGCAAGCCTACAGACAATAAAAAAAAGTAGGGGGTTGCAAGTTTGTGTGCAATTTCTATAGTTTGTGAATTGGACACGTGAAATTTTAAATTTACGCTCTTGATTGATAAAAAGAATTTAATATATTTATTGGCTTTTAGAAATTCTACTCCAAAGCAGGGTAAAAATAAAAAGGTGGAATTTCGTTGGGCTTATATATTTGAAACTTGGCATAAATACTAACCTGAATAAATAGTAAAGGATTTCATTATTAGTTTTTCAAAACTACTCCTAAAAGACGATTTAGGGGGTGTTCAAGATTTTAGAAGATTTTTTTTAGGATGTTACAATAAAAAAGTACAATTAAACATTGTGCTAACCATATCGAAATGGCATTTTTCAAATACAAAAAGTAACGCTTCCCCACAATTGACGAAAAACAGACACCAATCAATTTAACTAACCTGTATAACTCCAATAACAGCCACAACGATAAATATATTCGAGCCAAGCACCGTGTTGTATTGATTGATACCGAAATAGCATATTCCCGTCACAAACCACACGATGCACGATGACATCGTTATCACTGTCAGTTGCTTTGTCTTGAATAAGTCAGAGTAGTTCATGTTCTGTGGTTCGTTCTCCTTTAAATTTAGCTCTTGGAGACTTTTTTCGACGTTGTCCTTTATGTTGGTAGTGCTGCGGTTGTTTCTGAAAAAGATATGAATTTAGTTTCTCAATTTTTGGGGAATTTACGCTCGTATATGGAAACGGATGTTATGATGTTAATCTTTGTTGTTGTTAGAATTGTAGACATTAGTATATGTTCGGAAAAGGCTTGGTTGGATCATCAGTATTCATCAGAGTCAGTCTTGTCAATAATAATAGATTCAGAAAAATAAATTGCTCTAATATTTGTACTATCGGCTATTAAAAATCACAGCATATAAAAAAACAAATAACACTCACAATTTAGCAGCTTTACTCATCAACTTCACAGCTTCATCAACTTTACCATTCGCTATCAGCCATCTCGGTGTCTCCGGCAAATATAATAACAATATCAATATACCAGCAGATATGCCACCAAACTGTAAAATATATACTCTCCAAGTCGTGGCCAAATACGCAAAACCTGCAAGTGTAGCCTCGGCTATAGAATCAGGAAGCAATGCTAAGGTAGCAGCTAATTCTCTATGTTGTGGTCCTACTGCTTCCACAGTATATACAACAGTTATAGACATGATTCCTCCACTGGCTAAGCCTACAAAGAACCTTAGAGTAGTGAAAGTCCAGTAGTTTGTAGCAAATGATGTGCTGATCGTGAATACAACATCGATTGCAGCAGATAAGATCAAGGCTTTGCTGCGGCCAAACCTGAAAACAGAAACAAACCACAATTGAAAAATAGAACACGATATAGAGTAACAATTCATTTTGATGAATTGAAATCTAATACATGAGAAGAAATGGCTGTTAGACTATAATGAGCACATAGAGACTTCAGATAAGAAACTTACATAGGTTATAGTATAGTTATGTGGGATTGAATAATAATGTGGCAACACACAAGCTATGAGGGATGTTAGAAGATGGGTATGGCAACACTGAGAGTGCGAAAAAGATAGAATAACTAAAATGGACGAGACGGTGATTAAAATGTAATGTGATAGCTAGGAATAAATGTATAAAATTATAATCAAATTTAAGAATTATGTGTGTAACGTTCAACAAACAGAGATATGAAGAGCCTCAAACATAATCTCACCTGTCAGAAAGCCATCCGAAAAAAGCAATACCGGCCACTAATCCAAACATGAGCACCATTTGCGTAAAACTTGCCAACCATGCTCTATCGCAGATCAAGTCGAAGTCTGATATCAAAGTGTGTTCAAAAATATCTTTATCAAACTTATATTCCATACAGCTATCGTAACATGTTGAATTTTCAATTAGTACCGTGGAGTTTTCTTTTAATCTTTTGCAAACAAATTCTGTAGCTGGTGTTAGGAATAATATTGACAAAATATTCCACATAGCAATCAGTCTACCGAACGATATAACTGTGACTACCACGGCTTGCCATCTTCCAAATGCACCTATTGATTTAACCGCATAATCATCTTCAAAGTCTTCTTTTATGTCTTTTTCTATATGTTTGTCTTCCACTTTAAAACTGTCACGAAAAATATTAAACTTCATGTTGTCACCAAACTCCTTGGCACTGAAAAGAACATTGAAGTATTATATTCTGTTAGATCGCAAAAATATTTTGACAATCTAATAATATAATTAGGTTACCAATCAGATATTTATGGTTACCACACTTTATTATTATGATCACAATAAATTATTATCAATTATTATATTTATCATACTACACACACACACCGACAAAATTAGTGAAACAAAAGAAAGGTCGAAAATCGTTTTCATTTTTTATTTTTCTTTGTTTCAAAGTAATTATTCGATTCAATCCAATTATTGCATCAAATATGGTAGGTACATATAGTTCTTAAAATAAAATGTTAAACTAGCCTTTACTGCCAAATAAACCCTACTGAAGCAACAGCATGTCCATGTCGACAAACAAAGTACTGCCAATACATACCCATCCCAAGATTGGAAACCCGATAGCTTTAAAAAATAAGTCTTCAGTATTCATACGAGGTTTAAAACGTTCCTCGTTAACTTAAACATCTCGGAGGCACATATAATAACACATCGGTGGCTGCAAGCCTGTAATTTGAGGCACTTTCGAGTCACTCAATCAGGTAAACGTCGACTGAAGCCGTTACTTAAAACCCGACACTCGAAACATTATATAATGCCATGTAATTGTGTTGAAAACTTTTTGAAAACAAAAGTGTATTGTGACGAAATGGTAGAGCTCTGTAATTTTGTCGTAAGGGTGATTGAATTCTGTGCGCCAGCGTGTGTCAATTTAAAAGTAATGTGTGTGGAATTAGAGGGCGCTAAGTGCGGTTGTCGGTTGTTTTTCGGTTTTCTGGGCTTTTTTTGCTTCGTTTGTTATTGTTTTGAGGGATAGTTGTTACAGCTGTTTGTCGTTTGCAAGCTGTTACCTGCGTGGCACCTAATTACTGCCTTCAATATTTGAAATACCTCTCCCAACGACGTTTCCTTCAATTATTATTGCTCTGGTAACCACAAACTGTTCATATAAATAATCATCATCATGAAGATCATCCTCTTGCCTATATCCCATTTATTATGGGGTCGGTGCACGATGTCTTCTTAGAACACTCAATTAAAACGTTTATTCGACCCAAAAACACAACATCAACAAACACAGAGTTAAAGAAAAGACACTAATATAAGTGTAAAATTATATATAAAGTCGAAAATTTGTGAGTATGTTTGTTACTTCTTCACGCTCAAATAGTTGAACGGATATGGATGAAATTTGGCACATATATATATTAAAGTCAATAATAGCACTATATATATATACCTACTTTTTATCCCGGGAACATGTTCCCTCGGGATAATTTTCGACGGTCACGCGGCCGAAGCCGCTGGCAGAAGTTAGAAGTATAATAAGATGATTTTAAATTAATTTACTTATAAAACCTTCACTTCCACGTTATCTAATTCTTGATCTCCTATTTAGTCATTCATCGACATAACAAGCCAGAACCTGACCAAAGTAACTTCCCTACCACCCATCTAAGCAAATACCTTTCACATAATAACTAGCCCTCTTTCCGTGTTACGAAACCATCCCAAAGCCTGACCACACAAACGCGAGCCTCCTTCATCATCAGCTGCAATGCTGGCAGAGCTTTCAGCCTAACTAATGGTTATCGCGTGTAATGTGCAGTCTCTAACCGCAGTGGTGGACGCGAGATGACTAATCGGGGCAACTTGATAGAGGTGGGATGAGAATCGATTTGGATAGGGTTTAGATTGCCGTGGTAATGATCAAAGAAAAAGTCCTTAATAATTTTGACTCTGAATGCACACATTCAAATGTTTTTTTTTGGTGAGCTAGCTCTTGACCTCGATCGTGCCTGATGGAAAGTTTTGAAGTCTACGAAGGAACGAGAGAGCCAGAAGAAGAGAAGAGTTCGACGATCGCTGTTACTTTAAAGGCTGGCGGGTGGATATGAAAAAAACATCGCTGTAGGTTAAAATGTTAGGGTTTTCTAGATAAATCATAAGATTCATAGTTATGATAGAAGATTTCTATTCCACGCTCCATCACCTGCTGTATTGTTGCGAAACATTAGCCAGTTAGCATTTTATTAGATTAGTGATCCTGACTCTTCTGTGTAGACGGTATATTGTGCTTTTAGCTGATTTCTCGTGTCTCCTGTGCGGGTCACAAATAAATACTTTTTCTTTCTTTCTTTCTTTATATTGCCACTTGTGGAGGCATAAGAGTCAGAAGCTTAAGAACTATTTAGACACAGTACCTACATAAGTGGATTTTCAAGATGAAACATAATATCGAGAGAGATGGAGGGAAAAGGTGGAAGTCTTTGCTCAGCATTGGGACAATTCTGGCTGATTAGGGAAAACTGTATTTAAGTTAAAACAAAAAGTAACTAAGAAGCACTTTTATCGATTGTATTGATCGATTGACCGAACAAAGTCGATACACCGCCACAACCATAGTACCTCTATGTCCAGCCACTTACAGCCACAGATTTATAGCCCCCCGGAGCCCCAGTCACCGGTCATTACCATGATCGGACGCGCCGTCACGTCACTGCTTAATATCGGGCCGTGGCAAATTGATGGGAATGCCTCCGATTTGCTTTGCCCGTAAAGTGGACTGTTTGCGGGCAAACCACTCGTTATCTTGTAGCACTCATTTTGTTGGGTGGTATTGGAATTTGAGCGTGGATTCGTGGGGTTCTTGTTTTGAGAGTTGGAGGTTTTGTGGTCTTACTGTCGGTTTGGTTAATGTTTGAAATATAAGCTATTCATATTCGTGAGCTAATAGAGTTAAGATATGGTAACATCCTTGTAAACGCATAGGTTTCTAGTAAGAAAATATATATGGATCACAAATTTAATACAAGTCAAGCCATGCGATTGCTTGTTGAAAATTCATGCAATCAATTATAACGTTTGGCAAGTCATATTAATTATGCGACACTTTTCCCCTGTCCCTGTGTACGAAATTATTTCTATTGTAATCAGGATTATAATTAATCAAACAACATAATTTTACTGCTTGGTACATAAATCAACGAAATAATCGTTAAATACAAATTATGCCAAAATTTTTGTGAGTGAAAACTTCCCCAAAATTTAATAAATTACCAATTGATTAATATTCCTAATTTAAAATTGGAATCCATTCAAAATTCAAATCCGCAATTGAATAGACGCATTCACATTTATCTCTGTGATCGTTTTTTTTTTAATTTACTCGTTGAAGTGGTGAAGCAAACGGCGAGAATTCTTCGTCCCGTCCGCCGTAAATATTTCAGAGAAGAGTTTTTAATCAGTCGTCAAGCGATTTACAAATTAAACAGGGGCCGTGTTATGAAGAAATATCGCAAGCTGTGAGTGTGGGTTTCCATTGGTTACAGGAATATTGTCTGCGTAAAATTTTATGTTTTTTTTTATCTATGAGATCTCTAAATTAGAGTTTCCGTGAGCCATAAAATAAAATGCCTGTTTTGCGAACCCACAGAAGTTTTAGCTGACTTTTACACCGCATTCGCGGCTATTCTCGTATAATTTATACCAATACGAGGAAAGGGAACTATTTCGGAAAAAGTTACCACTGCAAATAATAATCAAGCTTAATCCAGAAAAGTGATATTTAAGTTGCTCTGATTTCGGTAGCTAGGTAGTTTTAGTGGTCGGCATACGAAAAGCTCTAGTAGGTATATAATATGACCAATAACGGGTGGTCTATGGTTGTCATGACCTAGGACAGAGAGATAAAGTACGCGGGGAAAAAATCTTTTGAAAAAATCCAAATCCCGTACTGCGAAAAGTAATGGAAACCAACGCGAAATAAGAAATATTGCCGTCGGAGGATCCCCGCAAAAAGCTCGCAAATTTCGTCATCAATTATCATTATTAGGGAGCGAAGCAACGGAGACGGCGGTAATTGAGTTTTATAAATGGTGTCGGCTGGCGTCGACGTGACTGTCATAAATAGTCACGTGACGCGGCGCGACCCTGAATGCTGGCAGTTCGATTTTTGAATAAGTGTTCTCTTTTGTTTTCTTTTCTTTTTTCGAATTTGGCGATTTTCTTTTATGCTTTTGTGCTTTTGGATGTTTTGACCTCTAAAGAGACTTTGATATAAAGGAGTTGGGTATTGCGTTTTTCCATCTAGAAGTTCTCAGTAGCAGTCTGGAGTCTGGCTTAGTGCCCAGTCTATGGCAACAGACTTGCTCCTTCGGGGACTCAACCATAATGTATCTATGTGTACTGTATGCACATATTACACCTTCTGAGAACACGGGCGTAATGTAATGTTGATATATGATAATAAACCGCTACTTTAATACCTAAGAACGAAATTGCATGTTAATAATCTTGCCGTGGGTATGTCCTTACCGATCGAGGGGTTTACTCGAGAAATGATGTCTCTCCTAGACATCAGTTCTCAAAATAACCAGGGGGGTGACCATAAGCTCTTAGAGCGGTATCAATTTTATATCGAGTAAGTGACACATGTATACAAGCCAGATACATCTGTCCCTTTAATTGATACCGCTCTAAGAGCTTATGGTCACCCCCCCCCCCCAGTTGGGAACTCAGGTCATGAAAGCGTATAAGAGATAAACAGCCTGCCGGCTACTGACATCCATAAACGATGCTATCAACAATACAATTCAATCCACAGAAACCTTTACCCAAAATTTAAACAGGAAGTAATGTTTACAAGCTCGTGAGATGAAAGATAAAGATTTTAAAACGATCACTAATTAACGGACGGAGATATTTCCTTCACCTACGCCATTTTAAATTGTTTTTCTTTTTCCGGTATGTGTTACTGTTAATGTACAGTAATGATTGATGTGTTGTGGAAATTAAAGGATGATTGGTAATGTGTTGTGTCCATTATCTCAATTTTTTTGGAAAATTGTGATGTTCCGAATCGGGGTGTTTATCAAACACATCGAGGTAGTTTGTGGGTTGTCAATCATTTAAGAAATTGTGTAAGAAATCTTTACATAAGTTATTTAAGGAGATAAACAGTTTTAAATATTTTTTTTATAGTTTGGGCATCCTCATGCATGTTTTCGAAGAGGTCTTTACTCTTACTGTCTAAAGTAACCCCCGGTCAAAGGTAGCTTAAGAAATCCGAGTATTCCAGTGGGGGCACTCCAGTACCCGCACTGGAGTGGTTGCGCATTTTATCACGCTTCCAAAGCCCGCTTGATATCACCCACCATGTTACACATAAAATAAGGTCTTACGGTAAAACCAGAAAGTCATCAATCGAGTGCCGGTCCTCGACTCAAAAATCTGTCTTATTTATCAAAAGTCTGGCAAATCGTCGCCCTACCACAGTTATTGCATCCTTTATCAGAATTTCCTGTTACTAAAATAATACCAATCTTATTCATGAAAACATATCGCTATAGTGTAGTTGGTACAGTGATAACCATTAGCGTTGTAAACAAAGTCATTTCACTTTAGTATCGCACTGATTGCTCGTAACTCCTGCGCATCGCAGACAATACTCTTTGAAATCTTCCTACAACATAATGTACATTAATCGGGAAGAATGCTAAATGTTAGATGTGGTGCTTTGGACAGAAATGAGGTACTTGAGTGACGGTATTAAGCTTGTGGACTGATACTACCTCTTCTTTCATTTATTCGCATTAAGCTCTTGAAGACACGAAGGAAAAAGGCTACTAAAATTTAAAACCATTTATTGGAATGTATAGGAAATACTTTCAGTTGTAACGTAAAAATTGCAAAGTGGCCAACACAATTTAATTTGATATGTGCAAGAAACCGTGTGCGATAGCAATCGAGATGAGCTGAACAAAGAGTCCGCTAAGGATTCTCACACAGCGCAAGCTCCTCACTCAACTTTGATGGAAATATGCCCACATTATCACAGCCGCTATGTGTAGCGCCGCCTAGCTTATGTGTCCTCGCACTGCCTATGTACCTTGCACATATTTGGTGGAAGAGCACTCTACTGTCGTGACAGTGACACGAAATTGGAATAAAAACACTGACCAAATAAATTGAAATTGATTTGAAAACAACATCTTGAATTTACAAGGAAATTATTACAGAAATGTTTCAACGCGGTGTTTAGGTACCTTTGCTTGTAATTTTTCGTATCATCTCCTCTGATACTCACCACGTCCATTTCTTACAATTCCTAGCCCCAAGTTATCAGTAGCCACGTCTATCATGTACAATAACCGTTAATTCTAACAGTCACTACAATAACGTTAATATTTACTGCGATATAACTGCTAAACGGTCTCTCAAGGTGTCTGCGCCGATAGTGATGTGCCCGTAAATATCTTATATTGCAGACAGCTAGTGTCTGTGTGTGTGTGATTTATTTTATTAAGTGTGTAGAGTGAGACTGATTGTCTGAGAATTATTTTATGACTGGACATCAATATAAAATAATCTAAATGTAGTATCTGCGAGGGAAATCTTGAATGAAACGGTCATAATGTCTGAACAAAATAAAATTGTTTACGGTTTTATCCGCCATCTATTCAGAATTCAGCCGATCAATTCTGTAGACATCTTACCGTGATGGTGATGTGAAGGTGAAGGTGACATTCCGCCACTTCGAGCTCACTTCATTAAAGTTATCACGGTGAGATTTTTGCAGAATCACTGCAGATTGCTCATGTACGCCAAAAATTTATAATACACAAGGTATTTTTGGTTTTTATTTATTGGAGGAAAATATACTAAAAGGCAGTCACATAAATCAACAAAAATTACATAATTATAAAATTACATTTTCACATTTAAAGAAACACCACCTTAATTCATAGAATAAAAACATAAAAAAACAATAAACAACCCACATTTATCAACAAAACAAAACATAAATCGACTCTTAAAAAACAAAAGAGAAACATTATGAATTCGCCGTCACAACAAATTACGAACAAAAACAAATTAAAATAAAAGAATAACTAACGACCATCTGTAACTTCAAAGGCTTATTAAAACAACGATGCTTCGAAACGTTAAATTTCGTTATGACAATAAATAACTGTCGTGTAGCGGATCGAAATTCATATTCATATACATAATGGAAATCGAAAAGCAGTTTTTTCGTAACTAAGAGCCTTTATATTATGCATCAAAACATAGCGGGCCTTTTAAATAAGGTTGATGCCCTAATTGTTTGCTTAGAGGAACTAGCGGGAATGGACATTGGTGTTGATGCACTGTGTGTTACAGAGCATTTAATGAAGGAAGGTTATGGACGCCATTTAAATAACCCCAAATATAATTTAGCATAATTTTTCTGTAGGAAAGAAAGTAAACGAGGTGGAGCTTGTATTCTAATTAAAAACGGGCATCAATGGAGAGAAGTGCCACAAATTGCTCAATTTTCTTTAACTGGTGTAGTTGAATGTTGTGGAGTGGAGCTCATTCAATTTAATGTTATAATTATGTGTGTCTATAGAATACCGAAACTAAACAACTTAAGTGTTTTCTATGAAAAAATTGAAAAAATATTACGGATCATCTGTAAAAAAAATATGAGCATGTTATAATGGCGGCAGACTTTAACATAGACGTAATGAAGAAAAATAGTGTTGCGTTAGAATTCGAATGTCTGTTATTAAATTTCCATTTAAATTAGCACTAAACCAACCAACCAGAATTAAAAACCAAACATGTATAGATAATTTCGCACATAATTTCAAAGCTAAATGTAAAACTGACGTTATTGAATTTGCTCTATCAGATCACACAGCGCAAATTAGTAAGTGTCCTGTAAAAAAAACCTGTATTTTAAAGTATTGGCGAATAAGACGGCGAGATTTTTGTGTGGATAATATGGTTAAGTTTAAGGAATGTTTGAAGCAATTGACGCTTTCAGAAATATATGAAATGAATGATTCAAATATCGCATTTGACATATTTATTGACCTATTTAAACTTTTTTATGACCTCTGTTTCCCATATAAGCTGACAGCGATAAACGTAATTAAAATAGATTTCTCACGGTATTAAATTATGCAGTAAAAAGAAACGACAATCTAGCGTTTCAGATTACAACTAAATATGACAAATAAGAAACTTTTTATGAATTACACAAAAAGGTTTAAAAAGGTAATGAAATTAACTCGACTTGCTCAAAACAATTACTCAATTAAAACTTCTACAAATATATCTAAAACGACATGGAACATAATAAACAAATCAAGACCTAATTTACCAAAGGAATCCATTACCCGTATAAATGTAAATGATAAAATAACAAATGACCCTCTTGAAATCGCCAATGCGTTTAACAATTTCTTCATAGAAAAAATCCAACCAATTCAAGGATCGGGCAGTAACGTAACGACCAATCTGATAAAAAGGAAAGACTCAATCTTTGTTGAACCAAGTTTACCTGCAGACATACTAAATATTGTAAAATGTCCAAAATCCACAAACAGTACAGGTTATGACGGTATTTCTACTAAGGTGGTAAAGTATGTTTCTGAAACAATCTGTTCACATTTAAGCCACCTTATAAACCTGTTTATATATTCAGGTGTTTATCCGGATGCCCTAAAGGTTTCTGTAATAAAACCCTATTCAAGAAAAACAGTAGAGAACACATGGCCAACTACATACCAATTTCCTTAATCCCTAAATTGTCTAAAATTTTTGAAAAATGTATTTATAAAGAATTGTATGGATATTTTGAAAAGAAAAATATATTTAGTAACGACCAAAAAGGATTTAGGCAAAATAAGTCCACAACTATGGCAATTTATGAATTTTTACATACCGTCATTAATAATATGGACAAGAGAATCCCCGTATGTGCCATTTACTGCGATATGACGCAGGCATTTGACTATGTTGATCATATCGTCTTATAACACAAACTGGAAACCTACGGCATAAGAGGTAACATATTAAACCTTATTGAGTCGTACCTGACAAACAGAAAACAGTATACAGAAATAGCTACCAACAATATTAAGACTTAGACAGAAGAAATTTACAGATCTAACGAACTCACACCTACATACGGTGTACCCCAAGGCAGCGTACTGGGAGTTTTGTTTTTTATCATCTACATTAATGACTTACCTAGTGCAATTGAACACCCCATGATGCTCTTTGCCGACGACAGTACAATGACGATAACAGGCGACAGTAAAGATCTCTATGAAAGTGACATAAATCAATCTTTGACATTAATAATATCATGGTTAGACAGGAACAACCTTAAAATAAACTTAGATAAGACAAGCATTATGCATTTTAGACAACGGGCCCGGACGAAAGAGGACATTAGAGCTATGTACAATGACACATTAATTAATAAAGTTGACAATACAAAATTTCTTGGCATTATGATAGACGCAAAGCTAGACTGGAAGGTACACATAGAATACCTTAGTAAAAGGCTGAGTTCTTCGGCATACGCCTTATATAAACTAGCCTCGGAACTTAACCCAGATGCATTGGTAACTGCATACCATGGGCTAGTTGCATCGTTACTACGCTATGGTATTATATTTTGGGGAAACTCCACCGACAAAAGAACAGCGTTTAAAGCCAAAAAAAGGTGCATCCGAGCTATGTTCAATCTAAAGGTAACAAACAGCTGTAGGCCATATATTATAAAACATAACATATTGACCCTTCCATCGCTTTACATTTTTGTAATTGTAACATTTGTCAAACTAAATCCCGGACTATTTCCACGACTAGCTGATACCTTCCCTAGGAATTGACGCGACAATAGCCAACTTTGCTTGCACACATCAAAAACTGCTTTAATGGGAAAAAGTGTTTTTTGTATGGCTCCCAATATTTACAATAAAATACCACAGTCCTATAAAGATTTGCCGGAAAATTTATTTAAAAAAAAGATGCGAAATTTTCTAACAGACAAGTGCTATTATCATATAGTAGACTATGGACTTCTTGAGCGATAATATTATTTGACGCTATTTTCTTTCATCAATCCCGATTTATTTGATTTAATTAAGTTGACATTCAGCAAGATATTGTGTTTTTTTTTAAATCTGACATTACTTATTTTATCTTTTTAACATTATTTTTTAATCAATCAAATTGTTATTTTTTTTGACATTTTATTATTTTTTTACATCTGACATATTTTAATATTTTTTTACTTTTCTGACATTTTATGATTTAATTAATTTTGACATTATTTTTTACGTTGTTGGCATTCTTTTAAAATATTAAATTGATTTTTGTTGTTGTTTTTTTTGGTTTTTCGTTTGACATTGGTTTATTTTATTAATTTGGTATGATATTTTATGATTTATGTTTTATGTTTGACATTTGTTTTTTACTTACCTGACATTTTATGATTCCTGACTTAATTGTTGTACGTTTTGACATTATTTTAATATATGAATCTGGTTTTTTTTTTATGATCCATTGTGCTTTTTTTACTCAATTGTATTTTTTTTTTACCCTTTTGTGCTTTAATTTATAAATATTGTAGAATATATTTGTACGCCTACTAGGCGAAACATGTCAGTACAAAAAATAGTTAAAAATAGAACATCCTGCATGCCTACTGTATGTGAACTCATGTTTGGACAAATAAATTATCTTTATATTTGTAACGAGCATCTTCACTCGTTCAGATAATAACGGATTTACTTAGCTTGATATTATATGTTTTTTTTTAATATTATTAATAGTCTTGCGTTTGAACACTACCTGACCTGATGGATGGTGAGCGATAACGAGTTTGACAATGGCGCACGAATTAAGTAAGCGACAACGAAAGAGTTTAAAAATAAACTTTATTTGTACCCAGTTACAGCAAGACAGTAATTACTTAATTCTACAGAATATTGATCTTATAAACTAATCTTATAGCTAACCAATCATCACTGCTAATGACGCATGTCCTAGAAAGCATATGCTTACATATAGTTGTTATTCTAATATAATATAGTTATTGGCTGATGAAGCTAATATTGGGGGATTGGGGTTCCTTAACTCACGCTTGCTTACAGACACTTATTCACTCTTGACTTAAAGGAATTTAATTAAAAGGCTTTTTAGTATCCACAAAACGGTCATAGAGTTAATAAAGAGATTTGAAAAACAATTTGGAACCCAAACTTCTTGTATGCAGTCCAAATGTGTGTAACACCAAAGAGTTACGGTAACAACGCAAACCGGTGCCTGGTACGCTGCCGGAATTAAACTTAAACTTCTCACAACCAAACCGCAGAACATTCCTATTTTTCATCCAAAATTAATTCTTAAAGGGCGCTATTTGTTACACTCTAAGATAAAGAACATCTAAGAAAAACGGGAGGCATCTCTTCTAATAGCTTAACTTTTCATCTCTCTAACAAATTAACAAGAGCCATCTCTTAATGCAAATACAACGTGATTAATAACAACGTATTTTTCAACGTTATTAATAATAGCAGTTATTTTTAAACGCTATTTTTTAGCGCCGTGAAATATTTTTTACCAGCTGTTGCGTCCAATTGTTGAGTTTGAAGTGAGAAGAGTAATGAGTGAATCAATCATTGTCATTTGGCGATGTGAAAAAATAAGAATAAGATGTGATTGATAATATTTTTTAAAGGGGAGGGTTTTTTGTAAATGTTAAGTTTTGAATGAAAGTTTTCTTTAACATAAGATTTGGATAAACACATAGATAGATTCATGTCTAGGGTTAACTTTGAATCTCCCTTTTGTGCCTCTGTATTGTCTAGTAACTTCTTAATCGTATTTATTCGGCTTTATACAAGTAATCTATATATTATATAAAAGGCAATATCTCGACTGAGATACCTTCGCCCAGCCTAAACCACTAATGAAAGAAGTTTGATTTTTTTAGAGGATGTTGATTTTATACTGTAGGCGTCATTTGAGAAAGGATTTTTTGGATATTCATACCCTAAAGGGGTGAAATAGGGGATGAAAGTTTGTATGGAACTCTGTCATTTCTATTTTATATAAATGAAATATGGTATTTAGTCTCTAAATATAAAAAAATAAAATATTTCTTTAAGCTAGTTTTGAATTTCATCCCTGAAAGGGGTAAAACGGGATGTTAAAGTTAGAATGAAAAATAATTGTTCATTATCAAAATTAATTGAAATTTAGTATTTATACAATTGAAGAAATACATATTTAAGGATTTTAAGAATTTCTTCACTTAAAGGGGTAACAATTGGGGTTAAAGTTTGCATGAAAACTATTTTTTTATTATCAATATTACTTGGAATTTAGTATCTGCTCTTCTATACAATTAAAGAAACATGTATTTAAGGTCTTTGAATTTCATCCCTTAAAGGGGTAAAAAGAGATGTTAAAGTTTTTCAGGTTTAAAAGTAGCCTATGTTACTCCGGAATAGTATAGATTTCCATAAGTGAAAGAATTTTTTAAATCGGATCAGTAGTTTTGAGTTTATCCATTATTAGCTGACCCCCGCGGCTTCGCACCCGTCAACTGGCTACCTATCTGCCTACCACCTACCTACCTGCCTTACCTACCATACCTACCCTACTCACCTCCCCACCTACCCTACTCTACATACCCTACCTATCTACCAATTTGTTAAACTATTTATTTGAATATGAATGAATACTACAACAGTAACCAACTTTTGGAAAATGCTCTGCTCAAGGATATAGCCGCTAACTGTGATGAATAATGATAAATAACTTGGCATTGTAGTCATATTTATTTATTTTTGTTTTTGAAATGTATTCTTAACTTGATTGGTACTGTTTGTTATTATTTTAGTGATTTTATTTTATCTGATATTAATGATTTTATCTTATCTGATTTTAATAATAAATTTTAACTGATTATTTATTTTATGTTATTGTATTGACATTGTATTTGAATGTTTTAATGTAATTTTAATATTTAATTTGTTTTGTATTTGATTTATTTATGACATTTGTGTGATTTTCAATGCAATGGATGAAATTATCATAAAATGAACGAATTATTCTTATTATTAGTAATCTTTAGATCAACATTTTATATAACTAAGATTAAATACGAGCACTTATCCCTCCGACAAACTGTTACGCAGTTTGGTGGGTATAATTAAATGTGTTAAATTGTTTGATCCAAAATAAACTATTTATTTTATTTACTCATTTTGTTTCTACCGGCGATCAAATTAAAGTTTAGAACATAAAAGCTGCTATTATGACTTATCTATGATAGTTTGATATATTCTCTCCCAGACTTAACTATGATAGTGAAATATATTCTCTCGCATAGTTTATTGTAGGTAATAATGAGTACTTTAATCATGTGGTACATATTTTTTATGTATCATCAATAGTTTTCTCAGCGCACGCCAAAGAATGAATTTTGTAGGCATAATTTTTCTACTTTGGGTTACATTATTGCAATTTTCATAAGGATCTCTAATAATATAATTTTGAAAATAAATTATAGCCTATGTCACTCAGGAATAATGTAGCTTTCTATTGACGAAAGAATTTTCAAAATCGTTTCAGTAGATCCAGATATTATACCTTACAACCTCACAAACTTTACTTCTTTATCTATCTAATACCTTAAAACGAGCAATTTTTGTATATATATACAAGAATTGTATCTATATATAATATATAATCTGAATCTCGGCAACGGTTCCAACGGTTTTCATGAAATTTAGTAATAGGATTCGGGGGCGATAAATAAATCTAGCTAGGTTTCATTTTTTGAAAACGTCGTATTCTCTATTTTCACCCGAGCAGAGCTCGGTCGACCAGGTAATATTAATATATATAGTTTAATATGTATACTAGATATATATAATATTATAAAGAGGTAAAGTTTGTTTGTCTATACTATAGACAAACAAGTTGACAAAGAAATCTTTCTTTATAATATTAGTTTAGATAGCGTAGATAGGTTGTGAAATTATTAACAAGTCGGCGTAAAAACACATAACTAATAATTCAAATTAATCGTTTCCTTCCGTCCCAAAAACATTACAAAACAATCCTTATCGAAACTCAATACACTTTTATATTCCACAACACACATAATTTAGTAATAAATAGATAAGGGCCACAAAAAAAATACTTTATTATTCTGCCAAACACCATAAATCATGGCGCAATGATAGTACGTTCACACTCCATGTCATAAGTGTCGATGATAAACTATTTGATTTATTGTATAGAAAATATTGATAAAAATATTCATGATTTATGAAACTGGGCTTTTATTGTTGGCGTTTGCTTATGAGAGCAGTGGTGGCCCAGCGGTATCGGCCGCGACTAAGTTGTAGGTCGTGGGTTCGAGCCCAGGTAGGCGCTTTACTTTGTGTAAATTATTTCATCAACACTGCTCTTAAAACGGTGAAGGAAAACATCGTAAGGAAACCGACATGTCCTAGAACCAAAAATTCGAAGACTTCTGACATCCACCAACCCGCACTGGGCCCACGTGGTGGATTACGGCCCATTCCCTCTCACAGAGGAGGCCTGTGTCCCAGCAGTGGGAACATTAATAGGCTGATGATGATGATGATGATGTTTGATTACGGGTGACATTAGTGTATGTTGATGAAATAATAGAGGATAAGCAGAGTTACAAGTTACGCCAAAACCGCGCCAAAACCGCGTAGAGAAAAGTACACGAAAAGTCGATGTGGCGACGCTTGGGAGACCTATTTCCAGGAGTACCTACGTTCCAAATACATACTAACACTACTCAATCCAACTGATTTAGTGTTAAAAGAGTTCGGTAACGTTTGGGGCGTCTATGGATGGACTTGAGCACTTTAATGTCAAAAAAAACAGGTCAACCAATCACAACTCTCCATTTCCAGTTTGAGTTGAGTTGAGCATGTTCATCTGGAATACCGGCCTGTTGACAATCTGCATGTAGACCTCAACATCAATCACTCTGAAAAGTAGACTCCTCGTGGAATATGGTAAAATTGTACTCCAAGGGATTCCCTGGAGGAACGTTGAGTTAAGTTAAGAACGCCACACGAACCTGTCATTTCATCGAAACCTATCTAACTATTACAAAAGGCTCAACTTATAAAACTCTTCAAACGTACAAAATGATACCCATGAATGAAAAAATATGTGAATACACGCCTCATGAACAAATTGATTACAATGGAACTAGACGCCCATTCTTTTGATCCTGCCCCTAATAACAGATACAAAGAAAAAGGGCTGGCACAACCAACCACTCGTCTTTATTTGAAAGTAAGTAATAGTAGGTTTCCAATTAAAAAAGCCTGACATTACTGACAGTATTGACCATTATTTCCAAGATGGACGACCAATAAACGGAAGTACCTTTCTTTCAATGGCTTGCTAAACACACGCTGGCTGTCCGCAATAATAATACGGAATATATTAATAAGTTTGATGAAAGGAAAATATAAAGGCTCCCATATTACGTCACAGTGTTTGATCAGAAACGTCTTGAAACCGTTGTTAGTGCTTGCTGGCGCAGTAGCAAGCGCATTAGTTTCGGTGACTTTACGTTGACCATTCAAATTTAGCTCTACAAATTGAGCTCGATTTACAGGTATTTAGATTTTCAAAAAGTCTGTGGCTCAGACTCTAGAAGTAAGTCACAACTAACCTCTTGGCCCATGCTATAAAGTTCAATAATGCTCAGCGACCGCATTCGTAATACAGCAATACGCTCCAAAACAGGAATCGCCGATGTGGACAACAAGTTTGCATTTATGGCCCTCCCAATCCCATTTAAGCATAGAATTTGGATTGGGAGGGCCATAAATGCAGATTGTCAGAGTACTGGTTTTCCCTATTTTCCTCTATGGAGTTGAGACGTAGACAACCGAGCAAGAGAAAGACAGGGTAGACGCATTCGAAATATGGTGCTGGAGGCGGATGCTCCGAAAACCATTGACAGCCAAACGCACAAATGTGTCTGTCCATTCACAACTCAATATTATCCCGATTGTCTACTGTTTGCGCACAACGTATGTGGACCCACTTTGGCCACATAATGCGAAGGGGAAATAGCAGCCTTGAAAAACTGGTCATTGTTGGCAATACCGAAGGAAAGAGAGCACGAGGCCGGTCGCCAACACGATGGTCTGACCAAGTGAAAGAAGCTACGAATTCAAGCAAATGCCAGCAGGTGGTGATGGCAACTTTCGATGGAGGCAGATTATCTGCATAAAGGGATCCAGTGACCACGATCCTCAATAATGAGGGACCGGCTGAAGAAGAAGACATACAGAAGGCATCACGACAAATGGACCAAAGCCGTTACGCAGTGAGAGCCAGAAGACAGGCGTCGTTGCCGAGGGAGGCCTAAGAAACGCTGACGTGACGAGAGAAGCGTTTACGGGAGACTGGCCAAAGAAGGTGAAATACCGTGAAGATTCGAAGCCCATTATGCCCAGCAGTGGGACAATATAGGTTAATAAAAAAACTATATTGAGGTCAGCTTCTAGTCCAACGGGATACAGTTGAATGCTAGTATTATACAAGAAATTACACTGACCTCTTCCACTACATCTGGTTTTGGTCAGCTAGCTCGCGAATATGTATCCTCCGACTGCACAGCATGATTTTCTTCTTGTTTTCGTCTTTTTAGTTCGCTTTTTAAGCAGTCAGGTTTTTTGGTTTTTAAATAATAGCAGATAAGTAAATTGTAATGGTTTGTTCAACACTTTAGCATAATTATGTGGTGCTGACCTGTAAAAAATTGTGACACTCGACTGTAGTTTTTTTTAATGAATATTATTGTAAATTTTAAGTGTTAACAATTGTTGGTGAGCTTAATAAATATATAATACTTTATTGTACCTACTCAAAATGGTAATGATAATAGTAGGCTTGATATTATTCATAATCGCGCTCGCACCTGCTTTCCAACGTGAACCAACTCCTAAAGAAGCAGACCGTTCTTGGTAAATACATCTTCAATGCAGCGATATCCTGCCAGCAACCACTCATTTAACGACTCCTTCATATGATTAAATGTAGTTCCTAAATTATAGACCATTCGTTAGTTCTAGTAGCCCGACGGATGGACTAGACTGGACATATTAATGATATTTCACTGTAATATTATGTCTAAGGCAGTGATTACTATCCTTATGGAGCCGTTCATTGGAAACAACTTGAGGATGTCATTTGCCAATAGACTAATATTATATACATTTGCCCTTAACTCCCGTAATTGTCAAGTTTCGTGCTATAACCTGGGAGGGACTTGTTTAGTGGTACGTAGCGTGTCCAAAGTGTGTTTAAAAGGCTCCCTCTATTCTCTAGAAAGCTTAAAGTATAGATCACCTAACATTTGGATAAACATTTCACAATCCTTATAGCATCTACAGAAGCAGACTCACATACGCTGTAAGATTGTGCCATCATAATCTTCCTGTCCTTGTCCCATGTTATTTGGTATCGGCGCGACACGTTTTCTTCTTCCATTCACAACCACTGCTATCAATCACTGCGTTTTCTTTTATGTCAGTCGTCACACAATCCATAAATTTGCTTTGGCCTTTCTTTCCCAGTCCATCCATCAACATTTATACTCATGGCTTTTTTAATATCATCCAAGACAAATGATTCCATTTCAACTTTTCTGTCACAAACATTATCTGATCTACAGTTATGTATTCAGTGGCGAGACCCGCAGAAAATCAGAAGATCTCAGAAATATTATTTGTTCTGTCTGAAAATTACAAATTATTACCCAATGGGTATATTGTAATAATTAGTGATTTTCACACGTTCAATTTCAGAAGACGCAGCGTTGACAGGCCTTCCTCTAGCCCTGACAACGTGCCTAAGAGAATCCGGTGCATGCGGACACACCGGACTGGTCAGTGGGCGATGCTTGAGGGAGGCCTATGACCAGCAATGGACGTCTTTCAGATGATACCTAGTACTGAAGCCAAAGCAATAGTCCCGGTTGTAATTCACAAATCTTCAACAGTCGTTACGGCTAGTCAGAAACCCGAAAGTATGACAGTAACCGTACGTACGTAAATACGTGCGTCATTCAGTTGGATCCGGTGGAACTGGAAGCCTACCACAAAATTGTTGGGAAAATGTTAGACAGTAGAATATAGTCCAGAAGCCATAGGCCAGATAGAGGTGGTTACTTCAACAAAACAAGTACCTATGCATCATCTGTTGATCAAACAAATTCATCAAACCAAGGCCTTCTTACCTTCATCACTCCCAAAAACCCGTAAATCCCGAAAAAATCATATAATAAATTCAGCCACATTCATCGAGTTTATTTGGCGGCCATAACTCAGTAATATCGCCAAAGACTGCTCCATTTAACGTGAGTTACGGCCTGTGGCGACAGATTTCATAAAAATAGTCGCCCAACTGTGATTCAGATGTTTTATTACTAATGATATCGTGGAACTTAGTGGAAGATGGCGCGGAAGACTTTTGAGAGATATGGTTAAGGTTTTAAGGTGAGTTGGTTGAGTATCTTTTATGGTAAAATGTGGTTATACAGTGTACACCAGTGTTCTTTTAATTTAAAGTCCTCCTGCCCCCGTACCCTGGCGTGTAAAAACTGTCATAGTTCGACTGTAAAAAAGGACAGATGTTTGCAAGTTATAAAAATCTGTCCCTTACACACACTCAAAATAACCTTACTCTAAGAGGTTAGGGTTGGCCTGAGAATCGCACAAAACGTTTTGGTAATACTTTCGTCAGGTTTACAGTGAAATAGAGTATATACCTGGAACATATAGTATCCATACTTACACTTTTACTATCAATCTTTCTCATCTTTTATAAAATGTCCTTTTTCCATATTAAATCGATCTGATTCGATTTATTAACTTTATTTTGCTTAAATAGAATATTGAATTTTATAATTTTTCAATGTTTACTTTTTGTCTGACATTACGTCAGTTGTCAAGCCTGTCATTTACTTTTTCTTTAATTTTGTGTAATTTTCTTAGTGACTATGAAGGTTTAATTTGATTGAAGTAATTTAAATTATTTTTATTAGTTGTTAGCTCTTATTATTGTTAATTTACTATTGTTTACTGGATAGTTGTTTCTTATCTTCTTACGCTTGTAAAATAATGAAACGCTCACAGAATTATTTTATGACTGATTAATACAGGCCGTTTTAAATACAGGCAACTCACAATGTAAAAATTATAGAAAGAATAATGGAATTCTAGAAACGTTTGTTTGGAAAAACGCTGACTATAAAAGGCTTTGCCCAGACATTCCTGGGGCAGTCTGGAATCTGCAATGAACTCCGAAAGACGATTTTACCTTGAATTACTAAATGTCAAGTCTTGATCTGAAGACAAATCTATAAATATCCAAAGTTTATCCAGTTTAATATATTGTGTGTGATATACTGTCTGGTTTTAATCTACGTATCCGCCTACCGTATGCCTACATAACAGCATACTAACCCGTGTGCCAGTTAGACCATCGTGGTGCCTGCTATCTGTCAATTTGGAGCATATCACGACTCAAGAGGCGTTCCTGTCTGACCTGCTGCCTACTCCACGTCTTCCTGCCTATCCGACCTGCCGCCTGGTTAGCCGCCCACCGACTTGCTGCCTACTCCACGTCTTCCTGCCTATCCGTCCTGCTGCCTGGTTGGGCCGCCCACGTCGTACGAAGCCGGCCCACGAAGATTTTTATACTTTTTATAATCTTATTTGTATTAACGTGGCTTACGTGTAGCTATTTTAGCTACACGTAACGTTACAAACAGTATGTGTTTTATCTATTCATTATTTAAAATCTTATGCACAAGTACAAAGGCGTTCTGACAGCTATACCGGGGTATCTTCAAGATGCCCTGGTATATTCAGTCAGTTGCAATTTCAGTTACCTACGTGACACGAAAATTCAGTTCTATTTTAGACTGGAACTTTTTAAGCGGCGTTAAGAAACATAAATATACGAATTAACCTTAGTAGTTTACTGCCAAACATTAAACACCTATGCTTAAAGGCATCGAGTTAGAATCGTTACTTTAAGGTCACGTTATAAATAGACACAAGATTGAGAAAAGAATGAACCCCACACATGTATCTGTATGCCTGAAATTAATATAATACTCAATGAAAGGCATAGTATTAAAATAATGGGCACAGAACAAAGCAATAACAAGTGTGTCAGAAGTAGTCCACAGCATAAAATATTACGCTCAAAAACCGAAGCGAAACCGCAGCACCACAATAACTAAACCACAGATTAAGAAAATAAGAGGATATGCTACAAAAATTTAAACATTTTCTTAGTGCAAGTCTAGATGAAAAACACATAAATGAAACAAGGTTTAAGTGTGATGATTAAATACAAAACTGGATCAAAGTCAAATTGCCATAGATCACTTAACTGTCTTATTATATGTGGCCTTCCTTTATATTGCTGTAAGAAAACTTATAAGGTCTTATCATCTGCCTTCACTAATCCAAACTGTTTTGGAGTAGTAATCCTTTCAGTTTAACCGGATACAACTGGATACCAGGGTGACCATAACCTCTTAGAGCAAGATTATTTCTAGTATGCGTAAGAGTCAGATGTATATGACTTGTATACATCTGTCCTTTTTTTACAGTCAAACAATTATAGTTTTGACACTTCATGGTACGAGGGCAGTACTTTGCTGTCAGGTAAAAGATCCAGGAAGATAGGTACAGGTACCATAAAGCAACGAAACTTTTAACACATTGAGAGGATGAAGATGAAAAACATATGGTGCTCCCAAAACAAATATGTAAATTGGGACAAGTGCAAGAGAATTGCTGTGAAAACTTCTTCACTTCAGTGTGAAACAAATCAATAAACGCTACAAGATCACGGCCCGAAAAACTAGCACAAAAAGACAATTAACACAACTCATCTACTCCTTCTTTAATCTACAAACAGCAATGTATCACTACAGCCTTAACTTTTATGAAAGCCGGCCCGCAGCGGTATATCACGTTAAATGGCCCAGCTTTTTGTCGTTACCTTGTAACTTATGGCCCCCGAAGTGTTGCTGCAACAGGACCTGCTAGCGGGTGTAAGGACCCTGGAACTCTGCCAGGTACTCTTGGGTAATGGGTGTATGGTCGTGATCATTTGGGGGTGGTTTTTTACGCAGATACTGAACAAATAATATTATTTTGATATTTTTGAACCTTGTCAATGGTTCATATGCTTTAAAAAACCGGCCAAGTGCGAGTCGGACTCGCGCACGAAGGGTTCCGTACCATTATCGCAAAAAACGGCAATAAATTCACGTTTGTTGTATGGGAGCCCCTCTTAAATATTTACTTTATTCTGTTTTTAGTATTTGTTGTTATAGCGGTAACAGAAATATATCATCTGTGAAAAATTCAACTGTTGTAATATAACTAAAATAACTATTACGGTTAATGAGATACAGCCTGGTGACAGACGGACAGACAGACAGACAGACAGACGGATCGCGGAGTCTTAGTAATAGGGTCACGTTTTTACCCTTTGGGTAGGTACGGAACCCTAAATAAAGTGATGTCAGCGATGGCAATAGTCGAAATGCCAAAATAAATGTAAGTGACCACGGAATAGAGAAAACAGGTATGGACTACGTACCATTTCGAAAGCGCTTGAGGATTGTCAAGCGCTTTCGAAAGTCATTTTTGCTGTCATTTTTACCCAACTGCAAGGAAAGGGTTATGTTTTTCGAGCGTATAGTTCTCTCTTGGCCACCCTGAAGTTGGCTACAATTGCAGCACAGTAGTAAATAACAAAAACAGCACCATTTCGTGCCTCGCGCATCTGGCAAGCCAACTTCAGAGCGGCACAGAAGTTTGGCGAGAACTATATCTTGGTATGTATGTTAAATCTTATCTTTCAAACCACTACAAATAAGACATCGTTAGGTATGTCTTGAACGCCCAAGTGTTGTTAGATATGAGGCGTTAAAAAAAAAACATGGCTGATTTTGAGCGCCATATTGTGAGAGTCCCAATTTTTAGGGCTCCGTAACGTAAGTCCGTAGTCAACAAGAAACCCTTATAGTGTCGCCTTGTCCATCTGTCTGTCCATTCATCCACAGCTTAGTTCAGAGACTCTTTCTGCCGCACTCATAAACATTTAACGGTTACTTAAGTAATCGTTACAGGCTCTGAGTGCGGCAGTTATTTCTAGAGTGCTATAATTTGGCATGGATATACATATTAATCACGCTGTTAAAGTGGTACAACAAAATCAAGAAAAAAAAATTGTGTACCTCCGTTAGTCCGTTCAAGTTCACGTAAAGTGGGGATGTGTTTTTTTTTCTCGTCTATCCTATGGTGTGGGGTATCGTTTGATAGGCCATTCAAAAATATTGCGGGTCTTTAAAACCACTTTTCGATTCATTGATCCGTTTGCGTGAAGTGAGCAATATTCGGTGCTTTCATTGTTTATGAACGTTAGTAATGTAACCTATTTATTTTGGTGAATTTAGCTGTTTATACGGAAACCTCTGTGCGCGAGTCAGACTCTCACTTGGCCGGTTTTTATTTTTCTTCCATACCCATCGAGTAGGGTATCAAAATGAAGGGTTTGTAGTGGGGATTACAAAAATATACAGCACTTATATATGTTTAAAATTTTCATTTTCATTCGAGAAAAAAAGACAGTAAAAAAGTGGAAAATAAAAAAAATTAAAAAAGCCTTCTGCTTCGGGATTTTTGATTTTATTAACTTTATTCCAATCGCTATTGTAACGCTGTGTTGCGGGCAAAATACAGTAAAAAGTAACTACTACTGATAATATTTATTAACATAAATTACACTAAACACTTGAAAATTGGGGGACTAATTTAGTCTGGAAATTAAAACAGAAAACTCTAGTAAAATATATTATTAGTAAAGAATCTAGTAAAAAATATTATATAATTAGCAGTGGTGGCCCAGTGGTATCGGCCGCGGCTTACAAGTTGCAGGTCGTGGGTTCGAGCCCAGGCAGGCGCTTTACTTTGAAAGAAAGAAAGAAAGAAAGGAAAACATCGTGAGGAAACCGGCATGTCCTAGAACCAAAAATTCGAAGACATGTGACATCCACCAACCCGCACTGGGCCCGCGTGGAGGATTACGGCCCATTCCCTCTCAAAGAGAGGAGGCCTGTGTCCCAGCAGTGGGAACATTAATAGGCTGATGATGTGATGTGTGATGATATAATTATAACTCACCAAACATAAAATAATCACAAGACAACACAACACAAAAATAAAAGTACACTAACAAAAGTAACAAACGAACTAGTCGAAACGAAGTAACGAAACTGTCACAGAAAATACGAAAACCTGAAAATTTTACCTATGTTAATATTCACTAACCTTACAATTGTAATAAAACAGATAACAATAACATTGAAAATGAACAAACGAACTAATCGGTAAAAGGTACTAATTAAGTCGGTATATATCAAGTATTTGACATATATAGGTCAATATCGCGGTTTTGTGGTTTTTTAATTTATAAAAAAATTAGCATTCAAATTCAAGGACTTTCCGAAACAATAATATCGTACGGAGTTGCAATGATTCGATAACCAAAAAGATTTAGAAAACTAGAAGTAGCATAAGAAGATAGTAGAAGCGTCTTTTTAGAAGAGCCAGTGAAATTAAATAAACATGAAAAATTCTGCATAATACTTTAATTCTGCAATCATAATTATTATGTACTTTTTTATTTTTTAGTTTTATTTATTTAATTACCTATTCATAGGGAGTCAGTGATAGCGTGACAGGACGGTATGGAAGAATAACGTGTTGCGCCAAGGCCACGACAAGGGCAGGAAGATGATTCAATTCTTTATTTATTTAATTTTAATTAAAATTGAATTTAATTACAATATAGTTGGGAAAAAGGCTAGGCAGATGATGATTTATTTAATTTTAATTAAAAAATATATTTTTATTTTATTTATTGTAAGCACACCAACAGCACTGTGGCATATAATTATAACCATACATAGGTTAAATTAAAACAAAATAACATCTAAAATCGGCATTTTAGTAACCATGCAAATAACAGGTATTCATGACATTGACATAATGAATATTAGAGACAAAGAAAAACAAAAAGTGTGTCCAGTAGACCTAAATCTAGAATACTACAATAACAAAACAAATTGAACTATATATAGGCGTAAATTGTTCGCACTGTTTATATAGGGAACGTCTGTATGAAGCGAAATTCATAGAGAAAACTTCGATGGGGAATCCGTCAAGTTTCGGTATCTTTCATTATATAGCTATTAAAGGTAATATTTAAGGTAGACTAGCTATGCCCGCGGCTTCGCTCCCGTCATCTGTCTGCCAACCCTACCCTACTTACCTTCCTGCTACCCTATTTACCTACCTACCAAGTTTCTATAGTCATCATTCTTTCGCGGAGAATCTTGACACCGCCATTCAGAAAATTACTTCAAACGCACAACGCCATCTATCGAATATCGCGTTCAACTATCCGAGTATCTAAATTGCGTGTGTTGTGATAATTTTACTTCTTGAACACTTTAAATTCATCTAACTTTTTTTATGTATAAAAGTTATTTCTATTGGTTTCGTACATTTCACGTGATGCAAAATGCACGTGAAATAAACAGACAAAAATGCCGAAAATAGGTTCTGTTGGTTATCTTTTAACACAGGCAATTTTTTTTTGGAAATATTTCCGATGTACAAAAATTACTTAATTAATCCATTAAATATATTAAGTTCTCTGCATCACACTTTGCAAAATATACAACACACAAACGTCCTTGTTAGTAAGATTTATAATAACAAATATTTAAATGTATCAAATGTTAATCGTACTTTAAAACTTGTATGCAATAATTGTGAAAACTCTAATTTCATTACACTTGATGACAATTATTATTTTGACTATAATGGAAGACCTTTACTGAACAAGCTAACTGCATGCAAATTAATTTATAGGGATATATTGCGGTTACAATACAGGATCAACTACCAAAAATATGTGCATAATGTGCTTATAGATCAAAAGGCAAAACGGATGTTTAAAAATGTTTCTACACAAACTACTCCTAATTTGGTACTCAAAGCGAGTGAAACACCTACATCTAGAGTGTTTGTAAATTCGTCCTCACAAACAAATGTTTCACCTACAATTATAAATAGTCGTGATTTTTTTCGAGAACAAAAATGTAATGACATATGACGTAAGTAATAGCACCCTATTATCAGATACTAGTTGTTTAAAGATTTTTCATCAGAATGTATGTGGAATAAGCAATAAAAAAACTGAACTCGAATTATATATTGAAACATCAGGTAATCTCGTCGACTATTTATGTATATCAGAACATTTCTTAAATGACAAATCTGCCAATGTATTTACTATGTCGAATTATAATTTAGTCGCATGTAACACAAGGCCGAACAAGAAAAGGGGAGGTACTCTTATTTTAGCACATAAAATGAAAGAATGCGAAAACATTCAGTCAATCAGTAAGTTTTACAGAGCCGACAGTTTCGAGATATGTGGTGCAAAAGATGTTGAAACAGGCTTATACATCTGTTGTTGCTACCGAAGTCCCTATGATAAAAACTTCGAAACCTTCATTTCTAGCTTAGAAAAATTATTAGAACATTTTATTGACAAAAACTGTATTATATGTGGGGACTTCAATGTTGACGTACTTGTTGAAAACAAAAAATCTTCTGAGTTTTTAAGCACATTGACATGTTATGACTTTAGATATCTTGTGAGAACTCCGACCTTTATCAGAAATAACTCTCAGTCGTGTTTAGATAACATAATCACAAATCTTGATTGTGACTACATAGAGCAGTGTTTTGTGGATCATAATGGCTTAGCTGATGGTCATGGTGGACTTTTTTGTTATGTGGCCCTTGATGGAATTAACAAAAAAACAAAAAAGGTCGAGTACACCACAGTAATTAAAAGATTATTTAATGAGAATAATAACGCCGTTTTCAAAAGAAACCTTACTAAAAAAAATTGGAGTAATATGGGTATAAATCAGTTTCTAAGTTATTTCAACAAAATATTCCAAGATTGTTATCCCAAAAAATCTATTAGAATAAAGTCCAAAAATAACAATAAAATAAAGTGGATTACAAAAGGTATTAAAGTATCAAGTAAAATGAAAAGAGTCCTGTGTTCTAGAACTTTAAATAATGTCAGCATCAAAAATTATAAAATAAACTACGTTCGAATTTATAGAAGAGTTATTAAGCAGGCCAAAAAGCAAGCAATATCACGGTATTTAAACCGCGCAAAAAATATAGTGAAAGAAACATGGAAAATAGTAAACGAACATACTAAAAAGAAGAAAAACAGGCAACGTAAAAATATTATCTTAAATGTAGACAATAAAGTAATCACTGATCCTCAGGATATTGCAAATATATTTAACGACAGTTTCTTATTCAAATCATCGATAGCTAATAAAGATAAGGATAGAGCAATGTCTTTTCTTATAGATACGACAAAAAGAGTTGAAAATGATATAACTTTCAAGCCAACTACACCAAATGAAATTGCAAAGTTGGTTAGCAAAATGGCTAATAAACATTCGTGCGGCTTCGACGACGTACCGATATCGATTATAAAGGAGAATATAGAGATATTAGCTACGCCTCTTTCTGATTTCTTCAATAAATGCATTGATGAGTCAATCTTTCCTGACCAGTTGAAATTGGCCAAGGTGATTCCTATACACAAAAAGGGCACTAAGACCAATCCGAAGAATTATCGCCCCATATTCTTATTACCCACCTTATCAAAACTCTTTGAAAAAGTCATAAAGGATAGACTAATGGTACATTTCGGTATTAACAAAATTATCAACCTGAGACAATTTGGATATCAGAAGGGCGTTGGTACCGCGGATGCAATGAACACTTTAATAACTGATATAGTTAGTAAATTAAATGAAAAACTGAAAGTAGCTGGACTATTTGTTGACCTCAGCTCGGCTTTTGACACCATAGATTATGAACTGCTACTTACTAAACTCGAACATTATGGTATAAGAGGCAAGACATTAAAACTTATGACATCTTACTTGCAAAATAGACGAATGTATGTAGAAATTAAAAGTATAGATGAAAATAATCACGAAGTGATATTCAAGTCAAAAATGACATATGTAAAACGTGGTGTGCCTCAAGGCTCAATTTTAGGACCTATACTATATATTATTTTTACAAATGACTTCCTCAACTTTATGAATAAAACTCAACCGAACGAGAAACTTGTTGTTTTCGCAGATGACACAAACATAATTATTGGGGCAAAAGACATAGAAAAATTGACATTAAATACTAATATAATTATAGAAAAAATTTGCGAATGGTTTACAGCCAATAACTTATTGCTAAATATAGATAAAACTAACCTCGTATTATTTAAGACTACGACTCGTCATAATGACAAATTAGATATACATATAAATGGAGACAGGATTGAATTAGTGGACAAGGTTAAATTCTTAGGGATTAATATAGATTCGCATTTGAATTGGAAACCGGAGCTTGCTGTTATTGAATCATCCATATCGTCAGCATGTTACGCACTCAGGAGCCTTAGGGATGAATTGAACATAGAACAGTTAAAGGCTGTATATTATGCGCTGGTCGAGTCTAGGTTAAGGTACAGCATCGTACTCTGGGGAAATAGTTACAGTTATAACTGGCAGAGAGCGTTCATCCTGCAGAAACGAGCCATAAGGACAATAGTCAGAATTGCACAATGGGTGTCATGCAGAGATTACTTTAAAAAGTTGGGAATATTAACAGTACCTAGCCTATATATATTGGTCCTCTTGACTCATTTTTCTAAGTATCTACATGAGTTTGAATCACAAGACGAACGTGAGATTAGAGAGAGCACGCGAAGAAAAAATTTTAAACAACTAATATCACCGAAATTTAATATAGTAGAGCATTGTTCAAAGTACCAAGCTGTAGAGATATTTAATAGGTTGCCTTCTGAGATGAAGATCCTGATTTATAACACGCACTTATTTAAAACAAAATTAAAAGCTTTTTTATTAGAAAAATGTTTGTATAATATATCGGAACTAAGGTCAAACAATAATAAATGATTTACATTTTATTTAATGTTTTTCTCTCTTTGACATTATATAATTTATAATCTTTAAACATTATTTTTAAAACTGTGACATTTATATTGAAATCTGTTTGACATTATTTTTAAAACGGTTTGACATTATTTTTAAAACAGTTTGACATTATATTGAAATCTGTTTGACATTATATTTTAATCCGGTTTTGACATTATTATATTTTATAACTGTTTGACATTATTTTTAAAAATTATGGATTTTTATTGAAAACTGTTTTAGCACTTTACTTGAATTTTACTTGAAATATTAATTAATAATTCATAATATTTGTATGTAAACTGCATGTGTATATATTCAACACAATGTAAATTGTTTTTATGAATAAATGAAATGAATGAATGAATACTTTTCTACAGATTTATTATATGTATTGATTATGTAGCCAATTGAAAATGCGATGATGTAGGAACCTATGTATGGTTATAATTATATGCCACCATGTCAAATTCAAACGAAAGAATATTCAATCAACTCAGCCTGTCGCAGTCGACTGCTGGATATAAGACTCACAGTCTACGCTACAACACCTGATCATCGCCTCTCGCATCCTGTATGCCCCAGTCACAAAATTGTCTACGAAGGATTCAACAAGAAATTTGGTGGAGTATGGAGGATGAGAACCAACAACTCAGATCGATTGCAATTTGACTCCACCAACACAACTCTTCAAAACTGTACGAGACTTCTCTATATGTATAACCAACACCAGGCCAGTGTTATAATACAACAAATTAATTAAAATAATATTGAGGCCGCGATGGCAACATAAACCCCATAAGCAAGTACATCAATTATCCATTACGTTCAGCACAAACCGCAGATTCGGCACAGAAAACAATTTGTAACAAAAACATAGCTGTTATGTGAACACTTAATTAAAACGCAAATTGGCGACCGCGCACCGGCCTGCGAGGGTCCTTAGTGATGAGACAGGGCTAACACTTGATCAGTTATCGATACTTTGGGTGAAATTGTTAATTAAAGCTCAGCTGCTAGAAGCCGCTCCAAATATATTTCGGAAACAATTAGACATGTTGCTAGATTGCCATATAAAACATCCTATAAAATTGGAAGAAGCGTCGCCGTCGTAGGAAACATTGTTGTTCATGGTTGGGATGGTGTTCAATAAATGACGATATGGAAAAATACATATTTCAATGCCTACTTACTCATTGTCTACGAGTATTTATTCTAGAATCACTTTTAGGTTTGTTTGTAAACATGTTACTAACCCTTAAGTGGACGTTTGTGGGCTGATGGGGCGATGGTCTTAATTACTGCTGAATTAACGATCTATATATGTAGTTGCCATGACGACATTTTAATGACTGGTGATCTGTGTGTGTATAATAGACCTTATAAGCGGCCTCAATAAGCCCTGTGACACAAAACCAGAAATTAAAATTATAATCCCAAAACCTATCGATATCGACCCGGGCAGGACACATCCCTCCAGCATCCCGGTTTTGCATAATAAACGTGAGATATTAGCATAAAATCACTCGACGAGTCGCCTCTAACCGCACTCCTATTTGACTTGCAAAGAATTGCCCCCGGCACTACATCGATTGGTTTTCATTGCAAATTACGTGCAATCCTGTAAACTCTGATGACAGAGGTGGGTAGTTTTATGAAGCTTGTGATTATACAGAGAGTAGAATATATTCATTATGTATGGTCTGATTATAGAATAACCCACTTGTTTTTACTCCTCAGGACTGAATGAGTAGAACGTAAGAGAGGGCTGAATGAAAGAAGATTTTCTGATGTACTTAAACAATTCGTGGGATTAAAGTCCTGAGATCTGTTGAATTTGGTGGACACTTAGGGCAGATAAGAGGGGAATTAAATCAAACAGCTTAGTAAGAAGATATCAGAGTGATCATTGTTGGTTCTGTGGTTTGACTGCAGCGTTTGGTCGTATCCTCAGACTTCTTGAGGAGCTAAGTATAGTCATAAACTAATCAGAAAAGAACAACTGAAAATGTGACATTTTCCATTATTCTTTTCTGATTAATTTCAATTTCATTGCGGGATCCAAGACAGTTAAAATCATTCTCCGGGACTTCGTCGAGCTTCATTGTCTCGTCGCTTTTCTGGTCCGCCACTGTTGATTCTGGGTTTCAGAAGTTGCAGTGGTAGAAAAACATAAAGTAGATAAGATTTTTTTTCAATTAAAAATATATTTTTAATCAAGTTTTTTTGCTTACCGTGCAATGTCATCCAAACCAAACGTGTATTTAAAATTTCATCTTAATCGGTTGAGGATAACTGCTTTAAAATGCAGTTGCAAGATTTGGCCCGAACATATATATGTACATTAATAAAATGCTTAAAAGCTTGTTAAAATAGAGGCAAGGTCAAATAAGTCAGTGCCAAATGATCTTGAAAATAAATCATGCCCAAAAACAGAAGCTTCTTTTTGCGGTCTCTTAGGTTAGGTTTTTACTTTTTACATACATGCAAAAACACTTTAATCATACCTAGTGCTTCAGCCACCCATCCATCAAAATCGGCGCCGCGGAACATTGCACTCTAACCTACATACAACCTATAATTTTCTTCTTTTTTCCCCGTAGCCCAACTACCCGTAGTTATTTCTAAACGGCGTAATTAAAATGGGTCGAAATTACACACTAGTAACCACTAAACGTTGGATATACTCCTAATTTGTGCCTAGAACGATGAAACGGCTCGTTTAAATAATTTTTGATCGATTCCTTTAATTTTTGATCGTTTTTTCTCGTGTTTTGAGTGATTGGGGCCAATCAGAGGCCGTAACTATACATCATTGAGGTTTTCTGTCTGGTTTTGTGTTTTAAAATATATGGAAATAATTTGATATTGAATAATAGTTATTTGATTGACATCTTGTAAATATAGGGTCGTTATTTTTGTGTGTGGTGTTTGTAAAGTAAGATTGACAGTAATAAAAGCATTAATATTTTTCAGAAGGCAAACTGGTTCCTTTGTCGAACATTTCATCACTTACCATCAGTTTGGATAGTGCTCAAACACGACTTTAGCAATGATAATATTAGTAACATATTTTATTCAAATTAAAATAAAAGTATTTTAAAAACGATCTCTTTAGCCTAGCGTGCATTGTCATCCATACCAAACTTCAAAATTTCTGCTCAATCAGTTGGTGATAACTGTTTTAAAATTCAGTTGCAAAATTTAACTTACACATTATCACATCACATCATCAGCCTATTAATGTGCCCACTGCTGGGACACAGTCACAGACACAGACACACGGCCTCCTCTCTGTGAGAGGGAATGGGCCGTTATCCACCACGCGGGCCCAGTGCGGGTTGGTGGATGTCACATGTCTTCGAATTATTAGTTCTAGGACATGCCGGTTTCCTCACGATGTTTTCCCTCACCGTTAACGAACACATCATCATCATCAGAGGTTTAATGTTTAACTGGACACATTCTGACCGGCGAGCACGGCCTACTGTGATAGGCCCGAGTCACACATTTTTATCACAGTTTGGAAACAAAAATCGTGATAAAATGCGTGACACAAGCCTATCACAGAGGTCGTGCTCGCCGGTCTGGACACAGGTCTTTTCTCTGTGAGAGAAAATATGGAACTACATCCACCACGCGGGTCCAGTGCGGGTTGGTGGATGTCACATGTCTTCGAATTTACGTTTCTAGTACATCACTGGTAACTCACACATACTAACAAAGAAAGTTAAATAAACCTTGTAAAAACTGACAGTTTTCTAGTTCCATCTTTCCGAACACGTGTAATACGGGTATCCAACTTTTCACTTCGCATAGAAATATCTCCGACCTGTCTTTAATGCACTTTCCAAATTCATCTATAGATCGCGCAATTTTACAACATTCCACCTACAATACATCTATCGTCACTCAATAATTACATTGTCACCATCCATCAAACATCTGCTCTAATCACACAAAGCCAATTTAACTTCACATAAACCCACTTCTGGTTCATATTTCCATTCAATTCAACTCCAATAATAAAGTCCTGAGCAACGCCCTCAAACACGCGAGTTGTATTACAAACGAGCATAATGCTGCCACGAGCATAATGCTACCAATAACAGGGAACTCAAAAGATCTGTGAGTGTTGCGACTGCCGAACAAAGGGACTGGAAGCTGATATTTGGACAATGTCGGTTTGGGGATGGGGCTGTGTTCCTGTGGGGTGCGGTGGCGATATAATATAGCGTAGCTTTGCGGTTTATGTCGTTTTATTTCAAATATCTAAATCATTTATTTCAATTACACCATTTAAAGGTACTTCTGAATTGACAAGCAAAACATTAAGCTTGTTACACATTCGCACGTCACGTCGGTAAGGCTCTATGGAGAAGAACGTGCAACATGTTTGCGAGATGTGTCATTAAAATCGTTAAAAATCGCTTATGTTTGTTTTACTTCGGTAGATGAGGTGTATCTGTGATCCATGTATCTTGGACCTATATTATCAAGTCCAGTGACCAATATAGCTAATTGAAAGACTTCTTTTGGCACGACATGACCTGTACTCCTATACCAATAATTTTATTTGGTTTTTCTTGTATTGATGTCTAACTTAGCTTAAAATGTCTTATTATCTTTTGATAAATTCTCGTTTTATAAAGTGAAATAGATGATAGTCGCTCAACGAGACTGTATAGTAAAATTGATGATTGTAACATTATAACGCAAGTTTGATCATAAGTGGACCTAATTTACCAGCTGCATGTATTAGCAACACTGTTCAAAAAGGTATGTGTAAAAAGCAGGAGTAATTGTCCTTCCCAGGGATGAAATATTTGTTTTATATGTTTTTTGTCATCAAAATAGGCTTGGTATTGAAAACGTGAAACAGGTAAAAAACACAAACAGGGACAAAAATGCTCAATAATGTATTGCCAAGAAGAGTGTAGTGTATATATTGCAATAAACTTATAAAATGGTGTGTTTTTCAGGAACCTTGTCATAAACTATGGTAGAAATAGAGGAAGAGGACTTTAAACATTGACAAATCCACGAAAACTCCCGTGTGATAACTCTTTTAGAGTCATCAACAAGCAAATTGCTTGAATAAAGACATACATTACAAATACAGGCGTAAATGGGCAAAAACACAAGTTAATCATGATTAATCCAAATTAAAAAAATGGTTCCAAAGTGCCGACGGAAGGTCATCTATTTCTGTTGATTTACACATTGCGTGACTATAATAAATATGATTAAGGCTACCATTTTAATGTTAAAGCTACACCAGTAAATTGTATAATTTGACAAGAACCCCTAAAAGTTATAATATATAAATTAAGGGTTTCATGATGATTTGAAAATGGGTTTTATGAAGAAACTATTCGAAGAATTATAACTATTTTAGATTACGGAGAATATTAAAGAATAACTGGTAAGAAGTGCTATTCAAATCATTCTGAAGACTAATCTATCAAACCAAACTGTTATTTTATATACTAAAGTGAAGGTATCCTAGTAAAATTGATGAAAAAATTAGTTCAAACTCATAATTTGGTTGTTATTTAGTACCTGCGGTTTGAGGACTGAGAGAAAGGCACTGATGCTTTGATTGGCGTGGCCGTGGCCATGACCTTACTGTTCCCAAAATATTTAAAAAGTTTCCATCGTTTCCAAAAGTAAAAGAAGAAGTACCTACATACGTTAGTTTATAGGTATGTTGGGAGATCCAATAAGAACTGACTTGGACCCTTCTGTTTAATGGATGAAAAGTATTTTATTTTAAATTTAATTATGTTAAAAATATATCCTGAGTAGGGTGGTCTCAAATAATCGTGTCAAAACGATAATAAAATAAACTGTGCGTGGCTGGCCCATGTACAAATTAAAAAACTATCTGCTAGGAATTCATAGTATAGCAACCGCATACCATACACAACAAACCCCAAAAAAACTATCCAGAACTTAATATTTGCCTAACACCCAAACAATAAGCATAGTCCATATTGGCTGCTAAACACCCTATTATTCTACCCACCCCCTATCAATACAATGTGACGTCATCCGACTCTTCTATTGTCACTCATCACATATTACTTGTCATGGCATATATTCTTCGAAAACCAAATAAACTTTTACACTTACAAAACCCGTTGCCAGAGGAAACTTGACCATATTACTAAACAATTGGTTGACCATGTAATTTTTCGTTGACTTTTGGGGTGGTAAGTATAAGTTGGTGCTGTCATAAGCCCGTGGACAGCCAGTGATGGTCATTTGATCCGATATGCTCAGATTTCGTGTTTATAAATAGGATTTTGCCTGCTTCTAATAAGCCAGGACATAATAGGGCTGATTTTTTCTGGTTTTCTGGCTGTTTGATACTTGTGCAATGATTTTTTTGGGTACCTATTTTGTTCAAGCTGAAAGGCAGATTGACGTAAATTGCATGTCATCTGAGGAGTTATTTCAATATGTTGTCTGAGAAGTATGTAAATTTAAAAGTTTGTTTTTTTTTGCTTTTTGTTGCCATTTCTCACTATTTAAAAACTGTGGTTTTGGCGTGAATATGATTTCTATAGAGATAGTTTCGAGTATCCTTTTTCAATACTTTACCTTGCATTATGAATAGAAAAGTGATTTTACAGACATAAAATCAGATAGATACTGCAAAGGTCACCTATTATGATTCTGAGAAAAGTACTCCTTTTGCTTCGTTGAGTGTGATTTTATTCACCTAAAAAATTAAATAGCTGTACCAATCTCAGAAAACTAAAATAAAATATTTTCTACAATATTCAGGACACCCAGAATATCCTAAAAACTTTCTTGCAGCAAATTAAACACGAAACAAAAAAGAGTATCTACATTTTTTCCACACATTTAAATAATTATTCAAAAAATGTACTGTTTCAATTTTTATTTGAAGTTTTGTTTTTCATTTGCAAAGCACAAAAACACGTAGTTCAGTAAATATTCGTGCGTTTTAATTACAACATTTATATTCCTTTTATTGCGACTTTTAATACCATATTTTGTGACATGCAAGCTTTTGTAACTGCTTAATAAAAGCGAGGCTATGACAAGCTATATGATGATCAAAAACTCGGTATAATTATGGTTTATATAAGGAGCAGTAAAAATAATGTAATATTTCGTTGCAATATTTCAAAATTCAGCGTGATAATATTTGTATTGGTGCCTGAAAACTTCTGCACCAATCGGCTTAGCCTTTTTCCAACTGAGCAACCAAGTACAGTAGCTTTACATGGAGTGACTGCCTATACGACTTCTACTACCCAGTTACTGGGTAACACGATACCCTTTGGCAAGACTAGTGTCACAATTAAGGGCCTACATCCGCTTTAGTGCCGTAAAACGGTTACTTTCTAAAGCATACTCCTTAGTAACGGCTAGGTTAAAAGGTTTGAAAAAAATATATACATTTATTATTGTTTCATGTATATTATTTTTAACACATGGTTTTTTCGTATAACAAATAGTTTAGCTATAAAATAATAATTAACAACACGCTAGTTTTTCGCTTCTTTTGGATACTCCTCCAAAACGACTTGGATGTTTAAAATATTTTTACACTGAAAAATTGATGGCCCGAATTTCTTCATAACTAACATAGCATATGTAAATCAAATAATATTTTGCAAACAAAACTGTTCAAAAGGAGGTTCAATATCGATATTTTTGCATCGAGCGGGCGCACGGCCAGTACTGCGTTAACATTGGGGCGTATATATCGCCTTAATAACGACTGCCAAAGATAAAGAAATGACAGTCGGGGACAATGCCTGAAAAACTCTGCATCAATAAATATAATAGGTTTAGCTGAAGTCACCAATTACTAGATTGCATAAACTAAGTAGGTAATAGCGTAAAAATAGCATCACATAGCTCCCGTACAACCCTATTAACAACTTAAACAGCACAAAGCAAAAACGCGTCAATAAAGAAACTATATCACGTTTATAAATTAGTGTGATTACATCAGTTGCGGGTTAAGATCGGATCCGATAACCAAACAAGCGTATTTTGTGACGAACAACCCTAGTACTGCAATCACTCAACAAAGATACATTGGATTTTCTACCTTATAACGTAAACTTTAAGGTTGATGTTTCCTTTTTTATTAGCTTTGAAATCATTTTGGAAAGTAACATTTAATTTTCAACTTAATTACGTAAGTCATAAGGTTGATGTTTGCTTTTTGGGGGGACCAAAATCAAGGTTGTCAACTCGGTAACAATAACAAAGTCTCGTACACGTCACAGGGCTGTCAAGCGGCATTCAGCCGTGTAATTATCACTCGTCAACGGCGAAAAGATTTCTTTGACAATACATGGCATTGTGAGACAGCCCTAATCCTTTTTGAAAAGAGGGTGTTGTATTTATACAGCGACGTTGGGTTCCATTTTTGTTGAAAGAAAAATCCGGTTGTGCAATAATGTTTTATTTAATTCTGGTTGATGTTATCATTATGTAATTCTTATTCGGGTTACTGAACTTAAATGTAATGTTTTTAATCTGTGAAGAAATCACACAATTTTTTATTCACTGCGCAGTGTGCAGCTTTGTGCATGTATGGCACAAGGGGAAAAATGCATAATACTTCAACCCCTTCATCAAACTAGGACTTGTAAACCTCTCAAGGATGTCAAGTATTTAATGTTACCTCTAAGTGCATGCAGTCCTTATGCACCCCTTTACATCTACTAACCCCTTAACTTCAAGAGGCTTCCAAGCTTTCATTTTGATTAATTGTATGGTTCTAGAAAAGTTACTCCAGTGTACAAAATTCTTATTTGATGATCTTAGGAAGAACAGGAAAATCATTAATTATAAATTTTCCGCTTTCATTCTCTACTGCTTGAGATTAAAATAAATGCAGATTTTAATACGGCAGACTTGTGAGCACACGAAGATTATAGGGCAAGTGAACTGCCTTGCCAGAAATACTCCTCCTTTGTCTAGATCAGGGGTCACCAAATGGCGGACCGCGGTCTGGATCCCGACCGCCGACCTATTTTTTGCGGACCTTACCAAGATGGATTCCATTATTTGTACCCGAAAAACTAGCCCCAGTGTCACCACATTGACCGATCCCGTGCGTTTCACATCTAGATAGATTCTAAGATGAACTTTTCGATGAACATCTCCAAGATTTAATGACGATAACCGGCCTCAACTCTAGTCGCAGCTTCGGACGGATCGTCCAAGGCAAAACATTTTTCACGTTACTATTTGAAAAAAAACAACTTGATACTTACTTTAATTGATTACATTTGTTTATTATTTCATGTTTATTATACGATTTTTGCGCAATAATCGCTCTTCAATACAGAAGCATGCATGTGGAAGCAATAAATGTATTGAGTATTGAAGTAATTGGCAGTTATTAGGGTTCCGTACCCAAAGGGTAAAAACGCGACCCTATTACTAAGACTCCGCGGTCCATCTGTCTATCTGTCACCAGGCTACTAAAAACAGAATAAAATAAACATTTAAGTGAAAAATAAAATTTATTTATTCATACAGCAAACGTGATTTTTTGGCTTTCTTTTTTATCTGATTTAGGCTCGCGCTTGACCACCATCTCACCTGATGGTAAGCGATGATGTGATCGACGATGGAGCACGCTTGCCTAGAAGTAACCTATTCACTCTTGACTTAAAGACCCCTAGATTGTAGCTATCAGGTTTTTTCGATAATGGTACGGAACCCTTCGTGCGCGAGTCCGACTCGCACTTGGCCGGTTTCTTTTTTAAAGTAATAGCATTTGACAAACATCCAGCGATTTTCTAACGATTTTATTGATCCATTGAATGATAATTGTAATGATAATTTATTAATTTAAGTTCATGTTGCATAAATAATTTAAATGTTTGCATGCCGAATGGTAAAATATGGCTGAGCTTTTATATCATAACAACTATTGTATATTACCCATATTTTCAAAATGAAATTCTATTCTATTCTACACTGTAGGTAATTCCGACTTTTATGACATAAAGCCTTTGATCGCGCGATGATTGCTAATTGCTATTTCTTACATAATAAACCTGCCGGTTGATGCGCCGTCGCTTCGAAGAGATATATTATGTCCGCCAAAGAACGTTTTTCAGCTAAATTAACGATATTAGTAGTAAAACAACTTCTGTGTATATCCTCACCGGAAACTCACCAACCAAACATCCCTATTACCCAGTATTTAGGCCTACCCCAAGCTCCCAACCCCAAAATACCGCAAACACCAAATAATACGACATTTCCTGCTTACCCACAAACGTGTTTGAAGTGCCGAGATGTTATCTCTCCATACACTATAGTACAAGGTTTCCACTTACTAACTACTGACTTGACAATAGACGGATTAGGAGGCCATAGAATTAGCGGAGATCATACGCGGCAGATGGCAAGCCTACTTGGTACTGTATAGTAGAAAAAGTGAGAGCCTTCTTATAAATAAAGGACTGCTGTATTCAAAGTGGCATAATCTGCGAATAAAGATTAGGTGAAGAAGGATTTGGAGGTGGACGCTTGTCACATCAATGGTGCCGTCGAAATAGTGGGTTTGCAAATCCATGATTGAATTCTTTTTTTGTACAAACTTGTGAAGAAATAGTAATTGTTTGAAAGTTACACAAATTTTTGTCCTATTTGTGGATTTTGAAGTACCTACGTACTTATAGATATTAATAAAGCTTCTGCCTGCGTGAAAAGTTTTTTATTGATAGATTTTACTAAGTGAGTGCCTATATAGGTAGGTATAGAAAATAACAGCTGTATTCAAAGTGGCATAATCCGGGGATAAAGATTAGGAGGATGAAGGATTGTGGTGGACGCTTGTCACTTCAATGATGCCGCAATTCGTTTGAAAAATCTATGATTGAAATGCTATTTTTAACCGACTTTCGAAAAAGGAGGAGGTTCTATGTTCGACTTCTTGTATGTTTTTTTTTTTTTTTTTTGCATGAAAGTAGAGCTGTTTAAAATTGATATTATGTTTTCTCTACTAATTTATCTGGTAGAGAATGCATCAGGCATTAAGTCCGCCTGTGTACCTTTATATTGCATGAAGTTTTAAATAAATAAATATATGGATTTTTCAGCAGGTAGGTTAGTAGTTATAACAATCATTTGTCTCAACGTAGATTACTTTTTAAATGGTACGTAAATGCTAATGAATATAACAGTAATAAATTGCGTCGATAGGCGATATCGCGCACATAGTTTTGAAGAAAATTTCAAGTGATAATCGAATTACATCTACGTGAACGTACTTGTGCGGGTGGGTGGATGTCACATGTCTTCGAATTTTTGGTTCTAGGACATGCCGGTTTCCTCACGATGTTTTCCTTCACCGTTTTGTGAGCAGTGGTGATGAAATAATTTACACAAAGTAAAGCGCCTGCCTGTGCTCGAACCCACGATCTACAACTACCACCTACTTGTAATTTTGCTTAGCAAAAATCGCTTAATGGCGTGATAAAAATCGAATTTCGTCAAGCCATCAGGAAGATCACTTAAAAATTAGCACCATGACGTTCAATAATTTCATCATCATCATCATTTCAGCCAAAAGACGTCCAATGCTGGATATAGGCCTCCCCCAAGTGTTGCCACATTGACCGGTCCCGTGCGTCTCGCGTCCAGCGGACCCCCGCAACCTTCACCAGATTATCGGTCCACCTGGTGGGAAGCCATCCAACGCTACGTCTTCCGGTTCGTGGTCGCCACTCCAGAACTTTTCTACCCCATCGGCATTCCGTTCTGCGAGCAATGTGCCCTGCTCACTTTCACTTAAATTTGGCAATTATTCGGGCTATGTCGTTAAACCTGGATCTCTTGCGGATCTCTACATTTCTGAGTAGATCACGCAAGAATACTCCGAGCATAGCCGTGACTGTCAGCTTTCTGATGAGGCCCATTGTGAGTGACCACGTCTCAGAGCCATAGGTCATCACTGGCAACACACACTGGTTATGCAAGCGTAACTGCCCGAACGCTGCCTAACCGAGTCGGATTCGAAGGTTGACATCTTTCTCGAAGTTGGCCTTACTCAATTGGATCGTTTTTCCCAGGTAGATATAGTCGTCCACAACTTCGAGTGTAGAGTCTGCGACGTTGATAGGAGTGGGTGTAACATGGACATTAAACATCACCTTGATTTTGTCCAAGTAGATTTTAAGACCCACTCTTTCGGAATCTCTACTGAGGTCATCGAGCATCTAGGACCTCAGGTCCGCGAACCGGAGGTGAGTGATGCACTCGCCATTGGCTTTGTTGCCTAACCATCACCAGCCCAGGACATTGAAGACATTCTACAGTGCAGTTCCATCACCTAATTATGACATACCTAACATAAAAATATGAGAACAATAAAAAAAAAATGAATATGTATATTGAATATCATGAAAAAACAAATCGCACTCTACGTAGCGCTATGAACCCCGCTTATTTTAGATCTCCAAACAACTTAATAATTCCTCGAATCACTATTGTGATCGACTCAGTTCTGAAATAATGCGCTAATTTAATTTATTATCAAGAGTAACCATCTAATAGCTGACGCGTGAAATTGATTTCTGACAAAGACTTAATTTATTTGTGTAGGGCAAAGAAGTGTAAGGATATTTACACCCTGTAGATTTTTTATGAGATTAAAGTACGAGTTTACACTCTTTAAACTCAGCTTAGTCAAATGTGGAATTAAAGGACAAACTTTATGTTAAATTAAAAAAGACACATGGGTACTTTCAGGATTTGATTAATATTGAGAAGTAAAAAACCTTGAGAAAACTTGAATCAAGCGTTGCATATTAGTGCACGTTTTTTTCTTCTACATAAAAAGAAGTGATGGTGACAGTGAAAATGACCCACTTTCTGGCGCAAACAGGCAATTATAATAATAAAGTAATTTCAAGTTGTAGTATATACTTCCTTTTGAGCAACATTGATACACTCCTTTGAGAAAACTATACTTCTATACTAATATTATAAAGAGGAAATATTTTTTTGTTTGTTTGTTTGTACCGGATAGGCACCGAAACTACTGGACCGATTTGTAATTCTTTCACCAATAGAAAGCTACATTATTTCTGAGTGACATAGGCTATTTTTTAATCCCGAAAACGGGTCCTGTGGGGTGGTCCACGGGAGCGAAGCCGCGGGCAACAGCTAGTCGTGTATAAAGGGACAAACATACATAGTTGCATTCAGGATTTAATTTATTGATAAATAAAGCAGACAATCGATATGAAAATTGGAGCGAGTGTGGTTAATCATTGCAAGTTTCTTCTCCTCTATAAAAAAAGTGAACGTAACTTGCTATCATGTGAAACAGTGAAGAGATATGCAGCAAACACAACATTAAAACATTATCCTCTTTATGGGGCAGTCAGGTAATTAAAATAATAAAGTCATTTCAAGTCGTAATATGTACATGAGTAAGAGAAACTGTACAAAAAAGTAGCCATCATATTGCACATCAATCAGTCTGCCTAGCTTGTCCATTACGAGTTACGACACGTCTAAAAAATCAAAACGATTACTTATAAAAAAATCTACTTAGGTATAGGCACTTTGGAATTAAATTCCTATTTGGCAGAACCCATAAGACGAACGAATTTAGACAAGTTCAATGTTGAATTGAAATCAATACACTCTTTTAGGCAGTTCTGTACATAGGGACATATGTAGTTGCATTCAGAAATTAATTTATTGACTTACGATGAAGCAAAAAATTCTAAGGAAACTTGGAACAAACTTCTCCTCGGTATTTCAAAAGTGTACTTAGTTTGCAATCATGCATGTGCGACAGTGAAGTGTATGGTTCAACCACATCATTATGGGGCATTCAGATACTTACAATAATAAAGTAATTTCAAGTCGTAATATAATAATTGTATCCAAGTAATACGATAGAGAGCAGTGGTGGCCCAGTGGTATCGGCGTCTAAAATAACTTTATTTTTGGAAGTCGGTGTCTATATGGCAAAAAATTGGTACCTACGAAAGACACCGACTTCCAAAAATAAAGTAATTTTTCACTTTGTAGTTTTTTATTTGGAAGTTGGTAGTATTATTTTGCAAAAAAAGTTTTTTTATTTTACCCTTTTTAGTTGTACCTACCTAATAAGCAAGTTATTTAGTAAGTGCCTTAACGGCAGAATAGATTACCCGAATAACATGAAACTTGAACATAATCGGTGAAATGAGAGATCTGCGTACCCCTTTCGAGCGTACTGGCGTGATGTTATGTTATGAAATGGTATAAACAAACAAACATACGATTGCAGCAGTCCCGAGAGATTTGCCGTTATTTATTGAAGAGTTCTGTTGTATATCTCCGAAGATCTTAATCAGATCTTCACCAAATTAAAATGGGACCAATTTCGAAATATGCTCTTTCAAATAAAAAAATAATTCTCAAAATCGGTCCACAATTGACGGATATCGGTAAACATACACAAAAAAAAACAAACAGGTACATGAAGTCGAACATTCTATGTTCGACTTCATGTATGTTTGTCCTCCTCCTTTTGGTAAGTCGGTTAAATAGCCATAATATTGCACATCAATCAGCCTGACAGGCTTGTCCATTTCAACACTTCTAAAAAAACAAAACGATTTCCTAATACGAAAAGCTCCTAATCAGTACTTTGGAATTCAATTCATATACGACAAAACCCATCAAAGAAGCGTGATTCTATGCCCGTTGCCCCACAAAAACACACGATCACATAGCCTTGCAAATAAAGTACCATTAAGTACCAATTAAGAGGAGGTCCGCATGCAAAGTGCCACAAACTATATGGTAATACTGTGCACAAGAACACATCCATCTTTACTGACAGGTTAGCAGACTGATGGTATATATTAGCTATAAATTATGTATAATTACCATTATGTATTGCTTTGTGAAGACTGTGGCTTTGTCTGCTTTTGATATTCTGTTTCTATTAGTAAGCATCGGTCTGGAAAGCTTGGCGGTAACTTAATAATTTCTCTTCAGTGAATTTGGATCATAAGATTTCTATTAAAATGGGCATTATATTGTTTTAGACTAAGGCCCGATTTTTCAATAGTCTGATAACTTTTAACTGAGGACTAACAAAAAACATAACACCCCCTTTAGCTTCGCCGTAGTCGGGTAAAAATGGCGGTTTGACAGGTTTTTTATAGAAAATATGTCATACGGCCATTTTCATTCCTCAGTTAAAGTTATCAGACTATTGAAAGATCGGCCCTAAGATGAAAAAAAAAATGAGTGCAGCTGGCATTTCTACCTATATTAGGACGTAGTTCACATCACATCATCAGCCTATTAATGTTCCCACTGCTGGGACACAGGCCTCCTCTCTGTGAGAGGAACGTAGTTATTCCACGGAAAACAGAAATGTACTGAAACCATCGTAAGTACGAAAACGTTTGTGGAAGGCGGAAGAATTTTTTTTCACATAGACCTACATGGGCTCTTATAAGATGCATGGTTCGGGTTGGTCGTTTCCTATGGAGAAGAACCGGCAAGAAACTCCACGGTTACTGTTTTTTAAAAACGTTTTGATTTTACAATATTTTCATGTTACAGCATAAGTAGTTAGATATGGGGGGACAACGTAGGCCCGACAATAAGTCGTAAGAAACTAAAAAAAGATTATGTATTACATAAGCAAAAGAAAAAAAGAAAGTAAAACAAGATATAAAGTTAACAGATGTTAACTTTATATTGCAACAATGTTCACACATTCACAAAACAATCGGTAAAAGAATTTATACAAAGGTAAAAAAAGTATAACAAGACTAAATTTAGCATGTGGCACAAATGTTGTTATCAGTGCTGTAACTATTCTTAGCAAAGGGCTATAAAGATGATTGAAAACCACTGTTAAAAGTCTAATTAAAAGATGCAATGCTCGATTATTCTTATAATTCTGCTAATGTTTGTTGTGTAATCACGCCTCAACGATTGAATCTTCGGATTTAGATGAAAGGACCAAATCATGGTCTAGATTGGGACATACGATACGATACGTTTTATCTCAGTAGTACGTGCCCGTAGCGGGTACACTACATAAATACGAAAAACTTTATTCCGTCAGTCACAAATACGAATTTCAAAATACCGATTTTCATAATGGTTCAAAATTCCGAACATAAAAACTCCGACTTATCATTACTCCTATTTTTATAATTCCTAAATTTCAATATTCCTAACGTTTGTAATTACTATTCTCAAAATACCGAGATTCAATAGATCGAATAACAAAAAGTCAAACTTAATGATAATTCGAAACGTCAAAAATACGAATTCCGATTATTAAAATACCGATTGATACAATTCCGAAATAATTAATGCAAGCAAGCACGCAGCATGCAAGCATGCTGCGTGCAAGCAGACACATAACATGCAAGCATTGTTTCTGTCACGGCTCCGGCGCTGCGGGGTTTGGGCGGCCCCACGCGAGCTTATCGTCGCAGATGGTTTTAACGCTCACCACCGCAGCTTCGGCTTGCTGGCCGGCTTTTCTGGCCAGTCTCAGTTGCGGCGGCAGGCCTTCAAACCACATGCTCCTCAACTCGCGGGCCGCCCCACCCCTCCGCGCCTTCGCGGTCTTAAATTACTCTAGGGGTAGGGCAGACAAGACTGCGTGAAGTCGGTTTTGCAGCGATTCGTTTATCTCACTAAATTTTGTAGCACAACATGTTGACTTTTAGTTTATTCGAAGTATTGAAAATCGGAATGTCGTTTTTCGGACCGAGAACCCTTCGAGCATTTAATTCTTCGAACGTATGAAAATCGGAAAACTAACAAATCGCATTTACGACTTTCGGTAAAATAAATTTCGTGATTTTTATTATTAGACATTATAATTCTTAGGTATTAGGAACATCGAAATTCGGAATAAAATATTTCGGAGTATTTGGGTGTTCCCGCCCGTAGCATTATTTTCAACTTCCACGCGGGCTATGCTGCTGTAGTAGTTTTTTGGAAATTATAAAAATAAACAAACAGACAGGACCTCACTTTCAATGTATGCTAAGCAGTATAAGTAAGGCTTACCATTATTTTCCATTATCCATTACGTTGTATCGTTTGTTCTGCATCACTGCGCTACGAGAGACGTTTTTGTGACATTTATTTTATGTTTATTTTATTCCCTTAGGAGGATGATATTAGAGGCTTAAAACTTTATAAATGTTTTGTTTCTCTTTAGTTGTGTGTGGTCTAGGGAACCAAATGTTTTTTCATTACTCATACTCTGAAAGAAGGTCTTAAGTTGCCTGAGGAGCGGGTTGAAAGTAATACTTTTCAGCCCTAGGGAGAATCGCTTTCAACTGACAGCTGTCAAATTATTTTAAAAAAAAACTAGTTCCTTTTCACATATCTATTGAACCATGTTCCAACTTTCTATACAACCACGAAGTAAAATTGAAATAACTTAAAGTTAAGTATTGATTAAAGAATATATATTTTTTAAATAACTTTATTATAATTTAGTTTCAACAATTTCTTTAAAATAACTTAGATTTGGGCAAAATATTTACCATTTTTTCAATGATGAAAATAAAAAATAATGGCTGAATAGCAGGCCGGCCACAGAAAAAAAAACAAACAAAATAGGCGGGAAAGCGGCAATCATTTTTTCTTTAGCTAATTCATGTTTTTATTTTTATTTCCTTGTATTTGTAATGAAAAGCACAGTGTTTACCTCGGGTTAAAGACTTATTTAGTCCCTCGAACTATTGGCGCCCTCACTTCGTTCCGGGCGCCATACCCCGTCTCGGGACTAAATAAGTTACTTTCACCCCTAGGATAACAATGTACTATTGTTACAGTGTAAAAAATTAAACAAAGGCCAAAAAGGAAAATCGAACAAGGGGCTCCTAATTAATGCAAATATGAATTGATAATTATAATCTCAATGCTTAAGAGACGGATTATAGAAGGATTCTGACCTCTGACCTACCCACACAGATATAAATCTAATAGATAAAGCAAGTCCCTCCATCTGTATGAAAACCAAGCGTACCACTTTTTCCCACACAATTTAAAAACAAACTCACTTACCAATGAAAGAAAACATTTCCAATGCCTCGGCCAGATTTTTCTATACAGTTTTTACAGCTCAGTATAGAATAATTAGGCAGTTTTCTAGATTTCGGTGGATTTCCAGTGATTTTACTCCATTTTTTGACACGCGCAGTACATACAATCACGTCATCTAGTTAGATTAATATCTGTGCCTACCCATCTTTTTGAAGTAATTTTTATATTTATAAAAAACTAAATTGCGTTTAAAAAATAATTAGGTATAAGTTACTTAGGTGCTCAAGGCAGGGCAGTGTTCGTTACTAGCAGAAACCATGGAAAGACGAAGAAGATTTAATGAATGTTTTTTTTTACACACAAAAATGGTGAAGGAGCATTTCCTTTCACTATGATTAGTCTTCTCCTTTCTCTGTGATATTTTTGTTATTTATTAGTATATTATGTATTATTGTATGAGTGTATTTTATGTTATTATGTCTAAGTATTATTATTTAAGATATTGTACACTGACAACACTAAATTCCGTTCCTCTCGTTCAGTCCATCCAAAGGTTGTCTGTAAGAGATTGCCCTGTGCAATAAGGCCGCCCATTGTACACTTGCTTTTATACTTGTTTGTCCTGTATATATTTTTTTGTGGTGTACAATAAAGAATATAATAAATAAATAAATACACATTCACACTAAGAGAGACTATAATATATTATTGTTTCTCGTTATTCTTGATAACTTTATTTTTTTAGTCAATTAATCGAGAGAGCCCTCTGGCACTCATGTCACAAGTAAAATCTTAGCTTGGGTACTAGAGGTCAACAATCTGTAATGTAGGCAATTTTGTGGGTTCCGTACCCAAAGGGTAAAAACGGGACCCTATTACTAAGACTCCACTGTCAGTCTGTCTGTTTGTCTGTCACCAGGCTGTGTCTCATGAACCGTGATAGCTAGACAGTTAAAATTTTCACCGATGATGTATTTCGGTTAAAAACAGAATAAAATAAATATTTAAGTGGGGCTCCCATACAACAAACGTGATTTTTGCCGTTTTTGCGATAATGGTACCCTTCGTGCGCGAGACCGACTCGCACTTGGCCGGTTTTTATAATGATTATGTTTACGGTTTTGTTTTACTTGTAAATTGAATTAAAAAATGTGAAAATTGTATATTTGGAAATAAATTTATTTATTTATTATTTTGACCCGGTGAAGGTTGCGGGGATCCGCTGGTTGCGAGACGCACGAGACCGGTCAATGTGGCGACGCTTGGGGGAGGCCTATGTCCAGCAGTGGACGTCATTCGGCTGATATGATGATGATGATTTATTATTTTTACTACTGCTATTTTGCTTTCCCATAACCTACGCGAAAAAAGTAGGTATATCAATTGTCTACTTCCAAACGGGACCAAATTTTATAGAACATCGTCATAAAGAAGGCAGGTATGGTACAAAGATAAGTAAGGCCAGTTATAAAGATAAAATCAATGACCTTGCTACCAATCAACTTTCCATATCAATAACCTAGTCCGTATCAATAGGAGCCCTATAATTTCAGCCAGCGCACCTCACCATTAAAACTCAATTATCGGCACGCTCGTCAAAGCTAATTATCGATACAAATGATGCCGTTCCTTTTGTCACTAATTACCGACGAATTATCACTACAAATTGTAGGATCGATTCTGTTAGTTATTCAGGAGCTTGAGATATCGTAGGGTGTGTCCTACGATTAGATTTGTTTTTTATTTCGCAATGAGCTAGCTCCTCGATCTCGTTTGTTGTAAATACATACCTTCAGATTTCTTCTCTTTTCTTCTCTCTTCTTCGTAAAATATATACCTAAGTATGTACTTTCTTGAACGATCGACACTCCAAACTTATTAGACGAAAGATTATGAAAGCGAGAAGATCTCTTTAGACGCCGTAAAATTTTGGTCGTTTAAATTAATGAATTTTAAATTAATCTTAATGTTTTTAATTTTTGTTTTGGATTTTTATAAGGGATTTTATTTTATTGACATTAATTTTAAATAATTTTATTTACATTGTACCTAAATGCATAAATTAGGTATTCTTTTTAGATTTTAGTGTGATTCAATTTTGAAATTTCAATGTGCTTCTATTTGATTTTATGTTAATGAGGAATCCTGTATGTGTTTGGTTTTATTGATTCAGGGTCTTTTTATGTTGTGTCTTTAAATCCAATTTTAAGTGACTAACATAGTTTATAAGTTTTTTTTTAGTCCATCCAAAGGTTGTCTGGTAGATATCGCTGTCAGCGATAAGACCGCCTTTGTACCCGTAGAAATAAGTTTTTCTTGAAAATGTGTATAATTTGATGGTGTACAATAAAGTATATTCTATTCTATTCTATTCTATAAGTATTTGTACGTACTATGAAAACTATGGATTTTATATCTGACACAAATAAATAATAAAAAAATATAAATCCCGTGAAAGGTCGATCCGGTACATGAAACAGTATTGATTTGTAGAGATAAAATTAAAAAATAAACCAACTGCCAAAGCAAAACACAAAAAAGTGCAAAAACAACTAAACTATATATTTAGCTGTGTAATTTACTGAGTGTGTCTAATTTAACAGTGTATACTACGAGTATTTTAGAAGAGGTTCATGTGCCAAGTAGATTCTTACAACATTATCATCTGCCTAGTCTTATTCCAACTGTTTTGAGGATGGCTTCCAGTCCAATCAAATGCAGCTCAACACCACAACACATCACAATAGTATACCCTTTGGTAAGACTGGTTATCACACAGTGCCCGTAACCACTCTCAAATATCTACAAAACACTAAATAAACTCTACTTGCTTACCGCCTTCTTCATCCCATCATAAACATAAATAAAATTAGTCATTAAAAGACTACAAGCTTTTTCGTATTCTTCCCAGAAAACCCTTTCATTTGATACCCATATCATGGCAATGCACAAAAAATAACTAGTCCGCCATCTTGGGCCATCCGACATATTGGATTTAGAATGACGTCACTTAGCTAACCATGCATTGTCATTCAAACTAAACGTGTATTCAAAATTTCAGCTGTATCGGTGGAGGATAACTTGCTTTAAAATTCAGTTGCAAGATTTGAACCGAACATACTGAGGTAACATACATACATTGCAAGTTAAATAAAAGCTTGTAAAAACCGTTTCAATTAGCATAGAATGCATACTTTACGTAAAACACAGAACACAATACCTAGTACAATAAATCAATATACCGAGTCCTGATTTAGAAATCAACATAAATGACAGAACAATACGGCCGATCATTTGAAACATACAATTTCTTAGTAACGCTAGTTAAAGGTAATTTTCTCTTTATTATGTCTCAATTAGCTATAATCAAAGGTGATGGTGTTTTACACTGTATTTGTCTTGACTTATTAACACTTTAATTATTACTGTGAGAGACTACTATCGGAATAGTTAAGTAGATAGATTATTTATTGATCAAAGAGACGAAGAGAAGCCATAAATTAAATTATTAAGGGCGGTTACGCACTACATCCGATACGTGTCCGTGAAATTTAGATTTCGAAGTAGCCGTAGTACTTTTTTTCTACATACGAACTTTATCTGTCATAATTCAGAACATTTAGAACTCGGAACTCAAATCACGGACACGGATCAGATGTAGTGCATAACCGCCCTAAGAAGAGAATAACTAGTCACTTTTATATTAGAATAACTTTTCAGTCCCCTAAGCAGACAACGTAACATTTAAGTGTACATAAAAAGCATTATAATAAAATTATACTCGCCTTAAAAGTGATAGCAACGCGATAAACGTCAAGTTATAGCTTCTTCTTTTTAGTAGGCGCTTAAAATATTGCTAAGTGAATTTTAACAGGCGTTATCATACTCATGTTTATGCGCCGTATAGAATGTCGCTTGAAAGTTGAATATTATTAAGCACTATTAAGTGAAGATTTCATGCCAGACTGCCAGTACTATAGTATGCCATGCTGTAATACTCGTAAAACATAGTTAAAATGCTGATTATTGATTATTAACTGATTATTTCTTTAAATTAGCACTGTGAAATGATACAATGTGATGGATTTAGAGTTAGAATACGATTTTTATGGTGATATAAACGATTCGTTACAAGATTTAGTCAATTGAAATGTGTCGATAAAATACTATAAATTAGCTTCCGTGGAGTTTCTTGTCCTTCTTAGCTAACGATAGTTTTGCGAACGGACAACTAGCTTTCTGATTAATTGACAAGCCTGATTCTTAAGACGACGACTAACGCCAACGACCTTGAGGGAACAAAATTCGCACTCGTTGCACACCCGCGCGAACCAAAATTAAGTAGTTTTTTGTACTTTCCTTATTATTCTATGACTTAAAAAAAAAGCCTCAGATCAAAATGTAGATAATTAAATTGTCTTTGAGATAGTGTCGATTTTTTTTAAATACGCCCAGCGGTTTTTGTGTGATTGTCGTGTTTTTGTCCATTTTAGACATAACTTTACAAATTAATTACACTATGTTATACGAATAAAACTCAAAATTTGCTCAGATCAAATTATTAAGAAAATAGTTTAATATAACATAATTATATTTTTTTCAAAAAATTACGACTAACCATTTAGACGTGATTCTCATTTTAAAATCAGCTACTCAAGGGAATCGGCGCCTTAATAAGCTTTTCTTCATTTTTTGAAATTCACTTTTACTTAGTAAATATAAATGAAACCAAGTTCATAATGAACTAGTTTTGTGTTTGTTTTTTAAACACTTGATTCTATTCCATAAAATTCAGTTCGTCAAAACACGAACTCAACCCTGACCAACGTTATACCTACAATATGTCTCAGACCATCAAAACTTCAGAACACGAGAACTGTCCAATTCACAAAGGCTCTCTCAGAGGCGGGCCATTTCATCAGGTAATAAAACACTCGCAGAGGTTACTTTTCAGGGTGAGTTATAGGGTTAGGTCGACGGGGCAGGGTTGGGGTTGGTCATACATCACCCGGCGGAACGAGGATTACTCCAACATAGACTTTGGCTTGTTAATGCCCGCTAAAGTTTTCCTTTGCGTGATTTTTGGCCTATTTTTTTAAGCGTTATTTTTACGTTCGAAGTTTAAAAGTTGGTGTGTTGGTGGTGTTGTTGTGACGTTTTTTTAAGGCTTGTTTCAACTTCTTACAGTCAAGCCATTTTAATAGGTAACATTTGACGTCTGTCAGTTTAGTTTTAGAATGGTTTATTAGTGAAAGCAAATCTTAAAATTACTCGTATCCGGACATTATTACAATAAATATGTAATCGTAATTGAAAAAAGTTAAGCAATTGTGCAGTTCCTATTTTATGCCCGCCGTTACAAGGTTACGTTGTTGAATTTTGATGAATTGTCAAATGTTACCTATTAAAATGACTTGACTGTAGTTGAATTTTAGTAAAGATTTGTTTTATTGTATAAGTACTTAGATTAGTGGGGCATTACGAGCTCCAGATGGGTCAGAATTAGTACCTACTTCTTGTTTAAAATAGGCCCAAAAATACATGACAGGTACATTCTTTTTTATGTTTTTCATTTTTAAGTGCATAAAGATATAATTTGGTTTGATTATTTTTCGTGTATCCTGCCGGTCTTTAGTTTAATTGTCATACTTTGCCCAGTGCTGGGCGTAGGCATACATCGCTAGTACAAACTCAAAAGACAATGCTGGTGGCAACAGAAACAGATATTATATTAGTTACTGTCTTGAAGTCTTTTGCAAATAGCTTACCAATCAGAATACTGCTACCTCTTAACTTGCTTACCCCAAAATCTCCAGCACCATATTCCACAGATAAAATAAAAGAGAAACAACAAAGAAACGTCGCAGTTAACAGCCCGACAGAATATTCATAAAGATAAAAGTGAATTTATGCGATCATAAAGACCGAGAACGAATGATAAAGAAACTTGTGTTGTTGGAATACTGCCCTATTTTTTTGTGCTGTAGTTTTTTTTTCATGAATCGGAAACTTTGCCTGCTTGGTGGAGGAAAGTTTACCTGTAGTGAAAAGTAACCCAGATAGTGGTCAAAGAACATTTTACTTTAGTTTTCCAAGTAGTTTTCAGTGTGTATTTTGCTACAGGAAAATAAAAGCAAATTTTGTGTCCAATACTGTTAGACTACCTATTCAGAAACAACCACGTTAATAATGTTGTTAAAAACCATAGCAGATTTATCATTAAAATATCGGCCAAGTGTGAGTCAGACTCGCGGACGATTATCGCAAAAAATGGCACGAAGATTGTTGCACAGATTTGTTGTTTTAGTATTCGTTGTCATAGCGGCAGAAATACATTATCTGTGAAAATGTTAACTGTCTAGCTATCACGGTTCATGAGATATAGCCTGGTGACAGATATACAGACAGTGAAGTCTTAGCAATAAGGTCCCGTTTTTACCCTTTGGGTACGGAACCCTAAAAACAGCAAAGACTAATGTATAAAGTGGTATATAATTACAGTATGTAAGGATCGTAATAGGTAGCGTTGTGTAGTTTCTACTTACCCTCATAGGAAAAAGGCGTGAGTTTAAGCTATGTTATGTTTTGGCAGGTTATTTTTCAGATAAGAATATTCTTAAAACTAATTACTTACTTGCTAAAAATACTGTTCTATTAAATTCTATTTGATCTTACTCTTGTTACATTTGGAGTCATCAATGTGACCATCTATTGCAGCGCACTGGGACGCCTATGTCCAGAATGTAATTAATGCTGCATAGAACAGAGTGCTGGATCTCATCCGATCCCAAGGGTGTTGTAAAGCCGTCCTTCCTAGGACTACTCTATTGGATAGGAAGTAGCATCCCACTAATTGTTTACTGAAAACATGCGCAGATTCTGATTTCCCTGAGGACTGAGCTGAGGTCAGACGGTTTTTAAACTAATAAGATTGTTTGAAATTTATCTTTTGCATAATTTTATTATGCTTATCACTTGATCTACTGCAGGAAAAGCTTTTTCGCATCCTAAAGAACAAACGATCTTCCAGAGTTTTCGACGCGATTCGATTTATATCATACAGATGAGCCTGCGACATTGCAACTACATAAACGCGTTGCAATAAGACCGATTTGCAATTGTTTTTTTTTTAATACTTGCGGTATGTCACTTGTTAATTTAGATTGCGTTGGGCCCTCAGGATGGTTCCTAACGAACACTGAATACACCGAACTGAAAATTTCAAAATAACAGCACAGACTTGGTAACGATGTTTTCCTTTATCACCTAACGAAATTACAATTTGATAGCCATACAAAGTACTCACAACGTTAAGAACCAAGGCCACACTGTCGCACCTAATTCCCACGCCAATTACTTTCACAAAAAGCAAAGACAAAAAAAACACAAAAGTGGAACGCCAAACTACGAGACGTCACAAAAAGCGGAGAGGCACATTACGCATGAAAAATTCATACTGTTACAGAGATTAGCAAGACAATCCCCCTCCACTTGTAGGGGGTGAAAATATACAGCGGAGGTGTCAAGAGGAGAATGAATTTGTCAGCGTGTGATTCCTAGCGGCCCTCCCTACGATATATCACCCGGGCGGGTAGTACGGCACAATGTGCGAGCACCCTTAATAATGCAAGAGATTTAATATTTAGAAAGGTTTTTCTTGTTGTTTTGATTTACCTTGTTTGTTGGTTGGATGTCTTTAAGGGTTGTTTGAATATGCAAGATTTACTGGCAAGTGAATAGTTTAAAAATTGGGGTCTTCCTCGCTTTTACTGTGACCCAATTTGTGATACCCGAAAAATGATTGACTACTTTATGAATAAACCAAATTTCCTGTGTTATTTATCTTCTAGCTTCTGCCGGCGGTTTCAGCTTCCTTAGTCTAAGCATCCTTAGTCTACCCATGAGCCAAGTTTCATCTAAATCCGTTCTGCCGTTAAGATTTAAAACGGTAACAAACAAACAGACAGACAAAGTCACTTTCGCATTTGAAAGAAAGAAAGAAAATAAATTTATTTAGCACAGACTAAAAGACACAACATAATATTATACATCGGATATAATACAATTAAAATTAAAATAAAAAAAAGTCTGACGTAAGAAATTAGCAGGAAAGTGTGCCTCACGGCTGCGCCAAAAAGGCCCTGTCAGCAAAAATGCCAGACAACTAGTGCCTGACGCTGGTTTTCAACAGAACCTGATGTTTGAGGTGACGGATGTAAATCAGTTTTATACTGCAAAGTGACGTGTGTATGTATACTTAAATAAAATAAATTTGTATCCGTTAAAAATAGTAAGAAAAATGAGAATACGTACATAAATAGTGTGAAAATGAGTAGTAACATTGCAAGAATAAAAACTACTAATTATGTGGGTAGATAATTACATCATATAATTGAGACATTTAGTGCGACCATATCTAGCTTCCTTTGTGCTTCTACGAGATACTGCCGTAAGCGTCGTCTAAAAATTGTGTTGTGTGTATTGTGTTAATTACTCTAATCGGTGGTGGCAAGTTATTCCATATTTTGGAAGCCGCATAACGAAAGCTGCCTCTAAAAGCGGCTGTACCCTGAGACTGAGTCGAGAGTTGTAGCATTAGTAGTAGTAGCATTTATAATATTACTTATATTTTCAGTTACTAAGATTTGACGGATTATATTTTATTGAGTTTCTAACCCTTTAACCATCACGACTAAACCAAGACCTAAAATTCACCAACGGGTACAAAAGTACCCCTTTATTCCCGGTGTCCCCGGATCCTGTACCCCATCTTCCCGAGGCGTCCGTCTGATTTATAGTACGATGAACAACTTCCTTCATAAAATACGACCAGGCCGCTGACACATCGCGTACACCCTTGTTTTTCTACTGAAAACTTATTTTTATTTATCTTGGTATTCTTTTTGACAGTTTTTGTCTATGAGATGTATGATAGACTGGATGGACTAAAACTGGGTGTTTATTCCACTGCTGGATGTAAGTAATTTGCAATGCATGTCGCACTGGTTAACGATTTGTCTGGCTTGAAAATATTGCGTGCTCGCCCGCGTGAAAATTATCCCAAGAAAACGTACTCTCAGGATAAAAATTGTAGGTAATAAATTCTGGATATAGTCTACCCATGTCCCTAGTTTCATCCAAATCCATTCAGCCTTTAAAACTTGAAAAGGTAACAAACAGACAAACAGACTAAAATAGTTACTTTCACATTTATTAATTTTTTTATTTTTATTTGTGATGGGTTTGCTCTTGACTCTAGTCTAGGTCAGAGGTGACAGAGACAAAGTCGACGATGGAGTGAGCTTACCCTGAAGAAGCCTGTTCGCACTAACTTTGAAGAGATTCGGGTTGTTATATGGTTTCATAAACTTAAAATAATCCGGCTCAGTGAATTGGAAACTGCATTAAAATACACTAAAACTCAAGCGAAGCGCCAAATCCAAGATGAAGAACGGTTCATTTACATTACCACCAAGCACCCGAAGTAAAGAGGAAATTGTAGCCATTTGTCATAATAAAAAAGTAAAACCGTAAAACTTTTATGCAATAAAAAAGTATTTTTAATTACTTTTTGTTATTTACCTTGCCCTGGTTCACAAGACAAACTCTTGTAATAAAAGGTAAGTATGAAAAACGTTAATTTAAATACTTTTTTTGAAAGCTCACACTGGTAATCTTGTTTGAACAGAATGGACTCAGATAGTTTGCTGTTTCTTTGTTGATTGAAGATCGAGCATAAATCCATACTATCGCACTAATATTATAAAGGCGAGAGTTTGTGTGTGTGTGTGTGTGTTTGTTACTTCTTCACGCTCAAATGGCTGGGCGGATCTGGATGCAATTTGGCAAGGAGATAGATTATAGTCTGGCACAGCTCATAGGATTTAGCCCGGTAATATGTTCCCTTAGCATCATTTTCGACACTCAAGCGGGCGAAGCCGCTGTCAGAAGCTACTTTGTATAATAAGAGTATTATAAACGTGAAAGTAACTGATCTGTCTAACTGTCTGTTTGTTATCTTTTCTCGTTGTAATGGCTCAAGGGATTTAAATGAAACTTGGCAAACTGGTAGATCATCTAATGGATAAGAGCACTGGATACTTTTTATCCCCAGAGTATGTTCCGACTATCACGCGGGTACAGCCGCTGGCAGAAGCTAGTTATTTATAAATTTAAAACATCAGCCAATCATCAGAATTGGCAGAGGTGATGATTGCTTAAGGTTGGTAGACTCTCTGGTCATTCGAAAGTTGAAGACTTTTAAGGTGGTCCAATAGTGAATAAGACGTAAAAAATAATCCTCTTCTCCTTGAAGAAAGAATATAACAAACAGTAAACCAAATACTCAGTCAAACGCCAATAAAAACTATCAGGAAATCGTCCGGATAAATCGCGAGTCATCGAGCTCACAACGCGTCATTTCTCACAGAATATATGGAACGAATAAAAACCAGTGAAATCTTTAGAGAGTCCACATTTTTTCCGTCAGAGGGCTCATAAATCTTCCCGACAGCGGTGGAAAGGACCGGAGCGGCGCGAGGGGGTTGAAATATGTCGGGCGGTGCTGCCATCCGTCAAGTTGCAGGATCACCTTCACGACAAATACGTGTTAGTTGGAGATCCTGTGTTACTTTTTTAGTGTCTGTGCTTGTGTGGTAACAGACTGTTAAGAATGGAGAATGTATTATTTTCAAGGACACGCTAAGGTTGGCTTACTTAGGTAATCAGTCTTCTTTATAATGAAAAGCCAGCAGCGTTTCTTGTCTTGGTGCCTTCAAAATAATAATCAATCACTGTCTTCAACACTGTCAAGTGAATATGTCAATTTCTGTCGACTGTTCAATGTATCTAGCAGTTCTTGGAGTATATTCGACAGTCATTTGTTTATGAAGTGTTCAGGATTTGTGGAAAGTTAATATTACGAGAAGCGTGATGGTTGAAACATGAGAACAGAGAAGAGAACGTTTTGAGCCGACTCCCTAATAACATAGGACAAGGGCAAGAATAAGATGATGATAATGATGAGAATGATGATTAGGTATATTGACAGTTAATTAATTAGTAGGTAAGCCTAATTTTTGTTTGACTATATTCAATCATGTGAAAGGCAAGGACAATTCACCAAGGTTAGCCTGCAATAGCATAAGAGGCTTAAGGTTACATTGTCAAGACAACACGGCTGTACTAACTGGCTTAGTAATTTGCACGGAGCACACAACCAGTTGGTTGACCGGCTGGTTGTGTGCTCCGTGGTAATTTGGTAAGTGGATAACATGCAAGCCTAGCTTTGTGTAGTCTTGGTGACGTGTAACGTTTTCTGTGACACAGCGTCTTAATTGCAACACTTGCAACGCTTCAATTCAGTTTGTAACTACTGTCCTGGAACAATAATCCGAGACCTACATACGGAATTTATCGGTTTGTCGTGTTACATCTGTTTTGCCCATATTCACAACTTTTATAAGTTTGTTGTATTTTCACCGTGTTTTTTTAGATATTTAATGATACGTCGCATTGGCGCATCGCAGGCACCTGTCTTTTGAAGCTTTTAGAACTGTTAGCAATACTGCTTACAAATTTTAAAGCATTTATGATTTAGTTCTGAAGATAAAATAAGAACAGCTGCTCATAAGTACACTTCATTATGTTCTTGAGATTTCTCAGAATCTGTCTATTTAGGGCGCATCTCATATCGTCTTTAAACAGTGTCGATCCCTGGTCTCGTACTCTCAAAACATACTCATTCTCCACAAAACATGACGCGCCACGACCAATACCTACATCACAGCATACTGCATTAGCAACGCCAAGCTTGATTAACTTTGTAATTTTTTTTGTTGTAACCTTTAAGGCTTCCGCAGAAAAGTGCGCCGTGACAACGTGTTTTCTCTGTTCGATCTGTATAAAGCAATTTAAAAACAATTCTCATAGAAACACGCTATCGTTGTTACACCTGTTTGCGTAAGCTTTTAGGATTATTGGCAATTCTGCTTACATTACCGCAAGCTTTTATGATTTAGTTCTTGTGCTATAAATAGCCTAAAAAAACGTTTTCTTTCGTTTCTAAGCTTTTTGAGTCACAGCCTCCTAATAGCGTAAAACGTCTTTAAATAGAGTACTTAAGTCTTCCTATGGCTTCCCACATTTAAAATACACTCATTCCCCACGAAAATATGATGCAGAACCACCATTATATAACACACCAATACATCACAGCACACTGCATTAGCAACGCTAAGCCAGCGCTCTTAATCGGGCGCAATCGTATATTTCTTGATTAAAAGATCGTAAAAACGTCCTCCTGCTCTGATATATGGTGCCTGAGCAGGAGAGGAGATTAGCCGAGGGTTTGCGGACTGTGGAAGTGATGTACGATGATTGATATGCCTGATCTGGTGGAGCTGGGTTATTAAGTTGATTGTTTACGGGTTTCACGCGATATAGGGGAGGATTGTGTTACTATTGCCATTAAGGTAGTTAGCCCTCGTGATGTTTATGGTGAATAGTGGGGTGTTTAGCCATAATATCAATTGAAACAGCATAAGGTGGCTAAAACAGCTTTCGGAAGAAGCGATAAAATTTCTATAACAGGATAAGATCTGTCCGAGTAGGACCAACAAGATATTTTAGAAAAGTGACACTATCAACGAAATCGTCGCCAAAGCGATTTGAAAAATTACAAAATTTAGGGGATTGTTAAACGCTATCGAAATGACACATAATATGATCAATCCTTTACATTTGGCATTTTAACCAACGCCATCACTGACGTCGAATAATACTTGTCTAAAACCTAAAACCAACAAGACACTCAAGACAAGTAACACTATTAACATTTGTCACATATAATATTATCAACATGTTCTCCTTCTTTCTTCATTCCTTTCCAACTTCCAATATGCTTTTGCCACAAAGTGCATAAAATTCTGCTCAAAAACTTCACAGCCACTACTGTGACAATGCTACAGTCGCAAAGATAAACAAATATGACTTAGCAGTCGGCAGGACGTCGCCGCGGTCGTTCGCAGCTAATAAAACAGATAAGAGCGAGATAATTTACATTTCAACGATAAAGTATCTTCGCTACAACCAGCCGAAATGAGCCATCCCAACGCTGCGAGTATTACAATTTACAGTTCTTTTTTGGTGGTGCAAGTTATGAGCTTATTTTCTTATAAGTGTGACTTCTAATATACCAGAAAAAATCCGGTGACATCGCGGCATACCCAAAGTGAAGATGGCGGGACGAGCTTGGCACCTATCGACAGGATTAGGTCACATTTGCACAAAATCTGGACAAAAAGATAGAGGGGAGGCCTTTGCTATGCATCGGGATTCGGGACGGAGCAGGCGAAAAATAAAATAAAAATCCGGTTAAGTGCGAGTTGAACTCGTGCGCCGAGGGTTCCGTTCCTACCCATTATACCGCCATAATAAAATTGGTATAATTTTTATTAGTAAGTACCAATTAAATAATTACCTTAATTTTCAACTACTTTTTTTTTCCTTTATTTGTGCTGTAAGACCTTACTTTTTGCCAAATTTCGTGATCAACGGGAACTACCATATGGTTTTCGACCCAAAACCTATAGGGTACTTCCGGTTGACCTAAAATTGTAAATTTTGGTTAAAAGCAAGATCTTATGGCACAAGTAAAGGGAAAATTCCGAAAAATAAAAAAGTTGAAAATAAATTCAAATTTTGGTACTTACAAGTTTTCGCGAAAATCTAAAGGAGATTGCCCATTCTTCTATGGACCGCCGTTGCGCATAAAAAAAAATAGTATGATAGCGTAAATTGGATATAAAAGAGGGGAGAGGTCATACTTTCAAAGGAAATAAAAATTATCTATTTATTTTGTGGGGTTTTTGTTTTTTCGTTGTTTTCTGTTCGTTCTACACAATCCACACCACCAGCACAGAAACAGTACAATAGTCTTCAAAAATATTTCTTGAGCGTGCATGAATCCGAAAATTACTAAACACGAAATCAACGCAATGATAAGTTATTAATTAGCACAACTCAAAAAATCTCTTCTTGCTATTTCCTCTTCTGCTGTTGGCCATGATAGTCTGTGTTCGAGAATGATAATACCTCTTCTCCCACAACTCCTTCCCATTCTCACTCATATTGTCAATTATTCTTTATTCTCTGGCACATTTCCTTCAGCTTGGAAACAGGCACACATAATACCACTTCCCAAAATATCCAATCCTTCTTCTCTATCTTACTTCAGACCCATTTCCATACTACCATTCCTCTCTAAAGTTCTCGAACACATCGTTCATGGTCAAATTTCTAGATTCCTTTCGTCTCATGATCTTATCTGTCCTTTCCAATTTGGCTTCCGTAGAGGTCATAGTACTGTTACTGCACTTCTGAAGGTCACTGACGACATCCGTTGGGCTATGGATAATAAATCTCTAACCGTGTTAGTCCTACTTGACTTCAGTAGTGCATTCAATTCGGTGGATTTTGATATTCTACTTGGAGTTCTACAATCTATTAACTTCTCGTCCTCTGCATTAGCCTGGTTTGACTCATATCTTCGGGGTCGCTCTCAGTGTGTTCGCCTTGATGAGATATTCTCTGATTGGTGTGATCTCACTGCTGGTGTACCTCAGGGTGGCGTTCTCTCTCCTCTTCTTTTCTCTATCTTCATAAACACTGTTACCAAGGTTATCACTTCCAACTTCCATCTTTATGCAGACGATTTGCAGCTCTATCGACATTTCTTGCTTGCGGACGTAGACGTAGCTATCAATGACATGAATCGTGACCTGGAGAGAATTAGTGAATGGGCTAAGTCTTATGGCTTACAGATTAATCCTTCCAAGTCCCAGGCTATGATTATAGGTAGTCGATGTTATCGCGCTGCGCTTGACATTTCTACTTTGACGCCATTGTCCCTTAACGGTTCGACAATTGCTTATACTGAAACGGCTAAGAATCTCGGTGTCTTAATTGACAGCAACCTTTCTTGGCGAGCGCAAGTAAATGAAGTTAGTCGTAAGGTGCATTTTTCTTTTCACTCTTTAAAAACTCTTCAAAGTTTCCTTCCCTTCAAAACTAAAATTTATTTAGCTCAAACTTTAATTCAGCCCATCATAGACTACGCCGATGCCTGCTACCTGGATGCCACTGAGGAGCTCTTAAATAAGCTTGAGCGCTTGCAAAATCTATGCATTCGTTTTGTCTTTGGTCTGAGGAAATACGATCATGTCTCTCAGTTCCGCAAGGATCTCAAGTGGCTCCCTATCCGTCTTCGCAGGAACACTCGAATATTATGTCTTTTACATAACATCCTTTTTAACCCTGCATACCCTGGCTACTTGCGCGATCGTTTTTCTTTTACTCGCCCTGCTGATGCTCTGTGCAGATCTCGCCTTAAACTACATCTCAATTTCCCATCCCATAAAACCCATTTCTATTCCCACTCCTTCACTGTTCATGCAGTACGATTGTGGAACTCACTTCCACCTAAAATCCGTGACTCCCAAAATGTATCTACATTCAAGAAACAAGTCAAAGAACACTACCTCTCCACTATCTTGTAATTTTATATATTGAGTATATATATATATATGTATTTTTATTTTCTATATTTATTTAGTTAAGGTAGGTATATGTGTAATTTATAGTTTAGTTAAGTTATTTTTGTCTATTTTAAGTTTCCTTGTTTTTTTCTACACACTGTGTCTTCGTTTATCATCCAACTTTCCTGTCGCAGGTCTGCTGGAAGAAATTTCTTATGAAATAAGCAGTACCTTTGTGCTCTTCAATCTGTATTATTTCTTTTCTCTGTAAAGTGTGTTTGTGTGTACATAAATAAATAAATAAATAAATAAACAAACTCAACCAATATCAACGCAAAAACAAAAGTTCGCTGCCGCGCCGACACGATGCTTTGTTTAACACCTAGTTTGACTTGACATTTGACAATGACATTTCTGATAGTTGACAACGTTCACCTTTCATTTGCATCGCCTGTGGTAGTGTTACCAACAATTAATCTAAATCACCCTGACCATAAGTTATTTGTTAATTAGAGAAAGATTTTTAATTAGTAAAGTAATATCATTTTAATTATGTTATATATAAATAAAAATATTATTAAAGCGGGAAATGTCATAATTGAAATGATTTTTAAAACTCAGCGTCTGCCCTTACACTCTTAGTAACACCGATTATGGGGAGGTTCATAAAACGGCAACACTGTTTTCACTAAAGTACGCCATTAAAATAAAATCAAATAAATAACTAATTAAACACAAAATATTAACCCCACATACGATATCGATCAAGTTAAATAAAAAAAACTTAAAAAGAAATGTATAATTTATGAGTATATTTTTGTGGCTATACTCTTTTATTATAAAGCGATACTGATTTTGGTCATTCTCCTTTGCCCAAATCTTTTTGTCGTGTTGACTCAGGATATTTTTTTATACACCTAATAGGGACTATAGACCTCAGTATCTGGTATAAATTTCACAGACACATGGACAGGCAGACGGACAGACTGACAGACGGACAAGACAAGAGAGTGATCTTATTAGGGTTCCGTTTTGTACCTTTTGATGTCTCTCTCTCTTGGTCGGTCCCTCATGTCTGAGAATAGTGGTCAGCATCAGGGTTACATCTGGAGCGGATGATCTGCCTCCACCGGTTTCTGTCCAGCGCGTCCCTTACGACCGTGTTGAAATTGGAGGACGACGAGTCTTTCACTTGATCGCTCCATCTTGCTGGTGAACGACCGCGCGATCTCTTGCTTTCGGTGTTCCCAACCACAATCAGTCTTTCCAAATTCTCATCGCTTCTGTGCATTGTGTAGCCGAAATATGTAAGAATGCTTTGCTGGCATATGGTGGACAAGCGAGTTTTTACTCGGATTTGGGTCTGGATCGATGCATTGGTGCGTTTCGCAGTCCAGGGTACTAGTTTTTAGCATTCGTCTCCAGCACCACATCTCGAATGCATTAATACTTTGCCTTTTTCGGTCCAGGATTGGCCAAGTTTTCACTCCATACATGAAGATAGGGAATACCAGGGCTCGTATCAATCTGATCATGGTTTTGATACAAATTCCTCTTTTCTTCCAGATGTTGTTTAAACGGGTCATAGCATCTTTTGCCATCCCGATTCACCTCTTTATATCGGGGACACATGTGCCGTCATTGAAGATTTGGGAACCCAGGTATATGTAGCGGTCGACAATATTAATGCCAGAAATGTTGCAGGTGACATTTGCAAGCTTTCCGACTCGATCCACTATCATTAGTTTGGTTTTTGCTCTGTTTACTGCGAGATCGATGTTGCCACTTTCCGACTCGAGTCTTTGGAACAACTCACTCATATCCTCCATGGATGTTGCCAGAAGAACAGTGTCGTCAGCATATCGGAGATTTGACAATCTCTTTCCACCTATAGGAAAACCCTTCCCCCAATTTTCAATGGTCTTCCGAAAGATGTACTCTAACATAAATGTAGTTAAAAAGTGCGGGGGACAAAATACAACCCTGTCTCACGCCTTTCTAAGTTTGGAACATATTGGAACATTCAGTGCCTATCCTGATGAAAGAACGTTCATTCGTTCGTTCGTTGCTCAGGAACTCCCACTTCGAGTAGCACATTTCACAGTTTATCCCATTGCACGCAGTCAAAGGCTTTTGTGTAGTCGATAAAGCATAGTATCACGGGGTTGTTGAACTTCCTGCTCTTCTCGATGATCAGGTAGACGTTAAGTATTTGCTCCCGTGTTCCCTTGCCCTTAACGAAACCTGCCTGCTCTTCGGGTATCTCCCGGCGTAAAAAATAGTTGAGTCGTCTATTAATGATATGGAGGAGGATCTTACTCGCATGAGATATTAATGCTATAGTTCTGTCATTTCCACAGTCTTTGAAGAACCTTTCTTATGCAAAGGTATAAACACCGATTCTGTCCAAACCTTTGGCCATCTTCCAGTATTCCAGATGGTATTACAAATATCGGTGATAGCCTTTGTGCCTCGTTAATCTAGGTTTTTCAGTATTTCAGCTGGAACAGCATCCTTACTCGGTAAGTTCTTGCACTTAAGAGCTTTTGAGGTACGGAACCCTAAAAACAAATGATTTTATGACTCGTTTAAGAAGATTAATCGACGAGGTCTCTTGATAAACAAAGTATCGTTACCACCGATCTCTAACTGCATGTTATAACAAACTAAGACTAATACGAATTTAGATGTGTAGAAAGTGCATCATACGCTAAACACCTAGGCATGACTGTATTCAGAAAATAAAACTTTGAGTGGACTCTAATTGAAAAGGAAATCAAGACTAAATTCGTAGAGGAATGAAGATCTAACATAGTATTCTTAACGTAAAATGAAGAAATTGACAGTGGCCTGTAAATTACCGAACCAACACCAAGTATAGTAGTAGTTGTTGTCTCAACTCGAGACAGAAGCGTTCCCTCTTGGGGTTTTCAAATCGCTTCAGCCTATGCCTCCCACCACCCAGCTGGTTACAATATTTCACAGCAAACGGACATTTTTATAGGTATTTAGCGAAAACGTCGTTCCAGCGGACCAATTTGCAACTTGTTTGCGTCGCCAATAAATTGTCGCCTACATTTCCTAAATTACGCCGTTATTCCTGACGTATTGTACGAGAAACTGTAGGTATACGAGTGAAATATTGTCACTGATGTTATGATTATTTTAGGTAGGATTTATTTTGTTTTTCAGTATGTTGTCAGTACAGCTGTCTATAGTCTGGTTCCTTATCATTTACTTAAGGGCCTACATACGCTTTAGTGCCGTAAAACGGTAGCTTTCTAAAGCATACTCCTTAGTAACGGCTAGGTTAAAAGGTTTGAAAAAAATAATCTATATACTATTGATTCATGTACATAGTTTTGATCACAAGGTGTTTTCGTGTAACTAATAGTTTTGCTTTAAAAAAATAATTAACAACACGATAATTTTCGCAACTTTTGGAAACTGCTCCAAAACGACTTGGATGTTTAAAAATATTTTTATACAGAAAAATTGATGTCTAGAATTTCTTCATAACTAACATAGCATATGTAAATCAAATAACATTTTGCAAACAAAACTGATCAAAAGGAGGTTCAATATTGATATTTTGGCATCGAGCGGGCGCACGGCCAGTACTGCGTTAACATTGGGGTGTATATAGCGCCTTAATAAGAAATAGAAACATGTTCTCTTCTTTTTAACTTAAGGTATGCATAGACAGGAGTGACGCGACAATGCGATGCGATTTTCATTGAAACCTGTAGAGTATTATTTTACATCATTTTCTGAGAATCCATGCGTCTTGTCACGTGGCACCTGTGTGTGAGATTTGTTATTCGTTAACATAACCATAGTTTTTTCTAATAATTACAATTTAATTTGAGTAGCCTTTGTCGGCTACATTTCCTAAACCACGCGGTAATTCCTGACGTATTGTACGAGAAGCTAGATACTGCAGTTATACGCCTTATTTATTGTCACTATCTAACCTACGGGCTCAGAGCTAGTTTTTAGTTGTGCTCGATCCTATTCCTGTAAACTTCAATATGTACTATAACGTACACTTACGCCTAGATAATGGCCAAACGCAAGCTGGAGTAGGTTTGTCTGGATTTTACCTACCCTATACACTCTTCACTTAAACACTCCCAGGTTGTAGCTATCAGGAAACACAGATTTCAGCTAGGAATACCACTCCTTAGGTAAACAATGAGTGTTAACAGATACAGCTTTAGATTGGTTGTCATTTATTTAATTAGGATTAAAAATAGAAAGAAAGTTAAAAACATTTTCTCTTCTTTTTAACTTATGGTTTACATAGTCGCTGACATAACCATAGTATTTCTAATAATAGCAATTTTATTTGAGTAGCCTTTGTCAGCTACATTTCCTAAACTACGCGGTTATTTCTGACGTATTGTACGAGAAGCTGGAGAGTGGAGTTACACGCCTTATTTATTCAAGTTCGAGTTATTTATTTCATAACAAAAATTACATTTGTGTCAAAATATTTGCACAGTAGGTACATAAAAAGAAGCAACATAAACAATTATAACATAAGTAACCTCGTTTCTCACTCATCATTGAAGTGAGAACGTCTATCCAAATAAAATGAATAAATAACAATATACTAACTTTACAAAAATTTATATTCTTATTGATACAGAGCAAAGTCCCTTGCAAAAAGCTATAAAAAAACATTTTATGTCAAATGTTAAGTACAAAACAAACAAAAAAACATTTATAACAAAGTCAAAAGAGATCTAAAAAACTAGGCTTTATTGATTAACAAATTCCTGAATTGACAGACTGCACGCGAGACGAGTGTTTGACAACATTAGCTATGCCTGCAGAATAGTAAGAAGATCTTTTCTGCGAATATCTACTCTAGTTTTTCTTTCTTCGTCTGTTTCAAACTCGTTTAAGTTTTTGTTTAAATGAGTAAGGACAACTAAATTATAAAGACACGGTCCCGTTAAAATTCTATGTTTACTAAAATACTCCTTACATGATTCTGTCTGCTTGGATTTTCGAAATTTTCGAAATTATTGTAAATCTTTTTCCGAGTTTTATTGTCACTGATGTTATGATTATTTTTGATACGTTTTCTTTTGTTTTTCAGAAAGTTGACAGTACATCTGTCTATATGGTTATCATTTATTTGATTAGAATTATAAATGTAAAGAAAGTTACAAAACATATTCTCTTCTTTTTTAACTTAAGTTGCCCTAGTCGACGCAAATTATAGCGAAATGGATGATGATTTAGGACGACAATGTGCGCGCGAAATTTTATAAACAGACCTTTGGGAATAAGGATATCATGAAAAAACGACTAAATGTATCTGTTCAAAATAAAATTATTTACATGTGACTATTTTACAATGATGCGTATAAATTAGTGCTGAAATATGGAACTTTCGACGCTCATAACTTTAAAATAAATATTTTTTTACTTTTTTGTTTCCATACAGGGCTAGATAATGATGAGACAAATTGAAATATTTTTTATTTTGAACGTACACCGTCATAAAGTGGAGTAATCGCCAGACTACGTTTATGTGCAAGAATGATCGACTAGGTCATCCTTAAGGTTTTCACAGACAGGTGTGACGCGACAATGCGACCACGCGTTTTCATTGAAAACTGTAAAGCATCTTTATAATAATTTGCATGAAAAAGTCATTGTCACGTAATCGTACCTATCTGCGAGAGTGTTTAGTTGCTGATATAAACACAGTTTTTCAATAATAAAAATGTTATTATGCAAATAGTTTACCATTTTACGAGTAAATAAAGTGATCATCTAGTTATTAAATTACCTGACAATTATGATATGATTATCTCAGAAGATCTTGCATAAATAGTTTAAAGAAGTTGATGTTACTTACCTACCGCCAAAGTAACCTTTATTAGGTTAGAGTACATCTACTAGCTCCTTAAAACATTTTATAACATCACCTAAAAATTGCCTTAAAAATTTAAATTCATGTTTTACTCCCTTGGGACTTGTAACTGACTCTGTAATATAAAAGACCCAGCAAAGCCCCTTAGAGCTTTCTACATAAAAATACGATACCTCTCAAAGGGAAGAAAATAACTATTTTATACATCAAACATTCTAAAAGAATAGACACATGATGAAGTGACATATTTTGTGATGTAAAAACCAACTTTATGACAATCGTTTTCAGACTGCTTGCCAAGGGATTTTAAAATCTACTGCGTTGAACTAAGAGGTTATACTTTTTGAAGGAGGTGTAGGATGTAAATGATATTTTCATGTCACAAAGAATATTGAAGACGATACATGATTGAATTTGATTTGAATTTATTACCTTGAGCCTTCGACATGTTGTTTGTTGTTAAAAGAATTCAATATGTCACGGTTTGTTTTAGAAATATTGGTATGACGAAGGCATCCAGTGAATTTGGTTTTGATGTTGTTGGTGGAGAAATTAGAATATTGAGGCGTTTACATGATACTTGACAACTTATTTTATAAACAACTGAAAAACTGAAACACGTATTGAAAATATTTCTTGCTAACTAGAGGTTGACTTTTGTTATTGTTACAGTAACAATTGATTGAAGGCCAAGTTTCACAGCTGAAACGATTTTTTTTACTTAACGATGGCTCGCGTTTGAACACTATCTCGCCTGATGGTAAGCGATGATGTGGTATGCGGTGAAGCACGCTTGCCTAAAAGTAACCTATTCACTCTTGACTTAAAGATGGTTGTAGCTATCAGGAAACAAAGACTCCGGCAGGGTATTCCACTCCTATTCAATACACTAGGTAAAGACTTCAACTAGCAACGAAGTCTTATTAATGATCCATAAGACAGCTACACCAATGAGTGAATTTATTCCACCATAACCAATTTTCTTTCATAATGATTGGGTACATTTTATAGGCTCACGTTTGACCAATAATCCTAAGTGGTCAAACGTGAGAGACAATGCAGCACGCTTGCCACCTAGAACCTATTCACTTTTGACTTGCAGACCCCGAGTCCTTATTAATTCTTTACGAGGCTAATCCTAACGCTGTCGACGTATTTTGGTTGAAAGAAATATAAACTAGGAATCATCAATATGACGAAATGCATCTGGTAAACATTATACCGGAGGCTGATCGTAAACCTGTCTCCTAACCAGCGTCAATAAAAGACACACAAGTTTTTCTTCAGCATCCCGCTAGCATGACACGTTAAGAGCTGAGCGTCGAGGTATTGAATACCGCTGAACTCCCGAGGGAGTTAATAATGCGATATTGCCAAAAAATATGATAAAAGCTACCAAACGAGGCAGCCGCACTGGGAATAACTTGTAAGTTAACGGCTTTTGGACTTAAAAGTGGGTATTTTATAAGCTTTTATTTAACTTGTAATGTATGTATGTATGTAGGCGCACATTAGAACTCTTTCGGGCAGGTTAAGTTCGGCTGCCTATGCAGTAAGGAAGATAAGGCAGTTAACCGATGTAGCCACAGCTAGACTAGTATACTATGCTTATTTCCACAGTATTATGTCTTATGGCATTCTGCTGTGGGGGTCAGCAGCAGACGTTGACTCAATTTTTATCTTACAAAAGAGGCCATACCGCGCGATCTATAAAATGGGTCCTCGCGAGTCCCTCAGAGAAAAATTTAAAGAGATCGATATACTGACTCTACCTTCACTTTATATTTTGGAATGTATTTTGTATGTCCGCAAAAATCGAGGGCTTTTCAAAACTAGAAGTGACTTCCATAATTTAAATACACGCAGTAAGCACGAAATTGTAATACCCAAATTCAGATTAACGAAAACTAGCAAGTCTTTTCTTATAAACAGTATACGCTTTTATAACAAGTTGCCTAAGTCGGTTATAGAACTGACCGATGGAAGGTTCAAAAACTACATCAAACGTGTCCTTGTTAAAAAAGCATATTATAAAATCAAGGACTACGTTGAAGATAAAAAAATTGGCTTTGACACCCTCTGCGCATGCGGCTTCCCTGGTAACTCATAAACGCCACAAATATATGGATATCTCTAACTATTCTCAATCTCATTTTTTTTTCTCTTTTAATTAGACTTTTAACAATATTTTTCAATCATCATTATAGCCCTTTGCTAAGAATAGTTACAGCACTGATTACAGTATTTGTGCCACATGTTTATTTATTTATTTATTTATTTATTTCAACCTTATCACATTAATCTTTACAGGATTACACCCAATACGATAAATGCGCTTATCCTAAGTAATCTAATTACATATTAAATATCTAAACTAATTTAATGTTAATTAGTTTACAAACAAATTTTATCTATAACAAATTTTAAACAATGCACTCCTTGTGAATTCACCCAGAGTACAGCAGAATAGATCGGTCTCAATAGCCACAAGGTTGAGCGTGCGGAGTGCACGCGTCAGCGGCGCCTCTCTTAAAAGGTTGGTTCGACTGCGCGGCTCAACTAACAAGCTCGGCCGCCGGCGTCGCCATACGTACCTGTCCGGAACACACAGACACACCTGTTCTAAAACAGTTGCATTATGCAACTTCCCTCTCAATATTTTGAAAATATATGAGGTGAGTGCCAGTTCCCTTCTAACCCTCAACTCATTGTATCCTACCATACCTAAAATAAATAATGTTGGATACATTAAGGGATAAAATGGGTAAACACCGTAATACCTCATATACAAATATCTAATAAATTTGTTTTGAACTTTCTCCAGCATGAGACTATATTTAGCTTCATGTGGAGACCAGATGACTGCGTTACATTCTAGCTGGCTCCTAACCAATGCATTATATAAAGCTATAATGGCTTTCATATTCGTGAAACCTCGGACCGTACGAAGCATAAAGCCTAAATTTCTATATGCTTTCTTGCAGCAACGCATAACGTGATCACGAAATGTCAAGTTGGTGTTAAAACTTACCCCCAAGTCCTTGACTTCCGTGACCCGTGTCATAGGCAATCCATCAATATGATAGCCATGCACGATGGGATTGTGTGCACGAGAAAAAGTAATTGTCACACATTTCGAGATATTGAACTGCAACAGATTTTCTCTGTTCCAGCTCACTACCCTATCAATATCCCTTTGTAGCTTATCACAGTCTTCGCCCCTTTCCACTGTGAGGGACAATTTGAGGTCGTCGGCAAACAACAAACAGTGAGCGTCTTGGACTACTTCTGGTAGGTCGTTAACCACCAGGAGGAACCCCAAAGGTCCAAGGTTACTGCCCTGACTCACCCCGGACCTCGTGAAATACGGATCTGACACGTGTCCCGCATATTCCACGTACTGCCGCCTATCTCTTAAGTAGCTGGCAAAAAACTGAAGTGAATGTGGGGTGAAACCAACACCAGCTAACTTTGCAAGCATCATGTCATTATCGACTAGATCGAATGCTTTTCGAAAATCGAAGTAAGCAGCATCAGCTTGCCCCCCACTATCCACTGTCGGCACCAGATGAGCCATGTGGCAGAGCAAATTACTGGTGGTACTCCTTCCCGGTCGAAAACCATGCTGAGCGTCTGTGAGATGTGCGCTAACCTGCTGATAAATAATCCTATGAATGGCAGTTTCCAGTACTTTCGCCGGCGTCGACAATACTGCAACTGGCCTATATCCATCCACAGATTCTGCTGACCCACCCTTAGGAACAGGAACAACGCGAGTCACTTTCCATCTCGCTGGGAAAACGGCAGCTTCTAGACACTTATTATAAATGTGTAGAAGCGGCTTAGCTAGCACTGATCGACAATCCTTAAAGATGTAAGGCGGAATGCCGTCAGGCCCTGTAGAACGTTTTGGCTTCAGGTCTCGAAGCGCGCGACATACGTCCACTAACTGCAATTGGTCTAAGTGCACTCGTGCCGCTCCATTCCCACTACCTGCTTTCTCTATAGCCGCGTCTACATCCAACACAGGTGGCTCCGCCCTATAGACCGAGTAAAAATACTTCGCAAACTCCTCCGCACACCGTTGACCTGACAATACCTCACCATCCTTCAAAATCTCCTGCGGACTTCTCCTGCCTCTCCTGGATTTTGCAAAATTCCAGAAAGATTTAGGATCACTCATCATTTGACTCTGAACACGGCCACGATATTGTTCCTGTGCGACTACTATCATCTTTTTAATGTTAGTTCTACACCTAGCAAAAGCCTCGTAATCGACCCTCGACCCGCTTGCCTTGTAGCGTTTGTGTAGACGAGCCTTCCATTTTATGTCGCGAATTATTTCACTAGTGTACCACTCAGGATAAATGTACCCCGAGTTTACACTACTTCGCTTTTTTTTTGGGACGCAGTCATCTATAACAGAATTAATAACACTATAAAAATAATCCAAACCTGTTTCCGAGTCCAACTCATACAAAGGAGTCCAATCTATAGCTGCAATTAATGAATACATTGTCAAAAAGTCGGCTTTGTTAAAGTTCCAACCTCTGGGCGCACCTGGGTCTACGAAGGGTGCAGCCGAGCCCGCCGAGCCGGGTGTAGCCGGGCCCGTCGAGCCAGGCCGACGCCGACGCGAGCTTGTGCTGACCGAGATCTCGAGCGGTGGATGATACGTATCCACAGGCACGAGCGGCGCCTCCGACGCGCGCACACTCACACGCCCTCTCTCCGTCAATGTACTCAACACCAAATCCAAATGACGACCACTACAATTTCCCACTGTGTTACTCTGAGTGAATCCACAAAAAGTATAAAAATATTCATAATAATTACTTATGGCTACAGAACAAGAATACAAGTTAAAGTCACCTACAATCACTATATCCTTGTACTTACTACAAAATTGTTCAATTATGCGAAATAATACCATGTATTCATTATCACTACTAGTAGGCGGAATGTAAACAACACAAAATAAAAACATAAATCGGTTATGTAGGTACACGGTAGCACACACCAGTTCAAATACCTGCTTGTCAATGTTCACATCAGGCAGTGATACTCGCCGCAACTCAAAACGCGGTGTGGCCACGAGAAACGCGCCACCTTGTTTACGCCCGTCTGCTCGGTCACACCGTAGAATCGTGTATCCTGGTGGAATTATTTCCGCGTCATGTATGGACTCGTTGCAGCCAGTTTCGGTTATGGCAAATAAGTCCGCACCTCCGGTTGAAATATTTGTGTAACATTCCTCCAACTTTGTTCGCAACCCTCGCACATTTTGGTAAAGTAAAGTTAAATTTAGTGTTGTGGTTTTTTTTTTTACCTTTGTATAGATTCTTTTACCTATTGTGAATGTGTGAACATTGTAGGCTTTCTAGTTTTCTAGATGATTGTTAACATTTGTTAACTTTTTATTTCGTGCATATTTTTTTTTTCAATTTTGTACGACTATTTGTCGGGCCTACGTTGTCCCCCCATATCCAAGTACTAATGCTGTAACATGGAAATATTGTAAACAAAACAATTTAAAAGAGTAACCATGGAGTTTCTTACCGGTTCTTCTCCATAGGAAACGACTAACCCGAACCGTGCACCTTTTGTCGACGTTTTATAAGTGCTCATGTAGGCCTATGTAAAATAAAAATATTTGATTTTGATGATTTTGATTTTGGTGTATTTGGGTCTAATCTTGCAACTGAATTCAATATGGCGGACGGCCTAAGGTAGCGGACTAGTTATTTTTGTGCACTGCCATGATATGGGTATCAAATACAGGCGTGTGTAAATTATAATGATGATGAAAAACGTATTCAGTAAAAGTAATTGAAAAAAATTATTCATTAAAAAATCTTTTTTTAAAACAATCTTTTTGTCTTCTCAGCAAACCCTTTCATTTGATACCCATATCATGGCAGTGCACAAAAAATAACTAGTCCGCCATCTTGGGCCGTCCGCCATATTGGATTTAGAATGACGTCTCTTAGCTAACCATGCATTGTCATCCAAACTAAACGTGTATGCAATATTTCATCTTAAGCGGTGGAGGATAACTGCTTTAAAATTCAGTTGCAAGATTTGACCCGAACACACTTACATACATACAAGCATTGTGTTATAGCGGTTTGAGAAACCTCATCATCCTTGTGTCTATTATGAAAAGTGGACTGTATTTGAAGGGTTCTGGTAATTGTGCGTTGAAAATAAGCGGGAAAATATTCACGGATCAATTCGGGCGATCTAGTATGGGATGAGGGAAGTAGTACGCCTTACCTTGTGGTGATCGAAGCCAGGCCACGTATGGCGGCGAGCTGGTGTTCTTCAACTCCAAAATGGCGACGACGACTTTCAGAATCCACACACTTCACACAAATGTTTTTATATCCGCGAAGCGGGTTAATAGACACGGTACACAAGGTTCTCTGCAATCTAACTAATTAGATGCATCAGTCTCCAGCCATGTGGCTTGAAAAGCTGGCGGTTGAGACGCGAAGCCCGTTCACGATGAAGTTTCGGTTCGTTCTGGTGACCTGCCATCAAGGCGTACATGAAGGGAAAAGGAATGAGGAAGGAACGAGATAATTAGGATATCGATCGCCCGCGAAATCTCAAATGCATTTGTCTATGTATTCGGTCTTTGATTTATGACCTTTACAAGAGATGGCGCTACCACATTGCAAGTTTATTAAAAGCTTGTAAAAAGTGCATGTAGGTACAAATAAAATGTACGATACTGTGTTCATTATATGATGAACTAGCGACCTGCCGCGGCTTCGCCCGTGACAAATTATACACAAAAACCTTCCTCGTTTCTCATTATTGGTGAAAACCGCATGAAAATCTGTACAGAAGTTTTTGAGTTAATCGCGTACAGACGGCGTGGCGGGTGACAAAACGAGATGATGACATGACAAATATCAAATGTTGACAAGAATAAAGAGCCATTTCAGAGCAGCATTTATGTATGAACCATGCAAAAACAACCCTAACAGCAAAGCAAAACGATGCCCAAATGATCATTAACAACATTAAAGGGTGAAAACCACAATACCTTTGCACAACAAAAAAGTTCCAACAAAAAAAAACACCGTTTCCAGCACCCGCCGACAGACGGCGCTACGGAAGACTTTACTACTTCCTGTGACAAGATGGCCAAGCGTTCAGAGCAGCCGGAAACTGCGGGCGAGAGAGCCCAAAAACACGATAAAACTACCCGCACAATACAAACAAACAACCTGCATCCACCAATCGAAAACCAACCTTACCCTTCCTCCTATATAGTTCAAAATCTCTTGGAAAATATTTGTAGTTAGGACATTTTAAAGTAACAAAGGAAAGCAATAAGTAAGAGCGTTCCCGTCAAGTGCGATCGCTTATTTCCCGCATTGAATATGATGTAAGTTTTCCGGAGAGGCGATAAGGTGTAATGGTATCGTTCGCCCTTTCATAGGGCAGCAGTCTTTGTTGCGCCATGGTTACTGCCTGGTGACAAAGTTGGGCTGATGGGTAATGCTGCTTTGAAAAGTAGAGATGAACGGAGTTTTTCGATGTTTTAATCTGATCCCAGTTTAAAAAAGTGTCCAAGTGAGAGTCGGACTCGCCAAAATAATTAAATAACATTACTGAAGTTCATAAATTATGAGGGCACTGAACATTGCTCTAACGATAAAATAAACAGAATTGAGCGACAAAATTAACTTTGCCGTTGAAAACCTGTAGTTCCCATACATTGACATAAGTTGCGGTCAGTTCACCAACAGATAATAACTTAATAACCTTTTTTTATGAAGGTAAAAATTTACGGCTTTCGGATTTTTTCCTTTACTTGTACTGTAAGGTGTATTCTAGGTCAACGAGAAGTACTTTGTAAATTTTGATTCCCTCGCAAGTGTAAAAATATGCGTCATTAACGGCTGTATCTCTTGATTGCGTCGATCTAGAAGTATCACAGCTGCAAGAGGTTGCAAACTAGATTATACGATGTTAATTTCAAGTCGATACCTCTACGCGCGCCCGAGATAAAGGGTCTTCACAGACAACAAAGTGATCCTATAAGAGTTCCGTTTTATCCCTCTGAGGTACGGATCCCTAAAAGAATTGTGTTATCAAGGCGACTGAGTTGGTTGCAATGAAGAAAGTTTCTAGAGTATTTAAAATATAAGCCTGACTCTTCTTCATAAACACTAAAATGGTTTTTGGAGGGAAACCTTTCATTTGTGCTCGGACTTTCGGTATAAGACCGGCAGGTTATTACATATCTCGCAAGAGCAAAACGATAGTGCTTTTTGCGCAGTAATTGCTCTTCAATACAGAAGTTTTAGAGTTTTTGGCGGTTTTATATAATACTATATATTTATATAAAACGATTGTGTAGAACCTACCATACCTACACTGTAGGTAATTCCGACTTTTATGACATACTAGCTGTTGCCCGCGGCTTCGCTCCCGTGGACCACCCCACAGGACCCATTTTCGGGAAAAAATAGCCTATGTCACTCAGGAATAATGTAGCTTTCTATTGGTGAAAGAATTTTTCAAATCGGTCCAGTAGTTTCGGAGCCTATTCGGTACAAACAAACAAAAAAATCTTTCCTCTTTATAATATTAGTATTAGTATAGAAAAGCGTCTGATCGCGCTATGATTGCTGATTGCTGTTTCTTACGTTATAAGCCTGCGGTATGTTCTGCCCTAACTAAAAACACATCGGTAGTCGGTGATTAGCATCAGCACATGGAAAAAAAGACATGCTTGTTGAAAGTTGTAGATTCTAACCTGACCGCTTTTGTCCTTGTTAAGTAGGTTCAGTTCATGGCCAACTGGAAATTAAATCACTACGTATGAAACTTGTTATATTGATTAGTGCATTGAAATGTTTATTTTGATTTAATTTTCATTCCAAATTTACAATGTCCAAAGACTTTTATTTTCACAAGTGGAAAGAGGCTTTGAAACATCTGAAAGACTTAGTTGATATTGATATTCAGTATCAGGTGAGTTCTTTGGTAATGACGAGACTAGAATACACCGTGAACGTTACAGCTGGAGCCTAAATAATAACAGCCACACAGGTCGGTTTTCGAGGAAAAGCAATGCTTGCCAAGGTCTGTTGTTTGACAATTCATTACATACCGAGATTCCTCGTGCCTTGGAAAGCACGTTAAGTCGTTAGTCCCGGCTGTCATTTCTACATCGTTGACAGTCGTTACAGGAAACCAAAAGCCTGAAATCGGACAATAGTCTTGCCAGTATTGGGTTGCCCAGTCACTAGGTCGAGGGGGTCAGATAGACACTCATCATCATTATCGTTTCAGCCGTAAGACGTCCACTGCTGGGCATAGGATCGGTCCTGTGCGTTTCCTATCCACCAGACTCCTGCAGCCTTTAACAGGTCGTCGCTCCACCTAGAGGGAGGCCTTCCAACACAGCGTCTGCCGGTACGCGGGCGGTGGCGTATATTATGCCAGCCCGCATAGTGTGCGTTTTATACAAGTTTTATATTTCGTCTCATTCAGTTCAAGAATGTAGGGCGGAATTTTATTGTATTATTTTGTACAGTACCCCATGAGGCTAGGCCAAGATGAGGCTGCTTTAGCCAGTCTGAAACCTGGTTGAACTAATTGGTCCCTATTTCTAGTAACGTAATTATGTCTGTCGCCGTTTTTACTAAAAAGATGTAAATTCTTTCTCACGTACATGATGTTTTCATAAATATATTGACAAGGAACCGTTATGTTGTTAATCTCCTTAAACAGTTCCCTTAGAGAATCTCTCCGGCGAAGATTATATATCGCTCTGATGGCTCGTTTTTGCAGAATAAAAATTGACTCAATGTCTGCAGCCCTTTCAGTAAGATACCGTAAGACATTATACTATGAAAATAACTAAAATAGACTAGTCTTGCGGTATCTACATCCGTTAACCGACGAACTCAGCCGCCCCGCAAAGAATGCCCCATTGCAACCTTGAGTCTAGCGCGATCCCTAGGAAAACCGTTGTAACGACGAATACTAGTTTCTCCTTGTTTAATATAATGTTACAATCAGGGGGGTGACCATATAAGCTCTTAGAGCGGTATGAATTTGAGATCGAGTAAGTGACAGATGTATACAAGTCATATACATCTGTCCCTTATTTGATCTCAAATAGATACCGCTCTAAGAGCTTATGGTCACCCTACAGTACTTTTAACATTCGGCAAGGAAAATTTTACGCACTTGTTTTTTTACCATTTAATAGTAAATTATTGGCAGTGAACAAATCCTGAACCTGCCGTAGCGCGTTATTTATGTCGTCAACCTGACAAGTACGTCTATTTATTTTAAAAATTTAAGATGTGTCATCAGCAAATAACACCATGTTTAGTTTGTTTTCCAATGAACAGGGTAAATCGTTTATGTATATTAAAAATAAGAAAGGAACTAAAATTGAGCCCTGGGGTACCCCATTTTCACGCATAACCCGGACGAATTCACACCATTTATTTGAACTAATAGATGTCTATCATTCAAATAAGATTTAACCAAACTTAACGCTGATTGACCTAGCCCGAAATGCTCAAGTTTCGGATGTAATGTTTCATGATTAACGCAATCAAACGCCTTCGACAGGTCGCAGAAGATACTTATGGCATTTTGTGACTCTTCCCACGCATTAAAGATGTGTTTTAATAGGGTGACACCAGCGTCAGTTGTACAACGTCCTCTGGTGAAACCATACTGTTTATCATGCAAAATTGTTGTTATTCGTATTAAAATTAATGAGCATTTAATTTTGCATTATCCTCTCAAATACCTTGCTGAAAACCGGCAACACGGATTCTGGTCTATAATCACCGGACTACCTATCATCTAGATTTCTGAGTGGGTGTGCCAAAAGCATAGCCATCTCCCTTGTTTAAAAAGTCGCTCTCTTCATGTTCTGTTCTCCAAATCAGGAAGTCTGCCTTCATAACTCCGGTGCACAAATAAGGACACAAATACAAAATAGTTAACCCTATTTCCAAATTGTGCATATTAGCTAAAGTTTTCGAGAGTGTGGTCTACAACCAAGTTTACGCAGCGCTGAGTCAGTCCTTTAGCTCTTCTCAGCACGGATTTCTTAAGGGCCGTTCAATGATATCTAATCTGGCTTTGCTCAATTAACGGACAGTATAGACAATGGATGGTCGATGTCGTTTACACCGATTACAGTAAGACGTTTGATAGAATCGACCATAATATTATTAAATCAAAACTTTTTAACAACGGTATTAGAGGGGATCTTCTTCGTTGGTTTATTTCATACCTTGAAAACAGATGTCAAGCTGTTGTTATCGGTAACTAAATTTCGAGCTGGGTTTCAGTTCCCAGTGGTGTTCCCCAAGATTCCTTGATGGCTCCGTTACTTTTTATCATTTATGTAAGCGACATCGACTCGTGTTTCCACAACTCAAGTTTACTCTGTTTTGCTGATGATATGAAAATATTTTCCTCAATATCATCAGTTGACGATATGAATGCTCTCCAATCTGACCTGGCGCGACTGGATGATTATTGCTTGATTAACAAGCTCGATTTGAATCCTGTTAAAGGCTCAGTTATCTCCTTAGCAGAAAACGGGTCCCTCTTCCTACAACTTATAATCTTTAAGTACAGCTATTGCAGAGATGCGATGGCGTACGCGACCTTTTTGTATATCATGTACATTGAGCAAATAGTAGCCAAAGCTTCGAGGTCACTGGGTTTTGTTATGAGACTCGCAGGGTGTTTCAAGAGAGCCAAAACCCTTAAGATTCTTTATTGCTCTTTTGTGAGAAGTCACCTCGAATATGCATCACAAATTTGGAACCCTTGTTATGGCAAATATATTGATCGTATTGAAAATATACAAAAAAGATTTATTCGCTTTCTATGCTTTCGGCTACGTATACCGTACCCATTCTGATAATTACTTAAATCTTTGCAAGAAATTCCATTTGCAACTACGTTTTGGAGGAGTTTCCAAAAGTTGCGAAAATTATCGTGTTGTAAATTATTTTTTTAAAGCAAAACTATTAGTTACTCGTAAAAACCTTGTGTTCAATATCATGTACATGAATCAGTAATAAATGTATTATTTTTTAAAACCTTTTAACTTAGCCGTTACTAAGGAGTATGCTTTAGAAAGTTGCCGTTTTACGGCACTAAAGCGTATGTAGGCCCTTAACTTAAAGATTAAAGTGCTGTTAAATTTATTTAATTTACCAATGTTATTGGTCTGGATGGAATCTGCACTTGTTTTATTAGCATAATGGACTCAAAGGCTACCAGTAGCCCACTATGATTCGAAGGCAGATAATTTATAATGGCCTTGTCTAAGTAGTTGCAGCTACAATAAACATTATCAATACATGTAGCAGAAGTCAGTGTAGTTTGGGTTGGTTCCATAAACACATGTGACAAATTTAATGATTTGAAGAGATTTAATAACCTACTGCTATCTGAATTATATCTTCTAGAATATTAATATTAAAGGCACCACAGACAATTACTAGTTTATTACACCCATTGCAAGTTTTGCCAAAACATCTTCCATCACTGACTCGAATATAGAGTAGTTCTTATAATTAGGGGGTCTGTAAACGCACACTATGACATGCTTATCCAGCTCAACACAGGACAGTTCAACACTATGTTCAACTGATAGGTCTACTATATCTTTACGAGGTTTTGATTTAATACCATTTTTAATTAATATAAGTGAACCCCCACGCAACATAATATTTCTGTTAAAACAACTGCCTACAGTATAATTTTCATAATTGGCATTGCATAATCTTTCAGCCAATGCTCAGTGAAACAAACAATTTCAAACATTGTTTTTTTCTAAAAACAGTTCGATTTCCAATTCCTTCGAAGAAAAACCCTAAATATTCTGGTGGAATAATTTCTGAGAATTCTGCTCTTTTTTTGAAATTAAATTTAAGTGAAGAAGGTACCTTTTTGATGGTGGATATACTCGTAACTACTGCGTTATTGGTACCCTCCCTTGTCCTATCAACTAGTTTAAAGAATAAATATTAATAGCATTTTTGCTAACGTTATTCAAGGTATCGACCACATTTAAATGAATACTATTACTAATATCAATAATAATTGGATACTTCGACATACTTACTTATATAAGGCTATGTTTATTGTATAAGATAATAGCCGAGCTATTTGATGTCTTACCCTAAGAGGCAGATACAAAGTATCGCCTGTCGACTTGAATTTATCAACAAAAATGTTGATGTCAAAAAACACTAGTTTATCACTATAGTGACTCCAAGAAAGTGCAGATGCTTTAAGCATGTAAATGTGATTATTTTGTCTATTTGACAATTTATCCAAGTAAGGGAAGGCTCACAATAGTTATTTATGCTACAAGTGCGGAAAGTAGGTGATTTCCGATGAGTGGATAAATCGACACGAGTCGGAAATCAACCAAGCAAGAAATTAATTAAATGGCGCTTATTCAAGGGCGCTCAGCATATCCACAGATTAACTAATAGTTCATAGTTCCTCGGGCATATCTACTTCGCATGTGCAAATAGCTGTCACGTCGTAACGCAAAAAGGCACGAGCAAAATATTAATTCCGCCAAACATATTTAATGAATATTTAAAATTAATTTATTGATCAAAATCTAAATCTAGAGTGATTAAAAACGCCTTAAATGAAGTATTAGTTTTGTTTTACCTTTTATATGAATGATAATCTGTACTTAACTAATTTTAAAACTTTTCTGAAATAATAAAAACTCTATGCGGCGGGCTGACGTTGGAGTTAAAAATTAAAAAAAAGTACAGGAAAGTAAAAAGCACTAGTAAAAAAAGTGACACTTTCCGCACAGTTTGGCTGCTTGGAAAACGCTCTTTTCGAGGACATGCATTGTAAAATAATTTTATTGTAATTTAACTTTAACATCTCTTTTACACACTCAGTGATGTCATCTTTTTTACTTTTATACTATTACCTACAAATACAGTTAAATTGGTATCTGGTTTATATATATATTCTTTGTCACATATTCCATTATTTGCTTGTAAGATGACCCGGGCATGCAATAATTAAAAGTGGAATGACTTTGATTGCCATTTATAAATTTACCTAAACCTTTTCCAATACCATCCGAAAACATAACCGAATGACCATTCACCATTACCACCACATTGCAGTAAACAGCATTGATTCATCATCATCATCTACCTCTCAACTTCACTCACTGCTACATCTCCATGCTTCTGTATCCTCATCCCGTCTATCGTCTCATCCATCATTGACTAGCTTAATATAATAGCCCCTCCTCTTACGTCATATTTTCAGGACACGAAAGCCCACGACCCAACGCTTCCGCAAGCGGTTCATAGACTGACTTCAATCCTGGGACAGTACATACTTATCTACAATGAACTTATAGAATGTTTCCAACAGAACCTACAAGTACAGAAGACTGCGTATTATGACAAAGTCATCAAAGCTGTAGTTTCTAGGTAAGTATGGATTGAGACTGATTGTTTAATAAAACAAATAAGTATAGTGGACCTTTAAATTTGTGCGCATAGCTAAGGAGTAGAATTCCCTGACGGAATCTTTGTTTTCTGATAGCTACAACCTTTGGGTCTTAAGGTCAAGAGTGAATAGGTTACTTCTAGGCAAGCATGCTTCACCGTCGACCACATCATAGCTTACCATTAGGCGAGATAGTGGTCAAACGCCAGAAAATAGATAAATAAAATTACTTACCATTCCAAGGGCGCGGATATGAACCAGTAGTTTTGTGGTTCAAGAAGAGTAGTAGAGAGCTACACTGCAATTAGATCTACAAGGTTTACTAGTTTAAAAGTACAGAAATTTAGCTAACAGCGCGCGATGAGCACGCGTCCTAAGAATGTATACTTACATGTCCCAAAGCGGCAAGGTCTATTTTTGCTTTCAAGACCGTTCAACTTCGATGTAATTTCAATTTACTGGTAGTTTTAGTCAGAAGTCGAAAATCATACCTAGATCGTAAGTACACGGGCATAATTATGCCTTTGTAGCTTTGTAAGTATGGTTAATTCATTAAAAATCACAGAATCCTTGAGCTGAAAGCTGAACTAGAGAAGTTAGAAGGCAGTCGCTTCGAATTCATTGGCCATGGTTTGACCGAAGTCCATCACACAACATGTGACATTGAAATTACTGAAATACCAGCGGGGCCAGGAAGAGCAGAGCATATACAGGCTGAACTTGACAACATATTAGCTAGAATAAAGGAAAACAAAAAAACTCTAATTACAATAGGTAAGAAATGTTATGAGAATACTTTCATTGTGCGTACAACTAAGGAGTGGAATTCCCTGTCGGAATCTGTGTTTACTGGTAGCTAAAACCTAGGCGTATTATTTGAAGAGTGGATAGGTTACTTCTAGGTAAGTGTGATTCAGCGTTGACCACATCATCGCATACCATCAGGTGAGATAGTGGTCAAACGCAAGCCTACCAATACTAGTAAAAAAGATAGGGGTTGAAGAAACTGCATTGAAACTAAATATTGTAATTTCTCAATCTATTTCAGTCGAAGAAGAAGACGTAGTAGCTGAAAAGTTGGTTAACTTTTGGGATTTAGAAGAAAATATAGAAGAGAAGCCGAAGGAACAAGTTGTTGAAATACCAGAAGAACTACGCAAGACTAGGGAATATTTAGCGTTGATTATGGCACATGAGAAAACTAGGTACGACGTGGATACTTTAGTTAGCTAGTCTTCAAAGAAGCTAGAATACTACCTTTTGCCAGCGGCTTCGCTCGCGTGAAATTTTGTCATCCCAAGGGAACATATTACCGGGATATAAAACCTATGTTCTATTCTAGACTATAACCTATCTCTTTACCAAATTATTGCCATTACCTCCATTTTGTCCAAAGTAATGGAAAGGGTACTGAACAGTAAGTTGCTGACCTACCTTGAAGACAACAATCTCCTCAGTGACCGTCAATATGGCTTTCGCCGGGGACGGTCAACTGGCGATCTTCTTGTGTATGTCATGCACTGCTGGGGCGAAGCCATCGAGAGACACGGCGAAGCACTTGCTGTTTCGCTTGATATCTCGAAGGCCTTTGATAGGGTCTGGCACGCGAGTCTACTCAGTAAGCTTCCTGCTTATGGCATCCCCGCTGGTTTTTGTAGCTGGATATCAGACTTCCTCAATGAACGGTCGATCCGAGTGGTCATTGACGGCTGCTCCTCTGACTTCATGGCTATTGATGCCGGAGTACCTCAGGGGTCTGTTCTCTCTGCAACTCTTTTCCTGCTACACATCAATGACCTACTTCAGCCTGGTATTATTGGGTACGCAGATGACAGTACTGTTGCAGAGAGATACTTGTCCAGCGCAAGAACCAGCGTGGATGAAGTTCGTTCCTTGAGAGAGGCTATGGTGGAAAGGACAGATTTGACCTTAAGCCTTGTCTCCCAGTGGGGTGATGACAATCTGGTCTCCTTTAACGCCACCAAAACACAGGCGTGTCTTTTTACCGCAAAAAGGAGTATCTTCGATCAAACTCCTACTTTTCGGAGTGCGTCTGTTCCTGTGACTGATCGGCTCGAGCTCCTGGGCATGGAGTTGACATCCAGCCTCAACTTCGGCGCCTCCATTGAGTACAAAGCTCAAATTGCGGCCAAAAAGCTGGGCATCCTAAATAGAGTGAAGCGATACTTTACGCCTGGACAGCTTTTAACCCTTTACAAAGCGCAAGTCCGATCCTGCATGGAGTATTGCAGCCACCTTTGGGATGGCTCAGCTAAGTATCAGCTTGCCGCGCTTGACTCGGTGGAACGCAGAGCCAAGAGGCTCATTGGTGACGTTGAGCTGGCGGATGCCAAGCTACACAGCTTGGCTCATCGCCGCAAGGTTGCCTGCTTGTCGGTCTTTTACAGACTGTACTTCGGTGAGTGTGCTCAAGAACTCCACGACCTCATCCCACCAGCCCCCTTCTACCATCGGACATCTAGACGCACTGCAAGTTACCATCCTTACCTTGTTGCCATTCCACCAATACGCACCAAGCGCTTCCAAACATCCTTCATAATGCGCACAGCGAATGAGAGGAACTCACTACCTGCGTCTGTGTTTCCGAACGCATTCAACCCGAATCTCTTCAAAGTTAGAGTGAACAGGCTTCTTCTGGGTAAGCTCGCTCCATCGTCGACTCTGTCTCTGTCACCTTTGACCTAGACTAGAGTCAAGAGCAAACCCATCACAAATAAAAAAAAAAAAAAAAAAAAATTCATCCAGATCCGTTCAAACGTTCTGGCGTGATTGTGTAACTATCATCCATCCACCAAAACTTTCGCATTTATAATATTAACTTCTGCCCACGGATTCACCCACCTGCTTGTATCTTATGATCCCAAGGGAACATTATATAAATAGTATGAAATGTATCCTATGTTCTAATCCAGGTTTTGGTTTATCCGTATGCCAGTTACGTCAAAATCCATTCAGCCGTTAAGAAGTGAAACGGTAACAGAAAGGCAGACAGTATTCTATTTGTATGGATGAATGATGAATCTGATATTATTGATTGCTAATACGTCAAGAAAAAGAAAATAATAAGATAATTATATTGTTATTTTTTTTTTATTTACAGGCAAGTGGCAAGAGCAGTAAGACACGGTATTCTTAAACGAGATATGTGGGAAAAAGAACTGAAAGGTATTTTGAATCCTCCAGCTAGATATGAAATTAGAGTAAGAAGTGCCGAACTTATACGCAAAGTATTCAGGTAATAAAAGTGCAGTAATTCTAAAAATACTTATATACAAACAAACAGAGGAAACTAAATGATGGAACTTTGATGGCATCTGGCAGTGATAACTAGAAATGTTTATATTTCAGAGCATATTTTGAATTGAAACGAGAACGCATGAAAAATTGCAAAACAGACGAAATATTGGGCATAAGTATTTGTGATGCAAAAAATATAGACTTGCAAAGAATTCAAGCAGAAGAGGTATGCATACCTTATCAACTTTGCATACATGTTCATATACCACACGATTTTTTCTCTTCATATCTTGAAATATATTTTTCAATACAGTTGTTAAACATGGCGTACTTCCAGAGGCTATAATTATGATTCGAAAGTTAAATCTTACGCATAAGCATCTTTCTATTACGCGGTCGTGACTTTTGTTTACGAGCTCGATCATTATGTTTGCAGTTTAGTTTTAAATTTATAAGTCAATTTAAAAAAGTTTAGTAGCAAGGAGTTTTCAAACATAGAATAAAATGGGATAGATTTTCTAAGAGGAAAAATGAATGATTCCGTACGTTTTAGCATTGAATTCTCAAAAGTCTATTAAATGGTTGTTTAATATATTTAATTACTAGTTTAAATTTAATTATTTTCACATCAACATTTGTCAAAAATCGAATAGGCTGTATAGGCTGTTTTCGTTGAAAAAAAAAATATGTCCAGTTGCAAAAACGCGCCATAAGTCAATTTAAAAAAGTTTAGTAGCAAGGAGTTTTCATACATAGAATAAAATGGGATACGATTTTATACGAGGAAAAATTAATGATTCCGTACGTTTTAGCATTGAATTCTCAATTTTTTTTTAAATAGTTGTTTAATATATTTAATTACCAGTTTTAAGTTAATTACTTTCACATCAACGTTTGTCAAAAATCGAATAGGCTGTATAGGCTGTTTTCTTTGTAAAAAAATATGTCCAGTTGCAAAAACGCGCCATATTAAAAATTTTATTTTTTGTGAATAAACAAATCTAATTCTATGATTTGTTTTTACTGTTTCTCACAACTGTATTGAAAAACGTCGTGTGCTACACGGGTGTGTAGGTTATTGCAAACTCGTGTCATTAAAAACCCTCGCCTTCGGCTCGGGCTTGTTAATGACAGCTCGTTTGCAATAACCAACTTCCCACCCTTGTATCACAATGTACTATTATACCATTCCCCCTCTAAAAAGCTTATTTTATTCACTGAAAACATTGAATAAAAAGCACTATATTTCACTGTTTTGGTGTTTGAATTTAGAACACACCAATATATATTCGACGTCCATCTCAATGCTATACAACCTCCTTGCGCTTAAAATACTCGATATAAACTCCTTGTGCAAAGAATATTCGACTTTCAAACTTCTTCATCGATTTTATTTTCAGTTTGTTAATATTTAGGATTTCAATAATGATTTTCATGATTTTGATTTTAGTCTGGGATGTTTAGTGAATACTTATTTGTATTGTAATTCTCATACTTATTGCATTGGTGTATAATTAATTATAAGTATGAAACGTAACGGAGGTGGTCACTGGCCCCTGAAACACAGATGTAGATGCTGTTACCTAGCTCAGCTTCAATTTACAAAAAATGTGAAACCTTGAGTTTTCAATTTTTTTGTAAATTTTGAAGGTAATAAAACATTTGTTTATTATTATTCCTTGTGATTTTCGCTTAAATCTTTCTTTTTCTCGTAGTCATGGTTTAAAATATAGTATGCAACTCTTGAATAAAACGGATTTATATCGAGGGCCATGAATCACTCGCGTCGCTCAGGATTCTAACACTTGAATCACTCGCTATGCTCGTGATTCATCTATGGCCCTCGCTTTAAAACAGTCCTTTATTCACTAGTTGCATAATAAACTATTATACCATTCCCCCTCTAAAAAGCTTATTTTATTCACTGAAAACAGTGAATAAAAAGCACTTTTACTCACTGTTTTGTTGTTTGAATTTAGAACACACCAATATATATTCGACGTCCATCTCAATGCTATACAACCTCCTTGCGCATATAATACTCTATACGAACTCCTTGTGCAAAGGATATTCGACTTCCAAACTCCTTTATCGATTTGATTTTCAGTTTGTTAATGTTTAGGATTTTAATAATGATTTTGATTTTAGTCTGGGATGTTTAGTGAATACTTATTTGGATTGTAATTGTAATATTAATTGCATTGGTGTTAATTAATTATAATTATGTAACGTAACGGAGGTGGTCACTGGCCCCTGAAACACAGTTGCTGTTACCTAGCTCTACCTTAATTTAGAAAAAATGTGAAACCCTGAGTTTTCACATTTTTTCAAAATTTTGAAGGTAATAAAACTTTTATTTAGTATTTTTCCTTGTGATTTTCGCTTAAATCTTTCTTTTTCTCGTAGTCATGGTATAAAATATAGTATACAACTCTTGAATAAAACGGATTTATATCGAGGGCCATGAATCACTCGCGTCGCTCAGGATTCTAACACTTGAATCACTCGCCATGCTCGTGATTCAATCATCATGAGTCACTCCCTACGGTCGTGATTCAGTTGTTAGAGTCCTTCACTTGCTCGTGGTTCATCTATGGCCCTCGCTTTAAAACCGTCCTTTATTCACTAGTTGCATAATATACTTACTATTTTTTCTTTACAGATGCTTAGAAATCGCACTAAATTACACGTAAAATACGAAAAAGAATGGCAAGCACACCGCGAGGATTTAAAACAAAAGTTTCTTAAAAATAGAAGCGCTGAACTTTGTGATGATATTCGTGATCAAATCAGGGAGTGGTTTATCGAATGGTAAAGTAGCTTTCGCCTTAGTAGTCTTAGGATTGGTTATAAAATCAATATCCAGCAGAAAAATATACTTAGATTGAAAAGCCACTAATAGGTACTTATTTCTAGGTTTGAATCGGTGCAATTTTTTCACGACATCCCTAAAATTGGTTCTGCACCAATCTTCAGTGGTGAAATCCCCGATCCTTACGAATGGCTTGAAATAAATAAAGCTCTCACAATCAAAAATGAGGCGGATGGTAAAAAGAATGCCCAGGATGTAAGTCAAGATTATTCAGAAGACAATTTACAATCAGTCGATTGAGGCTTAGAACTTTGCAAGATAATAATATCCCTCTCATTCAATGACTTATAGAACAATTGAATCAAAACAAACGGAATAAAAATTAACATTTTAACAGCTTAAATTCGAGAAAAAGGAAGCGAAAAGACAAGAAATGTTACTGAAAAGAGAAGCACAAATGAAGATAAAGGCAGAAGCAGCATTACTGAAAAAAATGATGAAAAACCCAACGATGCATCCCGGATACCACTTCCCGCTTTCAAAACAGACCGACCAACTTCTTGAGGTAAGAACGTGAAAAAGTAACAAAATAGAGAAACCACTGATTATTTGTTTTTCTATTAGGTTATAGACTTCTACCACAAATCTTGGGATATGTATGACGTATTCGAAACGTTAGACGTGAAAGAAAAATATGTTCATAGAGTTGATGTAGAAGATGCAATAATGGAGGTACAACTTGAAGTCTTACCAAAAGCTGACGAAGATATGCGGTAAGAAAACATAAATATAAATCTTTAAAAATATTGTAACTTGCAAATCGCCAGCAATCTGACACCAGTCTTGCCAAGGGGTACCGTGTTACCCAGTTACTGGGTTGTAGAGGTCAGATAGGCAGTCTCTCGGTGTAAAACACTGGTACTCAGCTAAATCCGGTAAGATTGGAAGCCGACCCAGTTGGGAAAATGCTAGGCAGATTGATTGACAAACCGCCAGCAATATTGCATCAGCATTTTTTTTTTTTTTTTTTTTTTTTTTGTGATGGGTTTGCTCTTGACTCTAGTCTAGGTCAAAGGTGACAGAGACAGAGTTGACGATGGAGCGAGCTTACCCAGAAGAAGCCTGTTCACTCTAACTTTGAAGAGATTCGGGTTGAATGCGTTCGGAAACACAGACGCAGGTAGTGAGTTCCACTCATTCGCTGTGCGCATTATGAAGGATGTTTGGAAGCGCTTGGTGCGTATTGGTGGAATGGCAACAAGGTAAGGATGGTAACTTGCAGTGCGTCTAGATGCCCGATGGTAGAAGGGGGCTGGTGGGATAAGCATAAGTATAATCAGTCCATAACCACACGGTGGTGGTCACGTCAGTCGGTTGACCCAGCATCAATCAATCTACCTAGCCTTTTCCCAAATATGTTGGGGTTAGCTTCCAGTCTAACCGGAATTAGTCGGCTTAAGTTGAGTACCAGTATTTTCCATGCAGCGACTGCCTATCTGACCTCCACAACCCAGTAACTGGGCAACACGATACCCCCTGGTCAAACTGGTGTCAGGTTTCAGACTTCTAGACTTCTCGTAACGACTATCAAAGATATTCAATTGACAACCGGGACCAACGGCTTAACGTGCTTTCCGAGGCACGGAGAAAACTCGCTATGTAAAGATGGTCACCCATCCTCGGAGGTTCTTCAAGGTTAAGCAACGCTTTGCTTAACCTTGAAGATCAACCCGCGCGGCTGTTATTATTTAGCCACGATTTAGCCTAGTGGTTGACCTAGCACCATTGACCTAAATGTGTTATTTAAGCCAAGAACTTAACAAACTGAAACAAGCTTTGAGAGAAGACTACGAAGCAAATGAAGAAGAAATGCCAGTAAATCTAATGAAGCCTATTAAAGGTCCAAGAAAGAAGAAGAAAGTAAAGAATGATTTAAGCAAACAAGTATGCGAGATGATTGAGGTAAAATATTTTAACTAAAAGAGGTATCAATAATGGAGTTGTTGAAGGGTTTGTATGATTTCTAAAAATGGGGTAAAGCCATAAACTAAAGAAGACAGGTACTAACAGTCTTGTCTCCATTAGGTATTGGCAGAGCAAGGTTTCATCATAGAATATCCTAGAAAAAAAATAGAGGACTTCATTGGAGATGCCAATTTTGGGGGCGAGGATCTACGTAGCCAAATATTGTAAGTAAATATATTTACGGCTCTCGATTTGAATCTGCCTGGCATAGGATGAAAAGACCTGAAATAAATAAAAAAGGACTAAGATATTGCATCGATTTCATGTGTTTGGAAGAATTTCACTTTTACAAACTCCATCCAAATACGAAGGAATAGTACATTATGGTACAAGTGTGCAATGTTGGTGATTACCGCTGAGGCGCCATTGAGACCCGAGCCGTAGGTGAGGGTCTTAAGAGAGCCGAGGACGGTAATCATCAATACACACGTGTATCATACGACGTTTTTCAACACACTTGTGAAGAAAATAATACAAAAAAAAACATTTTCAACAGTAAAAACGAGTTGTGATTTTTTTTTCGCAATGGCGAGCAAAATTAATCAGATTTCCTATGCGCGCGCATTTATCAATGGCGACCGGCCATAGACTAAAATAATGAGGTTTCTTTTTTTTTGGTTTTTTTGGATAGTGTTTTAGCCACGTACAAAATAGGGAATTTCAATTTTCTTTATAACAGAGCAAATAAAATTTATATTTGAGTGAAAGTTTTATTTATTAAGCACGTACAAGTTGAAATTATCTATTTAAATACGAAGTTGCAGGAAATTAGCAATAAATAAGTACATTAATTTATTTGTACTATTGAGCACGATCTTTTTTGTATCGAAACTTTTTTAAGAACAAAGCAACTTAACCAATAAATTAAAAAAAAAACTCTATAACTCACTTGTGAATAATAGCAATGAAAAAGTCACAGTTTGATAACAGGTATCATTATGTGCTTAATTGCGGTGAAATTAGATCCACTTTATGAGCAAGTGTGTTGAAAAATATATTTTTTACAGTATACATAGCCAGCGGCTTTGCCCGCATGAGAATCGAAAATTATCCCAAGGGAACGTTCGTCCGCGATACAAATATTCTATGACCTGTTCCAGGGTCCAATCTATCAGTAGGTATGCCAAAATTTCTCAAAGTTGGTTCAACTGTTTGGAAGAGAAAACGTAGCAAAGAGGCAGACAGACAGAGTTACTTTCGCATTTATAGATAATATTTATATAGATTACAATCTAATGTTCATTTATCTTCTTTCCTGTAGGCCTGCATTCCCATTCAACTTTGAAATACGAGCATATTGGTGGGAGAGATGTCGCGAAGTCTCCCTTGGTTTTCGCAAAATATTGTTGGTCGGTCCCAAAATTAGTGGAAAGACTGTATTGGTCCACGCTTTGGCTTCTATAAATGGTTAGTAATTGTTGAATATATATTAAGAAATGTTTACTGCAAACTTCAAGTTAAATTATGCCTTATTTTTCTTTCAAGTCTATATTTTTCAAATAGTAAAATCATGGTTATTTCACCACCTCCGCACGCACAATTTGTTTACTTAGTACTTACCGAAATAATGTCTAATCAAATTCAGTGAAATCAGCCTGAATTATTCTGATTACAGATGCAGTATTATTTGAATTAGACCCCTATAAAGTTCAAGGAGACATGCAATCACCAGAATCCCTGAAACGTTTAGTGCACATGGTGGTCTCAAGTGCCAAGGCATTGCAACCTTCGGTCATACATATCAGACATGTTCAAAAACTGTTTTACGCAAAGGTGTTTTTTGAATACTTAATTCACCTTTGGTATCTTTACAACATTGTAAACAAAACCATAATTAAAGCTATTAACAGTGGAGGATCGTGAGGAAACCGGCACGTCCATGATGTGTGAACCGAGACCAACCCGGAGCTACTGTACTACTCTCTCTCGCAGAAAGGAAACATGTGGAAATGTTATATGCTAATATTGGTCCACATAATATAAACACACAATTTTATCGTCGAATTACAGGTTCCACCAGAAGAAGCAGACATGAATCTGCCTATCCTGAGATCTTTCTATGTTCAAAAATTGTTTAAAAAGATAAAGAAGACTGATAAAATAACTGTCATAGGTAATGATTCTATTATACTCACCTTTATCCTTTTACCAATTTTTGTTTTTTTTTGTAATACCTGCTTCAACACAATGGTCACAAAGTGGGAACTCATTCAATCTCGTTATTCGTGCCGATTTTACAGAAACTTGTACATCGTACAAACTAGCGACCCGCGCGGCTTCACACATGACAAATTAAATATACTCAAAACTTCCTTATTTATCGTTCTTTCTATTTGTGAAAACCGCATCAAAATCCATTGCGTTGGCTAACTTGGTTTTATACTTTTTTGTTACATAGGTATATTAAAGTGCTAGTGTTTATATTGAAAATCTTTCTTTGCTCACAGGCACCTGCACAGATCCATGGCTGGCAAAAGCCGGTACGCTGCTAAAAAAGTTTCCGGAGGTACTTCTTCTGCCAGACTGCACGTACTCTCTCGTAGTGCAATTGCTGAAGGATTGGGTCGTCAAGTTAGTCTTCTTACATTTACTAAGCTAGTGTTATTATAATAAATTACTAGTAAGCTGCCAATGCTGATGGGGACGCCTTAACATCCGATGGACTTATGACCTGGTGAAGATCACAGGAATTAACTGAATACGAGATGCTCAGGACAACCAGATATGTCGACGCTTGGGGTAGACTAGATCCAACAGCGGACGATTGTGGTCGTCGTGGACAGATGGTGATCACCATAACCCGCAGTATCCATTTATAACTCTATATTTGCTCAGTTTTCTTTTAAGATGCCATTTAACCCGTCTGTATCCCAAGCAATTAATTTCCCGAACCATTAGAGACAAATAATTCTACGAACGAGAATGTTTTTTTTTAGACACGAAGTAATACCAGCAAACTTCAACGTATCCAACTTGGCTTACGTACTGCAAGGATACAGCTTTGGATATCTGAAGGACGTGCTTGAAAGGTTCATGTCGGCTGAGAGAATTATCAAGTAAGAACTTTTTATTTTGGAACAAGCCCGACATATTATTCCCAACTACAACTCTTGAAAGTCAAAATCAACAGTCGAAACGCCGCAGCAATGAATTTCTACGAGTCCTACACAGGACCCCACTGTCTTGAATACCTATGGCTGTTGATAGTGATAAAGTGATAAGTGATAGTTCTTACTCTCTAACCAGTAACGATGACAGTTTCCAGAGTATGCCTTCTCTTGCCGACAGCCTTACTGCCCAGTTTTCTGATGTTCCTAAGAATTTTAATGTTATTCATATTAACGCCCAGAGTATTCCGGCTCATTTCCACGATATGCTGGCAAGCTTTGACTGTGAAAACATTCATGCTATTCTTATTTCCGAGTCATGGCTTAAGGTTACACTAGTCAATCATTCTTCCATACAAACGTAGTTTAGGTATTACTCCAGTATTTGACGATGTACGTTCAAAATAAAAACTGATATCATTTTGTCTCATCATTATCTAGGCCTGTATGGAAGCAAAAAAGTAAAAAATATATTTATATGAAAGTTATGAGCGTCGAAAGTTCCATATTTCAACACTAATTTTAACATTTTTAACGCATCTTTGGGCGGAAATAAATGTCATAAGAAGAAGGAAAATTGAAAAACGGCCTCCATACAGGCATAGATTTGTAGTTCAATAATGCAAATAATTTTATTTTGAACAGATACATTTAGTAGTTTTGTCATGATATCCAAACTCCCAAAGGTCTGTTTGTAAAATTTCGCGCGCTCGTTTTCGTTCTAAAGCATCATCCATTTCGCTACAAATTTCCTCCCCGGTCAGTGGGGCGGAGGGGTGGCGCGTGCGGCGCATACACACTTACACACACACAAGCTCACTAGTTTAGATGCGCCCGCGCCCCGCTACCCCGCAGGGCCTCAATCGGCTACTACATACGTCACCGTAATTACGCGCGTGCTGTGTATGTAACTGATATTGTGATATCGGCGATAACGTAATTGTATAATATTTTATAACATTGACCCCTGGCTTGAACTTGGATTTCGATATTCCTTTATGTTTTGTGTTGATTATTTTGTATTGGTCCCAAATTTTACTGACCCTGGCGTTGGACTTTGGATTCCGATTTCATAGTGAATTACATGACGTTTGAATTTGAACTTTTTGCGTCAGTGAAGTGAATTGAAGTGATCTTCAGCAGTTCAAGTAAAAATGGGTAAGTTGAATCTTTTATTGAATTTAGTTTGTACAATTCATGAGGGCGCATGACATAACTTTTATAACTAAACACTGACTGTAATTCTAATGTTTCACGGGCATTTATAAAATTTTAGAATTCATTTATCTTTATCTATAATTAGAAAATCTTTTTTACCGGCTTGACGTTATGTTATAAAATGGCGTAAACAATAAACAGTTATGCGGTTGCAGCAATCCCGAGGGATAAGCCGTTGTTTATTGAAGAGTTCTGTTGTATATATTTATTCACATACATAGAATTATATATATTTGGATATTAGATTCCAGTTAAATTAGGTATTTCAAGATTTTCGATAGTCGTGCCTACTCATATCGAAAAAAAAAAATGCACTGGAGGAGGCCTATACCCGAATAGGGGTTCCTATCCAATCAAATGAAAATTGTAAAAGTGTATAGTGCAAAAACAATAAGTGAAGAATGTAATATACTAAATATGCACATATTCTGTAAAGTCTAAGGATGGGAAATAATAAAGGCTTTTTATTTTACCTACTATCTGTTATATCGGCTCGGCTTCAGCGGCGGACAAAAACAAAAGGAAGCTATTTTTTAACCAACTTCAAAATGGAGGAGGTTCTCAATTTGACTGTTTTTTTTATGTGTCTTACCTCAATAGTAACTTTTTATTATGTGAAACGATTTTGATGATATTTTTTTTATTTGTATACCTACTATGCGCGCCAACACTCACAAGCTCGGCTCGACCACACGAAGCTACTGGTTATTACTTTATGACATGACGTAGTACCTAATACCTACCTAGATGCCTACTATTATGCGTTTCAACTAAGAATAGGACGGCCTTCGTGCTCTATTGTAACGTCATAGCTGCCGAATTGACCCAGTTAGGTAAAGTCAGCAAAATAGTTGCTTGTTATCCTAATAACTTTAAATTAAAATTAATTTGTATTTTTGTGGGCAATAAATTGCTAAAAATCATTGAGGTTCCTATTCTTATTTGAAACGCATAGTACTAAATAAAATAGTAGTACCTAGTTTTACTATCTTCGGTACTATAGTATATTTATTAGGTTTGATTTCTTACAGATTAATAAGAACTATATAAAACTAACACACATATAATCTTTTGTGTTACAGAGCTAAATAAGGATAAGCGTATGGGCAAAAAGACCAGCCTATGGGCAAGTGCCACTCGCACAAAGAGGTGGAAAGTAAAAGGGAGATTTACAAATCCAAAGAAAATATTCCTGCAACAATGAACATGTCTGAATCGTAAGTTCTTTTTCGTGTATAATTATTTTAACCGTCTTCGAAAAAAGGAGGAGGTTCTCAATTCGTCGGAATCTTTTTTTTTATGTATGATGGCCTGGACCGAACTGAAAAATTCTTCTTTTGTTTGAAAGGATATACTTTCCAAGTGGTCCCATAGTCATCAGGTCAGGATAAGCGTCAATTTCACGGCGTTTGCAATCAGCCAGTGACATAATATCTTTCTTTTTTTAGGTGCTCTGCGGATATATCAAGAAATACAGAAAATATCGCCAAGAACCTACGTGAAGCAAATATTGAGGCAACTCCGCCACCAAATTGGTAAGTTACTAGATAAGAAAAGTAAGAACATAAAAAACAGTGTTGAATAATATGTAAGTTTTATTTCTTTGAGTCATTTAGAGCACACCTCTAAGAAAAGAAAGCTGGCGCAATGCCTATTGTGTTGTGATAACAAAGATAATATTTCAAACCGCTGTTGTAAACAATCAATCAATAAACAATTTACAAAATAACATTATTTTTTATTTGATGAACCTATGTACCTAGAAAACAAGTCTCACATAAATGTGGCGCTGTCGAAAAAGCAGTTATCCTGACTCTGGCTGGTATGAAATACCTACTTACGGGGAGTCGCCTGCAGGTTATAGCTAACTAGCTAAGGTAAGTAAATACCTATTTAACACATATTGTAATACTTGCACAGCCTTCAATAAAATACATAAACATAAAGACATGACCTACACCCGTGCGTATAGAGCCTAGCTTTCCGCACGCGCTGGTACGATACCTACAGTCAGCGAAGCCCTGGCACCCGCTCTGCCAACATAAAATCTACCGACTTGACGCTCGAACACTTTTCATTCTTATAACTAATGACATAAGGTTCAATAAGCGCGCAAGCGGCTCGCACTGCGCTGGCGTCGCCGCCGCCAAAAATAATTTTGAAGTCAAATCAATAACATTACTCGTACTTGTCGATAGTAACAATATCTACGTAAATTCACATTTTCGCAAGAGATCTTATTTTCAAGTTGGCAAAGTCGCGGGTAAGTATAGGTGCATAACAACAAGTAAATTAAGTGACTTCTAATTACGTTACACATAGTAATAACCCAAAGTTCTAACACCTATTTGTATGAGTTTATGTTGTCATGAATTGCATACGCGCCACCGCCGATGACACCGCAAACACACACACCGCTGTCGGCGCTCGTCAATGAAATTGCGCATGTATGCGTCACACAGCGTTATGAGTGTGTATACGTACGTAAACTAGCTTCTTACTGCTCATCACAGCGTCTATCTCTTTCGTGCGTGATGTCGGATGAGATAGCAAATATTTTAACTCCGCCCCCAAATAGTTCGTGCCGTTGACTAGTGTAACCTTAAACCTTGTCTCCCTTCTACAAGTTACTCTCTTCCTGGATTTGTGCTAATAAGAAACGACCGGACGGCTGGTGGTGGTGGGGGTGTTGCCATATATCTCCGCGCTTATATTCCTTTCACTGTTGTCAATGTGTCAGCGCAGCCACCGCCATCAAACGCTGGTGAACACCTATTTCTTGAAATAGAGCTATATCATTCCAAAGTACTTCTTGGAGTCTATTACTGTCCCCCTTACGCGTCAATTTCTTTTCTTCTTTTGAAAACCTCTTAGAAATACTAATCCCTTCTTACAGTCATAGCATAATCATGGGTGATTTTAATACTTGTCTTCTGAAAAAAGACCATCGCTCTTCTTCTTTGACTAATATTTCAAATTCTAGTAATCTTTCTATTCTTCCGCTTAGTGCTACTCACCATTTTCCAAACTCTACTCCCTCACTTCTTGATTTGATTTTCGTTTCCTCGCCTGATCGTGTCGCTAAGCATGGCCAATGCTCAGCCGATGCCTTTTCTTATCATGATCTGATTTATCTCTCATACAAAATTCGGCCACCTAAGGCTAAACCCAAAATTCTTAAGCAGCGCAATTTTGGTGGTATGAACCTTGACAGTCTTTGCGAGGATGCCGTCAACATAGATTGGTCTCCCCTGTTTGCGTCTACGTCAGTCGACGAGCAAGTAATTTTTTTCACTGATAGACTTGTCGAGCTTTACAATGTTCACGCACCAGTACGAGCAGTTAAAGTAAGACATTTGCCGGCACCGTGGTTGACAGATGACATTAAGAAGTTGATGAACAAAAAAGTGGCGGCGAAGTCTAAATTTAAGCGACGGCCTACTGATGCTAATAGGGAAAAATATGCCTCCATTCGCAATCACTGCAATAAGGTGTGTAGGAATGCTAATCGCCAATATATTCATAACTCTGTCCTAAATGGGGACGCATCCAAAGTTTGGAATTTTCTTAGATCATTGGGGATCGGTAAAACTCGACAAGAGTCAATACCTAAGAATATAGACCTCGATTTAATGAATCAACACTTTACAGCTTCGTCCCATTTCGATAGGACAATAAAATTTAATACACTGGATTATCTTTCATCTCTTCCGAGCCCCAGTTATTCTCCATTTGTTTTTAGTCAATTCTCTGCATGTGATGTTAAGAAGAGCATACTATCGATTACTTCTAATGCAGTAGGAAGTGACTGTATCAGCCGTAAAATGATACTCCCAGTGCTGGACGTAATCCTTCCTGCCATCTGCCACATCCTCAACTTTTCTGCGTCCAGTGGTGTATTTCCATGCTCATGGAAAGATGCTCAAATTATCCCCTTACCAAAAAAGTCCAATCCCACATCCTTTTCAGAATACCGTCCAATATCCGTCCTACCATTCCTGTCCAAAGTCCTGGAACGTTTAATCCACGACCAAATTAGTACTTTCCTATCTAAAAATAATCTCCTCAATCCCTTCCAGTCCGGCTTCCGTCCTGGTCACAGCACCACCACAGCTCTTCTCAATATTACGGATGATATAAGGTCAGCCATGGAAAGCAGTAATCTGACGGTCTTGGCATTGCTAGATTTCAGTAATGCTTTTAATACTGTCGATTTCGATGTTTTGCTTGGCATTCTATGCTCTCTTAATTTATCTCCATCGGTGATTGGCTGGTTTCGTAGTTACCTGTTTGGTCGCCGGCAACGTATATGCATAGGAGAGACCTTGTCTTCCTGGTGTTGTACTTCTGCTGGGGTACCGCAGGGTGGCGTTTTATCTCCTTTACTTTTCGCAGTTTTTATAAACTCAATCTCCAGTGAACTTACTTCTTCCTACCATCTTTATGCGGACGATCTACAAATTTATTCGCAAGCTCCTCTCGGACATCTGTCTGAGGCTATCGTAACAATAAATCGTGATCTAGCCCGCATATGCGAATGGAGCAAAAGGTATGGACTTTCGGTTAACCCCACAAAGACTCAGGTTATAGTAGTGGGCAGTTCTAGGATGGGTTCAAAAATCGACTGGACTACTCTTCCCCAGGTTTTTTTCGATAACTCAGTTATTCCGTTTTGCGAGAAAGTTAAAAACTTGGGGATATTCATTGATAGGAACTTCTCCTGGACTGCCCAACTGCAGGAGGTTAGCCGCAAGCTATTTGCATCTGCTGCGTCTTTGAGGAGACTGCGTAATTTTCTTCCGACTACCACCAGGATTGCGCTTGCACAATCTCTTCTTTTACCCATACTTGATTATGCTGATGCCAGCTATCTTGACCTTACTCAAGAACAACTCGATAAACTTGAGCGGCTTCAAAATGTTTGTATAAGGTTCATATTCGGGTTGCGCAAATATGACCACGTTTCCGAATTTCGTGTGAAGCTCAAGTGGTTGCCAATTCGCCTTCGCCGGAATGCTCATATTCTTTCCCTTTTATATAATGTGCTCTTTACTCCTACCACCCCTTTTTACCTTAAGACACGTTTTCAGTTTCTCCGCGATTCCCACACAAAATATCTTAGGTCATCAGAGAACTTACGACTTCAAATTCCAACACATTGCACGATTTTTTTGGATAAATCCTTTACTGTCCAAGCTACTCGTCTGTGGAATGCATTGCCAGATCCAATCAAACGTGCTCAATCATTGCCTGTGTTCAAAAGACTCGTAAAGGACCATTACCTGTCGCTGTTTTCGTCTTAGCGTGTTGATTTCAAACAGACATTGTGATTGCGATTATCAATAGTCGTTCATCATTTATTTTTATTACCATTATATTTAGTATGTATGTATTTATGTATATATTACATAGCATATGTATTTATCTGTGTATCTATTGTAATATATTATTTGAACAATGTTATTGTCACACCAATGACAACCCCACTTCATGTCCAGACAATTACTGTCCATACCAGGTTGCCTGGAAGAGATCGCGGAGTGCGATAAGGCCGCCCATTGTGTATGTATTAATTTTAAGTTTCTCTTTGTAATTGTATTTTACAATAAAGCATATAATAAATAAATAAATAAATATGGCAAATATTTACTCCACTCTGCACGTGATCAGAGAGCTGGCTTTTTCAGCATTGCCCATCAACGTGGTAATGCTGCCAGCGTTCTGGGCACTTTGTACATTGAAAAAATGTGGACGAATTGATGTCCTTTGAGTTATTCCCCTCTCCTCTTTTTATAAGCTCTTGAACATGATTACAATAATATAAATTTGTATATACTTTATTTTGTTAGTTCATATTCTGATGTAAAGAATAAAAAATAATACGGTCTAGGATTTAAGAAAAGTATATTCAAATAGTAATCACTTTCATTTTGTTCGCCAGAATAGCTGCCTTTGGACTCTTCCCCGTAGAGGTGTATGATTTCATATTAGAAGATGGCAAAGAACAAAAAGTAGTAAGTTCATAACACTTTTTTAGAACATGGAAGACCAAGGTTACCGACATGCCCGACGAATTGCCAAACTTAAGTTGCAGTAGACAGGGCACATTGCTCGCAGAACGGATGGTCGATGGTGCTGAAAAGTTCTGGAGTGGCCACCGCTAACCAGAAGATGTAGCATTAGAAGGTCTCCCAGCAGTTAGACCGATGACCTGGTTAAAGACTGCGCAAATGTTCTGGACCGGTCGATGTGGCGACACTTGGGCAAGGCCTTTGTTCAATAGTGGTATTTTGGCTGAAATTAGAATAGAATAGAATATTATCTCTTTATTATGTACACCATATAAGTTACAGAAAGTATAGACGAATAAAACATGAATTACATGAATGTTGAGGAACTTTTAAGGTCTTTATAATCACAAACAAAACTGTCATTGAACTTAGCTGAAACATCTATCTTATTACAGGAATACGACAAATATGTCAAATGGTACACTGAGAAGACAAGTGCGGGTATAAAAGAGTTGCAGCATTTGAAAGAGCAGATAGAGTTCAAGGCTGTCGTTGAGAAGTTTGCGGAGAAGGACAAGAAGAAGAGGAAGGCTAAGTCAACTCCGGCCAGCACTGTCGCTAGTTTCACTAAACTGTAATACAGTCGTACGAAATGTGTTTTGGTTTTCATGTATTAATTCATTCCTTTTCCTCAATTACACAACAATACAGAACACTCAACGATAGTGATTTCAGTAAGTATTTTCAGTACTTCATTACCCAAAGATAACCCATGCCCTTAATTTATGATGTTATAAACCTTAACTTAAATCGTAATTTTATTTGCTCTGTAATTAAGAATAGTACATTATGGTACAAGTGTGCAATGTTGGTGATTACCGCTGAGGCGCCATTGAGACCCGAGCCGTAGGTGAGGGTCTTAAGAGAGCCGAGGACGGTAATCATCAATACACACGTGTATCATACGACGTTTTTCAACACACTTGTGTAGATAATAATACAAAAAAAACATTTTCAACAGTAAAAACGAGTTGTGTAAATTTTTCACAATGGCGGGAAAAATTAATCAGTTTTCCTATGCGCGCGCATTTAACAATGGCGATCCGCCATAGACTAAAAGAATGAGGTTTCTTTTTTTTGGCTTTTCGTGGATGGTGTTTTAGCCACGTAAAAAATAGGGAATTTAATTTTTTTCAACACACTTGCTCATAAAGTGGCTCTAATTTCACCGCAATTAGGCACATAATGATACCTGTTATCAAACTGTGACTTTTTCATTGCTATTGTTCACAAGTGAGTTATAGAGTTTTCTTTTTTTAATTTATTGGTTGAGTTGCATTGTTCTTAAAAAAGTTTCAATACAAAAAAGATCGTGCTCAATAGTACAAATAAATGAATTTACCTATTGCTTGCTCATTTCATGCAACTTCGTATTTAAATAGATAATTTCAACTAGTACGTGCTTAATAAATAAACCTTTACTCAAATGTAAATTTTATTTGCTCTGTAATTAAGAAAATTTAAGTTCCCTATTTTGTACCTGGCTAACACTATCCACGAAAAGTCAAAAAAAAAGAAACCTCATTCTTTTAGTCTATGGCGGATCGCCATTGTTAAATGCGCGCGCATAGGAAAACTGATTAATTATGCCCGCCATTGTGAAAAAAATTTCACAACTCGTTTTTACTGTTGAAAATGATTTTTAGTATTATTTTCTTCACAAGTGTGTTGAAAAACGTCGTATGATACACGTGTGTATTGATGATTACCGTCCTCGGCTCTCTTAAGACCCTCACCTACGGCTCGGGTCTCAATGGCGCCTCAGCGGTAATCACCAACATTGCACACTTGTACCATAATGTACTATTCTTAATTACAGAGCAAATAAAATTTATATTTGAGTGAAAGTTCTATTTATTAAGCACGTACAAGTTGAAATTATCGAATTAAATACGAAGTTGCATGAAATGAGCAAGCAATAGGTACATTAATTTATTTGTACTATTGAGCACGATCTTTTTTGTATCGAAGCTTTTTTAAGAACAAAGCAACTCAACCAATAAATAAAAAAAAACTATAACTCACTTGTGAATAATAGCAATGAAAAAGACACAGTGCCTAATTGCGGTGAAATTAGAGCCACTTTATGAGCAAGTGTGTTGAAATAGTAGATTATTGCATCGAGCACAAAGTAATTTATTATTTCACCGAGTGCCTGATTTAGAGCCCGAGCGTTAGCGAGGGCTCTAATCTAACAGACACGAGGGCAATATAAATTACTTAAGGCGAGGTGCATAATCTGCTTTTCTTTCAATTAAAAATATTGTCAAGCAAAATTAACAAAGTTCCCGCCAAATCACTTTTTTAAATTTATTTCATTTTTAAATCAGAGTTAGCAGCAATCATTTTTTAAATTTAGAACAAGTAGGATAGAAACGAATAATACGTACGTAAAAAAAAAGTATTGATATCGTCTGGCTGAATAGAGCTAATCCATTGAGATTGGCACCTTTTGGTGCTACTAAAAAAAAACTGTGCAATAATGAGATTTCATACATTTTTATTGCTCTAGAGCATTAAAGACTCGCTTTGTACTGAGTTTTTACTGTGATTGTGATGAAATTAAAGCATAGTTGGAAGAAAACGTATTTTTTTCTATTACGATACAGGACAAATCCAAGAAGTTATTCACTAAGGAGTTTCCATAATTTTTTTTTTGTAATGCCATTTTAGTACCTTTTATAAAAAGATTTGATTCCAATTTTAAATTGTCTGTGACTATGTCCGCTTTAGGCTTAGCACGCACTGCGATTTTTATTTGCACGAATTTTGTCTCTTTCTACCTGTTCAAAGAGCTCAAAATAATCGCGCGAATTAAATTTGCGCCGCGATGCGGTGGATTCTGTTGCAAAACACGGCTTTCATGCGGTATTATTGCCGCACGATTTTTTTACCGCAATGCGAGCAGCTTCATACAATTCCATAGGTCGCAGAATGGGCGGAAAAAATCTCGCGAATGAATATAGCAGTGCGTGTGCTAAGCCTTAGCGCATGCGTCAATAATGCGGTGATGTTTTGTTTTGCAGGTTTCGCTGTACTGAATTTCATGAGTTTTTTTTTAAATTCTTGCTTAAAATGTCTGATATTAGTGAATGTGAAGAAAATTTGACTCCGCCAAATATATTATATGCGGCGAAGGAAATAAACTCATAATCTCTTACCAGCAAAGTCGAGATTATTATATGATGCATTTATGAAAAAAAAATGTATTTAGTAGGTTCAATCCCAAAATGTATGAGTGTAGATAAAGTAGTGTATGAAACTGCACATAACTAGGTATTAAAACATTCGTGTGAACACTATTAAAAACCTCGCCTACGGCTCGGTTTTTAAACACACACTCATGTTTTAATACCCCTTATTATGCAACAGTATCATAAACTACTGTTATTGTTGAATCTATTGTTATCAATAAAAGCGGACCATGTATAAAGTAATCAAAGCCAACTTCAAAAATCAATTTTGAGTTTTTCAAGCACGAGTTATTGTAGTCCCTAGCGCTACGACACCGCGTAGCGTAACCAGTTGCTACGCTATCGTGGCACTTAGCAAAGTTTGCTAGATATGTTACTAACTTGCTACGCACTGCAGAGTTACTTTGGTACGCGTCTATTTGCTACGTGGAAAGAACACATTTTTCTTGCGATACCGATTTTTGTTTACCTACAAAGTTACCGACATAGCCCGAAGAATTGCGAAACTTAAGTGAAAACACTTAAGTGGCAGTGGGCAGGCTAGGCACGTTGTTCGCAGAACGGATGGCCGAGGGGCGAAAAAGTTCTGGAGTGGCGACGGAAGACGATGCGTTGAAAGGCCTCCCACTAGGTGGACCGACGACCTGGGGAACTGCTGGATGCGAAACGCACGGGTTCGGTTAATCAGGCAACGCCTAGGGGAGGCCTATGTTCAGCAGTGGACGTATTTCGGCTGAAATGATGACGATGAGAGTGTACGAAGTCATGCTCGCAAAACAATAAAAATAATTCAAAGCTCCGTATAACCCTCCAAACCATATTTAGAACTAGCGGACGCCTCGCGGTTTCACACGCGTAGTTCCCGTTCCCGTGGGAATTCAGGGATAAAAAGTAAACTATGTCACTCGGGGATAGTGTAGCTTCCCAACAGTGAAAGAATTTTTGAAATCAGTCCAGTAGTTTTTAAGTTTATTCGTTACATACTAAAATACAAATCTTTCCTCTTTATAATATTAGTATAGATAGATATCCTGAACACCCACATAAACACTTATTTAAATCGCCATAAAAACCATGAGCACACACAGCCAAACCCCACAACATTCATAACATAACGCCAAATTAAAAACATAACTAAGCCTGCAATTTGGCGTAAAATCAACACGATTTTTATTCTGCGTTGCGAAGATAAGAGCTGGCGGCAAATAAAGGGGATGCTGTCGATATAGAGGGGCCGATGTTTATCTTAACACAACGTGTTCGGCGGAACGCTGACACAGCAGATTTTATTTCTTTATTGCACAAAAATGCTAACTTTCACTGTGGGAGTAGGGTGGCTGTGTTTAAGGGTTTTGTGGGGATCAGCTCTATTTTTGAAATAAAGGAATAAGTATTTTCAAATAATTTGCTAGAATTTTGGTTATAAGTGGGATGATATTGATCGCCATTATTGTGTAAATCGACAGCTAAAAGAGAACGGCAGGCAGGCTTATGCAGCAGTAAAACTCAGCACCACGCACGCTTGCCTCAGGTTTCCTTTCGCGTAACCTACGCCCACTTCATTTTAGTTCAGCTTCCTTTCAATATCAACATCATCATCCCAAGGGTCGCCATTGATCGGTCCCGTGTGTTTCAGCATATATCATAATTGCCCAAAAAAAATACAAAATGTGGTGTGGTGACCCTACAATCCACCCTTTTAATATTCAAGCGGTGTATTTGGAATTAATTTCAGTCGTTTAAATATTTTCTGGGGCGACCGCAGCGGGCAGCGGCCAGTAATTATTGTTTGAACATCACTTCTAGTTAGCTTCTGTTTGCGCCCAGGTTTTGCCAACTTTTTATTACATTAGGTACTTAATGGGCTATGAATATTATACCCAATATATAAGTAATAGGATCTTTTAGGCTCGCAGCATCTGGTTAAGAGCTGCCGAAAATCGAGACAACTGGCGTGAAATTGGAGAGGCCTGTGTCCCACAAACTATATTTTTGACTGCAATAAAAATGGTTGGTTGTTTACTTTCTCTTGATATTTTCCACCTTTGCAAAACATTTAGGAAGGTTTCCATCTGTACGGTGAGTTTTTACAGCAAATAAGGAGCGATACAATTATGAAATGAACATGATGAAGTCGCGTTGTTGTCGTTGGTCTTATAACTTCGACCACATATTCTTAATTCTGCATTGCTAGTAACTCGACATACCAATCACGCAGTTCAGCCCTTCTGTGCCTTCACAGACGCCTAGTCGCAGCACCTTTCCATTCGCCGATGTTGGTCTAAGATCCGGCATAAGAAATATATACCCCTATTTGTTATTTAATAATGATAAGGATTATATTACGGTAGATAATAATATATACATCGCAAATAGGTTGTCTAGCTAAATCGCGTACCTACGGATGATGTTAAATAATAACAAGTGCGAGTCGGACTCGCGCACGAAGGTCTCCGTACCATTATCGCAAAAAACGGCAAAAAAAATCACGTTTGTTGTATGGGAGCCCCCCCTCAATTTATTTTATTTTAATTTAATAATTATTATTTTCTGAAGTGAATATACAAATAAATATTCCGAGAATATTTCAAGCGTCTACCTGTTGCCGTTATTAATATCAAGCAAAAAACGGCAAAAAAAAACACGTTTTTTGAATGGGAGCCCCCCTTAAATATGTATTTTCTTCTGTTTTTAGTATTTGTTGTTATAGCGGCAATAGAAATACATCATCTCTGAAAATTTCAACGCTAAGCTATCACGGTGCACGAGATACAGCCTGGTGACAGACGGACAGACAGACGGATCGCGGAGTCTTATTAATAGGGTCCCATTTTTACCCTTTGGGTACGGAACCCTAAAAAAGTAATAAAATGTAGGCAACAATGGATTCCTTTATTCCCATCTGCCTCCTTCGAGCTTGCCACAATCATCTTTTTGTTAATTCGATTTTAGTATCAATAACGCTTACTCACCTTTTTATACCTGGCAACTCAACTAGTTGCGCAGAGGGAAAAATAGGCAACCTTTATCTTATCAACTCTTTGTATATTCCTAAGTATATTCTTATGTATAGTATATTCTTTTAGCTATTCCTCGATTTTCATAAATAACCACAAAAAAGGAAGTCAAAAAAGGAAGTTGATCGACATATTTTATTAATTAACATCACCGGTACGCGATTTAGCCAGGCAACCTATTTGCGATGTATCAAAGTATATATTGTCTACCATATAATCCTTATCATCGTTAAATAACATAATATGAGGGTATATATTTCTAAAAAAGAATATCTATATTAAAATGTCCGTAAGGATTGAGGAGCCACTTTTCGTATCTTAGTGAAATTAATATACATTAGGGTATGTTCCCGTTGAGTTACACCATTTACTCTGTTACCCATTGGGACAAAAATTACCGATTAGTAACACTGTAACAACACTAAATCAATGCCACTTTTTTCCCCATTCATTTACACTGCAACCTTTTTACATTAGCGTATTATTATATATAAAATAGCAGAACAACCGACGAGGTGACATTACTGTACAGAGCAGAGCGAGCGAAGCGAGCTCAGGAACTTAGGGCACCCCGACACGGATAAGGTTAAAAAAATATTTCGTCTCTTTTAAAAACACACAAATATATATTTTATTTATTTTGAAATATTTTTTTTTATTTTTTTTTATTTTACATACGGGGGTAACTGCAAATTAAGGTCGTTTACCTACCTACCTTTAATAGTATTTAGAAACCTGACATTCATTAGGGATGAAGCTCACTTGTTTGCGCACATTTATTTGTAGCAACCTCAACCTCAAGAAGTTTCAGATATTTATTTCTTTTTGTTTTTTCACTTGGATGGATGTCATGGACAGTCAGAAAGATTAGACGAAATATTTTAAAATTTAAAACATAATTTAGTTTTCCTACCCATCTCCCACATATTTATAAATAAATTTTAACGTAAAAAATATATTTATTGTATATAACTTTGTTACGACGACTATGATTCTTACATATTTTCGTATCAGAGTTAATTTAGCCACCTCTGGGAACCTCACAGGCCTAGACTTGGCTATTTCAGGCTCTAACTATATGTCACACTGCAAAATAGGCTCACTGCAAAATTCGTAAAACTCACCAATAATAATAAATTCATCCTTTAACTTATGTCGAAATTTACTACTAAATACCTAAAACATATGAAGAACTCTCTGTACATACCTATATTTCGATATTGTTGATTTGTTAAATATTTAATTTCAAAAACTAGTCATCCTGGTTTCATTCATATAGCATGGTCACCCTTAATAGCGAATTCTTAAGGAATATCGAAAAGTTATTTGTTTTTCAGATACCGAATATAATATATACAATGTTGATCTCTACTTAAGTATTTAGTAGACATTCATACTAAATGTTAGTGTCTCTGGTTTTTGATAATATATAAATTGTAGTTCTAAAAACTAAAAAACACGCTTTAATGGTAATTTGAACTAAAAAGTCGCTAATCCTGAAGATCTTGGTAAGGCAAAACAAACAACAAACTCACAAACAAACTATTTAAACGCGCCCGGTAGAAACAACTTTCATTATTTGTAAATTTTAATTTTTGTTTGACGTTCAAAAGCTTATTGGCCTAGTTGAATAAACATATTTGACGTTGGCTTTGACTTTGACTAAATTATTGCATTGTCATCGGTCCTTGATAAGTGTGCAAAGTTTCAAATCAATCCCACGTTTTGAAGGGGGTAAAAATCACGTTCAAAGATTCCGTTACATTGATACCATCGACCATACAGCCTCTAGACGCCTAACAACAGGCGAGCGATGTCTGTCAACACATATGACTAAAATAATCATATACTGGTAATATAGGTCGCCACTCGACAATTTCGAATTAGTAGCGACCACTTCCGTGAGCCGTAAACACTGCCGCGTCAGGCAATTACAAATTGGTAAAATAAATATTATAATGGCCCCCTGTACCGTACGTTGGTGTGGTAACAACAGCCAGAACTCGAGTTTCCCGAAAAATGGCATAACATTTCATCGGTAAGTTAATAGTTACATAATCATAATCAGATTTATTTTCTGATATTATTTATCGGAGTTCATTTTGTACTGGTCATTATTGTAGGTGTAAACTGCAACAGCACAAATTTTGTCGCACTCGTTGATGTCTTTTGTGTTTTCGTCTCTTTCTTTTTAATGTACTTTTTTATCTATCTCTTTTCCTCTATAATTTGGTACGCAAAACTAGTGATGCACCATATTCTATGACCAAATCTGTTATGGATAAAACTAGAAACCTACATACAATTATACAAAAAGAGACATTAAATTAAATAGTTTATTATTTGTTAAATTAATTGTGAAACGAATATTGATTTGTATAGTGGTTGAAAATGATTAGTATAGTGATTTTTATTGCACAAAAAATAGGTGAATTCTCTTAGAAAATTTTTCTCTTACGGAGAAAAGGCCTCTGTTCCAGCAGTGGAAATATTGTAGACTGATTTTTGTATTTTATAGATAATTATTTTGATTTTAGAATTTAGGTATTTTTTCTATTGATTGTTTTTTTTACTAATATTTAATATTATGAAACAACCGCCGAAAATATATGTTATCTTTAGAATTTTGTTTTTAGTTTTTGCATTTTATGTTATTACTGTATAATTAATAATAAAAGTAGCTAACATTAATAAATAAAAATATTAAGTACACTAACAATTTAAAAAAATATTGATACCTTCGTGGTTTTATTTAAACCTCTCCCATCCCTAGTTCGGCGAAATGACGTTGGTAAGGACCAATCAGAGCGCAGTCGTCCCGTGCCTCATACCTCAGCTAGTTGACAGAATTATTTTGATGTATTCGATCAAGCATTAGGCGTCTAGAGGCTGTATAGTCGATGATTGATACATACCAAGCTAAAAAGCGTGTCTAAAATTCAGAGACCACTACCACGTAGCTTTCGCTATTTCATTAAAAAAAATAGAATCACTGTCATCACTGGGTAGGTATATATAAAATAAAAATGCTGTTATGTTAACCAAATTATTTATTTAATAGTCAGTCTTTTAGTTTTTATAAATATCCAAAGCTAAATTAATTAATATTAGTCAGTCATTTGTATCAATTCATTACAATAGTTTTGACATTAGTAGTAAAACGAAAATGTATAGTACTTCCGTGGAAACCGAATTTAAATCAAAAACATAATTTTGCTTGTATGAGTAATCTCTAATTCATAAAACAATATTTAATTGGTAGCTAAACAAGCTTGTAATGCTTAAAAAAATACGAAATGTAATATCGCTTTTCAATACATATCCAATGAGCCAAAACACGATGGTGCTATCTTGTCTGGTTGAGGAGTTGCTATGGCCACCTTCCGGCTCCATCATGAGACGAACTTTATAACCATATTTTTTCAATGTTCCTAAAGTTACAAAAGTACGTCAAGTGCTTGAAAAATTACTGAATTACTAGTTGCCCGACTACCCGTAGTTGTTACTATAGCAATGTAATAATAAAACTTGTGAAAAGTTAACTTTGGTTGCTTGTATGAGGTAATCTCTGGTCCATAAAAAATCTTCCATCGGTAGAATGCCACAGTATCGCCGTGAGTGCCATGTGGTTTTGATAAAATAATACGATTTCTGTAGGATGCCACGGGAGCAACAGGAAAAAGCTAGGTGTTCTGGATAGATATGATTTGCAAGTATGCAGAACAGGGTGGAATGTCCCGCAAACCTTCATTGAAAAGGGAGGATCTTCCGACCAGACGGGTGTTGTGTCTGGTCCGGGCAACTGCCCCACAGTTGTAGTCGGACTGTTGTATGCGCTCATATCGCGCCGAAAACTGCTTGCGCGATGCAGGATTTTTGAGTGATGTCGGGTTATTAGTTCCGAAGACGAACAAGAATAAGAGGAAGCAGAATTATCAAATGATTATGAATGAGACGGATAATTTTTGTCTTCCCGTGGGTGTCGTAAGAGGCGACTAAGGGACAAACCAGAGAATTGGCAGCAGCGTTCTCTGTGCTTCTACAACAACAATACTGCGATCGCCAACCCGCCTGCCAAGCGTAGCGATTATGGCAAAAACCCCCCCATGAATAGCACAAATAAAAAATGGCACCTAGTGCCCGGCAGCCTGCCTACCCTCGACTACGGTAGCGGTCGAGGTTACGGCATGGCAAGGGGTGCCAAGAATCTCCGGATGAGATCCGGCTACCCAAACAATAACCGACGACTGTACCTGGCAACGTACAACACGTGCACACTTCGGACCGACGAAAAGATCACCGAACTCGAAAAGGAATTGAGCAGGTTGCGATGGAGTATTAAAGGGTTATCTGAAGTCCGAAGAGAGGGGGAGGACTCGATAATCCTCAAATCCGGTAACCTGCTCTATTTCCGAGAGGGTGACCGGCAGTCCCAGGGTGGTGTCGGGTTTATCGTCCACAAGTTCCTTGTGAACAACGTGGTGAAGATCGAGAGTGTGTCGACCAGGGTGGTGTGCCTTATACTCAGAATATCCTCAAGATATTCGCTGAAGGTCATACAGGTCTACGCCCCAACCTCGGCACACTCCGACGACGAGGTAGAGACCATGTATGAGGATATCTCGAGAGCCATGTATGGTTTCAAAACTCACTTCACCGTTGTCATGGGGAACTTCAACGCGAAACTGGGCAAACGAGACGAGGATGAGCTGCAAGTGGGGCAATTTGGAGTTTGACGACGGAACCACCGGGGTCACCTACTGGCCAGTTTTTTGGAGAAGGAGGGCCTCTTTATGATGAACTCCTTCTTCAAAAAGCGTGAACACAGGAAGTGGACCTGGCAGAGCCCCGATGGTGCAACAAAAATGAGATTGACTTCATCATGTCAACCAAGAAGCAAATGTTCAATGATGTCTCTGTGATCAATTCGGTAAAAACCGGGAGCGATCACCGCATGGTAAGAGGCACATTGAACATTAATATTAAGCTTGAAAGGTCTCGACTGATGAAGTCCACGCTCCGTCCAGCACAGATCCAGGTCCAAAACCCCGAGAGCTTTCAGCTCGAACTCCAGAATCGTTTCGAGTGCCTAGGGAGCTCCGTGGACGACTACGCCGACGGGTTCGTGGAAGCTGTCCATACGGTCGGGTCTAAGTTTTTCAAGACCCGTCGTACAGATAGAAAGAAAAAGCTCTCTGATCCTACCCTCAAGCTTATGAAGGAGAGGCGTGAGATGATCCTGCAGTCTTCAGATGAGGGGTGCAAATACCGGCGGCTCAATAGACAGATCTGTAAATCCTTGAAAAGAGATCTCCGCCGCTTTAATACCGAGCGTATTAAAGACACGATCGAGCGAAATAAAGGCTCCAAGGTTTTTTCAAGGGATCTGGCTATTGGGCAGAGCCAGCTCACGAAACTGAAGACCGACGATGGCAGGATCGTATCCGCCAAACCGGAGCTTCTGAGGGAGATCGAGACATTCTATGGGCAGTTGTACACATCAATCAGCAAGCCCGTTGCGAGTCTAGCAAACGACCCAAGAGCTAGATTGACTCGACACTATACCGAAGATATGCCGGACGTCAGCCTGTACGAGATTAGGATGGCTCTGAAACAGCTTAAAAACAACAAGGCATCGGGTGATGACGGAATCACGGCTGAACTCCTGAAGGCGGGTAGAAAACCGGTCCTTAAGGCCCTTCAGAAGCTGTTTGATTCCGTCATACTCGAGGGCAAAACGCCACAGGCATGGTGCAGGGGTGCGGTGGTACTCTTCTTCAAGAAGGGCGACAATGCCCGGCTAAACCATAGGCCCATCTCACTTCTTAGCCATGTCTAAAAGTTGTTTTCAAGAGTCATTACGAATCGTCTCGCGTGCAGGTTTGACGATTTCCAGCCTCCCGAACAAGCCGGATTCCGAAAAGGCTTCAGCACCGTAGACCACATACATACGCTTCGGCAGGTTATACAGAAGACCGAAGAGTATAACCTGCCTCTCTGTTTGGCGTTTGTGGACTACGAGAAAGCCTTCGATTCGATCGAGACTTGGGCTGTACTACAGTATCTCCAATGGTGCCAGATCGACTACCGGTACATTGAAGTGTTGAAGTGTTTGTACAAGAACGCCACTATGTCAGTCCGTCTTCAGAATCAGATCTCGAAACCAATCCTTCTCCAGCGCGGCGTGAGACAGGGAGACGTCATTTCTCCGAAACTGTTCACTGCTGCGCTGGAGGATGTCTTCAAGGTTCTGGATTGGAGTAGGTGGACCGATGACCTGGTTAAGGTTGCGGGAAGGCGCTGGATGCAAGACGCACGGGATCGGTCAATGTGGCGACGCCTGGGGGAGGCCTATGTCCAGCAGTGGACGTCTTTCGGCTGAAATGATGATGATGGGGAAACCACGTTAAAAAAACTCGCCAAGTACACTACCTTCCAGGTGGCGTGGAAACGTCTGCATATTATGAAGACCACAACTTTTTCAACTTATTAAACCATTATATCTCAGAAACGGTGACGTTTAGGAGAAAAATTGTAGAGACAATTTTTATAGATATTTGCATAATTTACAATGTTTGTCCGACTTATTATATCATAAAACTTACCGTTCGGCTAAAAAACGCAACAAACCCATATTTTCGAACATTGACCTTGAATAAAAATTGGAGAGGAATTGGATTTCTTGCTAGTGTGGGATCGATGGGGACTTAACATTTCATTTATAATGATGTGCCGAACATTCGTACTAATTTTCAGCTCTATGCGAGTTACTGTAAACCTAGCCCTATTTTTGGTCTAATTTGACCGGACTACTATGCCAATAATTCTTGTAGCGATGTAATAATTGTTGTACAGTGTGTAGCGCATAGATACCGCTATAATGGTACGAAATTTTCAACTTTTTTACTATAACTGTTTGTAACTTTGGTATACATGTTTAAAATTAAATTCCTTGCAATCGCGACAATACGTTGTTGTGTGTGTACAATTTGGTGCCATAAACCTAAAAAACCAAACGCATTTTTGATAACATATTTTTTTTTTCTTGTAATCTAAGTAGTCAGTATTTTAGCATGCACAGTCATAACACATTTCATTTTAGTATTTTACTATACTTACAACGAAGATAGTAATTAAAATTCTGATTTCAGTGTCGACTTGGTGTCTGGAGATGTTTAACACTTAACTTCAAGAATTATGTATAAGTACGTAAACGTTTAAGTTTTTATTGTCCAACTGTTTGTATAACACATCGTTTGGAGTAACTAGTGAACGCGACCATAGCGCGCGATTTGGGTGATGAGACGACGAGTGCGACAAGCGGGGTCTGACGTCCCGGCCCTGTTCCCCCAGGGGGCAGGGGCGAGACACCGCGACCATAGCGCGCGATTTGGGTGATGAGACGACGAGTGCGACAAGCGGGGTCTGACGTCCCGGCCCTGTCCCCCCGGGGGCAGGGGCGAGACACCGCGACCATAGCGCGCGATTTGGGTGATGAGACGACGAGTGCGACAAGCGGGGTCTGACGTCCCGGCCCTGTCCCCCCGGGGGCAGGGGCGAGACACCGCGACCATAGCGCGCGATTTGGGTGATGAGACGACGAGTGCGACAAGCGGGGTCTGACGTCCCGGCCCTGTCCCCCCGGGGGCAGGGGCGAGACACCGCGACCATAGCGCGCGATTTGGGTGATGAGACGACGAGTGCGACAAGCGGGGTCTGACGTCCCGGCCCTGTCCCCCCGGGGGGCAGGGGCGAGACACCGCGACCATAGCGCGCGATTTGGGTGATGAGACGACGAGTGCGACAAGCGGGGTCTGACGTCCCGGCCCTGTTCCCCCAGGGGGCAGGGGCGAGACACCGCGACCATAGCGCGCGATTTGGGTGATGAGACGACGAGTGCGACAAGCGGGGTCTGACGTCCCGGCCCTGTCCCCCCGGGGGGCAGGGGCGAGACACCGCGACCATAGCGCGCGATTTGGGTGATGAGACGACGAGTGCGACAAGCGGGGTCTGACGTCCCGGCCCTGTTCCCCCAGGGGGCAGGGGCGAGACACCGCGACCATAGCGCGCGATTTGGGTGATGAGACGACGAGTGCGACAAGCGGGGTCTGACGTCCCGGCCCTGTCCCCCCGGGGGGCAGGGGCGAGACACCGCGACCATAGCGCGCGATTTGGGTGATGAGACGACGAGTGCGACAAGCGGGGTCTGACGTCCCGGCCCTGTCCCCCCCAGGGGCAGGGGCGAGACACCTCGACCATAGCGCGCGAGTTGGGTGATGAGACGACGAGTGCGACAAGCGGGGTCTGACGTCCCGGCCCTGTCCCCCCGGGGGGCAGGGGCGAGACACCGCGACCATAGCGCGAGTTAAGGAACCCCAACCTACCAATATTAGCTTTGTCAGACAATAAGTATTTACTAGATTATTATTTCTCAATTTCCCCACTGCGCGATCAGCATTTATAATTATCTAGAACATGCGTCAATCTGATCACGCTGTGGATGTACTACGTTAGCAATTAAGTTAGTATATAAGATCAATATCTTGTTAGATGAATTAATTACCGTCTTGCTGTAACTGGGATCAAATAAAGTTTATTTTTAAACTCTTCCGTTGTCGCTTACTTAATTGGCGCAGCCGGTAGGATCTCTGTAGTCAGTCTGTCACGTATCCACATCTACGGGAAGCAGCCGACGTCCGTTTCAACGGTTCAGCAGAGATCACCGAACAAACAAATACATTAAGAAGCCACATCAAGCCAGGAGAGGACCAGGAGCCAAGCAGTAATTCAGGGAGCATGGAGCTAGCTGCGGAATTGTGAGTAAATCTTTTTCACCTTCCTCTCAGCTCTTCCATCTATATCCCAACCTTGTAATAGTCTATGTGTTTGTGTATTATTAGGGATTGGACAACGCCGTAATAATATTTGCATAGATTTTAAACGTACTAATATTTTAGAATAGTGATAGTTTAGTAGCACATTAGTGTGATTTTTTTTCTCTCCGCGTTTGCTCCTTTCATAACATTTCACAATGGAAAACGTAACCCGTGTCCCACAGGAATTGGTTAACATCATACCAATATTCAGCGGCGACACTAGAATGTTGCCTTTATTTATAAAAAAATGTGAATACATTTTGTCTACGTTCTTAGGAACCGCAGCCCAAAATGAATATTTATTTCATGTAGTAACTAGTAGGTTATCAGGCGAAGCAGCCAGTTTGGTAGGCGAAAGAGAAGCTATAGGTACGTGGGACGAGCTGAAGAAGTTGTTAAACCAACACTTCGGTGATCCACGCACAGAGGATTGTTTAGCAATGGAATTAGAATCGTGTAGAATAAATAAGGGTGAAAGTTATTTAGAATTTTGCCATAGAATACAGCGGATGAGAAGTGTTTTATTTGCTAAAATATCAGAAACTATCATTGATGAATCTCTACGTAAGGCAAAGCAAATCATTTATAGTAACAGAGCGATGAATGCTTTCTTGTTTAATTTACCGCCATTTTTAGTTAGATTAGTTCGTTTGCGCGACGTCACAACGTTAGAGGATGCATTAAAAATAGTTTTAGAAGAACAAAACTTCCAGGCAGTCTATGAGTCGAAAACAAACGACAGACGTAATTTTAGCAGAAATAACAGACCCAATTTGCCTAATAACCAAAATGCAATTGAATCTAATAATCAAAAGAAAGATTCACATAGCATATCAAGTACACATGTACCGAATAGTGCTACAAACAGCACATCTACACCGAACAATCCGCATCAGCCCAGACATTATAAACAACATAATAATATTCAAAGAAATCAAGACAATTTTAATCGTACAAACAACAATAATGCGTCACCGCAGTCAAGTAGGTCATTTGTTCCGATTGCACAACCGAACCAACAGTTCGCGGCACATGCACCGAGCACGCCGTCTTTTGCAGCGCAAGCATCTACGTCGGGTGCGAATACTGATGTCACCATGCGTACTGCAAGGTCGCGACGTGTTAATTACATAAATAATTCTAATAATAATGAACAGAGTTCAAGTTATTCGTACAATGAGTGCCAAGAATTTTCTCCTGAAGAACCCGGGGCGGGAAATTTTTGCATAACGGCCTCTACCCTAGAGAACGAATAAAAATAAATTGTAATAAACGCTTAAATTTACCACATATAGTTATACCAGAATTAAAGGCAGTTTTTATGATAGATACGGGGAGTGTTAGATCGTTTATAAGCCCGTATATAGCGAATAAATATTTTAAAAATTATCTACAGTATGAACCCTTCGAAGTTGTTAGCACTCACGCATCGAGTGTTCATAGTGAAACGGCTATTATTCCATTACCGGTTACCTTTGGAAGTCAAGAGTTCCATAAGTTTTATGTCTATAGTGTCGACGATAGGTATGATGGGTTAATAGGTAGCAATTTGCTGAAGCAATTACAGGCAAAGATTAATATGGAAAATCAGATATTACATTTAAAAAATACTGATATTCCTATCATATATTCACCGCCTATGAGAGAGGTATATAATCTACCATCTCGTAGTGAACTTAGAGTAAGACTCCCAGTCAACTTACTGAACGGGGAAGCTGTGTTAGATTTTAAGCAATTTACGGAAGGGATTCGAATGCCCGCCGCATTAGTTACGTGTATTAAAGGTTACGCATCAACCGTTATTCAGAATTATACGGATGAAACCAGAACCTTAGTGGTAACAGGACCTTTTACGGTCGAACCTTACAGGCAGAACCCATCTGTTCACATTAATTTTACAGAAAATAACATAGAAATAGATAGGATGCTAACAGATAATTTAAAAAAATTACAGTTAGACCACATGAATTCTGAGGAACGTAAAACCATCGAAGGGCTATGTAATGATTATAAGGACATATTTTATTGTGAGAATATTCCATTAACGTTTACAAATCAAGTAAAACATAGAATTAGAACAAGGAATGAAGATCCTATAAATATTAAAGCACATAGGTTACCTCCCATTCAATCGAAAGAAATTAGGAATCAGGTAGATAAAATGTTAAGGGACAATATCATCCAGGAATCACACTCCCCCTGGAGTGCTCCCGTACATTTAGTGCCAAAAAAATTAGATTCATCAGGACAGCAAAAATGGAGGATGGTAGTTGATTATAGACGTCTCAATGAAATTACTACCGATGACAAATACCCCTTGCCCAACATAAATGATTTATTTGATATGCTAGGCAATAGTACCTATTTTACTACCTTAGATTTAGCTAGTGGGTACCATCAAATCGAGGTCCAGGAAGAAGATAGGGCGAAAACAGCTTTCAGTACACCTTCAGGACATTATGAATTTAACAGGATGCCGTTCGGGTTAAAAACAGCACCTGCAACATTCCAGAGGGCTATGGATAACGTTCTAAGAGGTCTCCAGGGCTTACATTGCCTGGTATACCTTGATGACGTCATATTTTTTTCTAAATCGCTGACTCAGCATGTAGAAAAACTTAGAGCAGTTTTTGATCGGTTTCGGGCGACAAATTTAAAAATACAACTCGACAAATCACATTTTCTTAGAAAGGAAGTTCTTTACTTAGGGCACACTATTACAAGTGAAGGATTGAAGCCAAATAATGATAAAATTGATGCAATCTTAAGATATCCCATTCCAGAAACAGTTACACAAATAAAAAGCTTTTTAGGACTTATTGGTTATTATAGGAAATTCATCAAAGATTTTGCAAAAATAACTAGACCTTTAACAGCTTGTTTAAAGAAAGGTCGTAAAATAATTATTAATGATGAGTATAGGGAATGTTTTGAAACATGTAAAAAACTTTTAACAAACGCACCTTTATTACAGTATCCCGATTTTAGTAAAAGTTTTATTTTAACTACCGACGCATCGAATTTTGCAATTGGGGCTGTATTGTCACAAGGATCAATAGGCTCAGACAAGCCAGTAGCATATGCTAGCAGGACTCTGAGTGACACAGAAGTAAAATATAGCACTATCGAGAAGGAACTTTTAGCCATAATATGGGCAGTTAAGCACTTTCGACCGTATTTGTATGGTAATAAGTTTACCATATTTACAGACCATAGACCATTAGCTTGGCTGTATTCATTGAAAGAGCCCAATAGTAAACTCACGCGATGGCGGTTAAGGTTAGAAGAGTACGATTTCGAAATAAAATATAAGAAAGGCCCTCAAAACACGAATGCAGATGCTTTATCTAGGATTAAGATTAATGCAATTGACGACGATTTAGATTCAATATTCGTAAATATAGGAGATAGGCAGGAACGTATACAAAAAATTATAGAAAGCGAATTACAAGACCCCGAAACTCCAATAGAAACGATAGAACTTTCGGATTCTGATGATGGGGTCACTGCCAACTCAGTTTCAAATAGAGAACACGAAGGCATTCCTAGTTTAAACGAAGCTGTCGATACTAAACCAAAACAGATTTTAATTCATTCATGGTTTAAAAATAAATTAGACGTAAAAGATATTTCAAATAATAAACAAAAAATTCTCGAAGTTCACTTACCGACAAATAACGATATATTAGTTAAAGACTTTTTGAAAGAGTATATTGATCCAAAACATAAGTACTTTATATACTTCGAACACCCATCTTTTAGAAAAACTTTTTCAAACATGGTAATTAAGTTATTTAAAAAGGATTCAGTTAAGTTAACCGAGTGTACAGAAAGAGTTATAAATTTGACAGGATCTGAAGAAGATCAAAAAGAAGTTATTTTAAAATACCACGACGGGAAAACATGTCATAGAGGTATTAAAGAAACTTTAACCAAACTTAAAAGACATTATTGGTGGGCAAACATGAAAGAGACAGTCACGGCAATCATAAATGCTTGCGAAACATGTAAACGCATGAAATATGATAGAAAGCCGATTAAACCCCACATTCAGTTAACACAAACCCAGGATGCCCCTTTTCAGGAAGCTTTTATGGATTTATTATATATTGAAGGGAAATATTATTTAACTATAGTGGATGCATTTAGTAAGATAGCACAAGCCATAGAGGTACCGAATAGGAGTACACCAGAGATAGTTAGAGCATTGATTAAATATTTCAGCAGGTATGGTCTGCCTAGAAAAATTAGTTGCGATTCCGGTACAGAATTCAACAATACTTTGATTAAAGAAATGTTAAGCTTTTACAAAATTGAACTTCATATTGGGACGCCAAATAATCCCAGTTCAATGGCAATAGTAGAAAGGTTTCATTCTACCATTATTGAGATTTATCGTATAGCAAAATACGATAAAAGCGATTTAGATGCAGCATCAGTTATGACTTATGCCATCATGGCTTATAACAACACCATACATTCAGCAACAGATTTTACGCCTTTTGAACTAGTATTTGGTCACACTTATTCCGAAAATGTATTTAACGTGGATAGAGAGAAGAACTTAACTCAGAAATTATTGTTAGATCATAGAAAACGCCTTAAAATACTCTATGAATTCATAACAGAAAAATTAGAATCCGATAAAATTAAAATAATTAAAAAAAAAGGTGGCGAAACGACACCGATACTCGAACCAGACGATAATATTTACATGAAAGACACTAGGATTAGAAAAGCCAAAGAAAAACCTCGATATGAAAAAGCGAAAGTAATAGGTGAAGTTGAAAGAAATATAGTCCCAGTAGAAGTAAAGAAAAGGAAAACTAGAGTAGCCTTAAAAAATGTAAAACGTCCTCCACAGATCGTGCCTGGTACTTCTGGTACTAGTGGTGCCAACACTCACGCTGGACCTCCAAAACCTCGGTCAGAATCCGGGGATAGCAGCGATAAAGCGGGGAGTAGCAGTGAAGAGGAATAGTTATTGGACAATATACAAAGTTGTAGATTTAGAATCATTACACTTACAAATAGATAATAATATTCGGGATTTTATTAACTTGAAAATTAAAATTAAGGAAAATAGTCTTAGTAACGAAACTATAGGAATAGAAAGCCAAATAGAATATCTTATTAAACTAACTAAAGATAGATTTTTTCAAATCTTACCTTTCCATTATAGAAACAAAAGAGCTTTGTTTAATCCATTAGGCTCACTTGTAAAAGCTATCACAGGAAATTTGGATGAAGACGATGCAATTAAATATGATAGAGAAATCCAAATGATACAGAACAAAGAGCATGTGGTCGAACGTAAAGTATCATCAATGCAAAAAGCTTTTGATAAATTAGTAAATGACTCTGAAATAATAAATTCAAATATTAAAAACTTGGGTTTACATACCAATGAAATGGAAAAATTAGTTGAACATGAGTTCAGGTTTAACAAACTTTTCCAAATATTAAATACTATGTATCAAATTTTAAATAACTTTCGAACCTGTTACGAAAACATACAAGAGATTGAAACGGCAATAGCCTTTAGCAAACTGAATACATTGCACCAATCCATTATAAATAGTACAGAATTATATAATACGTTAGAAGTCATTGCTAAACATGCTAGAACAATATACCCAGTAAACAAACATAATTTAATAAAATTAGAACGTAATATCATACTTAAATCATATATAAATAACAACAAGTTAGTTTTTGTTTTAGAAGTTCCCCTAATAAATAACGAAACACATAATTATTACAAGGTTATACCCATCCCTATATTCCATTCTCCAAATACCTTTACAATAATACCCAAATATCCTTACCTGATGGTGAATAGATTGAAATACATGCCCGTGGTAAGCCCATGTACTGAGATTGAAAATGGAAAATTCCTTTGCGCTGAAACTAATTTAGCCCAGTTTCCAACCGAGACCTGCATTGAACAAATAATGCTGATGAAGAACAACTACAAAAACTGCATACAGAACCATATTGAAATAGAAAAAACTAAGATACAGAAAATAACCGACAACCAATGGTTGGTTTACTCAGAGGAAAATCTCATCATCACCGAGAATTGCAATACAGAAATCCTGAAGTACACTATCCTTGGGACCTACATCGTGACACCTGGCCAACAATGCGAGACACAAATAGGCGAAGTCATCATTGCCGCCACCACAAACACTACAGTTTCCAGTCTCCAGCTGCCATTGATCCAGATGCCAGACCTACAACAGGACATCCAGAGAAGATCAAAGAAAGTGGATCTAAGAAATGTGGACTTCAGTGATGTGAAAGAAGTGTTACAAAGTGCAAAATTTGGTGAAATAGACGATACGACACAAACAGTGACAATAGAAATTAGTATATGGACCATCTTAGAGTATGTGGTTATTGTAATAGCAATAGTTATCTTTATAATGTATAAATTTCAGTTCATAAACTTTTGTCGAAATTCTCCGAAACCGTCTGCGACACCTTCGGATAATTTCTCTCTTAGGGAGGGAGGAGTTAAGGAACCCCAACCTACCAATATTAGCTTTGTCAGACAATAAGTATTTACTAGATTATTATTTCTCAATTTCCCCACTGCGCGATCAGCATTTATAATTATCTAGAACATGCGTCAATCTGATCACGCTGTGGATGTACTACGTTAGCAATTAAGTTAGTATATAAGATCAATATCTTGTTAGATGAATTAATTACCGTCTTGCTGTAACTGGGATCAAATAAAGTTTATTTTTAAACTCTTCCGTTGTCGCTTACTTAATTCGCGCGAGTTGGGTGATGAGACGACGAGTGCGACAAGCGGGGTCTGACGTCCCGGCCCTGTCCCCACGGGGGGCAGGGGCGAGAAACGCGACCATAGCGCGCGAGTTGGGTGATGAGACGACGAGTGCGACAAGCGGGGTCTGACGTCCCGGCCCTGTCCCCCCGGGGGGCAGGGGCGAGACACCGCGACCATAGCGCGCGAGTTGGGTGATGAGACGACGAGTGCGACAAGCGGGGTCTGACGTCCCGGCCCTGTCCCCACGGGGGGCAGGGGCGAGAAACGCGACCATAGCGCGCGAGTTGGGTGATGAGACGACGAGTGCGACAAGCGGGGTATGACGTCCCGGCCCTGTCCCCCCGGGGAACAGGGGTGAGAAACGCGACCATAGCGCGCGAGTTGGGTGATGAGACGACAAGCGGGGTCTGACGTCCCGGCCCTGTCCCCACGGGGGGCAGGGGCGAGACACCGCGACCATAGCGCGCGAGTTGGGTGATGAAACGACGAGTGCGACAAGCGGGGTATGACGTCCCGGCCCTGTCCCCCCGGGGAACAGGGGCGAGAAATGCGACCATAGCGCGCGAGTTGGGTGATGAGACGACGAGTGCGACAAGCGGGGTCTGACGTCCCGGCCCTGTCCCCCCTGGGGGCAGGGGCAAGACACAACTGAATAGGGTCGTTAAGGAGCTCTGTAACCGTTACCACATCCGATATAATAATATCTGATCATTTTGGATAGATATGACAGGTTATTAAGCCCGGCCGAGCCGACACTCTAGCCTTCACTTCAACTAGCCTGTTCGTTTTACTTTTATAATTTCTTACAAAAGTAATAAATTATCAAGAAGACTTTTTAAGATTATGTTTAAGTCGAAGGTATGTTCCGTCGAAATAGAGATCCGCCAAACAAGTGCATATCGAAGAAGGATTCAATCGATGTTATGTTTGTATGTCTAAGGTGTGATTTTTCGAAGTATGTTCTGTCGGACTAATGCTAGTCGAACATAATGTACTGTCGAAGCAATGAGTAGTCGAACTATTGTTTTTCGAAATTGGAACCGTGTCGAAATAATTAACTGTCGAAATTCAGTATGACACTCCTTACAAAACTATTATCCGTAACCGAAACTTCTCGATACTAACGGCTAATCCGAAATAATTTCATATCCGTAACCGAAACTTCCCGATGATAACGGATAACCCGAAATAATTTCGTATCCGTAACCGTATCCAAAACCAGTATAACATTATTTCTATATCCGTATCCAGATCCGAAATTTCATATCCATAATGATGCTAAAACCCAGGCATGTTTTTCCGCCAAAAAGAGCCAATTTCACCCGGCTCCAACTTGCCGAGATGTGACCGTGCTAATAACTGACCATCTTGAGCTTCTTGGCGTTCCGTTGACATCGACTCTCTATTTTGGCCCTTACATTGAGGCAAAGGCACAGTTGGCTGCCAAAATGTTGAGGATCCTTGCGTGAGGTAGTTCACGCCAGAACAGCTGCATTACTTGTATCAAGCGCAAATTCGATCATGTATGGTAAGTACTGTTCTCATCTCTGGGATGGATCTGTCAAATACCAGCTTGATGCACTAGAGTCGATCGAAAAGCGGGCCAAGAGGCTCATCGGCAATGAAGCACTGGTCAACTCAAGGCTCCAGAGCCTTGACCATTGTCGCCGAGTTTCCAGCGGTTACATTTCGGGTAGTGTGAAATGTTTTTTTTTAGTTTTTTTTTTGGGACAATCCCACCGCACTATTCCCAAACCACTGCAACTCCTGAATGCCAGTATCAACAGTGGCAACCACCAGAAAATCGCAGAGGCAATGTAGCTCGACGAAGTCCAGGCGAAAGAATTGGAATTGGATTCGGTGGAATTGTATGATCTAATTCCGCCCAGCCCGTTCCATCATCGACATCCCACCCATACGCACTAAACGTTTTGAGAATACTTTTATTAACCGACTTTCGAAAAAGGAGGAGGTTCTACCGATATCTCCGTCAATTGTGGACCGATTTTTAAAATTCTTTTTTTGTTTGAAAGAGTATGTTCCGAAATTGGTCCCATTTTAATTTGGTGAAGATCTGATGAAAAACTTCGAAGATATACAACAGAACTCTTCAATAAATAACGGAAAATCTCTCGGGACTGCTGCAATCGCAAGTCTGTTTATTGTTTATACCATTTCATAACATAACATCACGCCAGTAAGCTCTTAAGGGAAGTCGGTGTCTTTCGTAGGCATCATTTTTTAGCGTTATGGACACCGACTTCCAAAAATAAAGTTATTTTTCACTTTGTAGTTTTCTTATTTGGAAATCGGTAATATTTTTTTGTAAAAATGTTTTTTATTAGTTGTACCTACCTAATTATGCGTACAGCTAAGGAGTGGCATTCCCTGCCGGAGTCTGTGTCCCCCGATAGCTACAATCAAGGGGTCTAAGTCAAGAGTGAATAGGTTTTTTTTTAGGCAAGCGGGTTCACCGTCGACCACATTTTCGCTTACCATCAGGTGAGAAAGTAGTCAAACGCTAGCCTATAAATAAGTTTTGTCAATTAAATAAAAACCTTTTTTTAACAAGCTTTTTAGCTTACCGTGCATTGTCATCCAAAACCAAATGTGTATGCAAAATTTCATCTTAATCGGTTGTGGATAACTGCTTTACAATTAAGTTGTAAGATTGGACCCGAACACACTTACGTACATACATTGCAAGTAAAAAGCTTGTAAGATTATAATTGTAATTTTGTTATTTATCTAAATTAGTTTTTCCATTTCTGTTTCAAACTTCAACGCTGCTGCCTTTTGCTGTAACTGCACATCTGCCACCATATCTCGTAGTTCGGCACGCAGCATCATCGTGTTTACGTTTATACCGTCGCGTGATATTTGTTTGACTTCCACAGTCAGGTTCCGAACCCATGCAATCCAAAGATGTATCAGATTCCTGTGCCTAAATAGATGGTTTAAAAAAAAATCGTAGATTTTTCGTGTGTAGTTAGTTCTCTGAGTGTTGTCCATATTTCAGTCAGTGTGCAATTGCCTTGTAAAAATGGCTTTATTTGACAAAAAATAAATTGTCAAATAAAGCCCTATCACACGGGCACTCAGTAACAGTGTGGCTTTCTACCAATAAAAGGTCGTTCGTAATCTATTTAGTATTTCCAAAAATATCAACCGACACTAATTTTTTTTTTTTTTTGATTATACTAGTGTATGAATTTCAATGTAGTATTAGTAGTGTTCATAATTTGTTAAATTAGTAAATATAACATCATCATTATCAGCATGTTAATGTTTTCACTGCTGGGACACAGGCCTACGTCTCTGTGAGAGGGAATGGGCGGTAATCTATCACACGGGCCCTAAATATATGTTACTTAAAAATTTAAGCAGAATACATAATGCAATGCAAGTAGGTAATTTTCAATAATACTATTTTACATTACAATGGCAAAAGAGAATTTTAAACTTCCTTTTTGATCAAACTTGTTATGAAGTAGTTAAAACTAATGCAATATAATATCTTAAAATGTTTGGCAATATGTTTGTTAAAGGTATGCCAAGAAGTACTGAGCAATTTAGTAGCAGAATAACTTCTATTTCAAAATATTATTACGGATGGATACACAGTAGTACATTTTAGTCATAGCAGCCAAGGTATAGACGTCCGAGCCGAAGACGAGACCTTATGGATCCGAGACACAAATCATTGTTTAAAAGAATTATCATCATACAACGTTTTCTAACTCACTTAGTGGTACTAGTTTGTAAAATTATTGTGATTAATGGTTCGCGCGCCGCGTTTTATTCCTAGGACGGAATCGTAGGACGATGGGGGCTGGCCAGCCACACTGGGGGGAAAACAGCAACGCGCAATGCCATGCGCATCAGAAACCCTATGTTCAAACCGGCTAAAAACATTGGGTATTACTGTAAATATCGTGCCTAATACGGTAGGAATAAGAACAAGTTTTCGAGTAAATGTGTTGAAGTCGCCGGGTCTTAATAGTCCCTAATAATCCTGCACTGCGCATTACACTTGGCGAAGCGGCGCGGTCTGTTGGACACCGCCATGCCCTCGACGTCCAGCGCCTTCAGTTCGGGCCTCGTGTCCGCGCCGGCGCGCACGGCACGCAGGTCGTGCTTGTTGATGACTCCGGGCTGCAGGTAGCCCAGCAGCTGTGGGACATGCTCTTCAATCATCTTGGCGCGTTCTTTTGATACTTCCTCACGCCTGAAATGTGAGTTGATTGCTGTATTAGTAGAGTTTGAACTAATTTAGGGCATGCGGGCAAGACAGACCTCTACTAGGGATCTTATTAGGGTTAGGCAGGGGTCACTTATAGTACAGCCCAATTCCTCAGTTATGTTTTAAGTCCCATGTAAAAGGGGGCGACCGCATGGGCGTTTATAGGATCTGTTCGAAACCAAGAAAGGTTTCGTCCTTTTTTTGTTATTTTGATACAACACTGTGTCAACTCGTTTTCATCGATATTGACAGTTTTTGGTTGGGTTGAGGTAGACAACACTGGTAAAATTGTCATTGAAATCGCGAGACGTAACACGATGATCTTGATTTAATTTTGTTGAAATTGGTTTATAACCAACCAATCGTTATTCGAAATTAAGTTCGCGATCCGTGAATGGTACTGTGAACCACCCGTGCATTTGTTTGTGTATATATTTCGCGCGCAGCCAAGTATTTTTGTCGGGAACATGTCTAGCCGTCTGCCGGGAACCCCGGTCCAAACCATATCGGTTGTCCCTGATTAATAAATTTTCCCCCTATTACCCCCGACCGGACACGGGATTGAACGAGACCACCACGGCGACAAATGTAAATTGTAGATGCTTGTAGAGTTGTAGGATTCACGCTATTTTGGCCTGTATTCAACAGGACCCATCCACAATAGAATCGGTCTACACCAATTCACATAATTACCATATAGATAACGATAAATAAAATGGTACTACGCCTATACCTTTGATAGGAGATTAAAATTATCAAAAAATCTCTATAAACAAAAAAGATGTTTTTAAGTTACCTAAGTAATTATACTTAAGTCGGATCAATGGCTTTTATTTTTTAGTTATTAACGAGACTGGAGTCGCAAGCCGATTCCCGGCCACCGTATGCGCAGGCTTGCAGACGGCGGTTAATGGGTAGCTCGCCGTCCGATAAGGACCAGGCCCGAGTCGACGGCGCGTAGTGTTCCACGCGCGCCTCAAAGAGATGTCAGCAAAAACTGACGGGGGCCGCTAGGGACGATGCCTGTCTGGGTCGCGGATAAATTTGAAAAAGAGTGGGTATTAGTATTAGTCAGTAAAAGTCTGATATGTCCTTCCGCTTCACCCAGGGCGGCAAAAGTGTCGACCACGTCATCGCTTATCATAAGGTGAGAAAGTGGTCAAGCGCGAGCCTATCCATAATAAAAAATCAAACAAAATAAAGTCATTGGATGATTTCTCATTCCCGACCGAAAAAAAAGACATTATTCTATGAAAGTATCTGAACTAGACCAGCCTTGCGGTATCTACATCTGTAAATTTAAATTTTCTAACAGCATAAGCTGCCTTACTTGCTGCCCTGCAAGAGATATAAAATGAGGACCCCATCAACCTTGAGCCTAGCTTGATCCCCAGGAAAACCGTTTTATCGATAATTGATCTCTCTGTTTAATATAATGTCACACAATCTACTGATTGTGACATTAACACATACTTTCACAAGTACTTTTGACATTCGGCAAGTCATATTTTACTCATCATTTAAATGTTAGTAACACTCACCACTTCCTACCATACTCGTACACTTGCACAGTTCTGGGAGGTGACCATAAGCTCTTAGAACGGTATCAATTTGAGATCGAATAAGGGACAGATGTATCTGACTTGTATACATCTGTCACTTACTCGATATCAAATTGATACCGCTCTAAGAGCTTATGGTCACCCCCCTGTTCTCTTCTCTCTGCTGCTCTCACTTCACGTTGTCCTGTATCTGCTGCAACAGCTCCTGTATGTAATGTTAGTAACACTCACCACTTCCTATCATACTCGTACACTTGCACAGCTCTGTTCTCTTCTCTCTGCTGCTCTCACTTCACGTTGTCCTGTATCTGCTGCAACAGCTCCTGTATGTAATGTTAGTAACACTCACCACTTCCTATCATACTCGTACACTTGCACAGCTCTGTTCTCTTCTCTCTGCTGCTCTCACTTCACGTTGTCCTGTATCTGCTGCAACAGCTCCTGTATGTAATGTTAGTAACACTCACCACTTCCTATCATACTCGTACACTTGCACAGCTCTGTTCTCTTCTCTCTGCTGCTCTCACTTCACGTTGTCCTGTATCTGCTGCAACAGCTCCTGTATGTAATGTTAGTAACACTCACCACTTCCTATCATACTCGTACACTTGCACAGCTCTGTTCTCTTCTCTCTGCTGCTCTCACTTCACGTTGTCCTGTATCTGCTGCAACAGCTCCTGTATGTAATGTTAGTAACACTCACCACTTCCTATCATACTCGTACACTTGCACAGCTCTGTTCTCTTCTCTCTGCTGCTCTCACTTCACGTTGTCCTGTATCTGCTGCAACAGCTCCTGTATGTAATGTTAGTAACACTCACCACTTCCTATCATACTCGTACACTTGCACAGCTCTGTTCTCTTCTATCTCGTTTTCGATCTTCCTGCGGCGTGCATTGTCCTGTATCTGCTGCAGTAACTCCTGTGTGTACAGCTTCCCTTTTTCTTTTTTGTTTTGCTGCATCGCCCGCTCTTTGGCTAGGTCCGCTGCTATTTTGTTTTCGGTCTGAAAAGCAATAATATAATTGGCTTTAAATTCAGAATTCGAGATTATTATGACATTAAGCTCAGTAGAGCCTCCGAAAGAGTGGGTCTGAAATTGAACTTGGACAAAACCAAGGTGATGTTGAATGGCCATGTTGCACCCACTCCTGTCAAAGTCGGAGACTCTACACTCGAAGTTGTGGACGATTATGTCTACCTGGGAGAAACTGTCCAGTTAGGTAGATCCAACTTCGAGAAAGAGGTCAATGGTCGAAGCTGACCTTGCAGTCCTGTACGTTACAAAGTGCAGGACTGCAGGGTTGTTCATTCCTTTTTCCTGTGGAAATTATGTAAGGACTCCGCTCTTTTGTTCTTATCAGATGCATTTCGTTGCAGGGCCCAAGACAGTTGAATCGTTTCACCGGGATTCATCAAGCTTCAGAACCTTGGCGCAAACCTGGTGGTAGCCAATGTTGATTCTGGCTTTCAGGAGTTGCAACTGCTCTCCTGGCTGGGAAAAGTGTGGCGGGCTTGCACCAAAAATACTAATGCATTCTAAATAGGAAGAAGATGCGTTGGAAGGCCTACCACTAAGTGGACCGATGACCTGGTTAAGGTTGCGAGCATCCGCCGGATGCGAAACGCGCGGGATCGGTCAAAATGGCAACGCCTAGAGGAGGCCTATGTCCAGCAGTGGACGTGTCTCGGCTGAATCTGATAATAATGACCTAGTAAAATAGACCACAGCGTGTCTCTGGTTTTGTTCAGCCGGGCGTGCCGAACATAGGGTTTTGGTCAGCCATCACACACTCCCAGTTTGTATAGTGTCCTTTCTAACTTTCTTTACCTTCTTCGTCTCTACTAACTGCCAAAATAACTGTGCACCTGGGGCTGTGGCGTCATCATGACGTTCGGCTGGAGCAGGGAGTGGGAGCGATGACAGACGATGTGCAGTTATTTTGACCGTACTGTACCTGGTATTTAGTTCATGCAAAATCAGCCTTATCGACATACTTTCTTCCTAAACTGCGCCTCCATATCCATCTGATGTTGTTCCGCTCTCCTATGTTTGTCCGCCTGCTCACCGAGAGGCCATGCTCTTCTTCCTCACCTAAACTGACTGCCCCCTCTCTACCATGCATCTTAATAATGCCAAAATCAACCTTATCCTAAATCTATATCTTTTCCTGTGGAAATTATGTTTTTCTTACTCCTTCGCTGTTCTATTCAGATACATTTCGTTGCAGGGACCAAGATAGTTGAATAGTTTTACCGGGGTTCGTCGAGCTAGAGCCTGTGCGCTTACCTGGTGTCATCACTGTTGATTTTGGCTTTCTAGAGCTACGACTTGTCTGGGAAAAGTGTGGCGAGCTTGCACCAAAAAATAAACTTAATAAGTACTCCTAAACTGGACCTCAGCATGTCTCTGGTGTTGTTGGCTGAACCATTTGATATTTAGTTAATGCAAAAAGCAACCTTATCGACATACCTCCTTCCTGAACTGCGCCTCCATATCCTTCCGATGTTGCTCCTCCCTCCTATGTTCAGCCATCTGTTGACTGAGAGCCGCCATGCTCTCCCTCCTCACTTTCTCCGCCTTCCTCCTCTCTGCCAGGTCATCTTGATGGTTCTTCTCCAGGTATTCTTGTTCCTGCAGCAGCTTTATCAAGTTTACGCGTTCTTGGCGGGCTGCCTGTGGATTTAGAGATGGTAAAGTAGATGTAGAAGCGTAATTATTAGGATTATCTATAAATTCATCATGCCCATATTCCACAAGGGGTTCTTTCACCTTTCAATAGTTAACCATGTAATAGTAAACGAGTATACTGCCAATAACCGGGCACAAATCCTGCTGCGGCATTTCCAGGTGAAAAAACTCAATAACTCTGTCAGATTCGGGAATCGAACCCGGAACATCGTGTTCATCATGTAGCGCTTGCAACAAGCACCACTGAGGCAGTCATAATAAGATAATCAAGAGAATTTATTCCAGAACATTTACAAACGCGAACTAGCTCCTTACTACTCATCACAGCGATACATGCTGTGATGAGCACGTATTGTCGGATGAGATAGCATGCATTTTAACCCCGCGCACAAAACAGTTCGTGCCTAGTCGTCGAATAGGGTAACCTTAAAGGGTTGATCAATAGTTAGCATAGGATTCGAATATTTTGATGATTTGGTTTAGAACACTCATTCCTGTAATGGCCTTCTGAGGCAACGCTAATCCATGAATACAAGATATGTGTGCTTGTTACCAAATAACCAATTAACCTACCTGCTTAGACCCTATTTAAATACACAATATATTAATCTTACAAATTGTAATAATCGTTTGTCACGTTGTAATAACCGTGCGAATCAGGGGCGGCTCGCTAGTCTACACCTACACTAATATTATAAAGATTTGATTGTTTGTAAGTTTGTAATGGATAAACTCAAAAACTACTTAACCTATTTTGAAAATTCTTTTAACTGTAGAATGCTACATTATTCCTGAGTGACATAGGTTTTTTTTTTTATCCCGAAAACGGATCCCGTGAGATGAGCCGAAGGAGCGAAGCCGCGGGGAAAAGCTAGTAATTAGCAAATTACATTACCTCATCAGCCATTATCTTAGCAGACATTCTTTCAGAGATCTCTTCTTTTATCTTTAATTTTCGCTCTCTTTCCGCCACACTGAAAAAATAATAACCAGGATCAGAATAAGAGACATTTGATGATTATACTTTTATAAGTTTGTGAATTTGTGGCAGGGAGTGTCCACAGCATTTCCCCTAAACGGTCTAGAGCTTCCCGCTTAAGCTCGCTCCACTAAATACGAAGCTCGTCGCTGTAGCCAACACGGTGCGCAACCGGGGCAAAGTGGTACTTACAGAGGGGCCTGCCACACTAACTGACTACAACCTCACGGTGCGCAACCGGGGCAAAGTGGTACTTACAGAGGGGCCTGCCACACTAACTGACTACAACCTCACGGTGCGCAACCGGGGCAAAGTGGTACTTACAGAGGGGCCTGCCACACTAACTGACTACAACCTCACGGTGCGCAACCGGGGCAAAGTGGTACTTACAGAGGGGCCTGCCACACTAACTGACTACAACCTCACGGTGCGCAACCGGGGCAAAGTGGTACTTACAGAGGGGCCTGCCACACTAACTGACTACAACCTCACGGTGCGCAACCGGGGCAAAGTGGTACTTACAGAGGGGCCTGCCACACTAACTGACTACAACCTCACGGTGCGCAACCGGGGCAAAGTGGTACTTACAGAGGGGCCTGCCACACTAACTGACTACAACCTCACGGTGCGCAACCGGGGCAAAGTGGTACTTACAGAGGGGCCTGCCACACTAACTGACTACAACCTCACGGTGCGCAACCGGGGCAAAGTGGTACTTACAGAGGGGCCTGCCACACTAACTGACTACAACCTCACGGTGCGCAACCGGGGCAAAGTGGTACTTACAGAGGGGCCTGCCACACTAACTGACTACAACCTCACGGTGCGCAACCGGGGCAAAGTGGTACTTACAGAGGGGCCTGCCACACTAACTGACTACAACCTCACGGTGCGCAACCGGGGCAAAGTGGTACTTACAGAGGGGCCTGCCACACTAACTGACTACAACCTCACGGTGCGCAACCGGGGCAAAGTGGTACTTACAGAGGGGCCTGCCACACTAACTGACTACAACCTCACGGTGCGCAACCGGGGCAAAGTGGTACTTACAGAGGGGCCTGCCACACTAACTGACTACAACCTCACGGTGCGCAACCGGGGCAAAGTGGTACTTACAGAGGGGCCTGCCACACTAACTGACTACAACCTCACGGTGCGCAACCGGGGCAAAGTGGTACTTACAGAGGGGCCTGCCACACTAACTGACTACAACCTCACGGTGCGCAACCGGGGCAAAGTGGTACTTACAGAGGGGCCTGCCACACTAACTGACTACAACCTCACGGTGCGCAACCGGGGCAAAGTGGTACTTACAGAGGGGCCTGCCACACTAACTGACTACAACCTCACGGTGCGCAACCGGGGCAAAGTGGTACTTACAGAGGGGCCTGCCACACTAACTGACTACAACCTCACGGTGCGCAACCGGGGCAAAGTGGTACTTACAGAGGGGCCTGCCACACTAACTGACTACAACCTCACGGTGCGCAACCGGGGCAAAGTGGTACTTACAGAGGGGCCTGCCACACTAACTGACTACAACCTCACGGTGCGCAACCGGGGCAAAGTGGTACTTACAGAGGGGCCTGCCACACTAACTGACTACAACCTCACGGTGCGCAACCGGGGCAAAGTGGTACTTACAGAGGGGCCTGCCACACTAACTGACTACAACCTCACGGTGCGCAACCGGGGCAAAGTGGTACTTACAGAGGGGCCTGCCACACTAACTGACTACAACCTCACGGTGCGCAACCGGGGCAAAGTGGTACTTACAGAGGGGCCTGCCACACTAACTGACGCGTTTGTGATCGTTTTTAGGATCTTATTCTGAAACCACTGTATGATCTCAAAGTTGGAGTGTGATTCTGTTCCCCATAGCTGGATGCTATAAATTCCAGATAGACTTGATTATAGTTTTGTATAACAGGGTTTTATTTTTTACCTGTGAATTTCGCCCAATTATCCAGTAGTACTTTCAGTGTCAGTCCAAATTGATTGTGTTTCGTGAAAATGTTTTTTTTTCATGTAAGGCGTCTGTCGAGGTATAAACCAAGGTATTTAATATGTTCAGCTTGAGACACAAACATATTGTTTAGCCGTACCGGTGGACTAGTATCCTTTCTTTTAGTGAATGTGACATTTACTGGTTTGGTCCCATTGGCTTTTATACTCCACTTCTTGAGCCAGACGGCTATGTCGTCCAAGCAGGTCCACAGCATAGCTGTTGCTACTTTGTGATCACTATGAGACACCAGAACAGCTGTGTCATCCGCGAACGTTCCTGTAGTCGCTAGATTTGATATTGGCAAGTCAGCAACATGAAGCAAATGTAAAATCGGGCCAAGGACACTGTCTTGAGGAACCCCAGCAGAAATAGGATATAGCTTTGAATAAACTTCGCCAGTTTGTACGAAAAAAATACTGTCCTTCAAGTATGATTCCAAGATTAGAAAGATGTCAGTTGGTAGTTTTATAAAAAAGGCCCTCGTGCCAGACTTCTTTGAGAAATCTCAAGGAATGCAGCTGCACAATATTCTTTATCTTCAAACGTACTACTATGAATTTTTACAAAAAAGTTTTTCAGATTTATACAAAAAAGTAAGATAAACTCACATGCTTTCGCTCCTGCCAGCCGTGGCCTTAGCCTGCTCCTCAATCTGCCGCTCCTCGATGATGACCTGCTGTTTCTGTTGATCCTTCCACGCGTTGCGTGCCTGCATGAACGTCTTCATCTCATGGCGCATTTTCTCCGTTAGATCGTGTTTCTGTTTCAGTTCTCTGGAATGGTTATATGAGAATAATGTTACTAAAAGATTTTTTATTAAATATACAAGGTGTTAAATAAATAACTCTAAGAATTTCGTAAGGATGCTCGGTATCGATAAGCAAAACGATTAGAAACAAAAAAATACGATTTCAATAAGTATTAAAAAATGATAAATGTTTTTAACGCTAACCGTACGCTCGGGAGTAATACAAAACTAGTAATATCAAATAATTACAAAAGTATATCAACAAACACTCACTTCATATCCTCATCCGACATGGTCCGCATGATATCCTCTAGCATCTTCTTTTCAATCAGGCTGTCTTCATACTGGCACTGCTTCTGCAGCTGTCGGTTCACGAGCTGCTGTTGCAAGTCCTTGCAGTACTGCGTGGTACGCGTTATCTTCTCTTTCTCTGCAGATTCTGCGGCTGCTTTATCATCGTAGAGAGATTGGAGGAGGATGTTGTTAGCACGATTGTCTTCGGCCTAGAAATGCAATATAATAAATTTTAGATGTGAGTAAGAAGTAACAATATAACAAAACTTTTTACATAAATTACCACCGACTTCCAAATAAGAAAACTACAAAGTGAAAAATAACTTTATTTTTGGAAGTCGGTGTCTTTCGAAGGTCTGTACCATTTTTTTTGCGTTATGGACACCGACTTCCAAAAATAAAGTTATTTTTCACTTTGTAGTTTTCTTATTTGGAAGTCGGTGGTAATTTATGTAAAAAGTTTTTTTATTTTAAACTTTTTAGTTGTACCTACCTAATAGACAAGTTGTTTAGTAAGTTTCCTATAACGCCAGAATAGATTACCCGAATATCAAGAAACTTGAACAAAACCGATCAAATGAGAGATCTGCTTACCCCTTAAGACCGTACTGGCGTGATGTTATGTTGTGAAATGGTATAAACAATAAACAGAGATGCGATTGCAGCAGTCCCGAGAGATTTGCCGTTATTTATTGAAGAGTTCTGTTGTATATCTTCGAAGTTCTTCATCAGATCTCCACCAAATCAAAATGGGACCAATTTCGGAACATATTCTTTCAAACAAAAAGAGAATTTTCAAAATCGGTCCACAATTGACGGATATCGGTGAACATACATAAAAAAACATAAGAGAAGTCGAACATAGAACCTCCTCCTTTTTCGAAAGTCGGTTAAAAATAATGAAAGCGAAATACTAATAATTAGGTACCTATCTAAGTGGGTACCACTATAAGGTAGATAGACGATGAATATGATAGTAGCAGCAGCAACCCTAGCGCGTCACTCCGCGCCAGACAGCAATAGAGTTACGCGTTAGAAGAGAGCGGAAACGTTTAGGCGAATATCACGTTAGGCACTGAGCGCTTATGTGAGCTGAATTGCACTTTGTTGCTTACTAGCAAGTCTCTATTTCTATAAATTGTTGTTCTATGAAAAGTGACTCTTCTGTACTTGTACTATTATTTATTCTGTGCTGTTTCTCAGAAAGGGTTTTAACCGTTTGTGTGCCCTAAATACCGAAACTATAGAAAAACCATTGTGTCTTGCGTGTATCCGCGTCATAAGCACTCAAGGGTTAAGACTTCTTTTTAGAACATTCTTTAGACGAGCTAGCATTGTCAACACATTGTTATTTAGATGTTCTCTTAATTACAGAGATCTTGGTGATGTGATACTTTAAGGGACCATCTCAGATTTTATTTGTATGTTTAATTGTCTTCTACCCAGAGGTACCAACCATTGTATGCCGCAACTGAACTTGAAGAAAATAGCAATGGCTGAAAATGCTAATTAGGGTCAATGCCCTTTGCTATACTTTGAATAATGATATATGAAATCATACCTTTTCCTGCAGCTTCCTATATTGATTATGTAGAATTTGCTGCTGCTGATCCCTGCTCACGTAACCAGCTTGCAGCTTCTTGGACAGCTCTTTAAGACTGGGATCCCTTTCCCTCAAGTAATGTCTTCGGAGTAGTTTACAGACCTCCTCACGCCGCACCTTGGCTATTTCGATGCCCAGTTTTGTTTCTTCTTTGGCTCTGGCATTGACAATAGCTGCATGGTCAGTTCTCTAAATTCAAAAGAAAACTGAGAATTTATATCATGTTAGGGTTAGTTAACAATTAACATCAATGTGCTTTTTAATATTTAATATTTTTCATCATTTCTGTGAGGGGATTCGAAATTCGAATACAACCTGCAGAATTTCAAATTCAAAATTGTCTCTGAAATGTGTACTTAATAAAGTTTTGTATTGTATCATTAATTTAAACGTGCCCACGACATCACTAAGTCTCAACGTGAGCTGGCCCTTATGTAAGTAAGTTGCAGCCATTACCCACTGGACCACCACTGCTCTTTTTGCTCTTCTACGATGTTTGTATGCAAATAAATATTCCTCATGAATAATGGTTTTGGAAAACTGTTGGCACAATAATATAATTAAAATCTCCATATCCAATATCCACCATTGGGCGTCACCCTGAGAGCGACGGTTTTGTTCGGCCCTACTCGTGGGAACAAATGTGAGCAATAATAATAATAATAATAAAAAAAAAAAAAAAAAAAAAAAAAATATCTGTGGCTCGGCTGTCAACGCGGATGTCAAATTTTTTCTCTCCGAATTTTCCTTTTAAATATTTACAAGTAATAGTACAATTATCTGAAGAAAAAGACACAAAATGCATAGAATCAATAAAAAAAAACCTGCAATAGCACCGGATATTTAAACATGACCAAAATCAACAACACCAAGAGAAAAAAAATGTAAATCGACATGTTGACAAGAGCTGCAGCACGAAAAGCACGCCCACCACCTCCGGCCTCGTCGCCCAGCTCCGCCTCGCCGTCGCCGGAACCCAGCCCCACCCCCACCGTGAGTGCTGTGTCACCGGCCGTGGCAGTTGCGTCGAGCTCGAGCGACGAGTACTTCTCGCCGCCGACGACACCACCACCTGCGCGTCGACGGGGAGGACGCCGGCCGCCGGACCGCTTAGGACCTCGAGGCTTACCGGTCTCTGATAGGGTCCCAGCACCCGGCGGAAGTGTGCAGCGCATGAGATGGACACAATCCATTAACGAAAATGTCATGCGCGCATACTATGGGGCTACAGAGGGAGGAAACAATCTGACCGCGTACCGTGTCCGGATGCTCTCTTTGTTTCAGGTGCTTGAGCCGGCTGTCAACGTTTCGGCCCAACGACTTTCGGATCAGGTACGGGTCATCCAGCGTAATCGTATGTTGGATGATACTGTGCTTGATCGCCTCCGAACGGAAATGTGTAACCGTGTCACTGCCCCATCGTCGCAGGCCGTGGTGCAACCACAGTCCAACCACGCTGACGAGGATAGTAGTGACAGGGTTACAAACGTAAGTAACCAGTGCAATGAGGAATTGAGGAGTGCTTTGGAGTGTGCTATTCGGGATTATCGCTACATGCCGATCGAACTTAGGCCACGATTACCTCGTTTGCCCATGCATAACAAAAATAGGGCACTGGTGGCTGTTCTGGATTCGCAGTTGTCAAACTATTTTGATAACTGCGAAGACCTCACTGATACACATTCGATCATGTACTGCGCGGCTGTAGCGGCATGTCGTGTAGCCCACGTCAAATTTGTAGATGACAGAGCTACACGACCGAAACCAGCCGTACCAGCTTGGCAGTGCAGGATCGAACGTCGTATTGGTGGGGCCAGAGCACTTATCGGCAAACTAATTTGTTTCAGGGAGGGCAATAATCGGCCAAGAGTGATGCGCTTTGTGAGACGGGCGTTTTCGGGGACTGATGTCAGCCCCCAAGACTATATATCCCATGTCACAGAGCGCATCGACTTCCTGAAGCAAAAAGTGTTTGCATGGGCAAACCGTATTCGTAGGTATAGGCGGAGAGTGGAGCGATACACCCAGAATCGTACATTCCAAAGTAATGAAAGGTGGGTTTATCGGGCTTGGGAGCGACCCGACCAAGGTGTGACTGATACGCGCCTGCCGGATGATGACGCTATGTGTTCATTCTGGCGTAGCATCTGGTCGGTGCCTGTCAGTCACACCGAAGGTGAATGGACTCGGGAGGTCGAACGAGCATGCGATCCAATACAAGAAATGGGGGCTATCACGATCAGCCCCCAAGATATAGCCCGTGCAGTCCGCCCGTTGCCGAACTGGAAATCTCCAGGGCCGGACGGGCTGCACAACTTCTGGATAAAGTGGCTACAAAGGTCGCACGCTCGTTTGGCATCTCAGTACCAGGTAGCCTTGGAGTCTGGTTCGCTACCCAGGTTCCTTACAACAGGAATAACCCACCTGCTCCACAAATCTGGTAGCACCGCGGAACCCAAAAATTATAGACCTATTACATGTTTACCAACGGTCTATAAGGTTCTTACATCCATTTTGAGAGTTAAAATTAATAAACACGTCGACGATAATTCGATCATGTCGGTCTCTCAAAATGGATGTAGGAACGGGTCCCGCGGTACTAAGGAGCTACTCCTTATTGATATGGCCATTAGCCAACAGGTTCGGCGTTCCCGAAAGGATCTGTCGACATGTTGGATAGATTATAAGAAGGCCTATGACTCGGTGCCTCATACATGGCTCATGAGGGTGCTAGAATTGTATAAAATAGATACAACTCTACGCACCTTCCTGATGTCGTGTATGGGGCAATGGAGCACAGTCCTTCGCTATCCAGGATGTCGAAATATCCAGAGGAATAGCGAACCTGTAAGGATCGAGCGAGGTATATTCCAGGGCGATAGTTTGAGTCCACTTTGGTTTTGCCTAGCCCTGAATCCTCTAAGCATGCTGCTGGAGAATTCAGGGCTAGGCTATCGGTTGAAGAGAGGTGGTCAGGTTATATCTCACCTTCTTTACATGGATGATCTGAAGCTCTTTGCCCCCAGCAATCTTCAGCTGATGGAGCTACTGAAAGTAACTGAAACTTTTAGTAACGCCATCAGGATGGAGTTTGGTGTGGACAAATGTGCGGTCATGCATGTAAAGCGAGGGGAGATTGTGGAATCCGTAGGAATTCAACTCGCGGATTCCATAAACCTGAGATCCCTCTCTCCAAACGAAACCTATAAGTATTTGGGTATGTCGGAAGCGTTAGGTATCAGCACTACTGACATGAAGCAATCGTTGAGGGAACGCTTCTTTGGCCGCCTGAAAAAGGTATTCAATAGCCTTCTTTCAGGCGGAAACAAGGTGCGCGCCTTCAACGGTTGGGTCATGCCGGTATTGATGTACTCTTTCGGCGTACTCAAATGGACTCAAACGGAACTCGACGCGCTGGATAGGCGGGTCCGTACACTGCTGACTGCAAATCGAATGCATCACCCACGATCGTCAGTCATGAGATTGTATATCCCGCGGAAGTGTGGAGGCCGAGGCTTTTTAAATGCCAAAAACCTCCACAACCGCGAGATATGCAATCTCAGGGAATATTTTCTAAACACCGACGTAGGTATGCATCGAGATGTAGTAGCAGTGGACAAGGGACTCACCCCGCTCTCCATGGCGAATGAGAACTGGCGCAAGCCTGTAGTGCTTGAAACTAACGACCGTAGGGAAGTATGGCAGAGTAAGGAGCTTCACGGACGCTTTTTCCGGGCCCTACATGGGTCTGATGTAGACCAAGCAGCGTCCGTAGCCTGGCTGCGTTTCGGTGACCTCTTTGGGGAAACCGAAGGTTTTGTCTGTGCAATTATGGACGAAGTTATCATGACGAATAACTACCGGCGATTTATTGTGAAGGATGGCACGGTTGACATCTGTCGGGCATGTCACCGCCCGGGTGAATCGATCCGCCACATTATCTCTGGATGTTCTCGTCTAGCTAACGAAGAGTATTTGCATAGGCACAATCTTGTAGCCAGGATCATCCACCAGCAACTTGCTCTGAAATACACTCTTGTGGCATCGGAGGTACCGTACTACAGGTATGTGCCCGACCCAGTTCTCGAAAATGGCAATATCACATTGTACTGGGATCGGTCCATCATCACTGACAGGACTATTATCGCTAACAAGCCTGATATAGTGGTGGTGGACCGAATCGAGAGGCGTGCAATGATTGTTGACATAACTGTCCCGCATGACGGGAACCTCGTGAAAGCCGAGAAAGATAAACAAATCAAGTATCTTGACTTGGCTCGCGAGGTTGTCGACATGTGGGATGTGGACACAGCGATCATTGTACCGATAGTCGTGTCAGCCAATGGCTTAATAGCCACGAGCCTCGACCAACATCTTAGAAGGCTCTCGTTAGGCAGCTGGGTCAAGGGCCTGATCCAGAAAGCAGTACTGCTGGACACGGCTCGTATAGTTAGGAGGTTCCTCTCTCTGGAGCCCTGACCGCCGGTAGCTTGGACCCTGTTCCCGATACCGGTGGGCCTCTATTTTTTATATTTTTAAATGTTTTTGTTTTTTAATTTATTTTATAAAAATATTTAAAAATGTAAATAATAAGAAAACTGTTAAATAAAGGACATAATAATAAAAACAAGAAGAAGAACGCAATAACAATTTTTCGGCATGATCCAAGCAACACAATTTCAACCTAAGCAGAAATGTTGACAAGAAGCCAGGCCCGAGCCAAAAACACACGCCTAACACCTCCGGCCTCGTCGCCCAGCTCCGCCTCGCCGCCACCGGAACCCAGCCCCATCGTGAGTGCTGTGACGCCGGCCGTGGCAGTTGCGTCGAGCTCGAGCGACGAGTACTTCTCGCCGCCGACGACACCACCACCTGCGCGTCGACGGGGAGGATGCCGGCCGCCGGACCGCTTAGGACCTCGAGGCTTACCGGTCTCTGATAGGGTCCCAGCACCCGGCGGAAGTGTGCAGCGCATGAAATGGACACAATCCATTAATGAAAATGTCATGCGCGCATACTTTGGGGCTACAGAGGGAGGAAACAACCTGACCGCGTACCGTGTCCGGATGCTCTCTTTGTTTCAGGTGCTTGAGCCAGCCGTCAACGTTTCGGCCCAACGACTTTCGGATCAGGTGCGGGTCATCCAGCGTAATCGTATGTTGGATGATACTGTACTTGATCGCCTCCGAACGGAAATGAGTAACCGTGTCACTGCCCCATCGTCGCAGGCTGTGGTGCCACCACAGCCCAACCATATTCCCATCCACGCTGACGAGGAGAGTAGTGACAGGGTTACAAACGTAAGTACCCAGTGCAATGAGCAATTGAGGAGTGCTTTGGAGTGTGCTATTCGGGAATATCGCTACATGCCACCCGAACTTAGGCCACGATTACCTCGTTTGCCCATGCATAACAAAAATAGGGCGCTGGTGGCTGTTCTGGATTCGCAGTTGTCAAACTATTTTGATGACTGCGAAGACCTCACTGATACACATTCGATCATGTACTGCGCGGCTGTAGCGGCATGTCGTGTAGCCCACGTCAGATTTGCAGATGACAGGGCTACACGACCGAAACCAGCCGTACCGGCTTGGCAGTGCAGGATCGAACGTCGTATTGGTGGGGCCAGAACACTCATTGGCAAACTAATTTGTTTCAGGGAGGGCAATAATCGCCCAAGAGTGATGCGCTTTGTGAGACGTGCATTTTCGGGGACTGATGTCAGCCCCCAAGACTATATATCCCGTGTCACAGAGCGCATCGACTTCCTGAAACAAAAAGTGTTAGCATGGGCAAACCGTATTCGTAGGTACAGGCGGAGAGTGGAGCGATATACCCAGAACCGTACATTCCAAAGTAATGAAAGGTGGGTTTATCGGGCTTGGGAGCGACCCGACCAAGGTGTGACTGATACGCGCCTGCCGGATGATGACGCTATGTGTACATTCTGGCGCAGCATCTGGTCGGTGCCTGTCAGTCACACGGAAGGTGAATGGACTCGGGAGGTCGAACGAGCGTGCGATCCAATACAAGAAATGGGGGCTATCACGATCAGCCCCCAAGATGTAGCCCGTGCAGTCCGTCCGTTGCCGAACTGGAAATGTCCAGGGCCGGACGGGCTGCACAACTTCTGGATTAAGTGGCTACAAAGGTCGCACGCTCGTTTGGCATCTCAGTACCAGGCAGCCTTAGAGTCTGGTTCGCTACCCAAGTTCCTTACAACAGGAATAACCCACCTGCTCCACAAGGCTGGTAGTACCGCAGAACCCAAAAATTATAGACCTATTACATGTTTACCGACGGTCTATAAGGTTCTAACATCCATTTTGAGAGTTAAAATTAATAAACACGTCGATAATAACTCCATCATGTCGGCCTCTCAGAATGGATGTAGGAACGGGTCCCGCGGTACTAAGGAGCTACTCCTTATTGATATGGCCATTAGCCAACAGGTTCGGCGTTCCCGAAAGGATCTGTCGACATGTTGGATAGATTATAAGAAGGCCTATGACTCGGTGCCTCATACATGGCTCATGAGGGTGCTAGAATTGTATAAAATAGATATAACTCTACGCACCTTCCTGATGTCGTGTATGGGGCAATGGAGCACAGTCCTTCGCTATCCAGGATGTCGAAATATCCAGAGGAATAGCGAACCTGTACGGATCGAGCGAGGTATATTCCAGGGCGATAGTTTGAGTCCACTTTGGTTTTGCCTAGCCCTGAATCCTCTAAGCACGCTGCTGGAGAATTCAGGGCTGGGCTATCGGTTGAAGAGAGGTGGACAGGTTATATCTCACCTCTTTTACATGGATGACCTGAAGCTCTTTGCCCCCAGCAATCTTCAGCTGATGGAGCTACTGAAGGTAACTAAAACTTTTAGTAGTGCCATCAGGATGGAGTTTGGTGTGGACAAATGTGCGGTCATGCATGTAAAGCGAGGGGAGATTGTGGAATCCGTAGCAATTCAACTCGCGGATTCCATAAACCTGAGATCCCTCTCTCCAAACGAAACCTATAAGTATTTGGGTATGTCGGAAGCGTTAGGTATCAGCACTACTGACATGAAGCAATCGTTGAAGGAACGCTTCTTTGGCCGCTTGAACAAGGTATTCAATAGCCTTCTTTCGGGCGGAAACAAGGTGCGCGCCTTCAACGGTTGGGTCATGCCGGTATTGATGTACTCTTTCGGCATACTTAAATGGACTCAAACGGAACTTGACGCCCTGGATAGACGGGTCCGTACACTGCTGACTGCATATCGAATGCATCACCCACGATCGTCGGTCATGAGATTGTATATCCCGCGGAAGTGTGGAGGCCGAGGCTTTTTAAATGCCAAAAACCTCCACAACCGCGAGATATGCAATCTCAGGGAATATTTTATAAACACAGACGTCGGTATGCATCGAGATGTAGTAGCAGTAGACAAGGGACTCACCCCACTCTCCTTGGCGAATGAGAACTGGCGCAGGCCTGTAGTGCTTGACACTAACGACCGCAGGGAGGTATGGCAAAGTAAGGAGCTTCACGGACGCTTTTTCCGGGCCCTACATGGGTCCGATGTAGACCAATCAGCGTCCGTAGCCTGGCTGCGTTTCGGTGATCTCTTTGGAGAAACCGAAGGTTTTGTCTGTGCAATTATGGACGAAGTTATCATGACGAATAACTACCGGAGATTTATCGTGAAGGATGGCACGGTTGACATCTGTCGGGCATGTCACCGCCCGGTGAATCGATCCGCCACATTATCTCTGGTTGTTCTCGACTTGCTAACGAAGAGTACTTGCATAGGCACAACCTTGTAGCCAGGATTATCCATCAGCAACTTGCTCTGAAATACACTCTTGTGGAATCGGAGGTGCCGTACTACAGGTATGTGCCCGACCCAGTTCTCGAGAATGGCAATATCACATTGTACTGGGATCGGTCCATCATCACTGACAGGACTATTATCGCTAATAAGCCGGATATAGTGGTGGTGGACCGAATCGAGAGGCGTGCAATGATTGTTGACATAACTGTTCCGCATGACGGGAACCTCGTGAAAGCCGAGAAAGATAAGCAAATCAAGTATCTTGACTTGGCTCGCGAGGTTGTCGACATGTGGGATGTGGACACAGCGATCATTGTACCGATAGTCGTGTCAGCCAATGGCTTAATAGCCACGAGCCTCGACCAACACCTTAGGAGGCTCTCGTTAGGCGGCTGGATCAAGGGCCTGATCCAGAAAGCAGTATTGCTGGACACGGCTCGCATTGTTAGGAGGTTCCTCTCTCTGGAGCCCTGACCGCCGGTAGCTTGGACCCTGTTCCCGATACCGGTGGGCCTCTATTTTTTATATTTTTAAATGTTTTTCTATTTTTGTGTTTTGTAAAAATATTTAAAAATGTAATTGATAAGAAAAAAGTTGAATTAAGGAGATAATAATAAATCTGCAAAACCAAACCTTACTCAACAAGTATTTCATCCTGGACTATTTACCAGACACAGGTCCTCATCATTGAGTGTCATTGAGCAAATAAACAAAATGCAAATGACTCAACCTGAAACAGAAGTCATGGAAAAGGAAACTCAGCAACCAAACAACCCTTGTGAAGCAAGCGGCCAAAATCCGGCTCCACCTCTCCTTGGCAACTGGTCCCTACTCCCCGCCACAACAAAAAGAGGAAGATAAGTGACTCACCTATACAGGCTGAAGGAACTGTAACCAGTAACAGGTTCGAAAATCTACCCTTGGACCCTACCGAAAATCTAGGTCTTAACAGCAACCCCAAAAGACGTAATAAACCACCACCGATTGTGCTATATGGAATACAAGACGTAAAAGAGCTTTCAAAACTAATAGAAACAGTAAGCAACAAAGACCAATTTAAACAAAAGTCTATTGCATGTACTTCCGTGCAACACGGATGAATACAAGAAAGATATAACTGTTATAAGAGTTAAGAGCCAACGGTCTTATTGGCTATACCTTCACTCCTAAGGACACCAAAAGCTACCGCATCGTCATCAAAAATCTCCACCAGAGCACTCCACATGAAGCTATCATTGAAGCTATCTAGTCTACTGGCAACAAAGTGAGGGGTGAAATAGTCAATGCGCGATACGGACCTGACAAAAAACCAACTTCCACGTTTTTTGTCAATCTTGAACCAGGCAATCCAGCAGTTAAAAACATCACGTACATATACAACCAAAAAATAAAAATAGAAGATCCTCGAAAATCCAAAAGCATTGTCCAATGCCAACACTGTCAAGAATATGGACACTGCAAGACCAATTGTATGAGGCCATTTAGATGTGTCAAGTGCGGACAAAATCATAGAACTTCTGATTGTGATAAAAAAAAACCGAAACACACCAGCCAAGTGCGCTTTATGCTCATGTGATCACCCCGCTAACTACATAAATCTATAAAGAACTAATCGCTCGGAGACACAAAAATAACCCACAAACATGGCAGCCAATCCAGTCAATCACCATGCCAACTATAGCCACTGGGCCACGCCTTCCGCCCAGTCTAAACATCGAAGACCATAATTTACTACACCAAAAGACCTATGCACAAGCTGTAACTGGTAATGCCAACGCACCAACTACAAACTATGAAAAACACAACACAACGAACTCTGTACTAGAGAATATTCTCCTAAGGCAAAGTGAAAAGATCGATCTTCTAATTCAACAAATAAGCTCCATGCTGGGTCTTATATCAACACTCGTCTCCAAACTATCAAAATGACTTCACTACACATCGCAACGTGGAACATTAACGGTCTTGCACCGAATACACTTGAATTGGAAACTTTCCTTAAATCTAACAAGCTAGATGCATGTCTTATATCTGAAGCACATACGACTTCTAGAAGCCGAAAAATGCATTCCAGGATATTTCACATCACACCCCGATGGTGGCGCTCACGCTGGCTCGGCGATTGTTATCAAAAACAGTGTGAAACATTACCTTCTACCACCTTATTCAAGCAACTACTTACAAGCTACTACAGTGCGAATAGAGGACCGCTCTGGGCACCTAAACCTCTCGGCGGTATACTGTCCACCACGTCATTCTATCAAGGAAGCCATGTTCACGGAGTTCTTCGAGACGCTAGGGAATCGATTCATAACTGGTGGAGACTGGAATGCAAGGCACACATATTGGGGAGCCAGAACAACAGTAACAAGAGGTCGTAAATTGAAAAAAAAAGCGTTGATTCAAATAAGCTGATGCCACTCTCTACCGGTGAGCCGACATACTGGCCCACTGACACTCAAAAGACCCCAGACCTCTTAGACTTTTACATCACCAAAAATATATGCCACCTGTATGTTCACGTGGAATCTAGCCTCGATGGTTCTTGAGACCACACACCTGTTATTTTAATTATAAGCGCAACAATCATACATCGCGAAAGAGAAAATGACAACTTGCATAACGCAAAAACAAACTGGGAAACCTTCCTAGTTTATTTGGAATCCAATATCTACCTCAATATTCCCGTAAAAACTCCTGCAGATATTGATAATGCGTGCCTGTATATCACTAACTTGATGCAAGTGGCAGCTTGGTCTACTACTCCCGAAATGGATTCAACAAACCGTTATTTACCAATACCAGTTGAGACTCGCAATAAAATATCGGAAAAACGAAGGCTTCGTAGAGTGTGGAAGCTCTCTCGCAACAGAGAGTACAGAACAAGACTCAACCGAGCGACAGCAGATCTAAAAAGCCTCTCTTGCTGAAGCAGCCAACGAATCTCTTAGGCGAAAACTGAAAATGATGTCTCCAACCGCAAGTTGTCACCACTCCCTTTGGAAAGCTACGAAGGCTATGGGTCAACCACAGCAATGCTCCACTTAGAACAGGCAACTCTTGGGCACGTACTGACTCAGAAAAAGCTGAAGTATTTGCAGCCCATCTGGTCGAGGTATTTAAACCTAATGAAAGCGATGGCCCTGAAGATCCACAAATAGATATTGAACTAAATGAAGAGATAACACCAGGTGCTCTGCTGCGACCAACATCGCCAAGAGAGATAGCCAGAGAGATAAACAATCTATCAGTAAATAAAGCCCCCGGTTTCGACCTAATTATACCAAAGCTACTAAAGGAGCTACCCAGGAAATGTATTGTTTTCTTAAACTACCTCTTTAATGTGACCTTCCGAGTCTGCTACTTCCTACTACTTCATGGAAAATGTCGCGAAAAGTGATGATCCACAAGCACGGTAAACCAATCAATGAAGTCACATCATACAGGCCCATTAGCCTTACGCCAACACTGTCCAAGCTCTGGGAACGCATCTTGCTAACTAGGCTAAGACCGCATCCTGAGGAAAAAAAAATGTCATACCCGATCACCAATTTGGGTTTCGTAAAGAACATTCTACAGTGGAGCAAGTTCATAGAGTCTACAACACTATCAGACACTGCCTTGAGAAGAAAAAATACTGATCAGCAGCATTTATCTATATCCAGCAGGCTTTTGATCATGTATGGCATAAAGGCCTATTGTACAAAATAAAAAATACCCTTCCGCCTTCAATCTATCTTCTGATGAAGTCTTACCTGAATGACAGGATGTTCCAAGTCAAGCAACGAAGCGCGCGTTCTTTTCTTCATACCTGCAGCGCTGGAGTACCACAGGGCTCAGTCCTTGGTCCTGTGTTGTACAATATATTCACCCATGACCTTCATCAAGCACCTAATACAACGGTAGCGACCTTCGCAGATGACGCCGCATTTCTTGCAACTAATAATGACCCAGACGAAGGCAGTAGAATTCTCCAAAACCAACTTACACTAACGAGTGACTGGTTGAGCACATGGCACGTAAAAGCGAGTGCCCCCAAATTTCACCAAATCACATTCACTTTAAGAAAGAAACTGTGTCCAACAATCAATCTCGGCCAAGATCCTCTTCCAAAATCCAAATGTGTTAAATACCTAGGATTCTACTTGGATCAACGTATGACTTGGAAAGATCACATCAAGCAGAAGCGCAAGGAAGTAAACTATCGCTTTCAAAATCTTTTGTGGCTGCTTGGCAGACAGTCAACATTGTCTCTGAGCAACAAACTCAGGGTCTACAGCTCAGTCATAAAACCCATTTGGACTTAAGGAATACAATTATGGTCCTCGGCTTCCAAGTCAAACATCCTTTGCCTCCAAAGAGCTCAAAACAACATCCTAAGGACTATAAGTGGTGCAGCCTGGTTCACCCGCAACTCAGAGTTTCATGAATATCTCAACATGAAGACTGTTATGGAAGAATCCAAACAGTACAAAGACATATTATACAGATCGACTGAAACATCACCCTAACCCATTGACAAGTACACTTCTAATGTGTAATCCAATTAACTGACTGAAAAGAGCAAACATGCTATTCTAATAAGGAGAGTTAGGGCGATGGTGCTAACTCACTAAAAACTCTACATACTTCAACCCACGTGGATTATAGTCCACGGACTGATTGCAGATTGAAATTTTTAACTAGCTCCTGCCAACGGCTTCGCCTGCTTGAAAAGTTTTTTACCATCCAAAGGAAACATTATACATACATACATACATAAACTCACGCCTTTTTCCCATGGGGGTAGGCAGAAACTACAGAACGCCACCTGCTACGATCCTTACATACTACTAAAAAAAAAAAACATTATACTGGGATAAAAAGTAGCCTATGTGCTATTCCAGACTATCTATGTATGTTAAATTTCATCCAGATCCATTCAGTAACTAACATATATCACATCCATCCATCCAAGCTATTGCAATTATGATATTAGTAAGATTTGATTTCCTAAGTGATTTTGGTGAACATAAATTAATCATACTGTAAATCAAATCCTGCTGTAGAATGTTGTTAGTGTCATACATCATACAGTCAATCCCAAATAACTAAACAATGACAAGGGACAGCATCTTGGCCAGAGGTTAATATTAGGAATTGGCAATAAGAAAGACACATTAAATTTAACGTACTTCCTGAAAATCCTTTTCCATCGCAGCCTCTCGCTGTATGAGCGCCAGGCACCGGTTCATTCGGCCATCCTGCATGCGACTATCTAGCCATTGGATGTCCAGCGCTCGCTGGTACTGCTCCAACTCCTTTCGTCGTTCTTCAGAGACGGCATTGCGCTGCAGCTCTGTCTTGGCTTCCTGAAAACAGTTTCAAACATGTTTCAGCATTGATTCACAACTGCAACAATTATTTGCAAATTCTCATAGATGTTTTATTTTATTACCATGGTTACGTGGGAACTAGAGTAATCTCTGGATAAATAATCAAATCAGAACAATAAGCAATAAATCTTCCAATAAATAAACGAAATAAACAAAGCGTAATGTTTGACGATTTTCACTAGCAAAATAAATTCGAATATTTCGAATTTTCTGTTTGACAGTTACTGTCACTGTCAACATCAATAGCTCATTTGATTCGGTTTTCAGTTTTGGAACGTAATCAGCAAAGAAAAATAAAACCTGCCAAGTATTTATACGTGTCGGACTTCGCACATTTAGGGTTCCGTACCAAACCGCAATATCAAGTTAGTTGTAATAGGAAATATGAGCAGATTTATCAATATATTGATTTTTGTTAGCAAAATATACGTAATAATAAACATGATCACCAAATGTGAAGTTCATAGGTCAATGGAAAGTAAATAAAATCTTCGTAACTAAATTATGTAAAAAGCTGACTTTGGTGGCTTCTCATTCCATTGTTTCCCAATATTTTTTAAAAGAAATAAATACACCGTTTATCTACTCAATGAGCTCTAAACAACGTTAACCCACTCCGCACTCGATAGGGTAGCTCAAATATTTCCCCCCTCCCCTCCCATTTAACTGTATGGAAGTCCCTTTTAAAATATTTTTGACAATGTGTATGGCTTTGGGTCAGCAAGATGCAACTGTGAAAATTTTAAGACTGTAGGTTCAACCGTTTGGCTGTAAAACCTGTGTGACAGACGACGGCACAAAGATTACTAGTATATACTGCGACGGCCAACCAAACAGACACGTGAGTGACAGCAATAGGGCTCCGTTTGGACCCTTCGGGTACGGAACTCTAAGAAGGTTATTTTTTTTTGTAAGCCTGTATTGTCCCACTACTGGGCAAAGGCTTTCCCCCATTGCTTCCATTTGGATTGGATTTGGGTGACTTCCTCGAAAATAAGCGAGATGAAGCACAACACCGAGAGAAAATGTAGAAACTGGACTATTTATTAAATATTTATTTCACTATGACAACAACACAATCTTTTAAACTGTTGAATATGCACATATACTCAATATACTACTGTAAATACAGCATTAAAAAAAAACTGGCCAAGTGCGAGTCGGACTCGCGCACGAAGGGTTCCGTACCATTATCGCAAAAAACGGCAAAAAAATCACGTTTGTTGTATGGGAGCCCCACTTAAATATTTATATTATTCTGTTTTTAGTATTTGTTGTTATAGCGGCAACAGAAATACATCATCTGTGAAAATTTCAACTTTTTAGCTATCACGGTTCATGAAATACAGCCTGGTGACAGACGGACAGACAGACGGACGGACGGACAGACAGACAGACAGACGGATCGCGTAGTCTTAGTAATAGGGTCCCGTTTTTACCCTTTGGGTACAGTACCCTAAAAAAATAATATAATTACAATTATTTAGCTGCCATCTGTTGGCGTATAATTAAATAGACAACAGACGAGTTCAATAAAAATCCGCTAGATAGCAGGAAATTAAATGCATCCAAATTGAAGATATAATAACACAATATTGAAAAAAAGAACATATTATAGCGTGTCAATTGGCATTCTATATTTTTAACGCTTTGTTTCGTCTCAACGAGCAAACACTAACAAAAAGGAATTGCATCGGCAACAACTATTGCGATTTCAGGTCTACTAGTGTGCCATCTACTGTTTCTGTGCCGTACTACTAACCAAAGATTACTATAACAGCAGTAACTTGCGATGCAAATCGCTTACAACGAGGCGCTAGGGTGACAATTTTCTCTCATTCGCGCTGTGCATTCGCGGCAGTACAATACGGCGACAGCACGCATTTGGATTTTGACGTGTGACAGCAACCAGCTGCAGCCAGATTCGGTTGCAGATTGATAGTGTATCGAAATAAAGACGTTTTGTAATGAAACAGTGATTGAAATGGCAGAAAGTAAAGGTGCGTTGATCGCGAAAACAGTGCAAAAACATGCCGGACGTGCGAAGGAAAAGGTATTTATTGTTTTATTCACCTTACGTGGAAAGAGTGATGTTAGTAGGTGATGGTGATTTTTTATGTATTTAGCTGCTGGTGTGTTGTGAAAGTATGTTTTTGAGAAGATTGACGGCACGCCAGAACAGGTTTCTTGCGGCTAGGCCGTAAGACGATTTCCTTGTGCATCGAATTTCACCTGTTGCTCGTCTGATAGACGATCTAAGAAGCACCTGTGTTTTTCCTCCTCATATTTGTTTACGTACGTAGTAAATGCACACGTATCGTATTGTATCAGACAGTATCTTCGTAGAGCTGCAGTTTTATCATTTCCAGGGCATTTAATTTTCTATTTATAGTTGTGAGCAGACGTGATAATTTTGGATTGGAACAGTTAGTTGAATGGGATACGACATGTTCGGTTTGCGAACTAGCCTAGTACTCGTTTGGTGCACATTAATTTAATCAATCCATTTATTACACAAGACAGTTCTAGGGAATTGGGACCGTTTTAAAAATAACACAGTGGGTTGGGAGCGGACCGAGACAGCCGATCTGTCGTGCTGGTTTCGCAAAAATAATGTGGATATTTCAACTCATCTATTTTTATGTGGACTGTCTCGCTGTGACTGTGGATCTGTGAATTAGAATTGTTACTATTGGATTCAAACCTCTTTAAACCTCTCTGTAACATTATCAAATTATTTAAAGAATATGTTTCATAAAATAATTTGACCTCAATTAACTTTTATTAGAAAACATCAAGCATATATATTCCAATTTTCATAAAATTTTTAATTATATAATATCTAATTCAAATTGATTATCAAATAAGAAAACCATTTTTTTAAATATTCAGTTTCAAAATTATTGTACCAACACTACCTAGTTACCTTTTATTTCCACTTTCATTTTGCAATACCTGATTCATAAACTTTACCCAGTTACCTAGAAAAAAAACTTGATTTGTCTTCCATAGACAAGACATAGAGAGTCGGTTATTGACCCAGTCTGGCAGATGGCCCAGTGGAATCATCAACTACTATGAAATTATTGCCAACAATTAGTATCTATTTACTTGAGTATAGAATAAATAATAAAAACTTCATTCTTCTGCTTCTGCCTAATCTTTGCCCAACTGTGCTGGGGTCAGCTTCCAATCAAAACTCAACGCATCCATATTTTTTTTCTTGTTTTTTTTTATTGATAGTCTCGCGTTTGACCACTATCTGGGTGAGATAGTGGTCAAACGCGAGACAACCGATAAAAAAAAAATGGATGCGTTGAGTACCAGTATTATTGAGGAGCGACTGCCTATCTGACCTCCACAATCCAGTAACTGGAAAAATCTCCATTAATGAAATAAGTAATATTTCTAATCTACCTAACACTTTCTTTTATATTTTGAAAACGAGTTATGTATTAATAAATGCATAGTTTTAGAGAAATCTTTTAGAGTTGTAAAATAATTCTGCATAATTCATAAAATTTAAGAACTTGTTATTTCAATGTCAAGTTTAATATATTGGCTTTTGAATAAAAAAATAATATTACAAAATAAGTAGGTATTAAGATTATGCTTCTAGGTTTTAATTAAAAGTAGGGACTGTTTGTTTGTAATACAGTTTGACATTGCAAATTTTCTAAAAATATTGATGTAGTCACTATCAAAATTATCAAGTGCATAATTAAACTAAACAGATTATTTAATTTACTTCATTTCATTTAATAATGCTGATTAACCCAAATTAAACCTACAAAGCACAACAATTAATTGCTCCTGAAACAATGTGTGACACCACATACAAATTTGTTGATTAAAATAATCATATTCTAAAATTAACAGCTTGATAGACAGACAGTCTTTATCTATTCGTGTGTGTTTATAATTAATTGACACATTTACTGATTATGAGTATTTATTTGATAAAGTGCAAAATTGTACATTCTGGTATAAAAGCTGAATCAATTTTCCTACAACTAACCAACTGAACATAAAGGTGTATAAAGTCTAATGTGTACATGTAATAAGTCATCTAGCTAGACATATAGAAGTACAGTTCCACCTGCAATAATAAAAAATAAAAACTGGCGCTTTCTCTGAACGCCAAGAGCTACTTTTTATCCTGGAATAAAGAGCAAATCCACAGGAAAAAGCAAGTATTACAAACAGATTAGAACATCGGCATAACACGATGCTCTCAATATAGGTCACGGACTAAAAGGATTGCAGACACCTAATAAAAACTGATAACTGTTATTGCAATATTAGTTACAGTTTTAAATTAATTGAATGACTATAAACAACACAACCTCTGTGATATCAATTGTTACTCAATCACAGTAATTAGTCATACTTACGGCATCGTAAGTAAAAAGTTCGTTGAACTTACAACTTCGTACCTCTAGGTCGCTAGCATTAATACAAAACGACTTGCGGGAATGGCTGACTAATGGAAACCCCTGGTGACGTCATTTGAATACTAATAATTCAGCCTCTCTGGTCAATGATTTGGCGAACGAACTACGATTTTCTGCCCTCAAAAGTCTACACACACCATACATAAACATTCTTACAAGGGATCTTAGATTTATTTCTACAAAAGATCCTGCTGTATATGAAAATCTTCACACAACATCATCATCTTCATCATCTCTCTTCTTCTTTTGTTTATTTTATTCTGTTCTGTTCACCATATTTGAGAATTTGCGTCATTAAATAAGCAAGGTCTCGAGCAGACTCCAATTGCGGTGTTTATTTCTTATTTTAAAGTGATAAAGGATATTTTGAGGAGCAACGACACTGAAGTTGGTCCAGAACACCACCAGAATAACGGAATAAAGCGTCACATACAAACTCACTGCTTGAATGTCTTCAACACTAATGACTAGAAGAATGACCGATCTTCATTTAGCACGAAACTGAAAAGAATTGAATTTCCATCCAGTTTTGGCTTCAAGCAGAACTTGTCGGAAGTGCACTTGCGTCAAAGGACGGCGCTCAAGTGCACTTGCATCACCGATGGCCATGCAAGTGGAGTCAAGTTGGCATCCGAATGGTCTTGAGATGAGAATGCTTGTGATTTAAACAGGTTGCTCAAACGTACTCACATATCTACGTCAGAGCATGAGAAGGTACAAATTCCAAAGATTGCAGCTTTGATTTGTCTCTCTTGATCTCGTCTCGAAATGTAGATTTGGCGAATTAAAATATCACAAAAACCTAAAGCCGCTAGAGTATGAAGCCGTTGAGGTGGTCAGAAAGGCAGTCTTTCTATGTAACACTCGGCTGCATCGGGCTTGGCTTTAAGCCGACCCTAATATAATTGGGGAAAAGGCTAGACATATTGATTGATAAGCCACAATCCGTTCAAACCAGCCAAGCCATCAAAAATCTTTATATTAATTTGAGCGGAGTGTCCCAAAATATTCACAAACAAACATTGCGTCCTCCCATTATATGGAATAATATTATTCCAGAAATTCCCTTCTTTTCGCTTTACTGGCCATCACAGCACAATATTCCTATTATATAAACGGTAATTTACAAATTAACGGCGGAACACCGGCCACGCAGCCACACATAACGCGTAAAACGTGAGCCAAAGGTATTCGGCAATCTGGACATTTTACTATAACCGGTTTTGTTCTGCCCTTTACTTCGCTGTCGGCTTCTCAACGATCAATGTGCAGTTGATGTGTGTTCGAAGTCACACACCTTTTTTGATCGGAACCCCTTTAGTAAAGAATCAAAATTCTGCCTTCTATTGGAATTTATTTGTCAAATCAGGAGGACTTGTAGTTAACAGTCTATAAATGATTGAGGTAAAATTTTAATGATCATGTTTACCTTTGGGTAAACCTCAAGAAATTAGGTATTGCCCAGAATACTGTGATGTCAGTGCCTATTTCCCTCTGCTACAGATAATAATAAAACAGTTGTCTAGTATTAAGTAAAATTATATAAATAACTGTCAATCTTGAGAGCTGTGCCCAACCTGTTAATGGCCAGCCTCAGGCGCTCACATATTTCCTTTAGCTTTCTCTTTTCTCGAAAACAAAATCTGACCCAACAAGACCCAAAAACTGTACGATATTGAGTAAATCACCTGCCATGATAAAATGCGATTTGTCTTTTCGCTTCCCGCTTTAATAACTGTTGGTAATTAAACCTATCTATCACGTTACGCACGCCACTGAGATAACAACAATATTATGTCAGATTTATATAATCTAGCGGGATTTTCCAACTCTGGCGTCAGATTTAAGGGTCACTGGTTTATATAAATAGGTTGGATGTCCGATGATCTGAAATGAATCCGTGTCGAAGGTAGGGCCGATTGTAGCCCTAAATGTCAGCTAAATAGAGACATTGTGCGGGCTCACGGAGTCACTGCTGCAATTATATAATTTCAATAGCAATTGAAGTCGATTTCAGTTGATCAACAATGAGGAAGTTTTAAATGTCAAATTAAATCTGTTCGCCGCATTAGGGACAAAATGTAGAAGTCATCTGTGCTAAAAGGAAAATATATTCAGAAATAATCTGCCATCGATGTGGATAGAGACGAGTCTAGTAAAATCGTAGCATAGAAAAATACCCCTGGTTTTCTATAAATAGAAAAAGATTTGGCATGTACTGTTAAAGAATTCGCAGATTACGTCATCAATCTTGATCATGATCCGTCAAAAAAACAGCAAAATATTGAGCAAGCCACGCGGACTATGCACCTAAACCCGTCAGTCTCAAAAATTTTTAGCAGTTTGAACGAAAACAGCAAAAAGGCAAGTAGGTATTCTGTCATGGACATGGATACACAATAGGCGCGAAATTGCCAATCTTCATGTTTTGCCAGACCGTTAGACGAAAAACGAGAGAAATGGGCAATAAACGTGGCTCTGGGATACATTCAATTCAAAGTGATCAATAAGATGAACTTCACGTCGGTGACCTCGAGTGTGAACTAAGCTTATGATTTCAACTAATTAATCGTCTGTCAGCGCGCTGCGAACATGTTTGGGAACGTAAGATTCAGGGGCGTAGCTACCGCCGTATCTGCCGTATCAATTATACGGGGCCCCCGGGCCACGAGGGCCCCCGACGTGCGTATGCAAAAATTAAAACTAATAAAAAATTACCTATGAACTTCGATGAACGCCTGTCAGACCTGTCACTATTGTCCATAGAGGCAGAAAATTTAGAAAAACTAAAGTCATCATCAGCTATAAATGATTTAATAAATCAGTTTGCCGAAAAAAAGGCAAGGAGAGTGTATATTTATTTTGAATTGTTTGTAAAAAATTTGGAAAAATTTACAGATAGAAAATTATGATGAATAAATATTTCTTTTAATACTATGCAAACATTTTTTTTCTTTGGTGAGAACTCTTGACCCTCCATAAGGGCCCCCAAACAAATTTGTATACGGGGCCCCGCCAAGGCACGCTACGCCACTGGTAAGATTGTTCTAAAACATCTGGAGTTTGATTAGGTTTTTTTGCTTTATTAGATTTTCCTTTAATATTTATACGTGAATGATTTAGTTGTTTTGTGAATAAATAATAATTAGAAGAGTCTTCTTGTCTTGGTATAATGCTCAATCATTCTATAATATTAAAACATAATTGCTTACTCGGAATGCTGCGTTGTAAATCTATATCGTTACTGAATTTGATATATTCGCATTTATTTCATTGTAAATATACAAAGCAGAAACTAAAAGTTTTTGAACATTCTCCAAGCCTGAGATTTGTTTATCAACCATAGTTTCTTTGGAATACTTTAGTTTACCATATTTTCTTTCTTTATCGAGTAGTTAAACAGCTAGTAAGTCCCCACAGTCGTTATCTTCACACAAAGCCTATCACGTCATGTGAAATTTTCTATCATTATCATCTATTCATGCATTCCGCTTGCAAACATCAGGAGGAAATAGCAAACCCTTTGCTACGAGTAATTCTATAACTTGAAACATATCATGCAAAATCATCTTTACTTCCTCCGTATACTTTATTGCGTCTACATAGAGACACAATTCGTGGATACCATCAACTAAGCATGTTTTGCAAAGGTCGATACGTGACAATGCTTAATGCTAACAGTTGGGTTAACTGTGAACTGTGCAGTCGTCATGGGAACTTTGAACGCCAGCTGACGACGCCCACAACTCATAGTTTTTATTGTATGCTAGGCTAGAGACTTTTCTGTATGTCTGTTGGAATTTAAATGAGTGAGAGTTATGAGAGATAACATCAATTAGGAGGCAGTTGTTATGTGGAGCCGAGATTTTTCATTTTTGCAGCAAATCTTCCTCAATCTTCGTACGTAGTTCGTAGGTATAAGAGTAAACTATTGTTTGCATTACATTATTATCACCTCAATTAGTATTATATCGTACGTCAAACCAAGAACATTTTCCGGCTACGATATTTCAGTATCACATTCACAGTTCAAATTGTCACCGAAACTAAACCTCAGGTACTTATCTTGACACAAACATTTAAAATATTTCAATTTCGTTTTCAACCACAGCCAAATAGCTTCTGATAAGTTTGGACGGTTACCAAATAATGTCGTGTCGAAAGTGACCATTCTAATGGTTGTATTCTAATATTTGTAATGCAAATCCACACCTAAACAGCTTGTGTATGGTCAATTTCAGCTTTGTCAAGATGAGGAACTTTCTTTGCCCCCGATGCAGACGAGACTCGACTGTCAATCGTTGTACAAATACTTCACATATGGTAATTTAAACGCTTCAAGTTGCAATTCATATGTACAAAAGAATTTTCTAATTTGTACCTATTGTTTCTTTTGTCTTGCATCTTGCGACTAGTGGCTATCCGGTGTGATTGGTCGGTTCATTTTTTGTTTGGTCAACAAACTTGTCGACAGTCATTATGTGCGGATTGTGAGCTGTAAATCAAGGCCAAACAATGTTATATATTACGATGCTGTTATGTTATGAAGAACAGGTGTTTGGGAAACAATTCTAATATGGTGTATATTTGGATGACCTAGTTACATAGATCATCTCAGTGGTATTACGTCCGGTAAAATTGTTTTACTCTCAGTTTTGATTTGCGTTGCCGATTTATTTCTGTTATATGGCTGACCTTCGTTTATTGCAAAAATAAAACGGTGTCTAATAGCCCATTTTTCAGTTATAATTTTGAGTCATTTCAATTCTTTTATAGTCTCATGGTCACAAATCAGGAAATGTGACAGAGAAATCTTTGTACGCTAAGCTAAACAACTGAACACGTGTGCCGAAGTGTTTGTTAGTACTATATTCTTGTGTTAGTACCTTCTTGACAATCAAAACACGTGTCCTTTAGAATCTTCGAAGGTTTTCATTTATTTTAAAGAAATTTTATTTACTTTGAACAAGAGAAGACGACATTCTTAGGGTCTATGGTGACATCACTACAAATCCGATTTCGCCGAGTTTTTACATTAGCATATTTGTTCGTCACCAAACTGTAGGTGTTCTCCTTGATAGCACTGCACCCACATAGAGACTGCGCCTATCCCACGCCCCGCCTACCATCAGCAACCACTTTCGTTTAATCACATTGCTTAATACTTGGATTTATGTGGGGAAAATATATGTTGCCATAAATTCATCTGCCATTCCAACTTTTGTACTATCTCTTTGGAAAGCGATGTTTAGGGCACATGACATTCTTGGTCTGCCTTCTCGAATGATCTCAGTAAATCGCTCACAGTCAATGTTATCTTGAAACCTGCAAGGTTATTTTAAATTTACAGTTAAATCTCGTACTGTATTATCTATATCAGCTATATTTTCAAATCCTCTTTAGTTTTGATCGCCAATCGTGTTGTTTTAGAGAAGCTAAAGTAAAGCATGACGGTTGATATCTCGTGTTTACTTTAGCCCTTAACTTGTGACTGGCTAATGTAAGTATGCTTATTTCGTTGTCTTCTTCTGACTCATCAAGCGAGCTAATAACTTCTGTATAGTTTTTCTGCTGAGATTTAGATTCTTAATTGTAATGAAGATATATGAGAGTGGGCACACTGTGTATTTAAAACCTGCCAAGAAAATCTCAGCCAGATGACTAATTTGTAAGACGATAAAAAACTGCCGTATGTCATTGTGCTCTGATATACTCATGTAAAAATTGAATTGCAACAACACCCAGTTAACCTGAAAAAATCAATCTAAATACCTCCAATTTTGATTGGTAACTTTTCCAATCCAATATGTGGTTACGAAACTCCGAAATACCGCAATCGGTTTCATCGACCACAATAAAAAATGCCGTGTTAAAAATCTATGGCACATATTTCACCACGGTCGCCCACTTCCTATGGCGGTTGCCAATTGTTACACTGGTAATAGTATCGATATAGAAATGGATGCCTTTCGATCTATTTATGAAGAGTATAAAGGTAACGACTGGTGGAGTTCCCCGTCCATGACACGGATGATATGAGACTCAATTGATTCTCCAGTGATATATGCTACGCGGCTTATTTTTGGAGGCCTTAATCTATAATAGAGAATCATGGTCCTTAAAATAATGTTTTCGTTCATTCAGGGTGAGTCATCACTCCAAATGCCATAACAGAACAATGACACAAGGAAAAGGAAAACAATGCTGAACTGAATCAAACAGTTCTTTTATAATCGGTTAACTCCAATGTGTTACTTCCAACAACTGAACTATATTTAAGTTCATACTGAAACTGGGGCACTAGAAGATCAGTTTGCATAATCAAATTAATGCTTAGGCTCAAGGCTATGGCGTTCTAAAAGGTTTGCCGCACATTGTAGAAACTGTTAAAGTTGGATTAGGAATTGAACTATTGAGGTCACCTACAGAATATAAGGATAAAGAATAAGAAAAACTGGCCAAGTGCGAGTCGGACTCGCGCACGAAGGGTTCCGTACCATTATCACAAAAAACGGCAAAAAAATCACGTTTTTTGTATGGGAGCCCCCCTTAATATACCTATTTTATTTTAATTTAATAATTATTATTTTTTGAAGTGAATATACAACTGAATATTCTGTGAATATTTCAAGCGTCTACCTGTTGCCGTTATAAATATCGAGCAAAAAACGGCAAAAAAATCACGTTTGTTGTATGGGAGCCCCCCTTACACATTAATTTTATTCTGTTTTTAGTATGTGTTGTTATAGCGGCAATAGAAATACATCATCTGTGAAAATTTCAACTGTCTAGCTATCACGGTTCATGAGAGACAGCCTGGTGACAGACGGACAGACAGACGGATCGTGAAGTCTTAGTAATAGGGTCCCGTTTTTACCCTTTGGGTACGGAACCCTAAAAAGAGAAAAAAACGTGTTAAATCAAAATAAATGTAGATTCTAGTTTAGAATTAGAAAGTATGAATAATGACGAATGATGAAAAATACATAAATAAATTCAAGCCTTCGGAATGTTTCATCCATTTATATTATAATAACTTGCATCGGAAGATCCTTGCATATAAACGAAAATTTTAATGTAAGGCCAAAAATAAAATAAAATCTGTTGCCACAGAGATAATGCCCAATGTCAGACTTCTTTATGACTCATCATTAGATAATTTTAGATCTAACATCTAACACATTAAAGTTGAAGATTCAAATGACCTGGAAATAGACAACTTTTATTGCTTTAGGAAATTATTTGTATCTGTAAGTAGGTTTATGTATCCTTGCATTCTGGTTATGTTAAAAGGAACTGGAATGGGTGTTTCTAATATTGACACAATTCTTGGAATTCTTTTCTGCAGTGTCAATGTCACATCTTGAAAAGTCAATCTGCCTAGCATTTGCCCGGCTATATTAGGAACGGCTTCCAGTCGAACCGGAGTACCAGTATTTTATATGCAACGACTGCCTACCTGACCGCGGCAACCCAGTAACTGGGTAAAACGATACCCCTTGGCAAGACTGGTGTCAGATTGCCTGACTATCCGTATCTTCTTCTTAGCGTGTCGATGACAAACACTCTTTTTAGTTAAATGCCTTGCCTGGCCCAGAATTCAGCCACGGCAACGCCCTCCGCTGACGCAGTCATGAAGTCCTCAGGTGAACAGACAACAGGACATGCGGCACAAGACGAAAGGTGATCGTATCGATTATAAAAGATCTACAAATGTCAGCCGGGACCAAAACCTCGTGCTTGACGAGGCACGAAGTAATCTAGCTATGTAAATATGGTCCCCCACCTCGTCAAGCGTCCATGGACCCACCTCGGCAAGCGTTGCTTAAGGGTACACTAGTCGACGGTACGAAATATTTTGTGCGCGGGGTTAAACTGCATTTTATATCAACCGACAACACGTGCGGAAGATATAGATGCTGTGATGAGCAGTAGGAAGCTAGTTCGCGTACTAATACACACTTTTGCAATTTTTTTGCGAAATGTATGATTATTTAGGACGAAAACGAGCGCGCGAAATTTTATAAACAGACCTTTGGGAATCTAGATATCATGAAATAACTACTAAATGTATATTTTCAAAATAAAATCATTTGTATTTTTGAACTACTAATCTATCCCTGTATGGTGGCCGTTTTGCAATTTTCCTTCTTCTTATGGTATTTATTACCGTCCAAAGATGCGTTAAAATTAGTGTTGAAATATGGAACTTTCGTCGCTCATAACTTACAAATATTTTTCTTTTTAACCGACTGCCCATAAAGGCCCTTTTTTTCTTTTTTTGTTTCCATATAGGGCTAGATAATGATAGACAAATTGATATCATTTTTTATTTTGAACGTACATCGTCAAACAGTGGAGTAATCCCTAGACTACGTTTGTATGGAAGAATTATTGACTAGTGTAACCTTAAAGATCTACCCGTGTGGTTGTTATTATTTAGCCAAGAAAAGTATTCATGATAAATTACTTAGACCAAAGGATGTTGACACTTGACAGTTTGCCTATATAAGTCTTTATAAACAAGAGCATTCACTTTTACTTCCGTATGTACCATAACAAACATATAAGTATAGAGACCTGGATCACCTTCGGAGATCACATTCCTTTCATTTGATCGTGACAACTTACTGTTCGATCAATATGCATTCCTCCTACTGTATTTCTTTCGAAGGTTACTAGCAGTAATATTAGATCAAAATCATTTACAACGATCTTGATGATTTACTAGAACTCTGGGCGAAATTTTTCTAAACAATCTCCTTGTTATTAACCAACTTCATAAAGGAGGGGCTTATCAATTCGACTGTTTTTTAGGGTTCCGTACCCAAACGGTAAAAACGGGACCCTATTACTAAGACTCCGCGGTCCGTCTGTCACCAGGCTGTCTCATGAACCGTGATAGCTAGACAGTTGAAATTTTCACAGATGATGTATTTCTGTTGCCGCTATAACACACATCACATCATCAGCCTATTAATGTTCCCACTGCTGGGACACAGGCCTCCTCTCTGTGAGAGGGCATTGGCCGTAATCCACCACGCGGACCCAGTGCGGGGTTGGTGGATGTCACATGTCTTCGAATTTTTGGGTCTAGGACATGCCGGTTTCCTGACGATGTTTTCCTTTACCGTTTTTGAGAGCAGTGCTGATGAAATAATTTACACAAAGTAAAGCGCCTGCCTGGGTTCGAACCCATGACCTACAACTTGTACGTCGCGATACCGATACCACTGGGCCACCACTGCTCTATAACAACAAATACTAAAAACAGAATAAAATAAATATTTAAGTGGGGCCCCCATACAAATGAAAACGTGATTTTTTTGCCGTTTTTTGTGATAATGGTAAGTATGGAACGTAGGTACTCGCACGAACTTTTTACTCAGAACTTTTTACTAGGTGTATCGATTTTGATGATTCTTTTTTTATTACTGAAAGCTGGTGTCCGTCATGTGATCCCATTTACGATCTGATGAAGAACTTCGAAGTTATTATACAACAGCTAGAACTCTTCAATAAATGACGGTAGATTACTCGGGATAGCTGCAATCGCTTGTCTCTTTATTGTTTACACCATTTCATAACATAACATCACACTGGTACGCTCTAAAGGGGTACGCAGGTGTGTACAGTTCACCCTGGTATACTCTCATTCCAACGGTTTTGTTCAAATTTCATGTTATTGGGTTAATCAGTAATCTATTCTGGCATCACTTTGGGCAGTATTGGTATATTTCTCGCCAAACTTCTTGGCTGCCCTGAAGTTGGCTACAATGGCTGCGCAGTAGTAAATCTCATACAGAAACAGCACCGCGCCGCGCCTTGCTCATCGGAAAGCCAACTTCAGGACGGCCAATAAATTTGGCGAGAAATATACCTAACTATAGAACTGGTCCATTATGAAAAAAGTTTTTATCATATTGTTGTTGATTTAATTATGAAAGAACATTACGTTATTAATACGTTCAATATTGTCTAAGAGTCAATGATCATCGCGATTGTATTTAGAAAATAAACAATAAGACATCATGTTTATGAGTTGGTGATCGCTGATCGCCTGATGGATATCACAAGGCATATACCAGTGTGGAAAGGTTCATTATGTATGGTGATGATTTTTTCCAAGAAGCGATTCATATATATTTTTAACCGATTTCAATAAATTGAGGTTATTTTGTATATTTATATCGCACTGGCACATAATCCTTCTTTAACTATAAAAAGATGTAGATATAAAGATATTGATGGTTGGATATAGCTAGATTATCGAACGGCCGAGTTAATTAAACTGGAATCCCTTGCCATCTTATTTCCAATAGAGTTCCAATCTACTTGTCCCTGGGTTGAGTATTCGGATCCTTTTTATTGTGATTGCAAAGAGATGATATACTGATTTGATTAGTTCTAGCGAAATAGCCCTTAGGCCCAGCTTTTTGATCAGTAGTTAACTCAACCAATGATTAAATATGCTTACCAATTGTTTCAAATGTCGGTAAAACGCAATTGTTAGTCTAACAAATGGTCAATTAATTTTCTCTTAAACTTATGATTTATAAATTAACTGCTACTGTTTTATTTAAATATAATTAAATGTAATAAAATTGTTATAAATATATATTATTTAATTAAGTTATTATTATTATGTGTCAATCAGTTACGAATTATTACTAACACTAGTTTGTAAGCTCGCAATTGTACTAACAAATATGGATGTAATCGTAAGATGCATCTGAAATAAATGATGATTTATTTATTAACGCGATTTACCGAAATTTTAAAACATTTGTTACCATAATTATGTACCCATTGATGAGTTAACTACGGACAAAAAAACTGGGCCTTAGTGTTGAATTTTAAATAAAGAACCAATCTAACCCAAAAAATCTAAAATAAAACTAAAAAAAATCTGTTCTATGTCAATTACCCGATCATTAGGCTCTGAAGCTAAAGATTTTTATAAGAGTATTTAAGGATCGTATTACGTGTCGATCTGCACTTTCGGGCTTGAGGTATGTAGGTATTATATGATCATTAGTGAAGTGGACTGTATTTGTTGTGCGTTGGAAGAATGAAAATACTGTCGTGATTCGTATCTTCAATTTTATTCCGTATTGTTATTACAACTGTATGTTATTACAATTGTAGAGCTGAAGACTGACTGTGTCCGACTGTGTCTCTGCCTCCAAACGGTCCGACCTTTATACTCAGACCGCTAGGCGCGAACAATGGCGCCCCTCTCTCTCAATGGCGCTCGGGTATGGCGTCATAGAAATGCCGTAATTATCAATATTATCTTACTTAAATCTACACAAATTATACATTTCCTTAATCTACATACTTAATTCTACCTAGGAAACATATAAAGCTGTAAAAAGGTCAACACAAAAATCTTATCTAACCTAGATTCCTCCCTACTTATGAGCTATCAAAACATGCATAATCTTACCTAATTATCTACGTTTTCTCTAGTTCTTATATGTATTACAGTAGTTCTCATATGTTTTGTACTCATACTTTTAAACTCACATGGAACCTACATCAATTATATTTTAACATTCACGTGTTATTTTTAGTACCACGAAAAGAGAAATTTACACTAACTAACGGGATATCATATTTTCTCACGCAGACCCCGGTAATGTGTTTTGGGATAACAACAATAGTCCATTCAAGGTTTTATTAAGGCGGCGTACGGGTCTGCAGACAATAAGCATTTATAGTTATTTATTTTTCAAAGCGGTAAACCTTTGACAAACAAGGCGTTCACCGTTACGGAGCCATTAAACATGGATTGTTTCTTTATTTTTACAAAATGCCGACAACGGTCAGGGTTATTGCTTCATTCAAAGATTCGTTAAAAAGACCCAAACACATGTTCGCCATAAACACCGTTATAGGTCTACGTGGGAAGCCCTTATGCTAAAAAATCACCACGCAACGTACAAAGCCATGCGTCCGTTACAGTTCTCCCCCCGGCGCAGCTCGCGTAGCCTCCTTTGTTGACACGACGACGAGCTTGCTCACGGGGCGTCGGAAGGTGCCAGTCCTGGTGCGCACCTCGACGACTCTGATGCCGCCATCCGGTCCGCGATGCGTGCGCTCGACGATTCCCATCGGCCATGTGTTCCGTGGCAGCGTGTTGTCGACCACGAGGACCACGTCACCGGCTTGAATGGGTCGCACGTCGTTCCGTGGCTCGCCGCGAGGTACCAACGTGGGCAGGTACTCGCGTAGCCATCGTCGCCAGAAGTGGTCAGCGAGCGCCTGACTAGCTCGCCATGTCCTCCGGTCGTCCTCTTCGCAGGGTCCTGTCGTCGGCAGCCCCTTAGACGACCCCAACAAGAAGTGGTTGGGGGTTAGGGCCTCGGGGTCGCTGGGATCCACACTGACGTGTGTCAGCGGTCGCGCATTGATCGAGAACTCAGCCTCAGTGAGCAGAGTCCTCAGTACTTCTTCCGCCGGCGCCTTCTCTCGCAGGGTCACGCTGAGCGCCGTCTTCACGGAGCGCACCATACGTTCCCACGCGCCACCTTGGTTGGGCGCGCCGGGAGGGATGAAGCGCCACTCCAAGCGATGCAGTAGCCCCTCATCTCGCAGGGCAAGCATCCACTCGGCGTAGGCGTGGCGTAGCTCCTGGTCGGCCCCGCGAAAGTTAGTCGCGTTGTCGGAGTACATCACTCTCGGCCAGCCTCTGCGCGCGGCCATTCGTCTCAGCGCCATGATTGCTGAGTCGGTGGAGAGTGAAGCGACAAGCTCGATGTGCACGGCGCGGGAGGTGAGGCACGTAAAGAGTGCGCCCCACCTCTTCTCTCGGCGGCGTCCTACCTTGACCATTATTGGCCCAAAATAGTCCACCCCACAGTTGGTGAACGGGCGGTGAAAAGGGTCAAGGCGGGCGTGTGGCAGGTCTCCTGTAGCTGGGTTTTGCGGCCTCGCCCGCCTCGTTTTGCAGAAGGCGCAGCTCCTCTCGACAGCGCGTACCGTGGGTCGCAAGTGAATGACCCAGTACCGCTGTCGCAGGTCGTTCGTCACACGCTCCCTATTGGCGTGGCCTGCAGCGCAGTGCTCCCGCAGCACGAGGAGCTTAGTCAGCTGATGACGGCCGTCGAGTATAATAGGCCGCTTCATCTCGGTCGGGGCGGGAGAGGCCTCGATCCGGCCCCTCACTCTTAGGACGCCGTTTTCCAGCACTGGATCCAGCCTGTACAATCGACTCGCCCTCGTGAGCGGGCGAGCAGACTGGATCTTCTTCATATCTTCCCCGAAGCTGTCCTCTTGTGCTTGTTTGATTAGTTCAGCCTCGGCGCGCTGGATATGATGATACTCCATCCTTGTTGCTCTTCGTCTGCAGATATCAGTGAAAGCGATCGCTCGAGCGACGGCTCTCACCAATACCTCATACTTTGAGAAGCGGGCCGGGTTCGGTAGCCAGCTATCTCGCTCCGTTTCTTCTCTCGTGTGAAGGACCTCCTCGTCCTCCTTGTCATCCGTCGACGTCGTGGGCCACTGCTCTTCTGGCAGGAGCAAGAAGTCCGGTCCTTGAAACCATCTATCCGTGGCGCAGATGGGCGTGTCGATGAGCCGAGTGGCGTCGTCCGCTACGTTGCTTGCAGTAGGCAGCCAACGCCACTCTTCTTTCTGGGTCAACTCTGCGATCTCTCCCAGCCGATGCGCAACGAATGGCGTGTAGCGTCGCACGTCGTGATGGATCCAGTGCACCACGGTAGATGAATCGGTCCAGTAGGTCGTCTGGCCGATGATGACTCGGTGCTCCCTTCTTATCGTCTCAGCGAGTCTTGCTCCAATCACTGCGGCTTGTAGCTCCAGGCGCGGTATAGTTTGCGCCCGACGAGGCGCCACCTTAGCTTTAGCGGCCACCAACACGACGTTCAGGCTCCCATCGACGTTTCTTATTCGCCAATAGGCCACAGCTGCGTAGGCTTGCTCGCTGGCGTCGCACAGTATGTGTAAGTCGACGCGTTCATACTTTTGCGTCACGTAACAGCGCGGTAGTCGCAGCTGAGCGAGTTCAGTCAGGCGAGCGAGCCAGGAGGCGAAGAGCTCGTTCTCTTCCTCGGGGATTTGCTCGTCCCACGTCGTCTGAAGGCGCCACAAGCTCTGCAGTATGATCTTCGATCGTATTGTGTAGTGGCTCAGCAACCCAAGCGGGTCGTATATGGACATCACGGCGCTGAGGGCTTCACGCTTAGTCGGGGCGCGCGTTCTCGCTCGTACTTCAGCCGGGACTCGGTTCATAGATGTGTTGAACCCCAGCTCATCGCGCTCCGCGTCCCAATGCAGCCCCAGAATCTTGCTCTCAGGCTGCTCACCCCCCAATTGTGTAGGAGAGGTGGCGTGCAGCTCGGTGGGCACGTCGCGTAGCACCGTCTTGTTGCTGGAGCTCCAACCTCGCAGCGTGAACCCTGCGTGCGCGTGCACTGCTCTCGTTTCCTCTACTGCCTTCCGTGCTTCTTCAGCGTCTTCATAGCTGGCCACCAAATCGTCCATGTAGTGACTTCCTTTGATGGCCTCCAGCGCCCGCGGGTACTCCTGCCCATGTACGTCTGCGTTGTGGTTGCGAACGTAATGGGCCATGTACGGGGAGCTCGCGGCGCCGAATAGCATACTGGTCATCTTGTATTTCCTCGGCGGCTCTTGTCGGTCGTCACCTCTCCACAGGAACTGTTGCGCTGGTTGGTCCTCCGGCCTTATCCTGATTCTCAGGAACATCTCCTGCACGTCTGCTGTAATCGCTACCACCTTCTCTCGGAACCTAAATAGGATTCCTGGCAGCGACAGCAGTAGGTCGGGTCCCTCCAACAGTTCGTCGTTTAGGCAGACGCCGTTGCTCTTCGCTGCTGCGTCGAACACTAGCCTATGTTTGCCGGGCTTGTTCGGGTTCTGCACGGCGAAATGTGGCAGATACCAACAGATGGCATTCGCTCGCTCCGACCCGTCGCATGGCGTCGCGTACCCTTTGTCCAATAGGTTGTTAACCTGCTTGGAGTACTCAGCCGCGAACTGTGGGTTGGCGTCCATCTTCTGCTCGATCTTCTTCAGCCGGCGGAACGCTTGATTGTAGCTAGGCGGCATAGTGACCTCGTCTCGTCGCCATGGCAGCCCAACCTCGTACCCGGTGTCAATCTTCCTGATTGTCCTTCCGACTATGTCGATGGCCCGTTGATCGCTCGCCTTGACTCTCGGCCTTCCTTGTATGCCGAGCGCGTCGATCCTGAAGTGGGCTTCGACTAAGTCGTGGAGTTCCTGGCTGCATGCACCCGTAGTTCGGTTGGGCTCGTATACATGCAGCACGTTCCCTTCTTTGATGATGGTCTTGCGTGGTGCGGTTCCGTGCACCACCCATCCGAGTTGCGTTCTTGATGCTGCCGGTTGGTTAGGGCCGCCGATTCGGAGCTCGCGGGACACGATGCACTCCCAGTGGTCTGTACCCACTAGAAGCCCGGGGCGCGCCAGTTCGTAGCACACCTCTTCTGGGGTCAGGTCCCTCAGGTGCTCGTAATCCAGCAGCGTGTCGGGAATGGACTGTTGGTGAAGCCGGAGATCCTTCATGGTCCTCGCTCTGACCCTGTAGCTTTCGTCACTCTTCAGTCCCTTCACGTTGATATTCACTACTCGGCTGTCCATATCTCGCTGCGACATGTTGACCCCGCTCAGGTGGAGCGGCCGTGATGGCCCTTCTGCCCCGACGCTCGCCGCCAGTGCTTCGTCCACTAGGGTGATCGTGGCCCCTTCGTCTAGGAGTGCGTAGGTCTTGACCTCCCCCCGTGGTCCGGACACGATGACAGGGCACATCTTGAGCAAGACTGCCCGTGGCCCGGTAGCGGGTTGGGTAGCCACAGACAGGACCGCTTCCTCCTTCCGTGGTTCAGCCTTCCCCATGTCTTCCGTCTGCGCTTCGCGTACCGCTTGATGGAGCGTCGCGTGATGCGGGCGGCGACATTGATCCACGCCGCACAGCTGCGCCTTGCAACTTATGCGCCTGTGTTGCTTCTGGGCGCATTTGAAGCAAATCTTATTAGATTTAAGAAAGCTCCATCGCTGCTCTACCGTTAGCGCCTTGTACTGCGGACACCGCGTCAACAGGTGGGCTTGCTCGCACTTAGGGCACTTGTCCTTTTCTTCTTCCCTTCCCTCGGTCGTAGTGAACACGCTCGCCTTCTTCTTGAGTGTCACGATGGGTCGAGTTTCCTTTCTCGGTGCGGCGGCGCTTGTAGACGGAGCGTACGTATATCGTAACGCTCGGTCCGCCTCCCGCATTAGAAACCGTGACAGCACGACGATTTCCGGATCCGCTGTCCCTTCTTGATCGTAGGCGTAGTCACACCAGCGGGATCGGAGATGCGGGCTGAGCTTGTCCAGTACTTCCCGGGTCATAAAAGGGTTGAACAAGTAACCTCTTCGATCGATTGTTTGCAGTACGCAAATTATGTTCTGTAGCTTGACAGCGAAACTGTTGAGTTCTGTGGCCGATGTACCAGGTTTTGGAAGCTTCTTGAGGTCATCCAGTGCCCGGTCGATGATGACTTCCGGTCGACCGAAGCACTGCTCAAGAGTCTTCATAATGACGCCTGGATCAGTGGCCGTATGTAGAAGGGCGGCCACGGCGTCTCTTGCTTCTCCTTTGAGGCAGCTTCTCAGCCTTTGTACGTTCTCGGCTGCTGTAACCTGGTACATATCTGTCGAATCTCGTACAGCCGCCTTGAATGGCAGCCACTCGTTGGCCGCTCCGGAGAATGTAGGTAGCTCCGTGTGCCTAGGCCTAGGTCGGGCCATTTTTTCTAGTGTTGCTGCCAAGTGCTCAAAGCTGTCCTTTGCTCTTATGGGGGTCGGCGATCTCGTTCCAGACACGAAGCGTATCTGTTTGGATTCTCTTGGTCCCTCCTCCCCCCGTGAGTTGAGGGGGTTCGTCCTCAGCCATTCATCCACCATTTGATGAGGCTCTTCGCGTGGACGAGAGGGCTCTTGTTCCTCTTGTACGCTTTCTTCATCATTGATCGCTGACACCTCCACTGCTAGTCTCTTCTTGACTAGCTCTTCTTCCAGTGCCAGTTGCTGGGTCCGGATGGCTGCTAGCTTCTCTGCAGCCTCCAGTTCCGCTATCCGTAGCCTTGTTGTGACGCTTGTCGTCGACCGTTGCGACCTCATTGTCCTGGTCGGTGACGTCATTCGCTGTCGGATCGCGGTGTTTGTCGTCTGTGCACTGGAAGGCCCCGCTGCGCTGTTGTGTGCCATTCTCGGAAATGGTGATGCTGGTGGGTCTGGTGAGAGTCTTCTTCTTCGCTCCCGTTCGATCAGCTCCGCTTCCTGGCGGCGCGCCTCCTCTTCTTGGACGCGTCGCGCTTCCTGTTCTTGGATGCGTAGCTGTTCTTCTATCTCGGTTGCGTCTCCCTGGCTCCTTGTGAACACCATCTTGAGTATAGCCGCACGTTCAGTTTGGCAAGGCGGGTTAGTACCTCTTCGGTTCGGTACTTCAGGTGAAACCGGTCGGCTCGGTTCGGTAAGCCGGTCGGGTTCAGTTGTGTTGAAGCCGGTCAGGTTCAAGACCGGTTAGGTTCGAAACCGGTCCTGTTCCGTACAGCTTTGTTCTTACCGCAGATCTTCTTACTTCGTCTGCGGCTCGGTGACAGCCGGGTTCCTTTCTTCGCTCTTGCCGCAGATCTTCGTACTTCGTCTGCAGCTCAGTGGTTCTGGTTGCAGCGTCTTCTTCGTTCTTGTATCCGCTGCTTGATGGACCAGACTGTAGTGGGCCTGGTTGCCGCTGGTTCTTGGTTCTTTATCCGGCTCGAAGGACCAGACTGAAGTGGACTGTATTTGTTGTGCGTTGGAAGAATGAAAATACTGTCGTGATTCGTATCTTCAATTTTATTCCGTATTGTTATTACAACTGTATGTTATTACAATTGTAGAGCTGAAGACTGACTGTGTCCGACTGTGTCTCTGCCTCCAAACGGTCCGACCTTTATACTCAGACCGCTAGGCGCGAACAATGGCGCCCCTCTCTCTCAATGGCGCTCGGGTATGGCGTCATAGAAATGCCGTAATTATCAATATTATCTTACTTAAATCTACACAAATTATACATTTCCTTAATCTACATACTTAATTCTACCTAGGAAACATATAAAGCTGTAAAAAGGTCAACACAAAAATCTTATCTAACCTAGATTCCTCCCTACTTATGAGCTATCAAAACATGCATAATCTTACCTAATTATCTACGTTTTCTCTAGTTCTTATATGTATTACAGTAGTTCTCATATGTTTTGTACTCATACTTTTAAACTCACATGGAACCTACATCAATTATATTTTAACATTCACGTGTTATTTTTAGTACCACGAAAAGAGAAATTTACACTAACTAACGGGATATCATATTTTCTCACGCAGACCCCGGTAATGTGTTTTGGGATAACAACAATAGTCCATTCAAGGTTTTATTAAGGCGGCGTACGGGTCTGCAGACAATAAGCATTTATAGTTATTTATTTTTCAAAGCGGTAAACCTTTGACAAACAAGGCGTTCACCGTTACGGAGCCATTAAACATGGATTGTTTCTTTATTTTTACAAAATGCCGACAACGGTCAGGGTTATTGCTTCATTCAAAGATTCGTTAAAAAGACCCAAACACATGTTCGCCATAAACACCGTTATAGGTCTACGTGGGAAGCCCTTATGCTAAAAAATCACCACGCAACGTACAAAGCCATGCGTCCGTTACAATTAGCTTCGTTATTATCTCTTGTTACTATTACTTCAGTTTCAACGTCTTTTATCAACATATCATTATGTTTCAATTCAAATCCGTCGCAATTAGAGGATTCTAAATTCACATCCTATAGCGAATCTGCCATCTTCTCCCATATCGTTCTTAGCAATCCCAATATTTGGTTCGCACGGTGGGCTGTGCTGAATTCCGATCCGACAGTCGGAGGCTTGTTTTTGCGTCCACGCACTTTCTTCTCTTACTTGTACTTTCTCGAGTCGGCACGTAGCCTCAGGTGCGTGTTTGTGGTATCACTGAATTCGCGACGCGGTATTTGTGCGGACATTTCCAACGATACGACCTATTGAGGTTCCATCGTTTGGTGTTTTGTGTTCCTTAGTTGGATTCTTCTGATGTTGACAGTTTCGCAGTTCGTTAGGCTGGCATTACTGTCTGTTTGGTTTGTATTCCTCTGGATATTATGGCTATAGCCGTGAACGGCGTAGTATGTATTTTGTAAGTTCATTGCTGTATAAGGTTATAAACTTATATGACGATCAAGTAAATTGTATACCATAATATTGCATTTCTAGACGATTGGGTGTTGAGGCATTTTAATGGAATCTTATGATGTTAAATATCTGCGTGATTTTACTTGCCTGACCTTTTGTTAATGAGTTGTCGCCTTGTCTTTGTATTTTAATAACGACTGTATTGTCAAATACTTCGACTGTGTGGATTACCGTACAACTGGCATATGTTTTGATTTTGTCTGTCGCCGATATCATTGCCTCATATCGTAAGTTTCTTTATTTTATACATAACTTTTACAAATTTTATCTTCTGTTCTCAGGTATGACCTCAAAATAATCTTCATCTTGATAATCCGTAAGTACTCTGCAAAAATTTGTGTTATTGTATATATTGAAGCAGATTTTCAAAATGTATGGCTGGCGATGGCGTTCTATACCATGGAAACTAATATTATTGATGCACACTGATGATACGTCAGTACACTATGCTTCGATGATCATTACAAACGTGACTATTACGTACATCAATAAACCTCTCTTTTCCTACAATCTTAAAATAAGTTATGAAGAACAGAACAGTCTCAGATTACGTATTTTTTATATTTACTTGTTTGGCGTACCATAGAGTATCTTAGCACACATACATTTTCCTTGTCATTTTATCAGATAACGGTGACGTCTCAATGAGACGATCTTTTCCATCACAAGGTTGTACGTAAGTACCTAACTAATTACAGATACTATTGCGATCTTGCTCTGCTGATATTTTCGGTCGCGCACTCGTGACCAGATTTCCTTGTGCTAAGCTAGTCATTTATTATATCAAAACAATAATTATTGTGAATATAAAATTGCTGTATATAAAAAAGCGTGGTGAGTATATTGATTCCTACGCGTCGCAATACTGTGGTCACACCTACAACTAATAATATCATTAATATATTCTCGATTGACGTTAAATACCAGTCCAGCAGTGACTTACGGCTATTTACTTTTTTGGTCATGCCTTATTTTGGTTTGGCGCCTATCAAAAATCTAAATTAGCCCTTTTTAAATGCCAATGTTGAATGACGAAAAGATTTCAATGACTATAATATTTTTATCAATATGTATATCAGTCAATATCACAAAAATATGTGTACATCATAAAATACATAAATCTAGTTGGATGATTCATTCACACATATCACATGTCTAAGATTTTAAGGAACAAATTCTCTTCACTAACCAAGCAATTGCCGAACACTTCAAAAAGAAAGCTTCCTCCGGTAGAATAGATGAATGCAGGCATGATAATGGCAGTTCTGAAGTTCTGATAATGGATCTTCTAGACATCGCAGATCTACAAGTGAGATGACTAAACAAATGATAGCTCTTTATGCTGTGACCTCTGGCCTCGGACACAAGATTAGCGGTAAGCGTCTGTACCCGTATCCTAAGTCTCAGACAAATTGCTCTACTTAATACATTTGCTGCAAAGTCACGTCTTGAGCATTATGTAACTCTTCTTTTATAACTATCTAATTCTGTGTAGTATAATTTATATTTCTAGGACCCGTACACTTCTAATCTGTGACTATCTATACCCGTATTGTTTTTCGTTTTTCTTCATCCTGCTTTCAACTGGAGTAAAAGTGAAAACGGTTTTCGTTTCTATGGTTCATTCTTCGAATGGCCTTGGCTTAATGTATGGAACATATGTCAATGTTTCCTTTTCTCTGTTAGAATCTTTAGGAGCCACATGTTTGACATGTTAAATGTTACGGCGACGAGATTCGTTTAGTATTTCTAAAACGATTGTAGTTAAATCTATAGACTCGGCAAAAAACTTGCCTCTATTAACTGTTTTTTTTATTAATACTACTTTCCTTTTCAATCTTTCTCTAATTATGTATACCACTGCAAGAAACTGTAATAAAAAGCAAGTTTGCAGAGCATTGCGTGTTCGATCAGCTAAATATTTACCTACAACTTGTATTTGCACATTGCTGTTCGGTACAGATATCACTATCTCTTGTTATCATACCATTTGTTGATCTGCGTCTGTTTTACCTTTTTCAATATTATTATGTTTGGGCGTTTCGCTTTGTTCATATTTCATATCGTTACATTCATTTACCTCATTTTCTTTGTTATGTATTGGCTCTGTATTTAGGTCTGAACGGTCATTACTATTTCGTTGTATTTCTGTTCAACAACACAGGAAACACGGGTAGTCCATTAATTTTTCATCTATTAGAGTATTTTTTCTGGCGTTTATAGCTTTTTATTTCAACTTTAATGTCGATCATTCTCTTTTTATCGAGACGGCTAGTGGAAAAAAAACAAGAAAACAAAACACCCCATGATTTCATATTTCCGTCGGTCTCTTGATAGATTGGTATGTCCCCATACTGTGAATACAACTTACTGTTTTTGGAGAAGGTCCAAAAACGTTCGCGTTAGTCAGGGTCCACGGGTGAACGGCCTGAATTCCCACGCATTGCCAAAATGACACTATTCACTAACTTACATGGCGTCTGTGATACCCCTTCCCTCGTCCTGTTCTGTTATGGGCATTATTACTAAGACTGGCTCAGGATCAAGGTCTCTACGGGTATACCTACGTGACTCGATTCTGAGTCCGCCACAACATTTTCTACTTTTTACATCCCCGCCATCGAAGGTGTAAATGCTTTGACGTAAATAATTTAATCGCTACATGTGTAGCATATTCTAGTATATTCTGTCTCTTTTTGTTAAGCGCTATATTTGGGCTGTGTCCTTTTTGTCTCCGTTTACATTACGTCAGGAGCTGTGTTATGTTGATCATGATTATAATATTTTGTTCGGTGTGTGCTATAATTTTTTTGAGCTCTATCCTTACATTGGAATTATTGAGAGACCTGTTTAGCTCTTTACCATTATTTAGCAAAGCTGTGACTGTTAACTAATTAGCAGACTTATTATAACTATTACGCTTACAATTTTGAAGGCTTTTATCACTATTTGAAAGTGAAGCAGAGTCTACTACCTTTAATATGTCAATATCAAAAATAAACTAAGTAAAAATGTAAAGTTTCGTAATTTTTAACGTAACTTGCCAAATGTTCGTGTCTCGTTCACGCATGTCCTCACTTCCTAATAAAGCGATCACGATAGTTCCACTGACTAAAAAGGCCATAGTATCGGGTGACTCTTAGCTACCATGTGCTAATTTGTTACGAAACCTTGCTTCTGAATGTTTAAATAAAACTTTATACATTTAGTTACCACCTTGCAGTTCTCAATAGATGTCATTCCTAAAGACTTTATGAGTTCCCTTCGGTTTCAATGACTACAAGCGAGAGTTTGCCTCATTTAAAGTCACGATGCTTCCGTTATATCTCTTCTCCCTAATTAGAGTCTACACTCTACAGCATCGAGACAATTACTGAACTGAACATATTAAAAACATCTAGTATATCACAGATTTATATGTTGTCTCCATTCATTAGTCTCAACGATACGTAACATTTTAATATTGAGTCAACTTTTTATTTATACAACCCAAACTCTGCCGAGTAAAATATGATTTCCCGAGAAATATGTCATAGTGTAGTTGGCAGGGAGTATTTAAACTAGCGCTGTGTTTTCAAAGAAAATAAAATCTTGCGTGCGGAATCGAACGGAGGATGGTCTTCCATCATACGCTTTTATATCTACATTTATATCTACTTTGATATCCGCGCAATGTTTATCTGTAACACTTTCCGACTGACTCAAGCCGCACCGTATCGCTTTCTTTAATCAAAAGCTCCACATGAAGTTCAAGTGCCGTCAAAACAAGCAATACATCAACCTAATGGAGTCCATCTAATGGCTCTGTCTAAATATAAACACCGCGATCAGTAACCACAAGGTCGTTTGTATCTTCGACCATACCTTTTGTACACTGGTATACAATAGGGACATACAAAAACGGCCATCCGTCTTCCGGAAGCTCCGTTGTGACGTATTGAGTTCATCGTCAACCAAAAATTACGTAAGGACCGGCGCAGACGCAGCTTATATCCGTCCCATGATCAGCGTCCCGACCTATATACACAAACAGTTCAGAGTAAAAGGCACCTAAATACTTACGTGTAAGATTGAAAATTGCGATAAGGCGACGATTGACTTAGGACATTTTAGAGCGGATTTTGCGTATGGACGGCAGCCAGGCCAGGCCTGTGACTATTCCCGTCTGGTAAGCTGGATTCTGTGTCCGATGGCATGCGAACTTCTTTTTGGCACGTGTCATTCAATTCTGGCGCCGTTTTACTGTCTATCGATGTTGCTGGACCTTTAAAAGTCGTGAACCTTATTGTATTACAATTTGTTTGAGTGGATTAGCTCACCGTATCGACTTTTCCACGTGCCTTGATTGTCATGTAGCGCAGTAATTACTTGCTCATTGTAATGTATAGACGGCGCGGGCGCAACAAGTGTAACACGGTCGTTATGCGTCATTAATTGAATTTTGGCGCTAAAGCGCGGCCCATTAATATTTAGTCAGGATTTATATGGGCATGTGTATGCGCATATTTGGCAGCTGTTTTTGTTGACAATAATATATAATCATTAATGTTCTGTATAATCAATAAAGCTGACTGGTGACATCATGTCAGTTTTTTGTCCACGACCAAGTTTGCTGACACTCTTAAGATTATTCAAGTCCCTGATGCTACTTAATAGTTAACGCACTACAATCGATTCAATATACCTTTCTAATGGGTCTTTGGCCATTAAAGGAGAGCTATCTTTCACAAGATAAACGAGTTTATTGGTATTGCTATAGGTTGTTGAACAAAAAGCACGCCTTGGAACCTGTCTATGTTAAAGTCAACACGGCGCTTGCTCTAACCGAACAAGTTTTGTACCATTTGTGTACACTTACATATATAATGCGTTTTCCAATGCATTCTATAAGATCCGATCGGAGGAATCCGGTCTCGATAGCCACACGCCTTATGCATTACATGCTCAATTAAATCTGTTTGGGGTCTTCGTTGTTCTTGCTTCGAAAATTAATAATATTCGATACTTTATTGCGAATCGACTTCTTTATGTCTTCAGCCTCAATGTCTTATATCAAAGATGATACTAAACGTCAGATCTTGAAGGTTTTATGCCGTCTCTCGTCTATTTTATGTTAACACGAAGCGTCATTGTAATATAACTCTTAAACCCGTGTTCTACTTTCATCATGTTATTTCATTTCGCTAACCGTAAAGTTGGGAATTATGAAAAACTTACAGATGTTAATCTCTTTGAAATTATTTGGATTAACATTCAAAGCGTTTTATTAATACTTACATACAGACTACAGTTGAAATAAACTTGTAAGATTTCAAACATTTCAGTTTTGCAATCGTTTTTAAACGACTACGGCGAAGCAAAAGTGAGGGTTATGTTTATTTAGACTTTTATTTATAAAAAGTCTAAATACGTATTAAGTATTTTTATTTAATTATGTCATTTATTGTTATAATAAAAGTACCAAATCCAATGAGCATGACGGTAAAGTGATGGTGAACGAAAATGAAAACAAGGTCGTCAGTTCGTCACAGACGCTGCATATTTGGGCTATCTCTGCTCTAATTGCACTGATCTGTTCAACTTGCTCTGAAATTATATTATATTTCCATAGTAATGCGAGATTATAACCTATCGTAGTATCAGCTAATTTGAATTATCATGAACAAGTTGTGAGAGTTACTCAGGGAAGATAATTTGTGTTGTCTGTCGGCTATGGGCTAGCTAGACGTATAAGATTATTTAAAGACTTGTTTGGTTGTGTGTGTCTTTACGGTCGTTTCCTTTATGGATTGGGAAAAGCGTGTGTGGGCTTTGCTAGGAATAGATGTCTCCGTGTATAGAGAAACAGAAAGAAAGATCCATCAAAAGTAACTGCTACACTGGATATAATGCTCTTTACAGTAGCATCATCAAATCAAGGACGTGAGTACCGAAAGTGACACGATATTTGGTCCTATGTACTTTGTTTCAATTTGAACATGCTATCCTAACCCAACCTAAGATTTGTTAAAAGTAACTGCTGATTCGCTATAACGCTTGGTATTCATCCTCCTAAAATTCGAATCGGGACCGTAACATATAATTTTAATAGTCGTATAAAGACGGCACATTTCGGTTGACGTATTCACTCGTAGTCTTAAAAGAGAAATGAGGTCAAGATTAGACTGCCGCAGATATTTTTTTATGTAACAGCCTTCGGCTCTTCCACAGGGCCGTTACGATTGTTCGTATTATTCATGAATGATTGTCAGTGAAGTTTTGTTGGAACTTTATCAGCCGTGTCGTTGACTTATTCAAGCGACACAATCGGTTATTGTAAAATTTTATCAGTGACTGCAAGTTTATTGTCATCAAAGTCATCAATGTGAAAATTGTTTTCGCCGGTTCGAATGCTTTTATCTTTCACTTCCCTAACAATGCGTGCTGAAAAAATGTACCTACTCGCATTGTTGTTAGTTTTAATATTTTATCGCCCACTGCCAGTTTTTTCAAAGTTGACTTCAATAAAAGTAAACAAATCATTACTATTTCTACTTTCATTCTCATGTCGTGAAAATAACACTGTTTACTCAAGATTGTTTCAAATTTTCGCAACGCGTCTGTTTTGTTGGAATGCGGCGAGTGAACGTCCAAAGAGTCGAGCCCGAGGCATCCCCGGAGCGTTGCCTTTGCCTCGCTCAGCTATGCGCCAAATGTCATGGAGGCAAAAGCGTGATACCCCGCCTACGGAGATGACGAAACTGCGTTGTTTAATTCAGTTTTCACACAACATGCGTACATTTCGAATCCGATTGTTTAATTTATACCCGCGTCAGCTGAGATAATATTTGCAGCTTGTAAGCCATTAGCTTCATTTTATAATCAATGTTGCGTCCTTGTCTTGTGTGTTTAGCTGATACCGCGCACGGCCCGTATGTTCCGTATATTTACAACGTCCCAAGACCTTCTCTATTTTCATAGTGTTTCTAGGAATGTTGTTATAAGTCCAAAGTTATCGTGTTCCTAATTGCTCGAACCATCAATACTACATTTCTCTAGTTGCTTGGAAAGCCAGATGTTGCTATGTGTGTATGTTGTTAGACTGGCCAGTCCGCCCTGTCCCTTTTCTTTTTGCGTAAAATTAGTTCCGTGTGTATTGCCGTCTCTGTCTAGTGTCCCCCCACCCTCGCATCCACCTGCGCCGGAGTCGCGACACACATCTTCCGTCCATTGCTTTCTATTTTCGCCTGTCGCACTCGATTTGTTTTTAGTATATTATGTGAATCTTCTATCTATGAGATTATTTTTAATTGCTAGAGCTTCGTTAACGTGCGTTTTTGTTGTCTTTTGTTTCAGTTTTGCATGTCTATTTTCATTTATCGCCTCTTTTGTTTGATGTCTGATGAGAGTTCATTTGTACTGTTGCTTTATTGTTACATGCATTGATTACAGTGCACTGATAAATTAATAAGCCTATTGTTCTTAATCTTGTGGTAGCTTATCATATTTGTTCGTGTTTATCGACAATGTTTTGTTGATGTTAATCGGAGATTGACTATCGTTGAAATACTTTGCCACATAAAACAATATCAGTATGCCGTTACTCTTCGATGAGTCCTGGCAAAAGTTCCGTAAAGCGCTCAAAATGTTATCCTTGACCGCAGTTATCAGTAATTGCTAAATTGAAGGTGATAATAGTGCAGAGAGGCAGGAAGGTAGCCAATCTTCTGCGAATAGTTCACTTCCTCTCGTTCATCCCAACGTTTTCCAAGCCTGGAGTTTGAATCTGGATGCGTGTTGAGGCTGAAGAATGATCACATCAGGATCTTCGGCTGCAATAACCCATTTGTCTCTATCACCTTCCTCGTCAATAATAACGCGTCGTACCATTCATACGCAACCTACATCAATGAGAATTTGAGAGAGTGAATGTGCTGGACGCGTATTGACAAACTTTGCTTGTACTTCACAGGTGACTAGCCATACAGGTCGTTTGAACTAAGGGTTTATTACCACATGTTTATTTTGTGTTTATTGGAGCGCATTTCATTTCATGTGGATAATTTGGCTATGGAGATTTTTGTTTAGCGTCATGGGTATCTTGCTTTTTGGGTTGTGTTGCTCTCGTATCTAAAACTAGGTTATGGGTATGTACTACTTATCGAAAGCAGTGGTGTTGATTTCGATGACCAGTATAATTTATTGTCCCTAGCCTAGAGTCTTATAATCTCTTGATCAATTATTTTGTAGTGGTTTTAGAGTCAACGCTGACTTGCCTTTCATACATTATCCTATTATGTGTTATTTTCTACCCAGGAGTATTCATCATCATCTTCCTACCCTTGTCCCATTTTACCTTGGGTCGGCGCAATACGTTATCTTCTTTCATTCTTCTCTGTCAACCGTCATGCTGTCATTCACTCTCTAGTCTTTTTACCCTGGAGTATATTTACTTGATTTTTTTTACCAAAGCTTACACTACTTCGAAGTTTAAAATGGGTTTTTAGACTAAATTCACAATCCAATTTGTTTCAGTCCATGCAACCGACCGTGATCGCAGCTATTACATATTTATTATTTTATCGTTCGTTTCGTACCAGTGTTGCATTGGGTTTGGAAATATGTTGCACTCTCCATTTCCTGTAACGTGTAACGCTATTACATTCATATTCATATTTCCTGGAAATAGTAGTATTTGTGTCTCTAGGTTATTGTACTTTGTAGGCCGTTTATTTCGAGGGCAAGATTTCGCGTCAGTTCTTCAAGTGTTTTCTCTAACGTTATGCTTTTATCTTCAAGTTTAACTTCTATTACTGTCACTATCTAGCTTATTTGTCCCACAGCTGTGCAAAGGCTCCTATCCCCATGACTTCCATCTTTTTCGATAGAGGGCTAATGTGTACCAACTGCTACTGGTGTTTTTTTTATCCAGCTCTTTGTTTTATCCGCCATTTTCTACGGGATCTGTCGCACTGTCATCAGATTGTGTCAGGATTTCACAAAACACTTATTTTGGGCCACAGCTCTATTGATAGCTAAGAAATCATATAAAAGCATGAACACAATATGAAAGTAGGACAGGTGTTCTCTTAATATTAATTGGTCCCCAAGACAATAGTTTAAAAATAAATTTAATATGCTTAACCGTCTAGGCAGCGTTTCATTCAAATAAATTGTGCGCTTTTCTATTCCCCAGATGCCCTTCACAGCGTAATTAAACCCAGCGCAGCTTTATTTCTGATGAATAGAATAAAATGTTCTGTGGTGTCTCTGTAATTTAGCTTCCGCAGTGTGTTCTTTTATTCTGGAGCACGAATTTTAACACTATATCAGACGAGGTTACCTTTTGCGAAAATGATGTGGTTTTAAAAAATCCTATCCGTACCAGAAATTTTGCCCAAGAATCATTGCAGAGTAAACATTTACTAACAAAAATCAAATTATCCGTGAAATCACATATTACATTTATGTTAGAAACAGTTTGCTGACCAACTTATTATAAGTTTACATCCTGTTTGTTTGTTATGATCTTACTTTAAGTCAGCACACGATGAAGAAAATTTTATCATAATTGGAGCTCTGGGCACGACCGCTTTTTGCCGCTTTTATCAAATTGTAGGCAGACAGTCTGTAGTGACATGTAAAGAAATATCTCAGACAAGACACACTACTCGACGATAAAACAGTAAAAGCTCTTAAAATTATTGTAACTGTTAGCTTTTCGCTGAAATTCCAACAATTATTCATTTACAAATTGTTGATAAATTCCCCAATATCTTATGAAAAAGCTCTCGGTTCAAAACTAGGTCAAGACTTATCTATTATACACCGTGCTACGGATCACTGTAAACTTTATGCGGGATATGCAAAGCTAAATGATCAATGGTCGTACCTTCTCATTATGAGAAGGGCCCTTATTTTTAATTCTCAATTTTTTTACTGATGTAAAAGGTCGGGCTTCAAAACTAGGTCAAGGCTTACAGAAACCGTGCTACGGATCACTGTAAATGTTATCCGGGATACAAAGAGGACAATATATTCAGATCTCTTGTAAATGCAGGCCTCGTGATCTGTCAGCCCTCAATAGTATTCAGCGTGAACAATGAGCTGAAAATAGCCGTCGCTGGACATGTCGATCTAGTTTACTGAAGCTATGAGTGTATTCTTGAGTTGACGGGTGAAGAACGTAAAATAGAAGTGATATTCTTTTTAGCTGAGCAAGATTTTGAATTTAGAAGTCTTTGAGACGTTTACAGATTAAAATCAGGTATATCGGAGCAAGATTTTGAATTTGGAAATCTTTGAGGCGTTTCCAACTCGTGTGTGTTTGTAACTCGTTGGTTACAAGTGCAATAGCACCCCGGTGTTTGGATTTGTGCCTGGTTGATGTCAATAGCTCGCCTCCTATTACATAGTACTTAATATAACTGGCGATATGTGGGTGTTGCTACCTATGAGTGCACCTCTGCCTAAACCTTCGGGGAGACAGGCGTGATGTTATGTATGTTTGGAACTCGCTTATACATCGCCAATAACCTAAAGTATAACATAGTGTTTTTATTATCTGCTTCTGGGCTATCACAACGACATAAACGAATTAACATCTCGAACATAAAAGACTGTTAATTTCAAGTCGTAAAATACTCACATAAAAGAAACATCTCACTTCGCCGCCAATACCAGGAACAATTTACCCATAAAATAATCCTGCCAAACTTGATACTCGTGCTCATATGGAGGAGAAATCGCTGAATGAAAAAACTGCTGAGCGCAAATATTGCATAACACATTGACGGGTCTTGCACTGGTCAAAGTTTTTAAAATGAACATGTTGAACTTGACTGTGAAAGTCAAGAACGTAATAAGTGTGTTGGTTGATCAGCATTTGAATCAGGGTCACATGTTTTTGCAGCACCTCTGGTCGTGTCCACATTTTGTATTGAGGCCTCCTTGGTTTCTACAAAGTAGCATGTTAATGTAAGTGCCACTTATCCTTTCTTAGGCTCCGGGTTTTAGGTCAGAACACGGCAAAAGGCAAACGTGTTTAGAAAATACCTGGCCGATCATAATGAACTAAGAAAGAATTTGCCTAGAAAATCGATGTCGGACGAAAGACTTTCTAAGTAAAGCTTAGAATTAGGAATTGGGAGCATACGGTAGCTTCCCTGTGAAGAGAGAATACGTCGCAAAGTGGACACGTTACAGACCGGATAACGCTCTGAAGATGTCGTTGTTAGCAATTTAAGTGTCCTTCCCGAATCAACAGGAACAAGTTCAACGTCGGTAAGAAGATACGTCATGCTAACGACCTTTTAAATTTCAAGACTGTTAACAAACAGCATGAATGAAATTGGATAGTATAATTTCTGCGCAATAATACACCATGCGATAAATGTGAATGGCTATGCTAGATTAGCTCAACCATTCATATTATCACATCATAAAATAATGCATTTGAATGTGAGCTTGCCAAAATTTGAGACAGACTTGGCTTCAACAAGCTCCTACTTTATCCATAAGCTGTTGCTATAGGAACTGTTAGTAAAATTGTTACTTTAGTCTATGTTATTCACTGTATATTGCATTTGTATGGATGCTCTAACGTAAGCCGTCTAGTATCTTATTGCAGCTCGCCTGTAGTCTGTTGCAATAGATACATGTTACGTATTAACACTTACTTTTACATTTAATTCTTCGATTACTTCTGCTTAATCCGCATAGTTATTGGCAGGTGTACCTTTAAAAGGTATTTTATTTCTTTTGACTAAACTATTAACTGCACGAACATCAAATCGATTTACATACTTAGTTACATATCGCTATTTAAGTTATTTTCGTCGAAGCTTCATGTAAGTTTAACCAATGGAATTCCATCCTTATTTCCTTAGGGAATTTGCGAGGTGTATGTAATTTTCGGAGACTTTGTTTTACCCAAGGATCGAAACATAGTATCCTAGCTACGAGTATATATGTATAGAAATACGGAACAACTCCTATGGTAAGAAGCGACTAAATATGGATAAAATAGCTGGGCCTAAGTAATGTTTTATATCAGAAGCTGGACTGGCAATATATTAATAGGCACTATAATGTGTTATGTTATTCGGTATACTAGTATACTATACTAAGGTACGGAGTAATAAGCACTACGACTACGGTCGTTAATTCGATTGAGATTATGAGACATGGCGATTAGAATAAGACCTGCACTATCTCCTAAAGAAATCTCTAGACTAGTGCCGCACTTATTATTTAGTCGTTTGTGTTCAATCTCCTGCTTATGCTTGGTATAGAGAGGGAAGTAGAAATTATGTTTTTCTTAGTTCTCTGTTCTTTCCTGCTTGTTGTCGTTACGGGACTTGCGGGAACTAAGACGGTTGAATCGTCGGGCCTATTTGAGCTTCATTGCCTAGGCGCTTTTCATGTGGTCGCCATTGTTGATTCTGGCTTTCGAGATTGGCAGTGGTTTGGGGATCGTGTGGTGAGCTAATACCAATAAGAACATTATTCAGTCGTAGTTTCATAACCACACACTTACCAAATCAGCTAGAACAAATATATATTTCCTGTTGATAAAATATGACTTGCTGAGGAAATTATACTTAAAACAATGAAATTGTTTCACAAAAATTACCGGGAGGATAATGCGGCGATTAGTTCATTACTAATCATTACACACTTGTAACCAATATTAAATATCAAAATAGTTTCATATTGTTAAGTAATCGCGTCGATTGACTGTTTGTTGGTCGTAAAATTAATCAGTGTTTCCACATTTACATGGCATTGTAGCAGGTTTCTATTATATTAACTAATAGGCAGTTTCGTTTAATGTTGTATTGTCATCGGTAGCTGTTGTACTCATTAGAATGGCAGTATTATCCGTTATATTTAGTTTCGTTCAATTATAGTCTTATTGTATTTTCAAGAAGCCTCATCTCATTTTCAATAACTTATTTTATTGCCTTTCCCAAATTCTCTAATGCACTCTCTTACTCTTTCTGCGGTTAAAGCAGATATTTAGCTCACACTTTAATTACTGCTGCCCATTTTTTTTCTGTCGTTACTAAAACTTATATTGCACAATTGAATATAAATCAAACTGTACTTATATGATTAATTACCTCTACTGCCTCAATATAGAGAGCGGACTCGTCGCCACCGTCCTTGGGACTGCTTCCACTCAGTGCAATGATTTAATTACACCGGTACTGTTTACAATCACAATTATTAGTATCCATACATATATAAACTCACACCTTATTCTCTTGGGGGTAGGCAGAAACTACAGAACGCCTTCTGCTACATACTCCTTTTGATTCGTTTACGTTTATACCTCAGGCTACCATGAGCTCTTAGAGCAAGGTAACGTCCATTTGGTATTGTCCACTGTCCACACACGTGGCTTCTAAAGAACATCAACAATAAGATATTTGTATGAAAGGGTTCTAAGGTTAGGGCCTCCCCTCCCGGTGTTTCTACTCTACACGTCGTCGTCAGCCTTGTAAATACTTTTGTTAGTCGCATTTTATTCATCATCTTCCTGCTCTTGTCCCGTGTTACTTGCTTTGGAGACTTTTCTTCATCTTCTCAAATTATTATTATCTTGCACATTAATAGCGATTACGCGAGTAAAAAGTTATAAATAAAGCTCCTAATGTATGTTCGTCTGAGACGTCTAATCGATTTTTGTTTATAAAATCAATGAGTTACGCTGATTGGAATTTATTCTCAATGTATAAGCGTATCCTCTTTGTAAGATTGGTTATGCCTGTTGAAATACCATCGGGATCTGCATTAACAATGGCATCATAGTTCAGGTCTTGTTTAATCTCATCATTGTCTCTTCAGACCTTATTAGCTCCTAGAATTTGCTGTGTACTTGATCTTCATTAGATTAACCACAGAAGGAACTGATCTCATATTATAAGATGAAATCATGATTATTCATAATACTACTCCGATCAACAGATAGGTAGATATAAAATGACTATATTTAACAATCAAGACTCATTGCAACAATACACAAACAAAATTAGAAATCACCGCCCACTTTTATAACAGCAAGGTAATAATCTTGTATCCTCGCATTCTCGGATTAGTATGCAGCTAAAGTACAAGATCCAATAAGAATTTGAATGAAATTGCATCGGAATGAAGGTCACTCGACAGCTTACGGCATCCTACAGCAGGTGAATGGCCGGCCTGCGCAGGAGTCGCTACTGTGTCTATATCCAGAAATGGCTGGTGCAGTTTGATTTGCTCAGATAGGACTTTGTACTTTGTTTGAGTACACCAGTATTAAATTTAAAATGTTTTAGTAAATGCAGAAATTGTCATAAAATTCTTGCCTTGTCATACATTCATATGCAATTCTGTATATCAATTAAAGGTGCGCTGTAGAGCTTCGGCCTCATAGATAATGACATTTAACGTGGGAATAAACGGTCTCTTAATATTAAACCTATTGGTTGATCATCAATATACTGCTTGGGCTCTAAATCTATTTGAAAGACCGAACCTTTGACACTGCTAATGTCGTGTCCAGGGGGGTAAATTGATACCGCTCTAAGAGCTTATGGTCATAAGCTCTTAGAGCGGTATCAATTTGAGATCGAGTAAGTGACAGATGTATACAAGTCATATACATCTGTCCCTTATTCGATCTCAAATTGATACCGCTCTAAGAGCTTATGGTCACCCCCCTGACTAGCAAAGTAATGGCTTCCACTACAAAATGTTGTCACAGTCATAATTAATACTCCCGTCGTCACTTCCTACCACACACTGATTATGCAATTGTATTAACCCCTAACCTGCCATCTGCCATATCTATGCAAAATTCGCTTCCAAGTAGTAATTTAGCGTTCATACTACGTTAATTTAACTGTGCAACCCGTTAGTACATAGCATTTATCCACATGAATGAACTGTATTGCGGTATCGTCTAACAACATAATACAAAGATACAATGCGTCCTGTTTGAAGCTTGAAGCGTTATTGACCATAAAACGCCAAGGAGTCATACGTTTGTGGATATTCTGTCACGATAAGGCATGTTTCGTGCTGTAAAGTTGAGTATTTGTAGAATAAGCACATTACAAAAAGGTTCAACAAGCATTTTACAATCTTGCCAGCCTTTGATAAAACTTGACAGTACCACAATATCATCCTAAAACAGTTGAACTCTGCAGTTTTCTTACTGCATATTGGCGCAACATCCAAACCTGGCATCTTGTTTGTGATCTCTATAGTGTCTTAAGTTTGTGACCTGCTTTTGGTAAATTACTACAAAAAGCGGATTTGAGCTTATCCAGGGTACATTTCTATTGCCGACACAGTTCAGTAACATTTGTTTTCTGTAAACTTTAATCGTGGGTCTTTGATTCTCATCAGCTTCATTCGCTGTTGATTCGTTCCGACATATAACAATACAAATGAAAAGTGATATGGCAGAATTAAAAGGTCGTTGAGGCTGGCCCAACACAAGTACAATATGTTTACTAAATGACATACAATTAACACACCTATAGCTTGCAAGGTCGACCGGTCCATGCATTACACGTTTAGATATGGATGCAACTGAATGAGGCAAAATCTTAGTGATTCAGTTTGATGATGTCAGGCTAAGTTTGTGAAGTAATGAGACGCTGGTTTTCTGTACTATTATAATATATTTGTATCATCATCATCGACAGCCTTTTAATGTACCCACTGCTGGGATGCGGACATTATTTAATTGTATTTGTATATTTAAATATATAGATAGGTAAATAAATAGATACTCTTAAGTAGAACAGAGCTGGTGCCCTGAGACAGTGAGACGGGGAAGCGGTAGACCACGAAGATGTCGAGACAAACTAGACAGATGTTGCCAGAACTGGAAGGAGCAATCGCAATCTCTTGTAAGAAGTGGAGGGAGGCCTTTACCCCAGGCTACCAAAAAAAAAGTATAGTTAGTTGAGTGTGCTACATAGATGATTCGTTACAAAACAAATATTTAGCGCACAAAACTACAAATCAATTGTTATCTATTGCGTCTTGATTATGCAAGCTACCAGCTGATACATTTGTTTGTCTTTTATCTTAGCTTAATATCTCTGAAATAGACACATCACGATGAGAGCAAACAAACTAATCAGATGCACTTGCTGCATTAGCACACACATAAACATTATTACGTATGGTGTACGTGAGCCGGAGACCCAATTGTTAGTTGCTAGTGTTGCTACGCAGTCTAATGTTACGTCCACCTGTGTGTGTGAGCCAATGACATCCTTAGCTTCTATGCGCGAGTGTGTAATGTGCATTAATGTGGCGCTAGCTTCAAATATTTCGGGAATATTGGATTTGTTACCGTGCTGATCTGACCCAACAAGAGTGGGTCATGGTTGTCGTGTTTTCTGCAAATAGACCAACACTGAACATGACTAATGGATAATCGAAAACAACATCATTTTCTCCTCCGTTCTCATTGTTTTTGACGCATTTACATTATATGAACAGTTCCTGTGTTACTTCTCTCTCAGTATTTCCATATAATATTTAATTGTTCTAGTTGGCTCTTGTTCCAACAAAATTTCGTCAACAACAATTAATATAATTTACAACTTACTCAACACGATCTAATTACGAGCTTTACCGTACGAGTACTACAATATTACTTTAATTTGGAGGTTCCGTGAACAGATTATGAGTATTATGTATGACGCGTAACACATTAGTAGTTCAATGATCCTTTGTAACGTCACATTTCTCTTCATAATCGTTGTAAATATTACTACCGAACGTAGAATCCTCGAATTAACATGCCGTATGACTAATACAAACAACAAGTACAGCATATTTTTCTAAACCGTTCTCTTAAAAATGTCTCTAGTTATCTGTCATTCCAATACAAACCTCTCTGAATCGTCAATAAGCGCTGAGGCTTCTGTCAAAGCTTTTCAAATTCCAAATCCGTTTGCTATAGCACCTCTATCTTCCATACTATTGCTGCTTTCAACAGAGACCTTGCGAAATCCCTCTCGAACTACTCCAAAAATCACGGTCTCTTCTGAGTGTGCCTACAAAACGTTTGATCCGCGTTCCAAATTCAAACGGGAACACTTGACAGCCAGTCTAGTGCGTTACGAGTACCAAAAACTCGGAACATTGCCAATGTATTTTTTTTTCAACCAAGCCTTCGTGTTTATTGAGTTAGAGGATCGTTGCATGTGTTTAATTACTTATAAAGTTAAATATATGTAGTATTCAATTTAGTATATTACTAGCTGTGCCCGCGGCTTCGCTCCCGTCATCTTTCTGCCAACCCTACCCTACTTACCTTCCTGCCTAGGGTAGGCAGGAAGGTAAGTAGGGTAGGGTTGCTTTACTACCGTTACGTTACTTACCTACCTACCAATTGTTTCCTAAAGTCATCATTCTTTCGCGGATAATCTAAACACCGCCATTCAGAAAATGACTTCAAATGCACAACGCCATCTATCGAATATTGAGTTCAACTGTCCGAGTATCTGAATTACGTGTGTTGTGATAATTTTACTTTTTGAACACTTTTAATTCATCTAACTTTTGATAGAGTGAACCGATTGCGATGAAACAAAAACTAAGTAATTCTTCAAGTTACGCAATTTTTATATATAAAAGTTATCTACATTGGTTTCGTACATTTCACGTGATATACGTGCACAAATAAATAGGTTCTGTTGGTTATCATTTAACACCCTGGCTATTTTTTTTATTATGTACAAAAAATACTTTTCTACAGATTTATTGATGATGTTTCTGATTTTGAAGTCGGTTGTCAGAATCTGCTTTTGTTGCGCTTTAAATTACTTCGTGTCTTTACTAAGTCTACTTCTTCCACTTGTAGATAATTGACTATTAATGTTATAGGAACCATAGTTATGAATTTATTGCCTCATTGTTTGTTTGTTGGTATTTAGTCCAACTCAGTCTATCATAATCTATACAAACCACACAATCCCGGCTACTGAGCGCCAGTCGATATTTACTACTTTATTTTTACTGGTCTTTAAATGTTATTATGTTGATGACTATTTGGCGTCGATGCAAAACTTTCGCCTATTCAAAACACAATGTAACAAACCTATTATTGGAAGAGTATTAAGCAATCAAGTTTTTAATCCACTTATTAGAACTTTTTGATCCTCTTCTATATATCTTGGACTCTCCCTTTGCCCATATACAATTTGAAATGCCTTCAAAATCGATTTCAAAATAATCGTAAAGCAATGATGTTTTTCCTAATAAAGGCCTGACTATTTTCGCCATGGTTCTGAATGAATGCGGAAAATGTGGCTTATCTTCTATAGATAAGAAATACAGTAATCGCCATCGTCTGTGTATATTAAATTTCTTAAGGCCCCATGCTTCTAGTTCAGCTATAGTCATTGTCATAAGTTCATAACGTAACTTTACACTAAGGCTGACATATCATCAGCAATCAATTACATCTCGACTAATTACGGGACAACGATCTACTTCCTTCTAATCGACAACTTTGTATAATAAATATATATATGTATAATGTAATCGATGAACTTGAAATTATCAAATTATACATATCATTAATTGATAACGGCTAAAACACTTGTAAAAGAAGCAACCAAAATCATTGATATGGAAAAACGTTACATTCTACTAAACAACAGGAAAATTGTTAGTTTTCCACGTGTAACCGTTTCAAAGATTGCCGATATAATGACTTCACTAGTATGTACGCCCGTTACACAAACAACGATCTAAAATAAATAGCCAGCAGAAAACGTGACCAATGGCCGACTAGGTTTCATAACAAGGGCTAGATATTTCTAGATCATAGGATACAAGTGTACCAACGGTAAACCGCAAACAGTAGTATAGGAAGTCTTGATGTTGAAAGCAAATGAATTAAGACTGCGCAGAGCGAACGAGGCGCGCGGCAATTAGGTATTTTCTACAGCGCGCTAGTCGTGTGCGTCACACACACAATCACAAGTTCGCTCGAGTCCGGCTTGCAGTTGCACGACAAAAGTTGGTAACTTAGGATTTTTAAAATTTGAGGCGTTGTGTTGAGTGACTTGAAAAGGCGAATATTGATTATTTAGATGTTTATGTAGGTAAATAAAGCCCATAATTAAATCTAATAATCTATATTATATAGAAAATAATGTTTGTTTGTACTATAGTAATACATTATCCGTTCCGTTACTATTCATCCGATTGCGATGAAATTTTGGCGTTGTGGATTGTACGCCCGGGAATTTTACTGGGTAAGTAGGTAGGCTAGGTGAGTTGATAAGTAAGTTAGATGGGTAGGTGTATTGTATAGTAAAACCAGTCTGTAATAAAAAAACTTTATTTACCTAATGTAATACCTTGCGTGTTTTTACCATTTTACAAAATCATACACAAAACCCAGGGAAACGTGGTATATTTATTATACAGAGTGTAACAGAAACGTCATATTTTAAAAATTGCTTCTAATTCTGTAAATGAACAACTATCTCCAGGGAAGTCAAAGGCATTTCCTATAAACTAATGGAAATGGAAAAGAGACAAGAAGGCTAATATCAATCTCATTTAAAACATGATTGTTATTTTAAATCACTGGTGAACACATTATGGAAGAACGTGTTCATGCGATATATTGCATTTGTTTATAGAGGTATGCGAAATCCATTATTCTATTGCCATTTATTATGATCTCGGCTTTGTCATTAGTTTCTTTTTCTACCAAAATGTTTGAATATGAATCCGTATGTTTTGAAGAATCCTGAAATAAAATAAGATAATTGTAAGTAGTCCCTAAGCCACGGGCAGAAACTAGTACTAAGGCACATTTAAAAATGTATCTAAGAACAATTAACTTACATCGAGATTGTTGAATGGAATATCATCACTAACTAAAGGTTTTTCACCAACGTATGGGCAAGGATCTTTATTGGTCAGCATTTCCTAAAAACGTAATAAAATATAGTTATTGGAAGTTATTTAAGAAAATTGAGAGCAGCGGTGGCCCAGTGGTATCGGCCGCGATTTACAGGTTGTAGGTCGTGGGTTCGAACCAAGACAGGCGCTTTACTTTGTGTAAATTATTTCATCACCACTGCTCTCAAAACGGTGAAGGAAAACATCGTGAGGAAACCGGCATGTCCTAGAACCAAAAATTCGAAGACATGTGACATCCACCAATCCGCACTGGGCCCGCGTGGTGGATTACGGCACATTCCCTCTCACAAAGAGGAGGCCTGTGTCCCAGCAGTGGGAACGCCGCTGATGATGATTTAATAAAATTATTAAATTGACGTAGTTATCAGATGTATTATCAACTTAACTCTTAAAATGTTGTGAACAGACTAAAAGAAATATAGTATACATAATACATAAACATTTCCCCATGTAAAAGACTTGCCAGCAAACACTAGCAACAAAATAAGTATAGAATTTAAAATTTCGTGGTGACCCGTTGGCCTCACTTCTCGTGCTTGAGGTCCTGGGTTCAAATCCAGGCAATGCGTCTTTTTCAAATTAATTTTTACTTTCCAAGTTTATATTGGACATCACTGACAATGGCGAAAAAAAAAATCTTCCATCGTGTATTCTAAAATGAATGTCAGAATAGCAATCGGCAGCCCCAAATACCCATTACACGATACCCATATCGAATGTTTGCGAAAAAGTTGCATCCGCCATCTTGGATTTTAAAAATAATGTCAGATTTGCAATCGGCATCCCCAAAAACCCATTACACGATACCCATATCGAATGTTTGAGAAAAAGATGCATCCGCCATCTTCGATTTTAAAAATAATGTCAGATTTGTAATCGGCACCCCCAAATACCCATTACACGATACCCATATCGAATGTTTGAGAAAAAGATGCATCCACCATCTTGGATTTTAAAAATAATGTCAGATTTGCAATCGGCATCCCCAAAAACCCATTACACGATACCCATATCGAATGTTTGAGAAAAAGATGCATCCGCCATCTTGGATTTTAAAAATAATGTCAGATTTGTAATCGGCATCCCCAAAAACCCATTACACAATACCCATATCGAATGTTTGCGAAAAAGTTGCATCCGCCATCTTGGATTTTAAAAATAATGTCAGATTTGCAATCAGCATCCCCAAAAACCCATTACACGATACCCATATCGAATGTTTGAGAAAAAGATGCATCCGCCATCTTGGATTTTAAAAATAATGTCAGATTTGTAATCGGCATCCCCAAAAACCCATTACACAATACCCATATCGAATGTTTGCGAAAAATTTGCATCCGCCATCTTGGATTTTAAAAATAATGTCAGATTTGCAATCGGCATCCCCAAAAACCCATTACACGATACCCATATCGAATGTTTGAGAACCAATTGAAAAAAAAACGATTACATGCGCCATTATGTTAGATATTTTTTTTTACAAAAAAATACAACCGACTTTCAAATAAAAATTGAAAATAAATTCAATTTCGGAAGTCGGTGTTCCTGTTTTTGATTCTTCGTTTTTTGTCACTGACTGGCGAAATTAAATTTATTTTACATAATATTGTAGTGTTTTGATTTGGAAGTTGGTTTGGAATGGAACGTAATCTTCCAAACAAAAAAATAATTTCTAAAATTTGTCCACAATTGATGTAATCGGTGAACATACACAAAAAAATCCTTCTTTTTGGAAAGTCGGTTAATAAGGAAATAATGTTACAAAATAGAAATATGTTTTTTTTATGAGAACAGATTCTTTTTCGGAAATGAGCGCCAACTTTCTTCTTATAATATATTTCCTTACGCTTTCCTATTATAACTAAAACAAACATTTAAAAAAATGTTACAGAAATATGCATTGAATAGTGCATAAAAAGTCATACTCAAAAAACAAAATATATAACTTACCTTATTCAACTATTTGCAGCAAGGTATACGTACACAATAGATCGCGAATTATCGTTATCGGCGCGTCGCTCCACAATGAGACGTGACCACTCTCCGAGCTCTCGTGGGCGACTGAATTGCCGACCGGTTTACGTTTCGCATGATCCAAAACAGCGCAACAAATAAGAAAAAAAATAAAACTAAAATAACCGAGTGTTTTTTCGAAAATGTTAAAACTATAAATTGTGGTATGACAATTAGAGATTAATATGAATTAAAGTTTGTGAAAAAATTCAACAGTTTACTATAAATATTCAATAAAACACGAGCATGCTATTTTAATATTTTTGTCCAACTTTACGTATTTTTGTTATTTAAACTAAACAGTATTTTTTGTTTTTGCCAACATAGAATCGTTAACACATTCATTGTGGTGTTCATTACATATTTTTTATGGTAATTATGGTAATAATATTGACTAAATCCCTATAACTGTGACGATCGTTTTGGATTATTTTGCTCGGCGCAGTCGGAACTTGTTGAATTTGATGTAAAAGTTGTTTGGAAGTGGCGCGGTTTTCTAATAGGTGGTAATGATTGTCCTGTTAGTAATCACGGAAAGTTGTTTAATAAAATGATGCGAAATAAATTAAACCTGTTGATTAATGTAAGGATAAAACTCTCTTACTTTACCAAAATTCTTATAAGTATCTTCTTATATATCTAACTAGCTGTTGCACGCGGTTTCGCTCCCGTGGACTACCCCACAGGTCCCGTTTTCGGGATTAAAAAATAGCCTATGTCACTCAGGAATAATGTAGCTTTCTATTGGTGAAAGAATTTTTTAAATCGGTCTAGTAGTTTCGGAGCCTATTCGGTACAAACAAACAAACAAAAAATATTTCCTATTTATAATATTATAAGTATAGATAAGGCCAAGGATTTGGATAGTAGAACTTCATTGATTCAAAATACTTTCATAAGAGAGACATTCTAGTTCAAAATTCCTAAAAGCATAACATGTAAAGCCTAGTGAAAGTTTAAAACAAAACGAGACTTATTTAAAAGGTTCTCCGTGTTTCGCAGTACCACTTGAAAAACATCCAGGTGAATCAAACAAAGCAATGATGTTTCGTATATCTTGACAGTGGAACGAACGACCTGTCCATTGTTAGCCTGACAATACAACCATCAGTCAAGCCTTGAAGGATCTTTGAGATAGTTTGACCGTTGCGCCTATTGTAACGAAATCATCCGATAATATGAGTGCCCTGCATATGGAAGCAAGAAAGGCTGGAAGTGCTTGCTAATAAGATTATGATTGTCTTAAACAATATGGTTGATGTTGTAACGGACAAGATGAGTTTGCTTACCATCACTCCTTAGTTTATCAACAAACGTTTCGTTTTATCGACGAATGCCAATGCTATTGCCAAACGTGACGAGAATTTAACAGAAAGGCAACGACATTGACTTTAAAATTTTGAGGTCAATGCTAGGGAATCCGTCAATTATAATAAAAATGAAATATTCATTAGATGAATACAAATCGGAGCTCGGAAAGATAGCAGTAATCCGGATGTGAATGCGGAGAATGTTATCTATAGCGGTACCGCGGTACCGCATAGGTTTAAGTTAATTAAAGATAACGTGTGACTAACTGTCCAAATTATTTTCACACATTATGGCAATTTGATACGTCTAAAGTCCGCTACCACACTTAATTTGGTTATGTTTCTTTGACTGATGACAGCATATATAGAGGATGATGAGGTGGAGGATAGAAAGGTAGTCGCTCCATGTAAAAATACTGCCACTCGGCTGCATTCGGTTAGACTGAGAGCCGACCCCAACATAGTTGAGACAAGACTGGGCAGATTGATATCGACAAACATAGATAGACTTACATCAAAGTTAAGGTCAAAACATTTATTGCGAACTAAGTGTATAATGTTGGTGTTTTGTTATATTAGTACTTAAGACTTAGCAGCACACCGATGATCAAAACGCAAAAGAACAGATCGAAAACAGAATACAATAATGCCATGTCCTTCTATCATTCAGTTTCCGACGGAAAATAGTCTCATTCACAACAGCGAGTACTTCATAGGCCGCTACGTTCATCTCAGCTTTTTATTGCATGATTGTCATCGCTTGTCATCTTGGGAACAACAATTACAATGTTGACTCGACCGTGGCGTATTCAGTTAACCTCTGCTCTGGTTCCTACCGTGTTATTTGCAAATACTTCAGCACGGGAAACCATATCATGCATGCACAATATGTCATTGAGAAGATTGTCGTGGTATTCCAAAAAAAAAAAATAAGGATCGTCGTGTGACTTCTAGATATGGTAAACGCCATATGAAATCAATTCTATGGCCTCAAAACCTACAGCCGGCAAACTGTGAAGCGTTTAAGAATAGGAAACTCCAATTATGCGTTATCAGTCGATTTCACACGTAAAGCCGTTTAATTCGTCGAAGGAAGCCTTCGTTTTTCCTTCCTAAATTCGTCATTGGTTTTTGTTTTGATTACGAGTAATATTATTATCCCTAATTTCGTTCAGTAATGAAAGACCTAGTTTCCTTGTTTAATTTTAAACACCACGTACGTCCGTATTTAGCTTCGTAGTTATTTATATGTTTTCAGCTTTTATTTATTTATTAAATATCATTTATGTCTAATTTGTTTATTCAAGTCTGCATGGTGGCGTTTGAAGGCGGGCCAGAAATCCTTCGCCGAAGCAAATTAGAGAATGATATTATATATAACAGCTTCAACTATAAGCAGTCAATCTGTCTAATGCTTTTGTCTGAATTTCCAAGTCGTCGGTAAACTGCATTAGATCATTCACTATTTTAAAGTCTACGAGATTTACAGTCACTGCAGGAGCACCTTATTCTCCGATCAAGTAGTTTATTGGTTATAAAATTTATTTATAATTGAAGTGAAACAACACTTCAGTTTCAAGTCTGAATCACAATCGTTTGCATAAAATCAATAGATATAAAATTGCAAAAATCTTGAAGTTTCTCCGCACACCTGTTGCTAAACATGAGCTACAGTTAAAATAGAGATTAGATACTTGATGCTAAATTGGAAACTAGTACAGGCTTGTCTCAGATTCAACAAAACTAAGGAGAGAAAGCAGAAACTATGAATGATAATAATTGAATACAAGGTATTCCGAATACCATTGCAAATCATACAAATACACGAAAGATGAATGAACTTCATATTTATGCGAATAATTAAAGATCCACTTTTACAAATCACCATAACATCGAGGTAAAAGTAAATGATAATCTTCTAGTCAAACATGTTCTGCTTCAACCAAATCTTTCAATCCGTCGAGGCCGAATATCAGCCGAAAATATTTAAAAGAAATAGGAAAAATCTTAACGACAGCGTAATCCAAATATACGTAAGAAACATATAAAACTGGTAAATCCAAATAAACTATGAACATCACCGGATTTCCCTTAGTAAAGCCAAATGTACATAGTAACCGTTAGAACGTACGTATAGCTATAGAATGTAATGTAGTGGAAAACATTACGAAACAAGAAATAATGTTTACTACACCAACAAAGTATGTAGTTTCTGGTACAAACCGTTAAAAAAATAAGTTAGGCGAGCAAACAAAGCGAACTTATCGACTCCTATTTTTAGTCAGCACATGTTTGACGGGGCGGGTCGAGTGCAATACATACATATTCATACTGTCGTCCGTCCGTCTAGCTAGCAGATTCATTAGTCAGAAGTTTATTATACTTATAAATGGAATGTTAGTTTGTATTAGTTAATGGATAGTACCTATCAACTTTTTCATTTAAAGAAAGAAAGAAAATTAGTTTATTTGGCACACACAGATACACACAATGTTGGTGCATGCATTTGGCTAAATAATTCATACTGTCGTCCGACCGTCTAGCTAGCAGATTCATTAGTCAGAAGTTTATTATACTTATAAATGGAATGATAGTTTGTATTAGTTAGTGGATTTTTCTTTTTCATTTAAAGAAAGAAAACTAGTTTATTTGGCACACACAGTACACACAATGTTAGTGCATGCATTTGGCTAAATAATGCATTTCTTTTTTCTATTTCTATCTGAGTATATATTTTAATATCATTTGCAGCTTTTTGTATTACTTTCTAAAGGTTTCTAATACTATTAAGTGTTTGTCTTTTATTTAGCACTTAGAATATTGCAGATCTAAAATAGGACTTCCACTATCATAAGAAAATAAAAATGTTAGTAAAATCGAACATAGTGCAACGGAAGTCGAGGCGACGGATCCAATTAATATGAAACCGAACTAATATGAAGTTATATAAAAATAAAGAAATGACGGTCTCTTAAAACTGTGTGGCCGCGGTCATATTTTAATATATTCTTGCTGATGAGAAAATTGTGAAGTGTAAAAATGATTTACGCTAGCATTATCTATAGCTCTGAATATATTGAAAAACTTGTCAAAGTTACAGAAATAGAATTCGACTTGAAAGATGGTGATAAGAGTATACCAAAAGCAAATTTGAAACAAAACAGCACTCACGAAAATAAACGCACATGCACATGAAGTCGGTAAAAAAATAGACAACGATTTATTAAGGTCATAGGAAATTGAAAATATAAAAACTCAGTAAATCTGAGCTCAACATTTGATTTACAATCAAATGCGCGAGTTTGACAGCCCGATATTTACAACTTGTTTGCGTATGCGTTAAGAGAAACCGACGCTGCACGTCAGATGAGAATCTGAATACGATTTATTTGAAAGGGCTATTCCTCCTTTAGTTAGTATTATCATTCTCTATTCTCTAGACAGCGATTAATAGACCCGAGAGATAAGTAGTAAGAGCAGTAATTGTTTTTACGAATATATTCATGGACTGTTTATGGTACTTGATATAGCAGGATCTTTGTTGAATTGTTCCTGGTATAAGTTAATTTCAGAACCTTCGGCATTACCGTTCTTAAACTTGGAATATTAGAAAAATACTATACATTTTAGAGCGCTGGATTTTATTTGGTGCGGAGGAATCATGCAGATTTCGGTTCTAACCTATGAAAGTGAAGCATTGGGAATCGGTTGTATGAATACTTAATATGAGGAAATGTAGATTCTCGACAGTGCAATATATATAGCATTTCTACTATTTATTAGTGTAACATTTTCACAATACAAGCCCTAGTTTAGGATGTTAAAAAAATTATCAAATCCGTCGATGCATAACGCTTCGGAAATCGCCTCAGTATCCTGGAAGGTGCCAATCTTGATTAGCAGTTGTTGCAATTGTACTATTGTGATTAACAACCAGTATTCTACTGTTTCACGGTTTTTATTTTGCGTATTTATATTCATACTCATTATAGTGCTGATAACTTTATGAGGAGTAAAGAGTAAATCGATATCACAATATAAAATTCTTCATACCTGCCTCCATAACCCCGTGCATAAGTATTATGCATAACTTATAACTTACAATTATTCACAATGGAACAATAACTAATTTTCATTTATTGGATGACGTCTAACACATTGGCATGCATCGTGAAGAAAACCTAGCGCTATGGAAGTTTTCTTCCATTCATTTATTTACCTTTGTATAATAAGCATTATTCTATTTCATTCCACTGCTGTCAACAAATTCAGACTTTACTGATCAATTGATTGCCTTGTTACACTTCTTGCTTCTGGACAATTTGTAGTTCAGTATGTCATCACACGGTGGTTCTATCATTTCTGCAGCAAAAAGTGAACAACTATCATAGACGTCGATAACGGGTTTAGTATTACTATTACAATCGTTTTGATTGGTTGATGACCTACCGTTTACTAATGGTAACCTATTCTTCTCAATAGGCAACGTAGCACAATGTAGATGCTAACTAAGTATGTATGTGTGAAAATCAAATCAAAGCCAATTGTTTTATTAAGTGTAATTAATAAAGAATGCCATAAAACAGCCTTGCAGAAGTGTTACATCCTTAATAAAAGAGCAATTAAATTAAAGCTAACAATGTAACAAGCAAAAACTAGAAAACACAATAGTAATTAAATAATGTGTTACTAAATCTCTCTAGACGATTAATCAATTAACAGATAACATCACAAGTGACAATAATGACAGCACTTATTCCAATGATGGTAAGGTGCATAATAAAGAAGAAAAATCATAATATACGCTACATAAACACAATGATCGTAATTAGAGGCCTCGGTCAAAGACAATCGAAAACGAAAGGAAGCGGCCACGGATGTGACGTCACATGAGACATGACGGACGAACGAAGGTAACTGCTTACACCTGATTGGCACTTCCGAAAGTATTTGTTGAGTTCTTAATGTGTAGCTAAGATCGAGAAAGAAATGCACGTTTTGGTTGCATTATTTTGTCCTATTACTTGGCTAATCCTTGACTTATAGTTAATATAAGTTTGAAATCGCCTGGAGTAAGCGTGGCGATTATTGCTCGTGCCTTCTCTGTCTAAGAGCTAGTTCTACCTATTGCTTGCGTGGCACAATTTAGACTATCCCCTATGGTTTTGGCTATTTTGCTGTTTTAATTTTCTCTTTTTGCGCTGTAAATAATAAGAGGTAGACAACTCTGAATATCATCGTACCTTCCACCCTGGATATAATTCAGTTTCGAACGGCTCCCTCAAAACGTTTCAACGTGGCAAAAACGTTGCATTTTAGGATATATCTTCATACACAAATTCTGAACCCTTTGCAATAACATCAGTAGTTTATACAAGAGCTTCAGTCACTCTTACAATATTTTTTTTTTAACTTTGCCCACACTAAGAACATCTCCTGTATCGTGGGTGCATTCATTTACAAACTAACATACACAAACAACCAGACCGAAACAACTATCTGTAGGCCATACAAATATTTGTGCCGTGCGGGAATCGAATTTTGTTAAGGTAAATCAAAAATATCATTAATGAGCTTATTACGCTTCACCCATTTCATGGTGTGGCGTTCATTACGCTGGAACAATGGGAGTAGTGGCCGGTCGATGACATTCTACGCGTTTGGTATGTCCAATGGATTATTATCAGTTATGAGTGTATGTAGGTATCGCGGCATTTAGTACTGTGCCGTTTGTAAGGACTGTTTTATTGCTTGTTAGGGCATCTGGCTTTCCGGTGTTAGGTTTGTGATGGTTGGTTTGTAATATGATTTTGATTTGTAGTCGATGAAGTTTATTTAGCTAGATTTATAGAACAATCGATATCAATATGTTCTTCCTTGTTACGGAGATTTTATATCGGGGAATTTTATTCTCAGCAGCAACCCGGCGCGACGACTGGGTTGCACCCGAATGATTGCAATAAGCTTGAACTTATTATAGACATAGGACTTACTCATAACTGGCAATATGGATGTACCTGCTACAGGTACACATCTGCCTAAGCCTTCTGGGAATATATAATCTTACTTGTATAATATGTTCTTCCTCATCTAGTTATTAATCTGTAACCATCAAGATCGCTGAAGCAGTTGCAATTTGCAAGTTAAATACAGCCCAAGTGCCGCAGATACAGATGGGTTTCCATTATTCTAATGGAAATCTATTCGTATTTCTCGAAACTGCTTATGAACTTTGTAGAGTACTGGGAAAGTTGGTATTCCTCGAAATGGATCGATGAGGAACTGTCCTGAAAGATATTAAACTAATAGAAATGGACTTTAATATAATATCTTTATACATAAAGCAAAACTATAATGTAGTTTATATACCTCGAAATGGAACGTTCGAATTATATTGAAAGATATTGAACAACACAAATGGACTTCAGTGTATGTACATGTACTAACGAGCCGGCCCAGCTTCGCATGGGACAAATTCTTAACAAAAACCTTCCGTTTATCGTCTTTCTACTATTGAAACTGTACTGAAATCCGTGCGTGGTTTAGCAGAAGTAAGCGGTGAAACAGAAATGAAGTCAATAGACCCGAACAGAATGTATGTAATTATAAATTTTCGAAAGTAAACAGTAATTTCTGCAGGCTTACGAAAAACAAATCCAGATTGCAATATCCATTAGTAAAATCAGATGATCTCCCAACAGCCTTGCTTTACGCAACCTCTTCGCAAATCACAGTGTTCACAAGTGTGAAGTATGCATGTTTTGCAAACAATGCAGCAATGACTGCTGAAGACTACAAGGTCACATAATGACTGATACGATGTATTGTATGTATGCAGTGTATGATCTAATGAAATAAATGTATAATGTCGTGTTCATTGTCTTTGAACATATTTAGGTACCTAGTTGATTCGTTAGTACCTAGTTCGTCATTAATCAAATTACCTCAAGCTTTACGGTTGTGTTTTATAAGAGTCTATGCCTTTTCAACTAGAGTATTTAAACCTAAAAATAAATAATCTTAACACAAACCTTCAACTACAAGCATCGTTATCCAATTTCCCCGCAATTGACATACGCATGACGTCGCTTAAAGTAAATACATATAAAACCAACCAACAATTATTTGCAGTTTATTTCACGGTCCTCAATCATGGCGTCACAATAAGAGCTAATATTTAATTAGTTAATGATAAGCTGAATAGTTCTAATGTGGGTGTGACAACTATCGCTTTAATGCCTTCTATATGTCGCATTACATTAGCTTGTACTACCTTTTAATTGAGTAATAACTGGTTATTAGGACTTGCGTCATGTTTTTTTATTTCTTTATTTCTCTCTAAGGAATGCTAGCGTTAATCGATTTTACGAAAAATGCAGGCGTTTGAGAAAACCCACTCAATTTCATCACCTATCAAACTTCGTGATGCTTTATCCCTGGTAATTTATGATCGCTTCTCTATAGGCGCCATCTCAGTAGTCATCGTTTCTTTGGTTTTTCAATCCCCATTTTTTTTTAACTCTAGACTTACCTTTGTTATTTTAGTTTTACAGTTTTACCATGGTTTATTGCATCCAGAAACTGAGTCTGACTATCAAACTGCACAGCCCGGGTTCCTATATATAACACTAAACGATTGCCGTCCGTTCGTTGCACAGGAACAAAGCAATAAAGTTGGAATGGTAATAGATTAAATAATAATTGTTGCACTCATTCCTGCGGCGTACTAAACCTAGATATCCTTGCGCTAACCAGTATAGGGTTACGAAGTGTGATGAAATCGGTAAAATATATTCGTACTAGATATTGTTGCAGGACAGTCTACACAATGTCGTTATATGTCAGTTAGTATTATCGTCCTCCTATGTTAGACAACTAATAATGAAGCCTCTAATTGGTCACCAAAGAGTTATATTTTCGGCCATCCTATCATAATGTGTCTGGCCATCGAGTCGAAATCGAAATCTTCATACTAATGACTCTTCCTCAGTGTAAATGAAAAGAGAACGTATGATAAATGTTTACTTCCATGCCATTCATATTTAGTTTTAGAAACCTCGTGTTTTGAAATAGTTCTGTTTAAATTAGAAGCTAATTTCAATGAAGCACATGCACACTGCGAAATTCTCAGATATAAACAACTAATGAACCTCTTTCTTTGTTCGCAGTTCCTTCAAAACCTGGGCAAGGTAGACCGGACCCTCGACGACATATTCGAAGAGCACCTGCAGAACTTCAACAGGCAACACCAGCAGGCCACCAGGCTTCAGAAGGAGTTCAACAACTACATAAGATGTATACGAGGTAAGAATCCCAGTGTTCTGACATACTGTATCAATAAAACACCCTAGTCTTATCCCAACTGCGCCGCGTTTGGGCAGCTTCCAGTCTAAACTCGATGCATAGAAATCGGACCTCCACAGTCCAGTAACTGTAGCACGATACCACTTGGCAAGACTGGTGTCTGTCTAACATACTTCATTATACCCTTTCAATTTATTTTAGGTTGTCGCAGCACACCCTATTTCATCCATAGATCTTAATCAGCTATCTTCTCAGTGTTAATTTTCTTCCTAGTAATGATAGACTAACATACCTACTTAATTAATGTGTTAAAAAATTTCCCTCATCAAATGTACTGCAGGGCATTTCATACGGGTGTGTAATGTATGGTATAATATCACTTAAAATTTACAAAACAAAGTAGATGTTTCTAAAAGATTTTAAATATTATAGTAACTGAATATTATACTAATTGAATATTATTTCAAATGTGCATTATATAAAACCGGCTTCTGCCAGCGGCTTCGCCCGCGTGAATGTCGAAGATTACCCCAAGGGAATATATTACCGAGATAAAAAGTATCCTATGAGCTATTCAAACTATGATCTATCTCTGTGCCAAACTTCATCCAGAGCCGTCAAGCCGATTGAGCGTGAAGAAGTCACAAACATACAAACACAAACACACACATCCTCATCAACTTTCGCCTTTATAATATTAGTGTGATCTTCATTATACCATTTGATCATTATATTAAAAAATAGTATATTAAATGAAATTAGGTCATATGATCATTAAAACTTTTTATTATTATTTCAAACGTTACACACCCATGCCCTAAAAAGAACTCCAGCTTTTCATGCCTCATCGTTCGTTCATTTGATATCTAGAATTTAGCGATTTAGATGTAGATATACTATTCTGCTTTGAATGAACCGGATACCTATACGAACGACTTTTCTATTCGTAGCCATCTCAAATACCGATCAAGACATCGTCACCGCGCACGCTAGTAAAGATTTTAAAATTGCCATCACGTGCGAAACTGGACCGCCAGTTTTCTCATAATACTTAGCAGCTAGTTGGACCTAAGAGGCAGAACAGGACGTGGCTGATCATTTCATCTCCACATCCTTTGCACCATTGTGTAGACACAAAGGACCAGCATTCGAGTTCCAAAGTACCCTTTCTGGTACTCCAGCTATAGACTTTCGGTAAATTACGTCAATCCGATCAAAGGAATGACGAATAACTACAAGTAGCATTCGGATGTACCGAGATTCTTGAACTCCTTCTGGGTGAGTGCCAAGTGTGTGCACATTCGCTACGACGACAAATAGTTCGCAGCTTGTAATTAGGTCTAGAGTAGAGAAAAACTGGATGAGTTGTGCTGCAAAAAGAGGGGAAATCTCCGGAAATAGAAATGACACAGACATTTTTCTTAGCGATGAATGATTATCATCATCATATCAACCTAAATACATCCACACCTGCACATAGACCATGTCCAAGCATTATCTATCACAACGACCGGCCTTTGACAGATATTTTATAAATTCTTTTTTACTGTCCATCTCACAAATACATTTCCATCATCATCATCGTCCTCCTGCTCGGTTCCCATTTCATTTGGGGTCGGTACAACATAGACATGTTCTACGCTAAACTAGGATACACATCCATCAAATCCTTCATCATCATCAGACTACAGCAGTCCACTGGTAGACATAGGCCACTCCAATTGCACGCCGTTTGTTTCGATTTTTGGCTAATCGCATCCAGCTAGCTACCCTTCGAAGATCGTTGCTCCACCTATCCTGAGGGCGTCCTAACATACGAATACCATTTAGTGGTATCCTCACAAGAACACGTCTACCCCAACGGTCATCGGTCATCAAACCCTTGACCAATTCCAAATCATAATTTATCTAATCTCATCTCTTGTACCTTCCTCAGCGGTGCAAACAGCATCAAAGACGTTAATGGAGGCAATCACGGAGGTGTACGAGAGCGGGTGGTCCGGCCACGACCTGCTGTACGTACAGGCGCAGAACTTGGAGATGCTGTGGCAGGACTTCTCGCACAAGCTTGGCGACCAAGTGCTCATTCCGCTCAATACGTACACCAACCAGTTTCCTGAAGTCAGGGTAAGTTTGAAGACTGATTAGTGCAATCTATACTTCTATACTAATATTATAAAGAGGACTAATATTATAACTTAAAAACTACTGAAACGATTTCAAAAATCCTTTCACCGTTGGTTGGGAAGCTACACTATCCCTGGGTGACATAGACATACTTTTTATCCTTGTATTCCCACGGGAACGGAACTACGCGGGTGAAACCGCGAGGCGTCCGCTAGTTCTTGTGTAAGTAATCTTTTTATTGTCGATGATCCAATATGACCAGAATTCAGCCACTTCGACACTGTCAGCGTTGAGCTCGCAAAAGCTTTTCATGGTGCAGTTATTGCATGTTATTGCACAAAGAGCGGAAAAGAGATAAGGCATCTTTTGTTATATTAGAAGAAATAGTATAATTCGTTGCTTATAATTTAAGTATTTTCGTATCTAGTGTTATGGGTAAGATATTTGAATTAACTTTAATAATAATCCCTATCGCGTGATAGTTGAAGCAGAAGTTCCAAAATAGTTCATATAATAAATACCGAATTCGTTCTGCGTATTGTAGCAGGCTTTTCATTACGCTGATTACACCATCAGCAACTTACGAATACACGAGTTTGGCTAGCTTAAAAGTGCTTCAAACCACCAGACCGGACCAGATAATTGTATCATAAATAATGTGTTGAAGAGTTAAATGATTTGGGAGAATCAAATTAATGAAGTTAATTATTTTAATTGAGTCTAAACGAGGTTAATTACACATGATAATTTTTAATAACTCTTCAAATATACGAGTAGCTCAACTACTTTTGAAGGAACTCTACATCAATTTCAATCAGGAATAACGTCGAAATAATTACATGTCTAATGGCAAATTACGCTAATTAATGTACGTAATGTTTATTTTTTACAGAAAAAGATCGAGAAACGTGGTCGCAAGTTGGTGGACTACGACGGTCAAAGGCACAGTTTCCAGAATCTGCAGTCGAACGCTACGAAGAGAAGGGACGATGTTAAGGTAACTAACCTACATAATTTAATGATAAAATAAAGGAATGCGAATGTGGCGTTACTGACACCAATCATACTTACCTCGGACGAACGTCCCAGATCCTTTATTATTTAAACTCGCAATAAACCGTCATCCAGCCTCAACTACTGGATAAAGACCAGACGTCATGTTTTGGAGACAATGTTTTTATTTCACCTCTGTAATAACGCATTCGACTGTACTGATATTGTAAGTAAGATTAGTTATATAGTACCAAGAAAAATCATAAGCCGTGGGGTGCGCGTGTGACCCCTTTTCTCCATATCTTCGAGTCGTACGAACGCAGGTTTGCGGGCACCCTTACGCCGCCTTGCTGATCAATTTAATAAGAACTTCATAAATATTGACTTCTTCGCTGTCTTCTCAGCAGAGCAATTTAGACGCCTCGTCTGTAATTCGTAGATTTGTATTTTCCCTTTGCTTTTTTTTTTACAATATTAATGAAAATATAACAATTTTAATAATTTGTACAGTTATAATTTATTTTGTTTTGTTGACGCCTTGTTTGTAAGATAATTATATTGATTCTGCTGACATTTTAATCCGTACTTCTTCCGTTTGTTTTTATTTTTTTTATTTGTAATAATTTAATTATGTTTTTTTTTTATTTATTCTACAATGGTAATTTGATTTATTTTAATATAATTTCGTTTTATTCTTTCTTGCATGCCTGTTTGGTTCTATCTTTGTCACTTGATTTTGTTTATTTTTAATTTAAATATTGTAAGCGCACGTCGCATTTAAAAAATGTAAAATGTTTTTATATTATGTGGAAAATGTCGCTGATTGCATATTTGTTTTGCTTTGTGCCCAAACTTTATGTATTGCTGCAGTGTGCAGTCGTTTGTTTTCCCAAATAAATAAAATAAAATAAGACCTCTCAAATTGCTTCAACTCGCCATTATTTTTACCAGACTGCCGAATGAGGGATTAGATTGTCGAAGTGTTAAGAATGTCTAATATCGTCTTCGTGGCAGAAGAAGCCATCAAGGACCGTCTGGGAAAATGTTTTTCAATGTCCGATATACTGTAAAGACTGAAATCCAACTATATCACACTTAGAAAATCGATATGATCCTTCAATCTTATACCAAAACGTTATTCTCCACCTTACTAAACCATGTTTTATAAACCTGTCTTTCAATCCCGACACGACTAATTTCCAGGTGACCAAAGGCCGAGAACAGCTAGAAGAAGCCAAGCGTACATACGAGGTCCTGAACTCCGAACTCCACGACGAACTGCCCGCACTCTACGACTCCCGCGTTCTATTCTACGTTAACAATCTGCAAACACTCTTCTCGGCTGAACAACTGTTCCATTCTGAAAGTCATAAGGTGAGAGATTTGGTACGAATACGCTTTTACTTTCATTTTTCGTGTTGGTTTTTCTCCTGATAAATAAAACTTTTTCCTATTCTGATTAGTTTAGGACCTAAAACAGTGCCCTGTAGTACACCAAATATCATTTGAATAAAAACATAAAGATATAGGTACTATGCGAGGTGCATAATTATTAGAGAGGCTCTTGCTAAAGATTAGGCCTGTTTCCGTTTGCAAATGTTCTAAAATCCCTTTCTATCGCAAAAATAAACAATTTTAAGTGTATTGACACATACTCTATGAAATCAATAGCCTTTAACAAATATAAGGAGAAACTATTTACTAAGCAGTGATTACACGTAGCTAGATTGCGACGTAAATCGGCAACTTCTGTTACTCAAATTCAAAGCATTTATTTTATTAAATTATTTTGAATTGTCAGGAAATGCTGATGATGGCTAGAATTGTCTCTGCTATATCAATCATATTGTTATACTTTTCTCTGTAGCTCTCTAATTACGTCTCATCTCTATTTTTACCCGACTACGGCGAAGCCAAATATAAGGGTTATGATTTCTGCAGTGCGATTGTTTAGTGTATGTATGTTTGTTACGTATGTTCTTCCGTAGTGCCTAAACTATTCATCCGATTTTGATGAATAAAGTGTCAATCGATTCGTTATTATGGCCTGAGTAAAATAGCGCACTAAAATTATCTTCTCGCTTCCTAATTCCAGGTATTCGGCGAACTGGAAGCGATAACGGACAAGCTAGCCACGGACAGCCAGCGCGGCTCGTACAGCAAGAAGGCGAACAACCTCAGCATCAACATGAACAACATATCGCCGGCCTCCTCTCCCAACGCGACGCTCAACACGCACAACGGCAAGCCGGCCTCACCCACCGATACTGTACAGAGTGAGTTGGGGACCTTTGGTTATGGGTATCGGGATCATAGGGCTAGAGAAAATCTGGTTGTACTGTCTGTAAAAAAATGGGTTAATCATAGAGAAAGTAAGATGCAAAAATCTTGCCAATGTTTAAAGGGCTCGCAGTTTGGGCATCTGGAATAGTCAATCTGCCTAGCCTTTTCCCAACTAAGTTGGGGGTTGCCTTCCAGTCTAGCCGTACCAGTGATTACTCAGCTGAGTACCAGTGTTTTACATGGAATGGCTGCAACTGCTTCTGGTGTAATGGAAGTGGGTATTGGGGAGTTGATGCATTTAAGGTTGACAATATTACTCTTAATATACGTACATAAACGAATTTTGCAACAGTAAATATTAGATTATTTTACTAAAAACAAAAAGATATATGGATTTAAAATACAGACAGTACAACTCAGAGTAACTAAAAGTTTGAATAAAAAGTTATTTTAAAATTAAAAGGCTCAAGACTATGTTTTTGCTTTTGTATTGTGTTCAAGTAAATAATTGGTTTGAAATGTTTTGAGTGATTGCTTTTTCAAATTAATCAAACTACGAAATAATTTTAGCTGTTAGCATTTCTAATTCATTGGGAGATGACAAAGTTCCAAATAGTAAGCCACATATTTTTGACAAACCATCCTTTCTATTGCAGACAAAATTTACAACAGTCAGATAACATTTTTAACTAAACAATATAATGTTTTATTCCTCAGACAAAAGTTATCTGACTATTGTAAAATCGGTCCCTAATTTCGTTCAAGTTACTTATTTTTTTAGGAAAATCTTTATTTTTTCTACACTTCATTAATTAGCATAACATATTATGGGACTCTTTAGTCATCTCCCAACGCAAACATTAACAAGTTTAATGTGCCGCATGTCTTAGTGTGTGTGTGTGTAGCGCCCCCCTCCCCCGCGCTCAACGGCTCGTCCCCGCCGCCCTCCCCCCCGGGGGATGCGCCCTCAGCAGCCGTCCTGCCTGATGAAGCCTCCCCCCGCACCGACTCCCGCGCAGACTCCCGCAACGAAAGCCGCCCCACACCGGAAGTACCCGCCAAAAATGAAGCCCCCACGCCACCAGCCAAGAGAGAAGACAAGACACTGGCTTCCCCGGTCACCAACAATAACGTAGAGAAGGAAGTCAGCGACAAGAAGGTGGAGGAACTGTACGATATACCTGTTGGTGAGTATGTTGCCCTGGTACTTTTAGACGCACGAGATGCAACGGATTGGCTCTAAGGATCAGCAGTACAACTGTTTATTCGAACTTTGCACATGTTATGGTGTCCTAGTACTTTTAAATGTAGGTAATGAATTTTCAAGCTTCAAGTTGTGGTTCCGAAATTCAGTACCCTTGTCAAACTCTTCATCGGTTTTGGATTCCAAGGTGGTGAATCTTCATGATTTTTTTTTAAATTTTGTTTCCAAAGTACCTTAGGTTAAGCTGTTTGTTTGAATTCTTCATGGAGTGGACTCCTAGTACTTTTATTTAGATGATGTATCTTCAAGCTTGTTATCAAACAATGGTGAGTAGGGGAGGGAGAATGTATCGGATAGATGGTACTAATTTTAATGTCGTGGTAGATAGACGCATGGCTAAGCTATTCTAAATAGCTACTCAAATGCAAAATTATTATCTTATGCAATCACTTTTAACTTCTAATGCAGAAAAAACCCCCACTGTATTTTTAAGAACATTCAAATTGCTATGCCACTGTATAATTATTCAGAAGATCAATTCATTCACTCAGCCACAGAGTTATTTTACTCAGTAGTCCAACACATTTTTTTTTGCAAAATTTGCACAAACACTGTTCAGTAGACAAATAGAAAGTCACAATTCTCTCAGGGTCGCCTGTACCGCCGGAGAAGTCAAATAATAAGTCGGAGGAAAAGAGACAAGTAGATGTAGAACCAAAGGACGAGAAAGGGAAGGAGAATGACAGTGAGGGCAAGAACGACGAGGTTTACGACATACCAATAGGTAAGTGATGAGTCTGGAAGAAAATGTAAACAGAAAAATCCTTTTTTTTGTTGTTTAGATTTCCTATCAGACCTTATAAATAAGGCCTGTTCACACTATAGCAGTTAAAACGCAAATTTTAAATCAATAAACCCGGAAGATAACATTCTTAAAATGATCATGTGACCTAGAGGAAACAGAAAAAAAACACAACTTGGTATTTTCTTTTTTAATTGTGTTACTTTCGCATGTTAATTGGTTTTGTTTTAACCAATGATATTCTAGTAAACAGATATGTTATGAGCGCGCGCATTGTGATGACTCGAATACGTCCTAATTGGGACGTATAGTCTTTAGTCTATGTCACGCATGGCGAAGAGCGATACGCTTTGTTGAAACAAAAACAAAAGTTTAAAAATGCCGTCGTGTGTATTTAGAAAGTGTACCAATTATGATACCAAAGTACGTAAAACAGAAGGGGTCTCATACCATATGTAAGTACGCAATACACTTCAATTTACCATTTATTTTTCCCTATTATTCTGATATTTGGAGGTTAGAAAAAGAAAAACATTGGTGGTCAGAATAATGTTTGTTTACATTCAAACGCAAGTGACAAACACTAGCTGTCTCTTTTATTCTTGTTGATTTTATCAAGCCATCCCTTTCGACTTATAGTGAAATGTCAGATAGAATAGAATATAATAGAATTTATTTATCCATCTTAGATACAGTACACCAGTAATAAACATTGAAACATGGTTATAACTAAAGTACTTACATAGTTTCTAAGTTTTTAATGTACACTCATTAAGTTTATAAGGTAGGTACACTTGCACTAATACATAGTAAGAACAAAACTTAGATGAATGAAAAGTGTGTATCTGTGCTGCCGCTGCTATGCAGAACACTTTTTTCGGTTGTTTTGTGAGTGTATAACGTATCTGTTTACTAGAATATCATTGGTTTTAAACATATAAATAAGACAGTAAAATATGAATTATGGTGTGAATAGGTCTTCTTAAATCTAAGTAAATAACGCTCATCGGTGGGGGATTTAACAGCTCATCGCTTATATCGTAAGTTATATTGTATAATATAACTAAGTATAATACTTATGAAATTATGTAGTAAGTCGATGGATAAATATTATTTTTTGCTATATATCGTATTCCGTTCGGTTTTACTTGTTCAGTTTTCGCATGGCAATAGCCCTTTGCCATATATAACTTTGTTGGAACCCAAACAATAAACTTTGTATTGGTTTTCATAAATATAAAATGTGGAGGATCACAATAAATGTCAATTCTGTACGATTGAAATCTTTGTTTTCCAGTAAATGTAGGCGGGTTGCCAAAACTCAACAATTATGATGTATTTTTATCTATCGACGATATTTATGTAAATTATGAATTTAATTTGTTATCTATTGGTATGTATCATAATGCTATATTTTATTTATATTCAGTATAGGTTTACCAGCTGATATACGTATGTAAATATTTATTATAATATATGTGGCTTTTACTTTTTTAATTTTGTGTGCAAACGATTTCGCTTTTTAGTTGTTTTACGCCTGTATTTGTTAACCATTAATACTGTTTTTGGTTTTTAAATATTATGTATGCAGTAGTTTCGTTTACCGTGGGAAATGATCATGTAACTTACAATTAAACATTCAATTTATTTTAAAATATTCAAGATTTATTTGGTCAACTCCAAGTCCAGATCAAATGTTAGTGCCAATTTTACTCACCAGTTCCTAAACGACTGATGAAATCAATCAGTAAAATCCTATGTAGCAGTTAAGATTTGTTGATTTTAAGTCAAAATAAAACAAAAACCATTCAATAGTTTTATTGTATTTTACAACAGACTAAATAAAAGTTTATTAAAAAACCAGAGTTTACATTACCATAAACCTATCTGGCGATGGTGATGCAGTCGTCAGACAATCGTTAACAGACCTGTAGTCCATTCGCGTTAAGAAAATAGTGAGTCAACATCGACCAATCGGGTCGCTAGCTTACTAATTACTTGCGACCCGATTGGTCGATAGGCCGGCGGACAGCGATGTCTCACTATTTTCTTAACGCGAATGAACTATATTATTTATTTATTTATTATATTCTTTATTGTACACCACAAAAATATATATACAGGACAAACAAGTATAAAAGCAAGTGTACAATGGGCGGCCTTATCGCACAGGGCAATCTCTTCATACTGTCTTTATTAGTTCCACTTTTAGACACCAGTTCACATAAGTTTGTGGCACTATGAAATTTCCCATGGTAAACTCTCTTAAAACTAACCCCCAAAATAACTTCCCCATACAACCCCTCACCTCCGCTCCCCCCCCAGGGGCCACACTGGCGGGGCTGCCGCCCGGCACGCTGTACCGCGTGCGCGCCACGTACCGCTACACGCGCGAGGACTCGGATGAACTCAGCTTCGATGTGGGGGAGGTTATCCGCGTCGTGGAGTACGACGACCCCGATGAACAGGTAGTTAGTACCGCTTTGATGAACCTTTTGTAGGATTAAGTATCACTGCATAATATTCTTACACACACATATTCCTTCTCAGAATAGTCTGCTAGCCAACACCGACCTCAACTAGTTCAAATTGACAAAAAAATATTGACATCTAAATTTGCTATTTGAACCAATTGGCAAAATGAGTATCGTACATAATATACACAAACAATAACAAACGAAAAAAAAAAAAAACAACGATGCGGTTTCGAAACCGTTAGTGAAAATGTGTCGTTTTTAAATTAATACGATCTAAGTTTTGACCTGGATTTACATAAATATATGAGGCGTGGTGATCAATGCACTTGCCTTTGTCTTCTTTATGAGTTTTGCGCACTAATTTTCGAGGGTAAACTTAGATATTTTTGACAGATGATGCTTCGTTCAATAATAAGTGACAGTTAAAAGTACAAACGGCAAAATAGATTTGCATTTAGGCAGTGAATAAAATAAAAATGCAATTTTTGTAGTAAAATGTTTTGTTTTTTTTTTAATGTCTTTATTTTCTACTTAAAAACTGAACTAAAGAAATTAGGAAGCTTATAAACCTCATCTAAAACAATACCATCTCCCATTACAGGAGGAAGGTTGGCTGATGGGCATCAAAGAATCAACCAATGAAAAGGGAATGTTCCCCGCGAACTTCACGCGGCCAATATGAAGTGGACAGACCTCACCCGCCACCCCACAGGCTCCATGAGTGACGTGACCTAACAAGATAGCATAGGTACCGTAACAACCGATTTTTAATACGAACTTTCTTCTACCGTATAATTTTGATTAATTTTTCGTTTACGATTCAAAACTATGTTTATAACTTTAGTCTAGTTGTTGAATGTTAATAGATTATATATTATTTATTATTTTTTGTGTTGTAATACAACGAATTATGATAAATCTTACGATTAACAGCGTTTGTATATACAGTGTATGAGTAACTTCGTATCATCGTTTAGTCACTGCTCGGTGTAGGGTTAAAATATTATTTAAATTATTGATTATTCCATGTCACATGTGTTGTAGGAAACACTGCTGAGATTGTAAGAAGTCAGTTTATTTGACAAAATCAACTCATCAATGTTTGCATATTAAGACGTATCATAGCGAACGCGCGTGACTTTTTAATTTGAACCTTATGCGAAGGTTATACGAGTCACATGATTATGCCCGTGAGTGAAGCAAATATATCACTCGTGATTTACAGTGTTTCCTACTCCTCGATGTTTCTCCAATATTTATGACAATAATCTTTAACGATTATGAGAATTGTATAATAAATAAAATCGAAATTGCTCATGTGTAACAAATAAATATTTTACATTTTAAAGTGACCTTAAATTTTATTAAATAAATGAAAATTATTGACGAACAATTCGAATAAGTATTTCAAGTTATCAAAATATGTATTCAGTATTATTTATTATGTATAAATTTTTATTATTAATTTATTATTCTGGTCCACTTTTTATTCAATTTAACATTGTCTTCTTGTATTGTGTTTCTTACTAGTTTAAAAATTAACGCTTCCTCGAAATAAGCTAAAGCAAAACAGCTGATTGTCAATTTCTATTTATTATGAGATTATACTATTAAGCCTTTGCAGCATTTAAAAGCTGCTTTTATACCATCTCTTCGCCTTCCAATATCTTACATTATTACATTTCCGACAACGCATTTTATTTCAATTTTGTATTGCATTTTCAAAGCGAGGTCTTAACACATAATCATTATATGAATAAAAAGGTTAAGTTTTAATGTATATAAAATTGATTTTTGTTGAACCCATATTATTATCATATTGTTAATATAACATAGGGACTAAATCAATCGAATATTATAGCTCTTGAATAAACAACTTTTTCTGTTTAAGTAGGTTTATTTTTTTTCGTTAAATTTTACTGTATTAGAATCAGATACTAACTGTAAAATAGTGCTTATAAATAACATCAGAATTTTTTTCAACTGAAGATTTTTTTGAATATCAAACGAGTTTGAATATTGCCACAGATTTAATGATAAACCCTCAAATTTGCAAAAAAAACAAACAAAATTGTCTCGAAAATTTGGTATTTCATTAAGCTTTATTTAAATATCTTCAGATAGAAAATAACAAATAAAATTATAGCAGACTTTATGTACCCAGAACAAACATTGATATTAACTCCAGTGTCAAATGAGGTGCTTTGAAAGTGTACATAATTTATATATTTTACATTTTAATCCCATATATTTAGAATAAGATGGTTTGAATTGTGTTCCATTTTGAAAATCAACTTCCCAGAATGTTTCCTGTTGCCAACATTATAAATAATAGTTAGGCAACACTGACGATTAAAATATTTTATCATTTTAACTTTTGTGAGAAAAGGAAACTCGATAAGTCGTGCTGCTTGCGTGTGGAATTATGAAAAAATATGTAAACTAGTTTTTATTTAACAATGTTTATTATGACGGGCCACTTTATCAATTATTGCCAGCAATTTATAGCTGCTCAAAGAATGTAGCTCCGCCTTTTAAAAATCATTAGAACGATCAACTTTTATACAAATTTTTGAAAGACCTATTGACCTTATCAAATTTTAATATCAATTTTAACGATCGACTGAAGTTTTTGTAGGAGTACAATCCGATATGTTGAAAGTTGTGGCTTTATCGTCAGTGCCATGCAATGTCCATATGTAATGTTAATTTATAAGTTTGTTAGGACTTGTACAGTTTTTACAAGTGGAAAATAAAATATTTCGAAAATTTTTGGGTTTTTATTTCTCTAAGATCCTGACACAACTTGAGGTTTCGTGTAAATCGAGGCTATAGAAAGTACATAACACACGCTCAATAACAATTACAATAAACTACTCACTCAATACTGCAAGTACAGTGTTGCAGTGTCTCACTGAAAAAGTGTAGGTAACTAATAATTTTAGTTAGATCGTGCTCGGCAGAGGTATTCCTCCACTCACGCACAGCCTGACTTTGCCCACTGCTGGGCCCCTCTTTTTGTGTGCCGATCCCTACGTTCCTGTGCCAGCGTAACATTGCTTCATAAGTAAAAAAATTAAGGAATAGGTACAGTATGAAAGGAAAGGCATTGCGATTGATTGTGTGTTTGTGTTAGGTAAATTACCCCGCTGTTTTATTGTCTTGCGGCAGACACGACCAAGTTCCATTAAATCAACATTTCGAGTTGCACTGATTGAAAACTGTTATAATTTAAATAAAAACAAAAAAATTGTTTATTAGCAGAACAAAAATCCCCTTTTTAGTTGCTGCCTGCTCACTAATCTGTTTTGCTGTGTTTACAAATTGCTCAGTAAACTGGTTAAAAATACAAAAGTGAAATTTCCTATTCCTGTTTTGTATTTTTACCATCCTTTTGTCAATCACTTTTCTTTCACAATTTCCGAACGAAAGGTTAAATGCCAGACGCGATACGTTTTACGCAATGTGGTGCTTTGGCTAACATTTCATGAAAATCAATAACAGACAGACAGTAACGGAAGGCGAAACGGAACGTCATTTTATGATTGATTGATGGTCTCGATTTTGGACTTTGTAAAAACTGCGGGAATTTCTTGTAAATGAAAACAATGGTATTTAGTTCGAAATATGTGTTAAAAATGTGCCGAAATATTAGCCGAGTTTTCCGGTAGCCTATGGGCGATGTTTTTGACGGACAAAGTAAGAAATCACGCAATAATATGAAACGTCGGCCTACACACAGTGGATTTGTTTTGATTTCGTTGTTTTTCAAAATCATTTCATTATTTACAGGAACTTTGAAGTGCAATAATATCCTTGAAAATCTGTAAGGTAAGTGAAAAATTTAATTATAATCTAAATATTTGGGAAACTTCGCAAAAAATTATCACGGGCGGTTCTTTACTCATTGTTTAATTTTTTTCGCAAACTTTTTTTTGTTTTGTTGTTGTTTATGTTTACTCTTTTTTATTACTCACAGGAGATTCAGCCAATGATTTGCGAATATGGAAATGGAAGAGAAGCAATGTTTAATTTTTGTAAGTGTTTTTTTTTTATTTTTAATTATGGGTGTACCTACAATTAACTTTTAATTGCTTAGGTTTTAACAGTTACCTATTTTAACTAAATAATCTGTTATCTGATTATTATTATTATTCTGCCTGCCCCCATGGGAAAAATGCGTGAGTTTATTATGTATGTATGAAATCATAACTAATAAAATCAAAACAATTTTTTTTCAAAGCCATGAATGTTATCGGTCCATACTGAAACTAAACTAGCCCAATATTTTTTTAATAGATATTAATTAGATAATCCTGAATGTATTCATGTAAAACCTAGCTACACCTAAGTGCCTTCTTATTATGAATATAATGAGATGGGCCACGACTCATCAGTCATACTGTACTATTTGAGTTTTAGTGAAAACAGGCAACAGTCTTAAATGAACCCATAGACAGTTTTTTTTATCTGATTTAGTAAATTTTTTATGCATTTTTGTCAATTTTTATCAAATTTATTAACAATTTTTTTTTTATTGTCTTAACTTAATACTTACCTATAACTTGTGTATGTGGTGTAAGCTGATAGCTGGTAATTAACAAATTAAAAAAAAATGAGAATTATATTAAAACCTTGCAATGTAATATTGCCTTACTAATTTGCAACACAACTATAAAGCATGAGCCAAGTAAAAGTTACTAGCGTGAGCGGTTCTGCCAACACTTCAAGCTAAAGTTGCCCATTCAAACAAGTTGCTGAGTTTTAGCTACTAACTTTATATCTGCACTGACTTACATGTATTCAAAGTGCCGTGTGGAAGACTTAGTTTGTATGAAGTCGAGTTTCTATGGGTAGCACATGATGTATTTTATTTTAGTTATGGTAATGGAAACTTATTCAAGTGCCTTAGGAATATTGACGAACCTATAACCTCTTGCTAGCTGGATATTATTTAACACATAAGCGTTTTGAGTTGGATTATGTATAAAATTAGTATGAAATAGTTACCTACTCACATTTTGGGAATATCGTCATTATTCACTTAGTATTAGATTCATATTTGCTTAAAATGCTAATTTTACTTGTCCAATTATGTCAAATTGCTCTGTGTTTCTTGAGCCCATACATACCGCAAATTAAACCCTTACTGGGGGGTGACCATAAGGGACAGATATATATGACTTGTAAAGAGCTTATGGTCACCACCCTGGTCTCTTACTAGTACTCCCTCTCAACTGATGCTTACGCTGCACTTACGCGTGTATTTTAAAGACAGTAACAACTGCTTAAAGCCTCGAAGGAGATGGTGGGACAAACTAGAGAGATTTTGCCTAGGCTGGAAAATAGAAGTGCAGGTTTGAAAAAGAGCGGTTTGGCAAGATAGCAATAAAAATCGTTCCTTTTCCGATATTAATGTGCAGCTCGAAAATACGATATTCTTAATATTCCGCCGAAAGAAAACCATCTACCAAGTGAAAGAAAAGAAAGATAGGATAATATTTATTGGTGACCCGCTTTGATTAAACATGTAACCATATGCTGGGCACAAATTATCAGACGCGGCTGACGGACGCGACTGATTTCTGCGCAGTGTGCACAGTCTTTTAGGACGCGGCTTGCGGACTGGTCCGTGTGCTTATTTAACGAAGATATGTTGACGAAGAAACGTGTCGAGTAGCGAAAGTGAGGAATTTAGCTGTCGCTTAGTCTGACTTGTTCTGACACCAGGGACGCGTCCGGCACCCCATGCACATCGTCTGCAGACCTTTTCGGCTGACAAAATACATCCAGCAGGCCAGATGTCTATCGGACGTCCGAACGCCCAAGGTTACGTCTGCGACTTACGTCATACATCCGATAGTTTGCACAATTAATTGTACATTAATAGCATCGCCGTACGTCTAGTAGTCCGATGATGAAACGGGCTTGGTGGAAATAGATCGTGCAATTCCTTCTCGCACTCCCCGAAATGTAACCGCGCGATAAAAAACCGACAAGCAACTCGGCGACGGTGTTCAAGGCTCTGGATCTTTGACTTGACCAGTGCCTCATTGCCGTCAGCCCTGCCCGATAATTTGTCCCCAGCTTTATAATCAATCTGCCTTTACCCAACTATATTGGGGTCGACGTCAAGTCCAACCGGATTCAGCTGAGTATTACGTACAGTACAACCCAGTAACTGGAAAACACGATACCCCTTGGTAAGACAGGTATTGATTTTATGACTTCTGACTACCGTAACGTGTGGCAAAGATCTTCAAATAACAGCTTGCCAAGTGCCAATAAATGACCTCTAATGTGGCCTCGGCTTCACACGTCGCAAACACTTAGAAAGCTCGCGCTACCTTATTCTACTACCCGAGCTGCCAGTTATATAGCACATACATAACCGGGTTATTCATGTGGAGTGCACACAGGATGGATATTTAATGGGGCACTGGGCAGTAACGGCGGGTACCTTAAACGTTCTTAAGGGTACCCGCCCTAATCACGCACAACGGACCGAAAGAGAGTCTAAGTGCAGAAAAGGGAGTCATCATCATCATCAAGGGTGCCTTAGTCAGTCTTCATCCATAAAAATGTAGTATGGCGATTACTTCCCTGTTTGACGGTGTAGGTACATTCAAAATAAAAAATGATATCAATTTGTCTCATCATTATCTAGCCCTGTATGGTAACAAAAATGTTAAAACATATATGACTCATAACATTCAAATATATGTTTTTTTTAACATTTTTGTGGAACTTTCGTATTTAAAAGTTCCATATTTCCACACCAATTTTAACGCATCTTTGGGCGAAAAAAATACCATCAGAGGAAGGAAAATTGCAAAACAGCCACCATACGGGGATAGATAAGTAGTTCAATAATGCAAATAATTTTATTTTGAACAGATACATTCAATAGTTATCTCATGGTATCCATATTTCCAAAGGTCTGTTAATTAAATGTCTTGCGCTCGTTTTCGTTCTAAATCATCATCCATTTCGCTACAAATTTACAAAAGTTTGTATTTGTACGCGTACTAGCTTCTAACTGATCATCACAGCGGCAGCGTCTATCCCTTTCACACGTGTTGTCGGATGAGACAGCATACATTTTAACTCCGCCCACAAAAGTGGTTCGTGCCGCCGACTAGGGCACTCTTAAGAGATTGTCGAATTGCAGAAAGGTGCGAATTCTGGCTTTTCTAGTACCGTTGCAGTTGATCCGAAATACTTTTTAGGGTTCCGTACCCAAAGAGTAAAATCGGGACCCTATTCCTAAGACTCCACTGTCTGTCACCGTCTGTCTGTCTGTCATCAGGCTGTATCTCATGAGCCGCCAGCGGCTTCGCCTGCGTGGACTACACGATTTAGGCTGTTTCGTTTTTCCAGTTCTGGCGGGCTATTGGTTTTTTTTTTTAAACATTGCCCCACACTAGGAATGTCGTCCTGTATCGTGGGTGCGTTTACAAACAATATACACTTACATACATGAACACCCAGAGCCGGAACAACTATCTGTACCTAGGTCATACAAATATTTGATCCGTGCAGGAATCGAACCCGCGACACGCAGCGCAGCAGTCAATCGCTCAACCACTGCGCCAACCGTTACCCGAACCGAACCCAACAATTATTATTCAAATATAGCTTTCCGCCCGCGTCTTTGTTCGCGTAGACCACAAAATTTGCTCAACTTCGCTTCGCTTTTGATCTGAGGGCTTAAAGAGTCTAAAGCTTGTTGACATAGACTTGTGACTTAAAAAAAACCACAGAAAGATGTTTGGAACTTTTAAATCAGGTGATCTTACCGGCCAGTGTAAAGCCGAGTAATGCAGCATTCAGATTTTCGGTTGTGGCTCGTGCAGTAAACGCCGTTGCACTATCCTGTTGGAATCACATGTTCTCCAGTTCCAATTTATTCCTTTTAAGGATAGAGAAAGAGGTTGATCATGGCTCTGTGACCTCGTCGACCACAGTAGTCGTTTGGCGGCCCAATGACGCCTCCAACGTAAACAACACACCATGCAGTTACTTTGAGCGGGTTTATGGCTCTTCCTAGATTTAACGCGGATTTTCACATATTCACAAAGCTTCTTCATGATTATTTTCGATGAAAAGTTGTCTTCCTCATGGTCGCGATTTAGAATGGCTTCACGTTGGTTACACGCGCTTGGAGGTTACCAGCTATATTTTGTATCTGTTTACAAATTTCGAAGCAGAATTTATATCTGTCGCCAAAAAATTGCTAAAATAATAGGTGTTTTGCGTCACCTGTACAGTCAAGACATGGGTACTTCAATTAGCTTACGCTAACAAAGTTCCTGATGACGAAGTTAGCAATTCTTTGAATTCTTCATTGGTAGTTTTTCTGTCTGGTGTCAAAATTACCGTACTGACTCTGGAACAGGCAACGTAGAATTGCCCGAGTGAGAAGTCTTTCCTTAAATCTGCTGCCTATCACCATTAATGACCGACCCTGAGATTTATTTATGGCCATTGCAAAGCAGACATTAAGAGGCAATTGTGATCGTAGTGATCGCAATGGCACAGATAATATAATACTACAGTACAGATACCCAATCCCATACAAAGAAATGTCACCTCCTTAAGTCGGGCTATTCGTCGGGCTATTTTTTCTTTCTCCATATTTTTAACAGGCGGCAGCACCAGTGACTCATTAATAGCCCGAGGCTGTGGTTTTTTAACGCCATCTAGAAGTTTGCGTAGATACTAAGTCATATGGCAATTTGAGCGAGGAATCGCATCATGTAGGTACTCAGAGACGTTATTTGCCAGTTGTCCTTGAACGCTTATTTCGTATTCGTAATAATAACATTAGGTATGATCGGGACAGACTCCTCACTCCGCTCAGACCGCGGTACTTTCATAATAGTGGTCGCATTGTGTAGCGAATTTCACAATATTCACGAATATTCCAAATCAATCAAAACTATAGAATTCCTTGTAAAATTAAATGTAGGTAGGTAGCTTGCTTCCGCGGCAACAGAATGACATGATATAGGTACCTGCTTCATGTCATTTTATTATTCACTATAAGGCGGGTTACCCTTTTTTATTTTCGGTAGGTACTTAGAAAGAACAGAATGTTTATACAAAAAAAAAAAAATAGTTTTTGTCTTTTTAGTTCGCTTTTTAAGCAGTCGGATCTTAGGATTTTTTGTTTTTTTTATTTAAGGTCGTACCCTGACCAAAAAATCAGCATGAGATATGAACATTCCTATTGGCCTAGCGGCACTGTTGGCGCATGAATTACGGTAGTGAATACGCCCAGATTTTAGAATAAAATCTTTATAAAATCGAATATTGGTCTTTTGAAAAAAAAAAACTTACAAAATGTTCGTTATCAGATTGTCTATCCATTAGTGTTAGTATAAAAAATAATTAATGAACACTATACGGGGAGATGCATGCTATCAATAATTATTTCACATTTTTATGGTTTTGTTGGAAGGAGATTAGTGAAACATATACCTCTTTAAAAAAAAAAGTGTACTACAATTTTAGAATCAACATCATGTAGAAAATTTATGTATTTTTATTAATTAATATTTCTTTTTAAACAAAGAGTAGATAGCTCTTAAAAACTGCACAAAAACGACTAGCACGGCGTTTTGCTCGGGGAGGCGCCTTAACACTTTTTAGTTAACATTTTTTTTCGAATTTTGTACATTTAAACATTTATGTGTTATATATTTTTGAGATTGACTCATAAAACCCTTTGCTTTGATACCACACAAGATGGCATTAGAAGAAAAAACTATTGGGCCCCCACAATATGGCGCCCAAAAGCCGCCATTTCTCTATTTTTCAATTTTATTGTAGCTAGTGACACTTGCAGGGTTAAGACGAATCGATTGACGTACGAATCATCAAAATCGGCCAACGCGTTTGGTCTCTGAAACACCACATAGGAACAAATATACATACATACATAGACTGATTAACACATTACCCTCCTTCGGCAGTCGGGTAAAATTAATTGTGCCAGCGGTGGTTAGGGGTGCGCAGCGACTCATACGAGTGTTCCAAGCCGCCATTAAATTTGAATCGAACTGTACGAGTAGTGGAGCCGTGTAATCACAAGCACAAAAAATACTTTATGTTATTATTTACGTATTTACTAACGTGACGCGCGTCGATTCAAACTTAGTGATGTTTTAAAAAAACCCTACTCGCTGCGCAGTACCTACCCTACCCCTAAACCCCACTGTCACATGAAATTGCTAGCTCGTAGTAGCTCACGAAGTGTTTCGAGCCGTCATTAAGTTTGAATCAAACTGTAGCTACTAGGCGACGCGTAAACTCGGATGGCAAGCGGGACTCACGTCGCGTTTTATCTTATTTTATAACCCGTGCGATTTGAGTAGGCCCTAGTGCAATACGAGTCCTGTTCCAGCGAGTTATCTAGTCAATTCGACGTGTAAACAAGCTTCACAAAAAAATGATTTTGAGTAATAGACCAAGACTTTAATATTTAAAATTACGCCTATAATAAATAATATATTTTAAGTTACGCCTATAATAAATAATAACTGTCTTACAAAATGATTCTGACGATGGATATATAGTTTAGGACAAATTGTGAAAAACGCCATCTATTGCAAAGAACTCAAAACAAAACGAAAAGTCTATAGCTACTTTCAACTAATTTAACATACAAAGTCTTCAACTTATCTTTTTTGTTCAAAAACCCTGATTAATGAGTGTAAATGGATAAATTAACATTAAAGAAGCAAGTTTTGATTTTTACTAAACTTATTTCAGCCTAAATCTGCTGTTTAACATTTATAAGTGATTGTTACTTTCACATTCGTTACCTATGCTGCCATCTATGATCTTTTTTTAATACTAATTATAATTTGTTTGAATTGAGACCCCATGGCAATGGTGACTGTAGACAGCCAAGAAGGTATACATATTTTTCCTTCGGATTCAGGCTAATCTCCATTACTTTTCTATTTTAAGTAATAGCTCAGATAACTCTCCAGCAGACGTATCTCCTCTTAAATGAACTCGCATATTACCACAGATTACTAAATAGTTACTTGATATTATTTTCTAAAAATATTAATTTTTCATACAACTTTTAGCACACCTTTTTACCCCTTTAAGGGGTGAAATTAAAAAAAATATCCTTAAGTATTTCTTTAATTGTAATAAAGAGCTGAAATACTAAATTTTAACTTATTGTGATAGTGAAAAATGTATTTTTCATTCAAACTTTAATACCCAAGGGATGAAATACAAAAAAAAACCCTAAATAAGTAAGTCTGCAATGGCCACCCGTGTTGTATATAGCCTTTGTGCTACGATTGTCAGATTTAAAAAATAAAGTTGAAGGCCTTCTGGTTCTGTCATCTTGAATGAATGATATACATATAGACACTAATCTCTCTTGGGAGGTTCATATCGCTGATGTGAGTAGGAGGGTCTTCTACTCTTTTCAGTCTCTTAAACGTCTCCAAAAATTCTTACCGTTTCACACTAAGGTCACTCTTGTTCAATCTCTTCTTCTACCGCTCATAGACAATGCGCATGTCTGTTTTCTAGATGCAACGGAGGTACTCCTAAACAAACTCGAACGATTGCAGAACTTGTGCATCCGCTTTATTTTTGGCCTCCGGAAGTACGACCATGTGTCGGAGTTTCGGACCAGATTGAAGTGGCTGCCGATTCGGCGTCGGCCAGATACCCATATCCTATCCCTTCTCTATACTATCCTGCACAATCCTAATTCTCCTCAATACCTTCGCGAACGGTTTGAGTACCTCGTCCCGAGGGGTAAACCTTGTCGCACGGCCACTTCGCTTCTCCTTCGTACTCCGCGTCACACTTCTAGCCGCTACGATGGCTCCTTCTCTGTTACTGCAGTGCATCTCTGGAACTCTCTTCCACACTCCATACGCGATAGCCCTTCTCTCGATGTCTTCAAGAGGAAAATTAAGAAGCATTTAAATTATATATATATATATATATATATATATATTATAAATGTATTTGTCTTTATAAACGTAGGTAGGTCTTTTATTTATTATTATGTAACTAGTTTAATCTTACTATATAGATATATATATTGTACACTGGATTACTGCCCTCTATTATGATCTCTATCACTCAAAGGTTTGCTGGAAGAAAATTCCATTTGGAGTTAAGCTCGCCTTTGTACATGCATTTTGTTATCAACTTGTTTTAATGTTATGTCTTGTTGTACAATAAAGAATAAAGGATGGTTTTATTTTACAAAAATTAAATATATTAATTTTGTAACATCTCAACTTAACATGGCGCAGCCGGTACCTAAATGGTAATTAATTCAGGAATAAATGACAGGTGGAGCTGGAGCAGACGCGCAGGTAAAAACAGATAGGAAGGAAACTTCCGACCAAATTTTTTTTTTCTAATGGCGACGTCAACCACCATTGGGGCTATAAAACCCCCATGTGAGATGAGTTGGACGGGAAATACATATGTCCGTGAACTGGAGGTTCTTTCGCCAGAAGTTTGAGATTTATCTTCTAGCGTCAGGAAACAAAGAAAAAGCAACTGACATAAAAACAGCATTACTTCTCAGTTGCATCGGAGACAGAGCACTGAGAATTTACAATACGTTCATGTATGAAAAGAACGAGCATAAGAATGATGTAGATAAAGTTATACTAAAGTTTGATGAGCACTTTAATCCGGAAAAGATTGCCACATACGAGAGGTACAATATTTTTTACGAAAAACCAAGATAACGGACAGACATATCAAGATTATATCGTAGAACTCAGAGATCTGAGTGCGACGTGTGAGTTTGAGCAACTGACTGAGAGCTTGATCAAGGATCGTTTGGTGTGTGGCATAATAGATATCACAGTCAAGGATCGTCTCTTGAGGACAAAAGATCTTACACTTCCGAAAGCGGCTCAGATTTGCCGGGCCTCTCAGGAGACTAAGCGATGCAAGAAATGTGCTTGGAATCATCATCATCATCATCTTCAACTGGAATGATGATGGTCAACAATATGGAAATTCTTCAGGACCGTGATATCACAGACAATAATAACATTGCAAAAGTTAATCAGAGACAGCAACTACCTAATACGAATCGTGCAAGTACGAGTGCTTCAGCGTCAAATAGACGACAAAGTCAAACTAATTCGTCAACACCAACAGAGTACCAAAACAAAAGGGTTTGTTCCAAATGTGGTTATAATCATTCAGCTAAAAATTGTTTTGCTTTCAATAAGCAGTGTATGAAGTGCCATAAGTTAAACCACTTCGCAAACATGTGTAAGGCTAAAACGGCGTTTTTACTTGAGGAAAATAGTGATAGCGAAATTATCAACACATTATTTCTAGGTGCACTTTTTGTAAGTTCTGTAACTAAAAAAGTAAAGGACTGGACAATAACAGTTGGTGTTAACGATACTCCAGTACAACTAAAGGTAGACACAGGGGCGCAGGCCCATATATTGGCACTAGGAGCTGTCCAGCTGAGGCATCTTGGGCTGGATCAAAACAACCTCATGCAAAGTAAGACTAGACTTACTACTTTTACGGGGGAAGCAATTAGGTGCTTAGGTAAGTGTTCTTTACCTTGTAAGTTTGACGGAAATATTCATACCTTACATTTTTTCGTGGTAGCTTTTGGAGGCGCTTGCAACATTATCGGCCTGCAGTCAGCCATCAAATTAAATTTAGTTGATCCAGTTCATAGCATCTCTGTTTCAACGAGTATCCTTAGTGATTATAATGATCTGTTTCAAGGATTAGGATGTGTTGAAGGCGAGTATGATATTAAGCTCAAAGATAATGCTGTTCCGGTTGTACATGCATCACGCAAAGTTCCATTGGCCATTCAGCCTAAATTAAAAGCCAAGCTGGATGAGATGGAGAGGATGGGAGTTATAGAAAAAGTTTCACATCCTACTAATTGGGTAAATTCTCTAGTGATTGCCTACAAGCCTAATGGAGATTTAAGACTTTGCATTGACCCTAAAGACCTAAACAAGGTTATTCAGCGACAGCATTTTGATTTGCCAGTTTTTGATGAGATTAGTAGTAAGTTGGCAGGAGCAACCGTGTTTAGTACACTTGATTTGAGAAATGGCTTTTGGAATATAAAGCTTTCAAGTAGTAGTTCAGACCTGTGTTGTTTCAACACTCCTTTCGGGAGGTATAAATTTCTGAGAATGCCTTTTGGGCTATGTAGTGCCTCAGAAGTTTTTCAGCTTCGTATGCGTCAACTTCTTGAAGGTATTGACGGAATAGAGGTGTATATTGATGATATTTTAATTTGGAGACGTACTCAAGTTGAACATGATAGGAAATTGAGACAAGTTTTGGACAAACTCAGACAAGAGAATGTAAAATTGAACAAAACTAAATGTAAGATTGGTGTTTCTGAGGTCAAGTACTTAGGACACATTATTACTCCAAGTGGAATTAAACTGGATGATGCCCGAATTGAAGCAATTTTATCAATGAAGAGTCCTAGAGACCGCAAGGAATTGGAGAGATTTTTAGGGGTCATTAATTATATTGGAAAGTTTATTCCAAATTTCGCTACAGTAAATGCTCCATTAAGGAACCTGCTAAAGAAAGGCGTGGATTATGTCTGGTTGCCTGAGCATCAGAAAGTATTTCAGGAACTAAAGGGTTTGCTGGTTAAAAAACCAGTATTACAATTTTTTGATGAAAAGTTGCCTTTGGTTTTATCCGTTGATGCCTCAAAAGATGGTTTGGGTGCAGTTCTTTTTCAGAACAACCTTCCGGTAGCTTATGCTTCAAAGGCATTGACTGAGTGTCAAAAAAGATATGCTCAAATTGAAAAGGAGCTCTTAGCGATTCTCTTTGGTTGTGATAAGTTCAATCAATTTATTTTTGGTAGAGTAATAACCATTGAAACAGATCATGCTCCTTTGGTGAGTATAGTTAAAAAATCATTGAATTCATGTTCACCGCGTATTCAAAGAATGTTGTTGAAACTGCAAAAGTATTGATTCAATTTGGTTTACAAGCGTGGTAAGGAGTTGTATTTAGCAGATACATTATCTAGGTCTTTTATGGAGAGTCAAAGCTCAGAACTTGAACTGGACTCAAGTGAGATTGAAGTTCACATTGATATGTTAATTTCCAACATAAATGCCAGTGATGGGCAGTTAAGAAACATACAAAATTTAACTGAAAGCGATGAGGAGTTGAGAGTTCTGAAGGACTTTATTCTCAATGGATGGCCAGAACACAAAAACTCGCTGCCTGATATAGTGAGAAAGTACTGACATGTTAGAGGAGATCTCACTTATAAGTCCAATATTATATTTAGAAATAACTGCATTGTTGTACCTAGTCAGCTCCGAAAAGAAATGTTGTATCGTTTACATTATCCGCATTTAGGTATAAATAAGACGTTGTTACGAGCTCAAGATGCTATATACTGGCCAGGTATTCATTCTCAAATATTAGATATGATTTCAACCTGTGAAACATGTAAACTGTATAGTAACAACAACAAAAGAGAGGTTCTCATACCTCATGATGTACCACTCTTTCCATGGGAGAAGATTGCACTTGATTTATTCGAGTTAGACGGTAAAATGTATTTACTTGTAGTTGATTACTTAACAAAGTTGCCGGAGTTAGCTTTATTGAACTCGCTTACAAGTGATTCTATTATAAATAACTTAAAACAGATTTTCAGCCGGAATGGTATACCCAAATCAATAATGATTGATGGTGGTCCTCAGTTCACATCTCAACGCTTTGCTGAGTTTGCTGACAGTTGGGGTTTTGATCTAATTCGTTCAAGCCCTGAATACGCTCAATCCAATGGGTTAGTAGAGAGAACTGTTCAAAGTGTTAAAAAACTTCTCAAAAAAACAATTTATGAAAAAAGAGACCCATACTTAGCATTGTTAGAATTTAGGAATACGCCTATTTCAAAAGAAATTCCTTCACAGGCTGAAAATTTATTCAGTAGAAAGATAAGGGGTATTTTACCTATGCAACTTAAGCAATTTATACCCAAAGTCAATAGGAATTTAAGAAAGTCTTTAATAGAAAAGCAGCTTATAGATAAATATTATTATGATAGGAACAAGGCTGTTTTGAGACCATTAGCAACTGGTGAACCTGTATTTTTTAAAATTGGCAAAGCTTGGAAGAAGGGGATAATACAGGAGAGGCTTAATGAAAGATCATACAAAATTAATGTTTATGATCGGTTTTACATCCGTAATAGGTTTCACATAAAACCCCTAAGGAATAGTATTCCACAATACTACATTCCTGACTAAGATGTACCTTCGTCATCTTTCTTGCCCGAGTCAAATGCCAATGAGTCTCTTGTGGGGCCAGATGTGCTTCAGAATGTTGTTATGGCACCAGCCACACACTGTGCTAGAACAAGCTTACATCGCAATGAAGATGGCCTTTTAGTGACATCATCGGGTCGAGTTGTAAGACCTCCAGCTAGACTTAATTTATAGTTGGTCAAGCACGAGCCATTATGTTTTATTTTTAACACGCTTTTATTAGCTTGGTATGTATGTATATATGTATCAATGTAACAATGGATCAATGTAACGGAATCTTTGAACGTGATTTTCACCCACTTCAAAACGTTGCATTGATTTGAAACTTTGCACACTTATCAAGGACCGATGACAATGCAATAATTTAAACAGTTTGTCCCATTATCCTTACCAATAAAGCGTGTTTTTTAGTTTTTAGAACTACAATTTTATTTTTATTATTGTAATAAGTTTCTTAAGTTATACTAATACAATACCTTGACTTTGTTTATAAGAAGGAGATGTTGTATATAGCCTTTGTGCTACGATTGTCAGATTTAAAAAATAAAGTTGAAGGCCTTCTGGTTCTGTCATCTTGAATGAATGGTTTTATTTTACAAAAATTTAATATATTAATTTTGTAACATCTCAACTTAACAACCCGCCTTGAACAATCGTGGTGATGTATGCTTGTCCTTATCTGTTTGAGAAGAGGCCTTAGCCCTACAGTGGGCTAGTTACATGCTGGTATAATGGCCCTTACTATGCGTCTAAAATCCACCCTGTATACTTCATCTAGTGCACTTACGTAATGTACTAGGGAGTGCACTAGACACCTGAATTGTAATTTAATTTTTATTTATATTTAATTTAAAAAAAAACTAACAATATCATGTTACTACATGATATTAATTAGCAATTTCAGCGTCGACCCGTAAACCGCAGGTTAAGAGGGTACTCTATTGGGCCTTTCTCCATACAAAAACATTCCGCTGTTTTCTTCGTGGATAATGCGTCCAGAGCAATGATTTTTTCCCATAAAATCAAGGTCTAATTAATACGTGCCCCTGTCATTTCCTTTTTTCGAAAACATAATCACTAAAAGAAATATGACAATCCAAAAACCCGAAAAAAATGCCCGTATTTATCGCCATGTTCAGACGACTTTCAGACAAAATTGATAAGTTTTTAACAAAAAAGAAAATGATAGAAGCATAGATATACTTTTCCTCTAAATTTTGATATAAGAATTTTTAAGATCAGGCGAGTTTTGAAGAAGAAAACGGCGGAATACGAAACGCCTTTTAGCCAAGGTTTTTGTAGGTAAAATCAGCCTGAGCTGCAGTTGTCCCTTTCGCACTTTACGGGGAGAGGTTGGAGGCGAGGGAGGGTAAGGCTTACACGTACACTAATAGGGAAGTGGCGGTTGTCGATATTTTTATCGATTTTCTAGTGATATACACCGATGTCGATATTTACACTATACAAAGATTTTATTTAATAAATCGTGTGATTGATTTAATAAATTGTGAGTATTACTTATTATTGTTGAAGGCACTTGTCGAATGATTAACTTTGGCATGCATAAGATCTGAAAAATGCAGTTGCGAATACACGATCGAAAGTTGTTTAGAAAATTAAGCCAGGATCCAGAATAAAGCTCGGTACAGACCAACCGAACGAACTATCAAATGTTGTTGAAAAGAAATAGCTGATTTTTGTTATTATAGATAGGCTCTCTCTTGACCACTATCTCATCTGATGGTAAGCGATGATGTGGTCTACGGTGTAGCAAACTTGCCCAGAAGTAACTTCACTCTTGACTTAAAGACCCCGAGGTTGTAGCTATCGGGAAACACAGACGCAAGGAATTCCACTCCTTGATGTACGCAAAATTAAAGTATTTCCAAAATGTTTAGTGCCTATGGGCGGGATGTCTACCTTGTACCGATGGCGCATCGCCGTAAGTCTTGTAGTCCGATGATGAAACAGGCTATATGGAATTAGATCATGCAATTCCATCGCAAAATCCCCGAAATGCAACCGATAAAAACCGTCAAGCTGGCACCTCTGCGACGATGTTCAAGGTTCTGGAGCTTTGACTCGACCTCATTGCCGATGAGCCTCCTGACCCGTTTTTCGATCAAATCTAGTGCATGAAGCTGGTATTTGGCAGATCCTTCCCAGAGACGAGAACAGTACTTCATGCAAGATCGAACTTGCGCTTGATACAATTTAAGCAGCTGTTCTGGCTTGAAGTACCGTCTCAACTTCTTAGCAGCATGTTGAGGCATTCCTCAATATAATGGTCAAAAATTGAGTGTCGATGTCAACGTTACGCCAAGAAGCTCCTCAATATGGTCCGTTATCGGCACGGTTACACCTCGGAAAGATGGAGCCGGATGAAATTGGCTCTTTGTAGTGAACAAAAGACGCTCGCTGTATAATATAAATGTAATAAATTTATTTTTTCCAAAGGTTCCCTTCTAGAAATGGTATTTGACCTTTTTCGGTGCAATAACTTGCAAATAAAATGTTACTTTTTTTTTTTTTTTTTATTATCTATAGGCTTGCGCTTGACCACTATCTCACCCGATGGTAAGCGATGATGTGGTCGACGATAGAGCACGCTTGCCTAGAAGAAACCTATTCACTCTTGACTTAAAGACCCCTAGATTGTAGCTATCGGGAAACACAGATTCCGGCAGGGAATTCCACTCTTTAGCTGTACGCATAATAAAAGTGTCCCCAAAACGTTTTGTGCGTATGGGTGGGATGTCCACCATGTACCGATGACGCATCGCCGTACGTCTGGTAGTCCGATGATGGAACGGGCTGGGCGGAATTAAATCATGTAATTCCATCGCACACTCCCCGAAATGTAACCGATAAAATACCGACAAACTGGCAACTCGGCGACGATGTTCAAGGCTCTGGAGCTTTGATTTGACCAGTGCCTCATTACCGATGAGTTTCTTGGCCCGCTTTTCGATCGACTCTAGTGCATCAAGCTGGTATTCCCAGAGATGAGAACAGTACTCCATGCACGATCGAACTTGCGCTTGATACAAGTTGAGCAGCTGTTCCGGCGTGAAGTACCTTCTCACCTTCGCAAGTATCCCCAACTTTTTGGCAGCCAGCTGAGCCTTTGCCTCAATGTATGGCCCAAAATTGAGAGTCGATGTCAACGTAACGCCAAGAAGCTCAAGATGGTCCGTTATTGGCACGGTTACATCACGGAAAGTAGGAGCCGGGTGGAATTGGCTCCTTTTAGCGAAAAAAAGACACGCCTGACTTTAAAATTGCAATATAAAACAAATTCATAATACGAATGGTGGTATGGGATCTACCTCCTAGTGGTCCACCCCGGGCAACGGCACCACGGGCTTGCCTGTGGTACGGCTGAAAGATCCCACTTAAGCGGTGGTAGGCTCCGCAAGGGGCCGCCTGGCTCGCGACCACCATCCCACCGGAGTCCGGCGCCAAGCAGCTTGCTGTATTCCGTCGGTGTGTGGGAGTGCCAGTGCCTTTGGGGGAGAAGGAGGTTGTCAGTTGCGCTTTTCAGAACCGGTCGTGGTCTCTGAGAATAACTTGCCGGGTAGCTCATTCTGGAGGGTAGCGGGATCCGAAGCACGGTGCCAGCCGTTGGCCGACCGCAGTCAGTAGGGGGCCCAAGTAGCACGCCAGCCACGTGCCAAAGGCTGCCCCGCCAACTCGCGAAAAATCCCGGTATGCTCCACCGTGCCAGCTGGCGACTGGATGGGAGGACCCGGTGGCCATATCCGGGGGGGTTCGGGCGTCCCCGCAGTCTCCAAATGAGTTCCCCATAGGTTGAGTTGGTTTTAGTGGTCCACTTGGTTATCTGAGCAGCGCCTCGACAGTTCAACTTTTTCCCCAGCAACTCTAACAATATCAATGACCAAAGCAAAGAAGAGAAATAAGGTTAAACAACGGCTGCACTTCCTCCCACTTAAAGTGCACCTCATTAACATCAGGGGGTTGCACTCCAACCTTGATCCGGTCCACCACCACCTAGAGACCGAGAAGCCGCACCTGTTCTTCCTAACGGAGACGAAGATAACAACTCCGTCGGACGTGGCGTACCTCAACTACCCGGGTTACTCTCTTGAACACAAGTTCAAGAAGCAAGCTGGGGTCTGTGTGTACGTCCGCGATGACATCTGTTGTCGTCGTCTCCGTTGCTTTGAGAAATCGGGTTTTTCTGCCATATGGCTGCTTGTGGACACAGGCGTGGAGAAGTCTATCTACGTCGGCGTATACCGATCCCATAGCGGTGACCAGGAGTCAACAGCGCTCTTTAATAGCCTTGTAGAGTCGACTGATGTAGCCCAGCAACGATACCCAACAGCGAAGCTTGTTTTTCTGGGGGACTTCAACGCCCATCATAAGGAGTGGCTGTTCCCGTACCAGAAAACCGACCATGCCGGGTTGGAGGCGCGCAAGTTTGCTTTAACGCTAGATCTTACCCAGCTGGTGAATGTGGCAACACGGGTACCGGATGTAGACGGCCATACACCCAATTGTTTGGACCTTCTGCTGACAACTGATCCGGACAGTCATTCGGTGTCGGTCTCAGCCCCGCTGGGAACGTCTGACCACTGTCTAGTGAAATCCGTTTCGACTTGCTCTCCTCCAGATGAGAGCCCTAGAGGCACGAGGCGAGTATGGCGATACGAGTCAGCAGACTGGGACGAGATGCGGCACTTTTTTGCGTCTTATCCTTGGCGGCATGTGTGTTTCTCCTCGGGTGACCCCTCGAGCTGTGCGGACGCGGTTGCGGATGTGATTCGGCAGGGAATGGAATATTTCATTCCATTCTCCGACATTCCGCTCGGTCCCAAATCCCGACCTTGGTATAATGCTGAATGCGCCCTCGCTGAGGCCCGAAAAGAGTTTGCCTACCAAGCCTGGGTCGGGGCCCGCGACCGCAAAGTTAGAGCGCGTAGGGTTCGCGCGAAAAAAAGAACCTTTAATTCTGCCGCCAAGTTCTGCAAGCGGGTTTTGCGTCGGGCACGTTTTGACCATATTGGACGTATTGGGGCCAAGCTAGCATCGCACCCTCCGGGTAGTAAACAGTTTTGGTCCCTGTCTAAAGCGGTCGAAACGAATTTCTGTCGGCCCACTTTACCTCCGATGCTGAAACCTGATGGGTCGCTGGCTCACTCTGCGAGAGACAAAGCAAATTTATTTGCATCCCTTTTTGCAGGCAATTCACGTCTGGACGCTGGCTCCAAGCAACCACCTACTGTACCTCACTGTGACTCTTCCATGCCGGAGATCGCTGTGCACGCTAAAGAGGTCCGGAGAGTATTGTGCAGTCTAGACGTGAACAAAGCCAGCGGGCCTGACGGCATCCCAGCGAGAGTGCTGAGGCAGTGTGCGCCAGAACTGTCTCCTGTGTTGACTCGTTTGTTCCGCCTCTCTCTTGTAAAAAGAACGGTACCGAAATCCTGGAAGCTTGCAAATGTGCAACCAGTGCCCAAAAAAGGCAACCGTGCAGACCCTGCCAATTACCGTCCGATCGCCATTACCTCCATTTTGTCCAAAGTTATGGAAAGGGTACTGAACAGTAAGTTGCTGACCTACCTTGAAGACAACAATCTCCTCAGTGACCGTCAATATGGCTTTCGCCGGGGACGGTCAACTGGCGATCTTCTTGTGTATGTCACGCACTGCTGGGGCGAAGCCATCGAGAGACACGGCGAAGCACTTGCTGTTTCGCTTGATATCTCGAAGGCCTTTGATAGGGTCTGGCACGCGAGTCTACTCAGTAAGCTTCCTGCTTATGGCATCCCCGCTGGTTTTTGTAGCTGGATATCAGACTTCCTCAATGAACGGTCGATCCGAGTGGTCATTGACGGCTGCTCCTCTGACTTCATGGCTATTGATGCCGGAGTACCTCAGGGGTCTGTTCTCTCTGCAACTCTTTTCCTGCTACACATCAATGACCTACTTCAGCCTGGTATTATTGGGTACGCAGATGACAGTACTGTTGCAGAGAGATACTTGTCCAGCGCAAGAACCAGCGTGGATGAAGTTCGTTCCTTGAGAGAGGCTATGGTGGAAAGGACAGATTTGACCTTAAGCCTTGTCTCCCAGTGGGGTGATGACAATCTGGTCTCCTTTAACGCCACCAAAACACAGGCGTGTCTTTTTACCGCAAAAAGGAGTATCTTCGATCAAACTCCTACTTTTCGGGGTGCGTCTGTTCCTGTGACTGATCGGCTCGAGCTCTTGGGCATGGAGTTGACATCCAGCCTCAACTTCGGCGCCTCCATTGAGTACAAAGCTCAAATTGCGGCCAAAAAGCTGGGCATCCTAAATAGAGTGAAGCGATACTTTACGCCTGGACAGCTTTTAACCCTTTACAAAGCGCAAGTCCGATCCTGCATGGAGTATTGCAGCCACCTTTGGGATGGCTCAGCTAAGTATCAGCTTGCCGCGCTTGACTCGGTGGAACGCAGAGCCAAGAGGCTCATTGGCGACGTTGAGCTGGCGGATGCCAAGCTACACAGCTTGGCTCATCGCCGCAAGGTTGCCTGCTTGTCGGTCTTTTACAGACTGTACTTCGGTGAGTGTGCTCAAGAACTCCACGACCTCATCCCACCAGCCCCCTTCTACCATCGGACATCTAGACGCACTGCAAGTTACCATCCTTACCTTGTTGCCATTCCACCAATACGCACCAAGCGCTTCCAATCGTCCTTCATAATGCGCACAGCGAATGAGTGGAACTCACTACCTGCGTCTGTGTTTCCGAACGCATTCAACCCGAATCTCTTCAAAGTTAGAGTGAACAGGCTTCTTCTGGGTAAGCTCGCTCCATCGTCGACTCTGTCTCTGTCACCTTTGACCTAGACTGGAGTCAAGAGCAAACCCATCACAAATAAAAAAAAAAAAAAAAAAAAAAAAAATGGTATATTGCATCTTATTTTTTAAAGTGGCTGCATACGTGCTCACTGCCCTCTGCGACCAGTCTCCCGATACATCCATAACAGCGTGAGTCTGGCCAGCCTGCCATCAGTGGAACAGCTATCTCGACCCAACTCCTCTAATGGCTGCACCGGGCATCGTAACCGGATCAAGGCTAGGCCACGTGGCGGTATGTCTTTGCCCGCTGTGTGGTCACAAGCCCTTCGGTCGAAACCTACCACCAGTACTTCACATGATTAGCACTATCCGGGGACCACGTGTAGGGATTCAAAACGCTTATTTTCCTACGGACGCGGGTGACCCGGCCCTCAAAATGATGGCTCAGATCTTCTGAATCGTTCGCTCACCTTACGTCCTGTCTGCTGATTTGCAGTCTTTCGGTTGGTCTTACACCCAGTATTATGCAAACTAAATTTTGATTTCTTATAAAGCAGATACTTATAAAAATGATTTATGAATTTTGGAGAAGTGGGGTTTGTGGATATTTAAATTGAAATATAGAATTTTAAATTAAAATAATAAAAAAATAATTAAAAACACGCTTATTAATTAAAAGCACTTTTTGACAGGGCAGCTTGTCGAAAAGTGAATGAAAAAAAATTGAACAAAAAATTAAAAACAAGCGAAATTATTTTTGTGTTGAATGGGCTCAACTGAAAACCAATCTTTTCAACGAAGTCGGGGGACCTGTAAAAAACTGATCCAAGGAACCATCCCCCGACTGCAAGGCAGGCGTGTTTTTAATTATTTTTAATGATTTATTTTTTATATCATACCTCTTTTAGTAATAAAACGATATTTTTGGAAAAACAATTTATTTTATACGTTTTCTATGGGATTTTGAATAGTACCTACTGTTATATTTAGTTAATTTCTTTTGGTATGTTATTAGGGAAAGAATGATTATTTAATACTACTGTTATATATTATTATTTATATACTAAATAAGCTCTAGAATAGCTAGACGATGATAGAATAGGTAGTAATTATTTTATGAAAAATTTTTTTTTTCCTTTTTTTTCCCATTAGTTTTTTTTTTAATTTTTAATAACGACTCATAACCGGCGTGTGTGTATGACAAGATGTATGAATGTGAGTGAAGCAAAAGAAGTATCTAAGGATCGTAGCAGGTGGCGTTCTGTAGTTTCTGCCTACCCCCATGGGAAAAAGGCGTGAGTTTATGTATGTATGTATGTATGTTACGCTTCTAAAGATACCACATAAATATATTAAACTAGCAAGACGATGATAGAATAGGTAGTAATTTTTTTATGAAATACTTTTTTTTTCCTTTTTTCCCATTAGTTTTTTTTTTATTTTTAATAAAGTTACGCTTCTAAAGATACCACATAAATATATACCGGTTGAGCCGTTGAGAATTTATGGTGGAATAAAGAAACTCACAAACATACATGAGCCCTATAAACATAACACTCCTCTTTTGGGCAGTCATGTAAAAATGTGCATTTATCTATCGTAATTTCAATCCTTTCACTTGCAGGTAAATTTCGTGGTATACGACCATCAATAATTTCTGGCGGAAGGCATTTAAAAAAACCGGCCAAGTGCGAGTCGGACTCGCGCACGAAAGGTTCCGTACCATTATCGCAAAAAACGCAATAGAAATACATCATCTGTGTAAATTTCAACTGCCTAGCTATCACGGTTCATGAGATACAGCCTGGTGACAGACGGACAGACAGACAGACGGATCGCGGAGTCTCAGTAATAGGGTCCCGTTTTTACCCTTTGGGTACGGAACCCTAAAAAAACTACATTTCTCCAAAATTCATCGTCTCTTTAATTTTTTTCGTAAAGTGTAAAGCGGCTCGGTACTCGCGGCGAGGGCGCGTGCACCGGCGGAGTCGGTCGGCCGCTCGGCGCGCTCTTACACACACAAATACACTACTCGTTCACACATTGATAGCTCGCTTGGTCGGGCGCAGCGCGACGGCAATAGTTTCTTCAAATACCTATTTTTCAAATTCTTGTTGACTAGAGTCCGCTCTTAAGCCCGCTGGTGACCCGTTATTATGTACGAGTATTATCACAGAAATATGTATGTGACGTTAGTTTTGAATACAGATTAAGTGAAACTTAGGCAAAGGTGGTGTTTTGCGTCAATGATGACAATGGGTGTGTTCGCGACGAAGCGTCATCAACCATACTAAATGGTTCATAAAAGTTTAAGGTATGTATGTGTAGACATGTCTGCTTACCACGGCGCGCCATCTAATACTAAAATAATTTTTAGAGGCACGTCTATATTTATACTAAAATTTTACCTGCATTTTTTGAGATAGTACTATAATGTTTTTAGTATTTGTCAGTATGTTATAGGGTTCAATAGTTCACCCTTAATGGAGTAAAAGCATTAGAAAGCATACTGATAAGAGTTATCATAGTGAAAAACGTAAATTCCTGTCGTACGATACGTCATTGCTCGACGACGGATTAGTTCCGAATGAGCCGCGGGGTGGCACCACGCGATATTTATACTTTTGGAGCTTTGGAAAAAATTATAGTAATTAAAATCATGTTTTTAAGGGCTTATCCTATGTACTAGACATGAAATCGGTACATAATGATGAAACTATGTGAAAACCACATAGTTTCCGCTATATAAATGTGAATATTGACTTGATATCTCAAACACCAAATATATGGTTTTAGGTCATTTTAGGGTATATAGGGGACCTAGACCGAGACAGGAAACCTATACACACCTCATAGTTAGCGTGGTCTTTGATATAAAGCCCATTTACTTGAGATATCAAGTCGGTATATAAAGTAAACATGCTGTTTATCTGGTTTTCGGCAAAAGGCTTACAGTTTTAGGTGCCCTAAGTACCTAGAAACATATAGGTGTACTGGTAAAAGTACTACCATTGGAAAGCTTGTCAAAAGGGCTTCCAGGCGGTTTCTAGATGGGAAGAATCGCTTGGATAGTCGGCGAGATGAACAGCAAAGAAAAATGTAAACAACGTAAAACGTTGAAATTTGTAGACCCTTCAGGTGGAATAACTCCATGAAGGGAATAGATGTACTTATGGTGTAAGTACTTTCGAATGGCTTGCTGGACTAGCTACCAAGTCATCACTTTGGAGCGAAAATCGCTCAAGTAGTTTAAGTACAATTCCAGAAAATAGGTTTCTGGAAATGTAATTTTTAGCCCGTTTTTGGCATTCCCCGGGACTATACACCCCTGGGAATTCCAAAAATAAGGAATTTTGGGGGACCTCCCGATAGCCCGATAAACGCGCTATCGTGTCGTCCCAAAGTTATTAGTTTTTTTGTAAATAGTTTCTCCGATAGCTGGGCGCAAAGAAAGTGACCCGCTAGCGATTTAGTACTCATCGAGGCACCTTATGTGCATATAGCCTGGATAGACTTATATAAACACTAAGAATGTAAAGTGTGGTCTATCGGCTACCAGAATCCCCATAATAGGCGGTGATTGTCTGGTTAGCCTAAGTAGAAAACCCTTAAGTCGGTGAAATGACTTAGGGTTTTATAGATTCAGTACATAAGGGATGATATCCCATAGAAAAATCCCGAAAATAAGCTTTTTCTAGACGTCAACAGACAGCCTGCTATTGGCACCAGCAGGTCAACCCAACCTATAGATATCCTTAGGCTAGGTTAGAACCTATTGAGATTTTAACCGAAAAATAAAGGAAATTGTCCCTTTATTTTATAGAATTAGTCTAGGGAAGCTGTCAATACCTGGAAATTAGGTATATGGATTAGATACAGAGATAGGGGGCGTTACTGTGCTACAGTACGAGGAAATCCAGCTATTGATAGCACCATGGAAGGGGTGCGGTAACCCTATTACCAAATATTGATAAGGGTTTTTTACAATATTAAAAATTATTTTCGGCGAGAATTTGCGGGACTCTCAATAATGGCACGGGCCGAGGGTATATAGCTACCCCGGTCCCAAATAGAATTTGTAGTCATCCAAAGCTAGTCGCTTGTACTTGTCTTAGTAAATAAGAAGTAATTCTTATATAGAATCGAGTCTCAGTAATTGTTGAGAGCCCTAGAATCGTGCCGTGTACTGAATAACTTAGTGTTTCATTTAATTCGTCGACCTCAACCCCAATGAAGACACCCCTTTTCGATCCTGTCGAGCTGAACCTCGGGACCTGGACTCCAGGAGTGCTGATCCAGAAGAAGGGAACCCAGAACCTGGAAGTAACTCGGGTACAGCCAACACATTGTTGAATCGTTCGAGTCGATTTGCAACCTTACGTCGCTGCTGCAGCCAGGCATCCAAGAACCTTATTTCGTGTGTGATCGGGGCGTTCAGCGGCAATGGCCAGAAGGTTTAAGCCCTTCTTTTCTCGGGGCCAGTGATCACGCTACGTCCAGCACAGGGTGTCTGAAATAAACTTTAATAGAGAGTAAATACGCTTGCGATGTGCCATGCGTTTGTAATGTACCCGGCTGACTTCTAATCGGGCAAGGTGGCGAGGCACTGTGAGACGCATTGTATCTGCCGCAAATACTAACAACACTTGTAGACCACGACCGCTATGTCAAGAGCGTAACGACTAAGAAGAAGAAGAAATACGCTTAGCGTTAGATAGGTAGGTATCTAAAAGTATTCACTAAGAGCCGAACTAACTTATGGAGTTCTTGTGCATTCTTCTCCATTACAAGCTACTTTCCGAATGCACGGAAGAATCAACTATTATTACTTGTAAATTTTAATGTAATGTAACGTTCAAACGTGCCGCTTGTTTGGCCTACTTGAAATAAAATATCTTTGTCTTGTCTTGTCACGTCGTAACGCAAAAAGGCACGAGCAAAATATTCATTCTGCCAAACATATTTAATGAATATTTAAAATTAATTTATTGATCAAAATTTAAATCTAGAGTAATTAAAAACGCCTTAACTGCCTCGTCTGTTTCGTGGTCGCAAGTGGGCCTGTGTTCGATGGCCAGATTTCCCCGGTTAGGCCTCGGGAAGTACGTTAAACCGTTGGGGCCTGCGCCTGATCCCACTCCAGTCGTTATTAATCTATATGTTAAGTACAGTCTCCTTTCTGTTTGTTTCCAACAACGTTTTTCGATAGGTAACTTCAGCGGTTATGGTACCCGCCCTAACTGCCTCGTCTAAAATACATCCTGTGTACTCCATCTAGTCCACTTACGTTATGTACTAGGGATTGCACTAGACACCCGTAACATGACATTAATTAGCAATTTCAGCGGCGACCCGTAAACCCCGGGTCGAGCCGGCTGATGACCTGTTATTGTGTATTATATCAGAAATATGTATGAGACGTATATTTCATAGATTGCATACAGAAGAAGTGACAAAGTTCTAAGAGTGGTTTGCATCAATGATAAAAAAATCTTTTGTGGATAATAAATAAGATACAAGGTTTGTTTCTATAGATGCCAAGTCATCATCTGCCTACCCTTTTCCCAACTATATTGGGGTCGGCTTCCAGTCTTACCGGATTCAGCTAAGTACCAGTGTTTTACATGGAGCGACTGCCTATCTGACCTCCACAACCCAGTAACTGGGTAACACGGCACCCCTTGGCAAGACTGGTGTCAGATCGCAAGCTTCTGTAACGACTGTCAAAGATCTTCAAATGACAGCCGGGGCCAACGGCTTAACGTGCTTTCCGAGGCACGGAGGAAACTCGGTATGTTGAAATGGTCACCCATCCACGGACCGACCTCGTCAAGCGTTGCTTAACCTTGATGATCGACCCGTGCAGCTGTTATTATTTAGCCACGAGCTCCTCTCCTATAGATGCCAAGTATTCACTAAAAATCTATGGGTAACATACTGAGTCGAAATTAGCGTAGGTACGCGACGAAGTTAACCTATGCATCTTTTCTTCACACTGATCTCAACCCCTGCAACTCCTGAACGCTGAAAGCGCCGAAACATTTAAAGCTCGATGAATCCCGGAAAAACGATTCATCTGTCTTGGAGTTGGATTCCGCAACGATATTTTTTATTTATCAGCTTACCTGTCCGATATAACTTCTGGGGAAAGGCCAAGGGCAAACGAAACGATATTATTCAGAAATAAAAAAGAAGACTGGTAAGAACAAACATAATTTGTTCTTCCAAATCATACTGTGATATTTCAAAATCACGCCAATTTACATTCGGGTATATGATTTTTTACAGATCGAAGCTTAGGTACCTAAGTACTGTGGGGAGGAGGGAGCTCCTTTTGCTTCGTTTCCGTGTTTCTGATTCTGAAAAATAGCTTTTCTTTTATTTTCAAGACGTTTACGAGAACCTATTCTAGAACCGCTAAAATTAAATTAGGAAAAAATACTGAAAAGAACAGCGCTGATGAAAAGAAAAGAAAACATTTGCTTACACTCCCTGTGTAGAAATCCGTCGCTCAAAAGTCCGAAATGTCAGACAAATGTCAACAGTGTCATTAGTTTCTTCTTTTGTTTACCCCTCTGTCCACCCCCACAGAGCACAGAACGCGCGCCGCGATTCCAAAAAAAAAAAAGATTTTATTTGGGTTATCACTATCAGTTATATTACCCAAAACATATTTTTTTGTTTTATCAAAGTAAAAAAAATAATAGATAAAACGCATAACGTTCAAGAGTTAACTTGTGACGTCACTTTTAGGTAAAAACTGGTCTTCTGTTCCGAGCACAAACTTCGGCTGTCAGGTCATAGCTAGAAATTGCCACGGGCCATCAAATTCTATAACTAAATGGCGAGACGATGACACCCTGGTTTGACAATGCCGTCTCTAGAGCCCACCGAGACGTGTCGATACATATTCACGAGCTGGCTGACTAAAACCAGATATATCCTGCGACTGCGCAGCATGATTTTCTTCTAGTTTACCTCTTTTTAATTCGCTTCCGGGTTTTTTGATTTTATGAATTAACTTTATTCATTTATAACTTTTTACTTAACATCTTTTTTTTTCGAATAAGTTACATTTAAACATAAATGTGTTTTATATTTTTAAAAATCACCTCTTGAAACCCTTTATTTTGATACCCCACACAGTGGGATGGTCAGACAAAAAGGCCCCCACAATATGGCGCCCAAAATCCGCCAATTTTCTATTTTCCTATTTTAATGTAGCCAGTGACACTCGCGATTGACGTAAGAATCATGAAAATCGGCCAACGCGTTTGGTCTCTAGAACACCACATAGGAACAAACATACATACATACATAGTCTGATAAACACATTACCCTCCTTCGGCAGTCGGATAAAAAGGTGCGACGGCGACAGTGACACTGACTGACACCCTTGGTTTGACTGACAATGCAGTCATTTGCAGTGTCCGCCAAGGATTTCGGTGCTCTGTGGTCCACCCTCTGTGTGAGCCTCAGGTGGACAGGACATTACCCTGTCTCGGGACGTTGCACTCTTGGAATGACTGCCTTTACGCCCAGCCGTAGGTAGACTGAAACCGTGTAGACGTGCTAAATCTTATCATTGTGGTCTTTACCTATACCTACTGTGTATAGACGGATTATTGGGTCTGTGAACTTTTGTTTCTTGGTTTGAATTGTAGAATTTCATGCTTACATAAACATACGCTTTTTCCACGGGGTAGGCAGAAACTACAAAATGCCACTTGTTACTATTCCTACAATTTCTTTTTGCTTCGTTTACGTATACTTTGACTACATTGTAGACTTTCATTGTCGTTCTTAGACAATGTTGTCTAGAAGACTGTTCCAAAGTCAGACTTTCTTATGTGACCTTTCAGTTTGTTTCCGTCTTACCAGAGTAGTCGAATAGAAAACGAAAACCTCATCCAATATTAATATTATCTATACTAATATTATAAAGAGGTAAAATTTGTAAGTTTGTATGTAGGGGGTAATCTCTGGAACTAATGATCCAATTCTAAAAATGTTTTCACTGTTAGAAAGCTACATTATTCCTGAGTGCTATAGGCTATATAACATCACGCTACGACCAATGGGTCCTGTGGGGTGGTCCACGGGAGCGAAGCCGCGGGCAACAGCTAGTTAAGTATAAAAGTTTTTGTTCAAATCAATTTATCTACTTACATGAAGAAAAATGAAAAAAAAAAATATGTTTTTTTTTCCGCAAAACAAATTAAATTTGCATTAATCGATAACTGCCTGTTTGCTTAAATCATCCTTAATTCAAAAACAAAATAAGTAAAAACTTTGACGTAAGTTAAATGAACGCTTCCCGGATCAAGTGTTCATTACGAATTTTTAATTACCTACTTGCGAAATGACTTTTGCCCATTATGAAAAACATTAGCTAAGTATTCAATTCATTATAATATTGTAATGTATAATGAACCTTACATTACTTAGTAAACATTACAATATTTTTTACAATGCATGTCCTCGACAAGAGCGTTTTCCAAGCAGCCAAACTGTGCGGCAAGTGTCACTTTTTTTACTAGTGCTTTTTACTTTCCTGTACTTTTTAATTTTTAACTACAATGTCAGCCCGCCGCATAGAGTATTTATTATGTGAGAAAAGTTTTAAAAATTAGTTAAGTACAGATTATCATTCATATAAAAGGTAAAGCAAATTTAATACTTCATTTAAGGCGTTTTTATTTACTCAAGATTTAGATTTTGATCAATAAATTAATTTTAAATATTCATTAAATATGTTTGGCAGAATGAATATTTTGCTCGTGCCTTTGTGCGTTACGACGTGACAGCTTTTTGCACATGCGCAGTAGATATGACCGAGGAATGAACTATTAGTTAATCTGTGGATATGCTGAGCGCCCTTGAATAAGCGCAATTTTATTAATTTCTTGCTTGGTTCAGATATTTTTTTTTATTTCCTCGCACAATGCATAGTAAATGTTGTATGATACACGTGCGTAAGATGATTTCCGACTCGTGTCGATTTATCCACTCACTTGCTTCGCTCGCTCGTGAATAACACTCATCGGAAATCACCTACTTTCCGCACTTGTAGCATAAATAACTATTGCATAATTATTGCATTTGTTTATCATTAATTTCCAGCGGGTTGGAAGGTCTACCACTGGGTGGACGGGAATCCGCTGGATGCGAGCCGCATAGAACCCGCCAATATGGCGTCACTTGCTGGAAGGCTATGTTCATCAGTAGACTTCTTTTGACTGAAATAATAATGATCATTAACTTGGACATTATTAACCTAGTTACTTACTAAATGCATATTATCGAAACATTTCCTGTTAACCTACAAAATACCCATAATTTCCTTCGCAAAGTGTTCCATGTTTGCCTCACTACCTCTGCTCGAGTTGTTGCTCAATTTGGCAAGCACGAGCATTGAGCAGTCATCTAGAATACATAAACATCTGAACTAAAAGTAGCCACAAACAAAACAAGTTTGCGCAATTTGTGCCATTGTGCTTTTGTCGTTCTGTTTTAATTTTGAAGCAGAAGTTTTGAATCAATTTTCAATTAAAAACCTTTGTCTTATTTATACATATATGTGCCTTTATATTATTACTAAGTTATTGTTAGAAATACCATCATTTTCCATCGACTCGAGAAGAAGATGAACTTAACACGACTCACAGCAGGGCTGATAGACGTGACGACACTTGCGGGAGCCGTTCAGCAGTGGATGTCTTTCGGTTGAACGGCTGTGTTGTATTTTCCTAGCATTATTAACATCATTAATGATGCTAGGAACATACAACACAACTATACATATTTACCAAACCTTTTACATAGTTGATTGCACCTTCATAACGCTTTGTTCTGTTTGAATATGTCACTGAAAGGTGTTTAGATCTCATGTCTGTCATGCTTAAGCATATTAGACAGAATTTGAATAATAAATTAGATCTGATAAAATTAGGTTTAGTAACTAATCTTATCATAGAGACACTCACGCTAATGCATTTCTTGTAGATGCATAAAATTATCAAGGTTTAATTTTCAAAGTTATAATTATGCTAGAACTATTTATGGTGACATCAGAATTTACTCAAACGTTCATACTTCCATTTAACGACAAATAAACTAAGTATTTACGAGCATATCCGTATTGCAAACATTGTCGTCAGTTTATGAAAAGAGCAAATAGTAAAATTGTGACCATACTGTCAGTTATTGTGTCATAACGTGGTCATAACTATGTCCGTCCAAGATCAAGTCAATATTGATCCGTTCCATTATAGTTACACGGATGAAGGAAGTGGAATATTCTCATAACTTTGCAGAAGAATGAAAATGATACTTGTTGAATTTTTATAATATAAACTATTAATATAAAGGTAAATATGTTAGTTTAAAAGTTTGTAAAATCTACCAACCTATTCGATTGGCTAAATTGTTTCACATAAAAAGATTTTATTATACCAGAAATTGCATAAAGGTATGCTAGTATTATATTATCTGTGGTGGCTACGGTAGCAAAGCCGCGGTAAAAAGCTGGAGGTTTTCCTTTTTTAAATGTTTGTAGGAGAACTCTTTCTCACTAATAGGAAGATGACCTTTAATCTGCACTTTATAATAATTTGGAGTACTTAACCAGTCCTTAGGTGATGAGAATGAACATCTTTTATTTTTTCCATGTTCGGCGTAGTAAAAATGCACTTGCAGCAAACTTTCCGTGACTTATCAACATAATGCTTAATAATGGTACAACAAAACTAGTAAAAATAGTAACAACCACAAACAACTCAATCAAAACAGTTTAACCGCAATAAGAAAAATAATAGTTTTCAATCTTGTTGTTGGCGGGCGAGCATTTCCCTCGAGTTTTCCAATCAGTTTCAATTTGTAACTGCGAGAGGCAGAATGGAGCGATACGTTTGCCTACTCTTCGCTAGTCTTGATTGAGCGGGCGTGAGGAAAACCCGTCGTTCCCGCCATCGCTCGCGTTCCCGCGCTTTCTGTGATAAATAAACCGCGTAAAATTATTTCGTTATTGGATTTTTTCTTGAAGAAAGCTGGTTTTGCTTATCGACGTGCGGTTTTGTTTAAAATTTTAGTGTTGTGATACCGAGTTTTTGATAAATAAAAGTAAGTACTTGCTTAATGATTTTTATATTAGAATCTTGATTTTTTCCTCCCGGCTTCGTTCTGTCTATCGCGTAGGAACGGTGCATTTTTTCGGGATAAAAATTACCTTGTCTATGGCACTCAACGGTAAGTGCTTAGTAAGGTTTTCTTGCGAAAAAACGTTTTCTTATGGGATCAGTACTACCAGAGATTAGTTCCTATAAAAAACAATATATAATACTTTAAATAAATAAAATTGTTTGATTCCTAACTATTTTTTAATCTGAGACCACTTTAAATTATTTGTTATTAACAGGGACTAAGGCCAGAAAAAAAAACTGTATTAATATAAAAATAAACAAAATAAAAAACCTAAAAATAATTTCAAAAAAATCAATGCATGCTTTATCTTAAAATAAAAAAAAAGAAACGAGCATTAACTTAGAAAATACACCATTTCTTATGGATAATAAGATTTTAATACAAGTGTTTTATTCACAAAACTTAAATCAGTTTACATAAATGATATTTTTGAGTTGAAAAGTTTGTCAAACCTTTCGCGGACCATATTTTAGCTCTTGTGGCCCACCAGTGGTCCACAAACCACAGGTTGGGAACCAATGATTTAAACAAAGTAGCTATGGTGGACTTAATGCGTTTAGCATTCTTCACCAGTCAACCAAGGCTGGTGAAGAGATAATATTTTATCTGTTAATAATATTTGTTTAGAAGTTTAGAAAAAAGTATTGTCTATGTAAACAATAAATTAAATAGTATTATTAAAAGACTGTAATTAAAAAAAAGTATACTCATAGCTATTGGTTAAAATGAATTTTAATTTATAAATCAATTTTCCAACCTCGACTAAGCGACAGGCAAATTCATTAATTGATTGCTGCGATATGTCATGACCCGGCAAACACCACCGAACCATTCGATTTCCTAATTGGCGCCACAAAATTTAACCAGTTTGCAGCTAAAACTAAATGCCGGATGCCTACACCCGGTATTTGGCTCGACATTCTCCACCTGAGCCTCCCTGGGTCCAAATGCTGGACGTTTGTGGTCAGATCATATAAATCAATGAAATTTGGAGCCTACTAAATCCAGCTAGGAAGTACTAGGGACCTAGAAACGGCCAGAAGTAAAGTTTGATATAAGATGAATGTCCTGAGCGGTTATTGCTTCATTGTCTTTTGTTTGTCAGTCAAATAATAAGTTATCTGAAAGAGAATAGGTAAAAAAATAAAATAATTGGAAGCAGAAGTAAGGATCTTTTCTTTTGTTCATCCAGCCATTTTTCGACTGAGGGCGAAATTTTAATGTGATTAATAACAATAATAATCAGTGGCGTAGCTATCGAAATGAGACGGTGCCATGCACCGGGGCCCCCAAGCTAAGGGGTCCTTCGGACCCCGACCTACCTCAAATTTAGTTAGCGAAAAGCCACGAAACGTCCCTCAAAGAGCAGCCACGCTTTATTTGGGATTGGGCCGGCCACGTTTGCCTTGGCCGTCTCATATTAAACGAGACATGGGCTATAGCTTCCACAATGTGAGTCCCGGTAAATGTACGTCAACATGGCGAAGATGGCGGGACGAACTAGACACCTACAGAAAGGACTGGTCTACACTTGCCCAAAACCGGAAGAAATGGAAAGAGGAAAGGGAGCCATTTGTCCTGCAGTGGGACAATTCAGGCTGAAAATAAAAATAAAGTAATAAATATATTTTGGATCGATCAAATCTAAAAAGTTCAGCAAGGGCCCCAGTTTTTTTTTTTTTGCTCCAGGTCCTTTGGTTACCTAGCTACGCCTCTGATAATAACCCAACTTTAAATCTAAATATAAATATGAAATGACCAACTTTATCATGATTAATAACCCTGATGTAAAAACTGCTATTAGTTAAAGTTTTAACTATTTATTTAAATGAATGATGATGGCATTGGCCATGTCTAGGTCTAGCTAATCGGTATTTACCTACAACATAGTATCTTTATAAATGATGAAACAAGTTAAAATGGAATGTTAAAAAAAACTGGTGATGAATGCTTAAGTTCGTAACATGTGCTAACTTTATCCACTTAAATCTAAATGGCGATTGCACTAGCTTAAAAAGGTTAAAATGACCACAGAATACATAATATGAAATGACTATGTTTAAGCTGTTGTAAAGAGATGGTAATTCGTTTGATTGATGGTGGTTTGTTTCCGTTCTGAGGACAACTCCTAGACAAAGTAACAATTATAGCGATTGTACGTGTACAACAAGTCAAAAATTTATGGGACGTCATCATTCTCACTGCTGGGACATTGGCCTCCTCTCTGTGAGACTGGGAATGTGCCTTAATCCTCAACGAAGGTCCTGGGTGGGTTGGTGGCTGTCACATGTCTTCGAATTTTGGTTCTTGGATACAAACAAACAAAACAATCTTTCCTCTTTATAATATTTTATTATCTTTTTCTCTTTTTAAAGAGGAAAGATTTTTTTTGTTTGTTTGTTTGTACCGAAGGACCGATTTGAAAAATTCTTTAGCTACATTATTCCTGAGATAGGCTATATTTTAATCCCGAAATTGGGTCCTGTGGGGTGGTCCACGGGAGCGATTCCGCGGGCAACAGCTAGTTTCATATGTTATTATTTGTCAATCATCTGTCTAGAGAAACTTTGTCCCTTCAAATAATAATTTTAACTTAATCATAATTAAGTTCGACATTAACTAAATAGGTATAATCGACTACCTAAATAATGTCAATGTTTGTATGTGATCATTTATGTGAATATTTATTTTCAACGAAATTAAATACTTGTAGAAGTATTAGTAGCTACAACTGAATCCAGTTTACCTAAGAGAAAGTATTACCTGGTGCGTTACAATTTTGCTTTCTCCAGTCATGCTTACAATTTAGCTAAAGTTTAATAAATAATTGTTTAAAAAAACACGCTTTAATAGAAAAACAAACTAAAAACTAAAAATCATTTTCAATAAATTTAAATGATGAAAAGTGTGATTATCAAAAATGTATTTCATTGTAAAAAAGCGTGGGGATGATGTCAATTGTTATAATATTTTTCTCAAACATGCTTGGAAATTTGAGCATTATTTTGACAACCTTCTTCGAGATAAGTAGAAATTCCTGTTCTGGCCAAATACATGCGAGCAGCGGCCGGCAAAAGTTGTATGAAAATCCATATCTGTCGTGTCTAGCGGCCAAATAAATTACTTTACAATGCATGTCCTCGAAAAGAGCGTATTCCAAGCAGCCAAATTGTGCGGAAAGTGTCACTTTTTTTTACTAGTGCTTTTTACTTTCCTGTATTTTTTTAATTTTTAACTCCAACGTCAGCCCGCCGCATAGAGTTTATATTATTTGAGAAAAGTTTAAAAAATTAGTTAAGTACAGATTATCATTCATATAAAAGGTATAACAAAACTAATAATGAATTTAAGGCGTTTTTAATTACTCTAGATTTAGATTTTAATCAATAAATTAATTTTAAATATTTTTGGCAGAATGAATATTTTGCTCGTGCCTTTTTGCGTTACGACGTGACAGCTATTTGCTCATGCGCAGTCTTGAATAAGCCCGCCATTTTATTAATTTCTTGCTTGGTTTAGATATATGTTTTATTTCCTCGCACAATGCATAGTACAATTTTGTATGATACACGTGCGTAAGATGATTTCCGTTTTTGGTTTCGTTATTTCATTGATGGACTTACGTATGTGTGCCTCGGCTTCGCCTCGGCCCACATTTACACGTTCGTCCATCAATGCCTCTTTTGCTGGCCGCTGCAGTAACGTACTATTTCTCAAACATACATGGAAATATTGTCATTATTTTCGAAAAAAGAACATGCGAAGTATCGAATTTACGGACAAAGAAAATTAAATCCCTTGCAGGAGCGATTTTTGAATTTGGAACATTACAACGCTCCAGCACTGTTGCATGAAACGGCGCGCTGGGGTTATTAAATACTCTTGGATTGGATCTCTTTTAGCATTCTTGGCATACCAAAGTAAGTCTCTTTGCTTATTCTACAAATTGCGTTCACGTGGCTGTACGCAAACGCATTTATGGCTAATAAATGCGTTTGCCTTATGGCTATACAGCGTCAAAATTCGTCCTGATTTGTTATTTACATATTTAATAATTAAAATTAGTTCCAACTGTTCAGAGAGTGAAATGTAGATTGATTGTACTCCACCAGATTTAAGATCAGAAGTTAAATTGGCAATGGAAAATCTGCTTCCAGCGAAGTCAAAATATATATGAAAATTGTATGATTTGGAAAAACGATAAAAATGTGAACATTTTCGCCGAAACAGTAGTTTTGGCGTATTTTAATGAGATTGTTAAAACTAAAAAAGGCAATTTATTCCATGCTGAAATGTACAGTTCATGTTAAAAACGGCATTAACTTGAAAACTTATGGAAATTTTACAACTTTTCTTAAACGGCAATCGACCGGATTCAAAAGGGAAATGTCGAAAATTTTTACTGGCGAAAAAATTTTCGACATTTCCGTGTATAATATAAAAATAATGTTTTATTTCCCTGCATTCTTTTGAGAAAAGCACTATATATGCCTCAGCGGAAAAGGCAATTGCCTGTCTCGTATTAGTGGAGTCCTCGCCTATGGCTCGGCCTTCAAACTCATACTCGACCTGCAATTGCCTATTTCACGGCCTTTGCAATAAAGTACTATTTTATATTTTTAAAGGACCTTAAAAATATATACAGATACAGAGTGATTTAAAAAACATCCCGTCCGATATTAGGCACATTGTGTGAGTAATCAAACTAATATATAAAGCCACAAAAGCAAAACTATGACAGTATTAATTCCCTTGTCAAACATGCCATATTTTACATATGTTATAGCAACTCATAAAAGTACCCCATGTGTGAAACATTAAAATTATTCAATGGGCAGTTGAATCATACTTACAAATTACAATGTTTTGTTTACAATCGTTACACACAAGTGCCGTTCATTTATTGATGTGCAAGGCCCAAGGCTTATCATTTGACTGATAACTTAAAGGTCTTTGTCCATCTGTCAATATTTGTAGGTATATAGGCCATTGCATATTTTTTTGCAATTATCGGTTAAGCAAGGTTAATTAAGATTTTTTTCTCAGTAGGTATCTTGCAGGCTTGCTTGCTTGGTACAAAATTTTCAGCGAACTCGTTAAAAATTGCACGTATTTTTCGCAACATAATTTTCCTAGGATTTTCAGTTTCAGGTAACTTTTTCATGTTGTTTAAACTATTTTGTAGAATTTTGATTACAAAAATTAAAATTAAAGTTAATCTGAATCCAGCAGCCTAATTGCGTAAGTGAATTCGGCAAAGGAAACGAGTCGATTCTTTCAAAGAATCAGAATCATTTCTTTCAACTTTTTCGGTATTGTGAAACTAATTTGGAAAGAGTACAAACGGGTATTATGGGGTTTTACGCTTGTCAAATATACTTGACATTTGTATATTTTGCATTACACAATACCAATAGTGAAGTTTTATCTCGATTCTTCCGCTTTCGTTCATTCTATACAATCAATTCTACGTCAAAATATTGGTAATGTAAAGGAGCATAACCTTTCCGTTTCAGAGTGTATTATGCATTATGTAAAGTCGTTTATGGGAAAGAAAGAATCGACTTGTTTGCTTTGCCGAATTCACTTACGCAATTAGGCTGCAGGTGGTCTGATAGCAGTATTCATTGGACATACCCATTGAAACTTGTATGTTATGTTTCGTTAATGTGTGCTGCTACTTGCTAAAACTAATTTAAAAATAATATTATAAATGTTATTCAAATACTTTGACAATACTTAACTACCTACCGATTTCTGGTTCAGGTATTTAAAATGTATTTTAATAAATATTTTAAAATAATACAAAGGATAACCAAATCGTAAAGTAGGTATCTATTCGCCACTTCGTCTACTTGTTTTTACCCGACTACCGAAGGAGGGTAATGTGTTTATCAGTTTCTGTATTTATGTATGATTGAACCTATGTGGCTTTCTAGAGACCAAACGCGTTGATGATGCTTACGTCAATCGATTTGTCGTAACCTTGCGAGTGTCACTGGCTACATTAAAATTGAAAATAAAAAAATGGCGGATTTTTGGCGCCATATTGTGGGGGCCCAATTTTTTTTATTCCATGTTAACTAAAAAGTTATAAATAAATAAAGTTTATTAAAAAAATCAAAAACCCGACTACTCAGTCGGGTTTGTTGATTTTTTGATATTTTTTTTACTCTTGCTAATAGCTAACACGGGCCCATTATGTATGACATATTTTATCCTCGTGTTAGTAAAGTGAAATAAATAAAATTAATAAATAATAATTAATATTATATTAAATATTAACTCTGAATAAAGTTTTTGGCGCAAATGGGCCTTAAATGATTATTCAAAGTCTAAAACATCTACATTGCGTGTGTCGGTATTCAAAAGGTTTTGATTACCTTGTTATCTGCACAAACATTGTCAATTTCAACTTTTGTCATATATTGGACATATGTGCGACAAAGTTGAGTCAGTGTTAGTTGATTCCCTCGAGCAATCAATGTTTTGTTTTGTTCCATGTTGTGTGCGGATAATTTTGCAGGGTTTCGGATTAATAATTGATTATCATGATCAGATAAAGTACGGAATTTTGCGTATCATTATTATTAAAACAATTATGATTGAGAAAATTTTGAACATGTTGTATAACAGGTTTGTTTTTCGTTAAAAGTCAGCTTATTTTAGCTTCACGCTAAACGTATAATAATCTAATATTTTTAAGAAATATTTATTATTATTAAGCTGACATTTAACAACAAGTTCTGCGAGGGTTTGTTCCTGAATAATAATTTATAATGTCAATAATATAATAACTAAGACTACAAAAAAAAAATAACATGCCACAACCTACTTCAAGAAATAATACTCGTAGTACCAGCCACTACAGGGCAAAGGCCCCTTCTGATATACAGAAGGCACAAGCATTGATCATTGAAATACTTATGAAAGAACCTACTCCTCCTGTAAATTATAGTTTAGAGAAAATAAATCTCAATTAACGCGAGAAACAAATGAATGTGATTGGTTTACATAGCGCGAGTTCACCGCGCGACCGAGACGCACCCTGCCGTGAACGCACGTCGTGGTCTTGGCGGGTGCGTCCCGGGGCGAGACCGAGACATGTGTCGCACACAAACTCTCCTCGATTTTAGTCGTTGAAATCAGTTATATTGTTGAAAATTATAATTTCACATTGAAATGGAACGTTAAATTACTATTAAAGGAAAAAAATACGATATTATAATATTACATTATTAAAAAAAAAAGATTAGCTATCAACGAATTATACATATTATTATGTAAATAGATGCCAAAAATATCGTTTACAGTATGGGTGTTAATCAATAAGTGGTTCTTTGACTGTTTAGTGATAACATGTTCGGGCATTTTGAGCGCGATACGCAACAACACTCGTCCGTGAGTCGTGAGCGAGACCGGCTAGCGGTCTACAGTCGCGCGTCGCGGTCTCGTACGCGAACTCACTAGCAAAGCCTAAAGGAAAGGAGTAAGGAGCCAGATCACAGCGCGACCGAGACGCGAGACCGCGACTGGTGTCGCTCACAAACTCTTGTCGATTTTACTCGTTAAAGTCAGTTTAATTATTGAAAATTATTATTCCACATTGCAATGGAAAGCCATGTTATCAAGTTACTATTGGAGGAAGAAGATTATGATGGTATGATATTATATTATTATTATAAAAATAAACAAAGATTGGCTATCAACAAATTATACACGATGGGCAAAAAATCGTGGATCAAACGAAACAGGTCGATAGTTGGGGTAACATTCAGTAAAAAAAAACTTGAGAGGTGTCAAGGGACACCCGGATGGAACGAAGCTCCTTTAGTATATATACATATGTGTATACACATATATATATTAGAATATACTACATTTATTACAATTTATAACATATTTATAGTTTATTCTAATCTGTTGTCAGATTTGGCCTATCTCCTCCCGTTGCCGAGATACAATTTTATTTCTTAAATTAATGTTTTTTAATTCCATCTGATGGCGACAGATGGCGCTAGGTGACGGTTTACATATGTGGATTTGACAATTTGAATAGTTGGTTCGGTCGTTCGTATATTTTCGATCTCACCTAAAAAATGTTTTAAAATTATTTTATGAAAAGGATTTCGAGTAAATGAGAGTGGGTGAGGAGTGAGGGGGGGAGGGGTTTGTTGCACGATTTTATAGACTTTTCATATTGATATTTTAGAATGGGGTAAAAATAAATTGCGGGGGGGAAGGTGAACAGTTAAGGGGGGGGGGGGGGGGGTATCCTATCTTGTTCTTCGGCCAGAAGCGACGTGGGCAGGGCGGCCGAGGCAAACCGTTTCCGAGATATGGAGGTTTTTAGGTTTTCTGATTAGATCGCCGGTTCGTTATTAGTGGCGGCTCGGGGTCGGTTTTCGAGTAGTGTCGACTCGAGTCGGCCTGTGGTGGAGGGTTTTGTACGTCTGGCGTTAAGAAACTAAATATATACATACATACACACAAATATATATATCGCAAATAGGAGGGCTATCTTGGATAAACACTCGATCTTGTGGGCTTTCGTGGGTATATGCATGCTACAAAGCAGGTAACTTATGCCGATTTGGAGATAGTCCTTGTTCCAATCTTATCAAAGCAGCGAATTCGGCCACCTATTCGTTTCGCTTTCTCTCAACAAAACACACTTTCAAGTTTATAAAGCCACACTTTAGGCTACTTCTCAATTATTTCTCTCACAACTCTGTTTTTCAACTTTTTGCAAACGCGCTCCCGCGCGTTCCTTTTTCTAACCCTTTTCCGACCAAATATGGCGGGCGACTTCGCTCAGGTCGCCATTATCCTTGGCTACCCTGCTTTCATTGGTTCAAGAACACCTCGGGCAAAGTTCACAGCTTTTAACATCCAATCAAAATCGAGTATTTTGACATAAGCCAAATAAAGTGTTGTCAATCGAATAAAATCGAACTGAGATTGAATCGTAGGCTAAATGTTGCCAATTAAACAAAACTGAATTAATAAGTTTAAATGCGTCATACTTCTTTGTTCTAGATTATTAGAAATACCTTCCTCCTACACGGCCAACCTGACAGACAAACGGTCCCACGTTTGAGCGACGAGAGAAATCGTTACTCAATTTTAATAAAAAAAACAGACAGAGACAGAACAACAATAAAAAAATAAGTAATAGGTTAAGTTCGGCCGCTCCTGACCAAATAAAAAAAATAACGTGGTCGTGACATCTTCCTTCTACGTGAAACCTTCAATCAACACCCTATATTACCAGCCTATAACAAAAATCAAGTACTTCTTTACTCATGAAAACGGAATTCTCATAGCTTTCACACTTCATTTGTTTTCTCCATGTAAATCTAGGTCTCCACACCGTACACTGTACACAACCATCTTCGTACTATCGAAACAGCCACCTCACTGTTTAGACAACCATATTACCACATTCTAAACGGTTACCGAAGCACCAGAGGTACCAGGTTCCCAACAGGCGTCCATTCGGTCTCGAAGCACTAAGTGTGCCTGAAACCATCCAAACGCCCAACACAACATACCATGCCACATACACCAAACAACAGGTCACCGAGGCCCCAGAGGGACCAGGCTCCCCCAGACACACAACAGGTCACCGAAGCCCCAGAGGGACTAGGCTCCCCCCAGACAACAGGTCACCGAAGCCCCAGAGGGACCAGGCTCCCCCAGACAACCGGTCCTCTCGAAGCAACAAGACTGCCAGATACCCATACCACATACACTAAACAACAGGTCACCGAAGCCCCAGAGGGACCAGGCTTCCCCAGACATACAACAGGTCACCGAAGCCCCAGAGGGACCAGGCTCCCCCCCACACATATCCAGCAATGTTTCTTGGTCCCACAGCAATCGCTGTGGCTCCCGATGGTCAACCCTGTGACCATCCTGCAACCATAGTCATCCTGACCAGGCCTCGTAACCCACCTCGGTTACAGCAGTCATCTTTGACCACTCACCACGTAACCCATCTCGGTTACAGCAGTCATCTTTGACCACTCACCTCGTAACCCTCCTCGGTTACAGCAGTCATCTTTGACCACTCACACCTCGTAACCCTCCTTGGTTACAGCAGTCACCGCAGTGACTACTCATCACCGTACAGTCAGTCCTTTGACCGTACACACCTCACCGTACAGTCAGTCTTTTGACCGTACACACCGACCTCACCATTGCTAGATTGATTTGAATCAGTCTTCAACATAGTACATTCAGTTACATCAATGGGTACTTTTTCTTTCAGCTTTTCTCTAACTCATCATAAACCAAACAAAGCCTTTAATTCAACACATAGTTGCGACCATTCAGAACTCCAATAACCATAAACAGCACCTTTAAACCATAACAAAATTTGTTATTTCATACATTATTCTCAGTACAAAATACAACAGCAACCTCACATTCAGGATTTCTTACCCAGCCAAAAGCATTTTCAAGAACTCCATTTTATGTTCATGATTTCATACCAAACCCTCAGTGCGATAGGTATAATCTACCAACTAACTACCATCATCAAACTACCAATTTTGCAAAATAAAAAGAAAATGAAATCATGTACCTCATGTCACCGACTTTACATCTGTGTTAACATTATCTTATCCAGCTTGGTCAGATAGCAAATAACACAAAATTAAGTTAGGTATGTTCACAATGACCAGCACAGAACATTCAAAAAGTTAGAACACCACAACCATTACTGACACTTTAAATTCCACATTTATTATTCAAGTTAGGTAGGTACTAGACTTCCTACATGACACCACACAATCACACAATTCACAAATTCACACCTTTATTTTAAAGAGATGTTACAATTATTAAAACTTTTGAACAATGTTCAAAATTACCGAGGCCAAGCATCGTTGAACAACGCAGAACAAGAAAACCATTCCAATTTTCCTCCAAAAAATGACTCCTGTACCAAGTAAATAAAATAAAACCCAAGTGTCCACAATCCACAATAACTTAGTAAATACATTCGCAGAATTAACTCACTACACAGAATGCACTTTCAACTTAAATGCCGAATCAAGTCTTGACACCGTCAGCTCTCTGACCCATGAAACTAAGAAACTGTTCTATGTAAATTAAAATGTTGCCAATTGAACATTTATCTCATCTCCAGCCACAACTTCAACAGTTATTGGCCCTCGGGCATCTCATAATACCTAAATACATCTGCTAGACACCATCTAAATGTCTAGTTGCACTTTCATTCGCCGTAGTCAATTTAAATCATTATTTTTTGTAGGTATCGTTAGAATGACATGTTATTATTTGGTTAGTTCTCTACAATGCGGTATATAACAACTACAGACATTAACTTTACCTTTATTCAACCGTTGGTAGCAACAAAACTAAACGCCAACTCTCTAGGCTATAGTCACGTTAATCCTCGTGATATTTTCGGGTTTTAAGGTTGCAAATCGAGTCTAACAACAAACTGTTTCACTAAACTTAAACACCGGTTTGAAAATAATCTTGATCACAATATAACTCTTAACTGAAAGTTATCGCAAGTCTTTGGAACAAAACAAAAGTTTAATCCTCACATTGACTCACACCTTGTATCGATTTATTAATAATCTAGTCTATAACTAGTAACTTATAAGTTAAAAATCATATCACAAGTTATTTGTTTTCAATTCAATTCAATTTTTTATATATATAGCTCCATCGATGAACATTCGATGATTTTGCCAATGTCAGGGTAGTTGGAGATAGTCGGTTTAAAATTATGAATACTGTCATATAACTATTGATCAGTGTTTGTAGCAATGACTTCCGTTGTTCACCACGCTAAAAAAGGACAAAACAATTTTGGTTAGACATATAGAACGGCACAAAATAAATGTTAAAACGTCAAGTATATATTACATAAATAGAAATACTAGCTACAGTTGGATATTGTTAATGTTAATAAATCTATAAATAATTTTTACTGCGGGGGTATGGACTAAAGTTAATAGGAACGGGATGTTAATTGGGCGGGGAATGTTATCAGGGAGTAAGTCGTAAAGAGGAATAGATAGACGAGGACAGGAAAAAAATAAGTGCTCCAGAGTACCCTCCGCTAGACCGCATTCACACAAAGAATTGTCTCTCACATGTATTTTGGCCAAAAAGACAGGAGTGCAAACAAAACCAAGTCGGAGTCGAATTATAACGGAGGTAGCTGATTTATTTGAGAGTTTAAGTTTGCTGAACCAACATTTAGAAGGAATGTATGGTTGAATAGAGCCGTAGAATTTTCCCTTCAATAAACGTGACTTTTGCCAATGGGTATTCCAGCACTTCATCATCTCTGGTTTAGCAAGGCAGCGTAAATCACGGGGATAACAAGAAGGACGTGATTCAATCCCATTCCGGGTAGCCGACTTGGCAATCGAGTCCGCATTCTCGTTACCAATGATTCCAGAATGACTAGGGATCCAAGCCAGTGCAATCTCTATACCTAAACAGTGGCATCTATACAGAAGTTGTTTGATCTGTAAAACAAGAGAAAAATTGTAACGAGAGCGGAAACGCGACTTTAATAAATCCTGAAGGCAGCTAAGAGAATCCGAGAGAATTAGGGATTTGTTGAGACCATGCGATTCAATGTAGGAAACCGCTTCCAGGAGAGCTATTGCTTCCCCTGTATAAATAGAGCCAAATGGAGAACTACGAACATTTAAAATAATTTTGAATTTTGGAATCCACACAGCCGAACCGACATTGCTATCATCTGACAACTTAGAAGCGTCTGTGAATATCGTGAGCCAATCGTGCCAGTCCTCAGCTAGAATTCTGTTGAGTTTATCATTGGCAGCAGGGTCATGTTTAGAGATATTAAAGTTAAGAATAATTTTTGGTTGGAAGAGTAAGGAGTCAAAATCTACTTCAAATAGAGGGTTCGTTTTTGACTGGACTAAAGAAATGTGCATATTACTAAATTTCCCAAAGCTAATAACAAGTAGAGGAGGGTTTTTATGGGTCCAATAGGCGGTCATTGGGATTAACTCACAAAGTGTACGGAGAAGGGGGAGAAGGGGGTGAGATTTGTTCTGGATGGCTTTATAAAAAAATCGATCACAGAGATATTGCCTACGAAGGTGAAGTGGGGGCTCTAAACATTCTACCTGAAGGGCATTAATAGGTGAGCATTTCATAGCTCCCGTGATAATGCGCAAGCACTTAGATTGGATCTTTTCTAATTTGCAGAGGGCTATTTTGTTGCACGGTTCCAGAAGAAAACTTCCATAGTCAAAGTGACTACGGACTATGGCATTGTATAAAATTTTCTGGGAAATTGGATGAGCTCCCCAGCGTACTCCAGAGAGGGCACGCAGGACATTTACGCCTTTTTCACATTTTTTGGAAATGTAATCCAAATGATAAAAACCAGATAATTTTGAGTCAAGAATGAGGCCAAGAAATTTAACATTGTCATGAATCAAAATGGGTTCGTTTTCAACAGAAAGGTTTATAGGGGGAATATTACGTTTGCGGGAAAAGACAACAGCATTACACTTGGGAACTGACAGGCTTAGGCCGTGTTCAGTCAACCATTGATTTAAATAGTGAAGGGCAGAATTTAAGCGAGATGCGGAATCAGAGAAGGAAGCTGAACTGCAGTAGAGAGCAATGTCGTCGGCGTATTGTAAAATTTTACAGAAGCAGCTAACTGAAGACTCTAAATCATAAGTGTATAGATTATAAAGAATTGGGCTTAAAACCGACCCTTGAGGTAGGCCCTTAAACACTAGACGGCTTGGAGAAAGGGAGTTTTGAAGGCGAACTGAAATAGAGCGGGACATAAGGAGATTACAGATGATGTTGACCATCTTCACAGGAATACTCAGCTGAAGCAACTTTTGCCTGAGTATTGGAAGTTGGACATTATCGTAGGCCGAAGCTATGTCTAGAAAAACACCAAGAACGCTTTAATTTTTGGAAAAAGCAATGCGGACATCAGATAAAAAAATGCTAAGGCTATCCAGAGTGCCCATACCCCTTCGAAAACCGAACTGAGATCTGGATAAAATGCCTTTGGATTCTAAGATCCATTCAAGTCGGTTCTTGATAAGATTCTCCATTATTTTAGCCAAGACAGAAGATAGAGCGATAGGGCGGTACGAAGCTGAGTCTTTTGGGTCTTTTCCAGGTTTCAATATTGGGATAATGATTTGGGATTTCCATGACTCTGGGACTTGGCCTGTATCGAAGAAGGAATTTATTAGATTGAGAAAGAGCAGTTTACAGTTGGAAGAAGATTTGGAAATGAAGGAGTAGGGGATTCCGTCGACACCCGGAGCAGAATCACGAAGGTGATCCAAGGCACATGTTAGTTCTGAATAAGAGAATGGGTCATCAAATCTATCAGATGAAGAGGGCGAAGGAGGATTTATAGTGGGAAGGCAATCAAAATTAGGAACAAAGGGGGGGGCTAATTTAATTATGAAGTCTTCCAACCAGCAACTTGTGTCGTTGGTCGAAATGTCAGGAGGCTGATCACAAGCTTTGCGGTAGATTTTAATTTTTTTCCACACAAGGGAAACTGGGGAGCGTGGAGAAAGACTTTCGCAAAACTTGAGCCAACCACTTCTTTTCTTTTTTGCCAATAACCTACAGGTATTTGCAGAAGTCTTTTTAAAATTCAAATAATCATTCATGTTTAGACTAGAGGAGAAAATGTTCTCAGCTAATTTGCGTTTGCGAACGCTATCCGTGCACTCAGCATCCCACCAAGGTGGAGAAGGTAATAAGTGACGGGCGGAGTTCTTCAGGGGGATTGAAAAATCAGCCGCTCTTATCAAACCTTCGACGAAATCGTTGTAGAGGGCAAGGGAGTTGGAAGGATTTATTTGGGGAAAGTTTTGTAGTTCAGAGTCCAGATGGGACGAGAACTTAGACCAATCAGCTTGGGGAAGGCGATATTTTTGTAGAGGTTGGATTGGAGGAGAATGAAGATGTAAACTAGGAAATGAAATAAGTATAGGAAAATGATCACTACCGAAAGAATTAGGGAGAACAGACCAGGAGGCTGTTGAAACTAAGGAAGGAGAACAGAAAGAAAGATCCGGAACACTAATATTTTGGGTAGGGGAAACCCTACGGGTAGCAGATCCATCATTAAGAATGCAAAGGTTGCGGTCATCTAAAAGGTCTAACAAAAAACTGGAAGCGGGGTCATTACAGTGAGAGCCCCAAAGAGTGTGACGGCAATTAAAATCACCTAACACAATCAAGGGGGATGGAATAGAAGAGAGGATAGAGTTAAATTCAGACAAAATATTTGCATTGGGGTGAGGAATATAGGCAGATACATAGGATATGTCCATGGCTCTTACTGCAACTACATGTAGGCCAGGATCATGACGGGGAAGAGGGATTTCGGTAAAAGTGATAGATCTGCTAACCATAAGGGCGCAACCCGCCCATCCGTCATCTCTATCGTCCCGAAGACACGAATATCCAGGAACCCTAAAGAGAGATCCGGGACTGAGCCACGTCTCCGAAACAGCAAAGACGACGGGTTTATACCGATTTATTAGAAAGACTAAATCGTGTTTTTTTCTACGAATAGATCTACAGTTCCACTGAAGAATTTTTTCCCCCATTTTGGCGAGTCCAGGATTTGAGCAGTTGTTCAACTAATATAACGACATTGTCCGGTATTGAGTCACTAAATTTAGATAATATATTAATCAGGGAGCATGTCAGGAGCTCTATAAGATTGTCATTAGGAGTGGGAAGGGGAGTAGTTTCTTCATAAGGAGGATTGAGAGCACAGCCATTAGGCTGGGACGAATTAGGAGTATAAACCATTAACCTATGGGCTTGGGTGTCATACGACTTACCCAACTCTGGTCTAGGCTTAGGGGAACGATAAACTGTCTTAGAGTATGAGGTTTTAACAGGGGATGAATATGGAGAAGAAGTAGGAGTAATGAGAGGGGGTGAGAAGGGAAGGGGTTCAAAAGGAGGAGCTTGAGATGATTTGGCTTGGGAGGGACCTGCTGTTACATTTGAATAAAGTTTTTTTGGGTGAGGAAACCTCACTGAAGCCTCTCGGTAACTTAGATTTTCCTGAGACATGACCATTTTGATAGACTTTTGCCTTGAATGTTCGGGGCACTTGTCATCTGTAGCCTTATGGGTTCCACCGTAACACAAAATGCATGTGACATGTGAGTCGGGAACCTTACAGCTATCACCGGGGTGAGGTTGAGCACAACGGTAACAACGAGGGTTAGACCTACATTGCGAGCTAATATGGCCAAAACGCAAGCAGTTACGACATTGAATTGTTGGAAGGTGATAAAAAGAGACAGGAAGAGAAGCATTGTAACAGAAAACTTTCTCTGGGAGTACTTGGCCAGAGAAAGTAAGCACTACAGTTGAAGAGGGAGACCAAGTAACTGTGTCCTCTTTTTTATTTTTAAAATTAAGTCTCCTGGCCCTAATAACCTCACCACAATTATGAGGGGTTTCCAGACCATTCACTAATTCCTCAAGGGTCCAGTCAGTGGGAATATCCCTAACAACTCCCATGCGAGTTACGTGAAAACGTGGGATACTTGCCATATATTTATGTTCGCTTAAAACAGTGTTGTTGACGAAGTTATTGGCATCGTTAAATGAGGCAAAATCGATGGACATCCTATTGCGACCCAGAGACTTCACACTGCCTTGTATTACACCTTTAAAGCCCTTGTTGTGTATAAATTGGGCAAACTTTAAAGAATTTAAGGTTAGGCCTTGCTTTGGGTCTGCTTCCACTCTTGAAATAAACACAGTGAAGGGTGCCCTGTCGCTCTCACTATACAAAATCTTAGAGTCGCTCTCAAAACCCGGCTTTGTGAACACGGATTGGATTGAGTCAGACGGCGGCTTATTTCTTTTCGCGTCAACCAGAATCTCTGATTCTCTGGGGCGCTTTCTAATTTCGGGTCTTTTGCAACCATCGTCGGAGATCTGAGAGCACTCCATAAAATGTATATCTGGAGGTGTCCCTCCACCCCCATCCGGGGGTTCTTCGGCACTCATTTCCTAAGGAAATGAGTGCCAAAACAGCTTAAGATACAAACCTGAACACAAGATTCCTCCACCAGACAACACAAAACAACAGATACACCACTAAAAACAGATTTTGTTATCAAAATAAACTGTGAGGTTAAGAAACGCGTGCTTAATCTCACCTAGACAATAGCAAAATCCAAGTTTTACATTATTTTCAAGTTATTTGTTTTGTTTCGTCAAACTTTTTTCAATGTTGACACTTAATGTCACTCTCTGATAGAGATGGGCAAGGGATGGCGATCTGTTGAATGACGAATCGATTTAAAGCACAAAAAAAATATAAACAATTTTCCAAACGATATTTAGTACTGAATCGATTCAGCGAATCGATATTTCACCCTACAAAATCGAGATTAGATTTTGCTGTTATGATATGAACCAAAATATTATTTAAGAATAATTTAATGTATTACACAAACTTATGTGAATTCAACGTGAACAAATATCTTTCCCTTATACCTGATACTTTAATTTAGTTGTGAAAACAACCCTGATCCGCCAAAGATGTTTAAAGATCGGCTATTATTACGATTTTCTTTTTGCGTTCCGTAACTGTATTCACACTTGCATTAAAAAATACCAACGCGAATAGTTAGAAAGTAAGTTAATTTCAAAGAAAAGCATATTCACAAATTCCCTTGGTGATCAAATCAACAACAACCTCAGTGGTAGTAATATTTACGGGAAATCTGAAGTGACACCTATTGATACCAAAAAAATAATGCATGGCTTAAATTGCTAGTCTTCAAACAAGTAAAAGAAAAACGGATTGCTAATATCTTCACTTCTCGATTTTCAGCAAACTAACAACCTATTTAATAATCTGTATGTACGCTTGTGACAGCACTAGTGGTCACAAAACCGTATATTGTTCTAACATCATGCAACATAACATAATGAAATTTGATTTCTTTGCGTTTTGTACTCACGTTTCAATGCTCCGGGTACATTTTAAAGATAATACTGCGAAAATCGTTTCGTTGTTTGTTTTGTTGGTGAACATAACGATTAAAATATTTGTAGCAAAATATTTCAAAGCTCGAACACAACATAGATTTAAATAGATGGCGTGACATGCACCAACTTCTCATTCTGTTTATGTAAAAATAATATGTTCGTTTTTAAATTGATCATAAAAAAATTCATGCACCTATTCAACAAGTTCCTCCAAGCAGCATATTATGGCAAAATGGGGTCCCGAAGCTAATTTCGATGATTATTGAAAGAAACACAGTATCAATACCATCACATAGATGGCGCTGTTTGAATTTTCTACTCTTTTCATGTAACTTACCTTACACATTTCCATGAAATAAAATAATGCAATAATTATAAATTGCAATGAAAACAACAATTAATTATAAAAGGTACTTCCAAACCACAATAGATCCCAATGGGTCGAAGTGTCCCGAGTTATTTCTCGGCCCCTCCATAAGATAAGACAGGTACTTCCAAACCCAATACATACTTCGGGTGCCACAAATGTATGCCGATGCACAGATAGTTGAATGCAGATCAAAGTCACATACCTTTAAGCCTGTACTCACGGGAAGGCATCGACTATACAGCCTCTAGACGCCTAACAACAGGCGAGCGATGTCTGTCAACACATATGACTAAAATAATCATATACTGGTAATATAGGTCGCCACTCGACAATTTCGAATTAGTAGCGACCACTTCCGTGAGCCGTAAACACTGCCGCGTCAGGCAATTACAAATTAGTAAAATAAATATTATAATGGCCCCTTGTAGCGTACGTTGGCGTGGTAACAACAGTCAGAACTCGAGTTTCCCGAAAAATGGCTTAACATTTCATCGGTAAGTTAATAGTTACATAATCATAATCAGATTTATTTTCTGATATTATTTATCGGAGTTCATTTTGTACTGGTCATTATTGTAGGTGTAAACTGCAACAGCACAAATTTTGTCGCGCTCGTTGATGTCTTTTGTGTTTTCGTCTCTTTCTTTTTAATGTACTTTTTTATCTATCTCTTTTCCTCTATAATTTGGTACGCAAAACTAGTGATGCACCATATTCTATGACCAAATCTGTTATGGATAAAACTAGAAACCTACATACAATTATACAAAAAGAGACATTAAATTAAATAGTTTATTATTTGTTAAATTAATTGTGAAACGAATATTGATTTGTATAGTGGTTGAAAATGATTAGTATAGTGGTGATTTTTATTGCACAAAAAATAGGTGAATTCTCTTAGAATTTTTTTCTCTTACGGAGAAAAGTAGACTGATTTTTGTATTTCATAGATAATTATTTTGATTTTAGAATTTAGGTATTTTTTCTATTGATTGTTTTTTTTACTAATATTTAATATTATGAAACAACCGCCGAAAATATATGTTATCTTTAGAATTTTGTTTTTAGTTTTTGCATTTTATGTTATTACTGTATAATAAATAATAAAAGTAGCTAACATTAATAAATAAAAATATTAAGTACACTAACACTTTTAAAAAATATTGATACCTTCGTGGTTTTATTTAAACCTCTCCCAACCCTAGTTCGGCGAAATGACGTTGGTAAGGACCAATCAGAGCGCAGTCGTCCCGTGCCTCATACCTCAGCTAGTTGACAGAATTATTTTGATGTATTCGATCAAGCTTTAGGCGTCTAGAGGCTGTATAGTCGATGCGGGAAGGTCAGGCAGCAGCGCTTAGTACACCAGGCACAAAAGCAAAATTTTGTCACTGACCATGCACTTGTCCAGACTCCTAGCTGCTTTCAGAAAATATCAAATTGATTGATCACCGCAGCGGCATGTATAACACCGCAAAATTTCCTTATTCATAGCGCTGTAGTTTGCAGTTTGTGTGTTGCCTCTTGAATTGGAACCCAAGCTCCGCACTTGTTTCACCACACGCAGCTGGTCACAACAGGTCTTGTGGTATCCACAGCCATGTTTAAGGGCTCAGACGTCCCTGTTATCTGTTGTATGTTGTGTGAACGGCTGAAAAATTCATGTCTATGAATAAGTGTTCCACAAGCATAATCATAATGATGTTTTGCTAAATCAAGCTGTAGCTTAGGATGTTTGCTATCTTGCATTGTATTTGCACAAGTCCTCTTAATCTCTTGCGAACTCCGCTGACGGTATGAAACTGACTGAGTTTCATTTAGCATCATAACGAAAATAGAATTTTATTTATAATTTTAGCCACTTTACACCAAGAAAAACTAACAATATTGCGGCTAAACTTCACAAGACATTAGGTAGGTACTTATTATTATAAGAATACTTCCCTGAACATCACCACCACAGTTGCGTTTCCTCAGTATCTAGTCAGGATTGGGCATCGATGTCATCATCAACATTATCTGCAGCCCGACTTCGCACATTGTCTAGTATAGGCCACACTATATGGTTGAATTCGGGCAACATGAATTCCTGTAAATCAGGCGACCACTGAAAATCAGCGCCGTGCTGTGGGTCTCCCACGGCACAGCAATATGCTGAGTAGAAGCCTTCTTGTCACAGTCACGACATGCATCTGCTTGTACTTACTCGTCATCCTAGTACTGTACTCAAGTCTGGTTTTTAATTTTAATCTCACTTTTCTTTACTAACATAATTTAAATACTTACTAATATTGGATACCGTTAAGGGTTTAATTGAAGATGTAAAAAAATTTGTATGTCGTTTTTGTGGCAAATAAACACTTTTTCTTTCTTTCTTTCTGTCGCCAGTAGCCGACGAGTTGCGAAACGTCTCTATAAGTAGGTAGCTCGAGCTACTTCCATGCCATTTTCTTGCGCACCAAAGAGAGCGCGCCAGCCATTACTCGTCTCATTTGGTCCATTCTCCATCATCGCTTTGTATTTGCACTGATCCCGGACTTCTGATATCGCAAATAGGAGGGCTATCTTGGATAAACACTCGATCTTGTGGGCTTTCGTGGGTATATGCATGCTACAAAGCAGGTAACTTATGCCGATTTGGAGATAGTCCTTGTTCCAATCTTATCAAAGCAGCGAATTCGGCCACCTATTCGTTTCGCTTTCTCTCAACAAAACACACTTTCAAGTTTATAAAGCCACACTTTAGGCTACTTCTCAATTATTTCTCTCACAACTCTGTTTTTCAACTTTTTGCAAACGCGCTCCCGCGCGTTCCTTTTTCTAACCCTTTTCCGACCAAATATGGCGGGCGACTTCGCTCAGGTCGCCATTATCCTTGGCTACCCTGCTTTCATTGGTTCAAGAACACCTCGGGCAAAGTTCACAGCTTTTAACATCCAATCAAAATCGAGTATTTTGACATAAGCCAAATAAAGTGTTGTCAATCGAATAAAATCGAACTGAGATTGAATCGTAGGCTAAATGTTGCCAATTAAACAAAACTGAATTAATAAGTTTAAATGCGTCATACTTCTTTGTTCTAGATTATTAGAAATACCTTCCTCCTACATATACATGTACACATATATATATGTATGACACAACAGCGTATAGGCTACAACACGCACGAAACACGCGCACGCCGCACGGCTTACAACTATAGCAAAAAGTGTCGTGACTACTTTTCGTAAGATTTTTTTCCGTCTAGCCCCCTTTCACAACGCGCGATAAGGAACTTCGTTCCAAAAAATACGTTTGATCCACAATTTTTTGCCCACCCCGTATATATACAACTAGAGACCAAAAAATATCGTTTTCAATAACGAAGTCAATATAAAAATGGTTATTTAATTGTTAAATGACAAAATGTTCGGGAAATTCGAGCGCTATGCGCGACTCCACTCGTCCGTGAGCGAGACCGGCTAGCGCGGTCTTCTGTTGCGGTCGTGGGTCGCGGTCTCGCGCGCGAACTCCCTCTCATACAAAGCCTAAGGACAAGTGGTGTCGCGCGTCTTCTGCCTCGGTGGCGTGTCGCTGTCATCAATCACTGGCACACAGTGGTCATAGATTTTGTCACTGTGGACGTTAGACGAGAAGATATCGCGCAACTTCCCGAACGCTGCCCAGCCGAGTCGGATTCGACGGTTGAGCTCTTTCTGGAAGTTGCCCTACCCAACTGGATCGTTTGTCCCAGATAGACATAGTCTACTACTTCGAGTATACTACTACTACTACTACGACCTTGTTCGGAGTGAGTATAACATGAGCATATGTATGTATATCTAACAAACTAGCTTTTTCCTACGACTTCGCTCTCGTGGCGTGCAGGTTTTTGCCAGTGAAAGAATTTTTATAATGTGCATCAGCCGGTCTATTCTGTAAACATCTCACCGTGGGAACTACGGTGGAGTAAGCTTGAACTAAACTGTCATTCCACCTTGATTGGGTTGATTGAAAAATCAGTTCATATTCACTTCTCTAAGTTTTCACGGTGATATTTTTACAGAATATCACTGCAGTACTGCCGTGGCTAAATAATGACAGCCGCACTGGTCGATCATCAAGGTTAAGCAACGCTTGACGAAGTCGGACCGTGGATGGGTGACCATTTAAACATATCGAGATTCCTCCGTGCCTCGGCAAGCACGTTAAGCCGTTGGTCCCGGCTGTCATTTGAAGATCTTTGACAGTCGTTACAGAAGCTTGAGATCTGACACCAGTCTTGCCAAGAGGTATCGTGTTACCTAGTTACTGGGATGTGGAGGTCAGACAGGCAGTCGCTCCATGTATAACGCTGGTACTCAGCTGAATCCGGTTAGATTGGAAGCCGACCCCAATATAGTTGGAAAAAAGGCTAGGCAGATTGATCGACTTCCATAGATTACTTACCTAACATTTACAAACTTAATAATATAAATAAACGGTTTTTTTTTCTTTTTTAACCGACTGCCCAAGAGGTTCTTAATTCGGTTTTTGCTATTTTTTTTATGTCATATATAAACGGATTTGCAAAATTATTGTTTTGTTCGAAAGAAGCTTATTCCGCAATGGTCCCATTTAAATTTGGTAAAGACCTGATGAAGAACTCCGGAGATATACAACTGAACTCTTCAATAAATGTTTCAAAACGTTTTGGGGACACTTTTATTATGCGTACAGCTAAAGAGTGGAATTCCCTGCCGGGGTCTGTGTTTCCCGATAGCTACAATCTAGGGGTCTTTAAGTCAAGAGTGAATGGGTTTCTTCTAGGCAAGCGTGCTTCACCGTCGACCACATCATCGCTTACCATCTTACTTACCGTCAAGCGCAAGGCTACAGAAAACAAAAAAAAAAAAAACTGCAAATCTCTCAGGATAGCTGAAATCGCATGTCTGTTTATTGTTTACAACTTTACACCATTTCATAACGTACTATCACGCCACTATGCTCTAAACGGGTACGCAGATGTGTACAGTTACATGTTATTCGGGTAATCTATTTTGGCATCACTGTGGACATTATAGGACTTGTCTCAGTTTATAGTGTATTTTTGGATGTCGGTTTTATTTTTTTCTAATAACGTTTAATACTATTAGTTTTGATTAGATAAGTACAAAGTTTTGCATAAATAAGTTAAGTAAATAAATAAGATATTCTAAGTTAAATCGTTGCGGTCAAGGGTAAGCATACCTATACATACTCGTAATGTTCGAATAACTTCGTTGATACGTAGAATGCTAACAATCTTCAAACAAATTATAAACTGCTTACCTAATTAAGCATACTCGTTGGTCAGTTAAGTTAAGACGACGACTAACGCCAACGACCTTGAGGGAACAAAACGCGCACTCGTTTCACACCCGCGCGACCCAAATTTTAGTAGTTTTTTGTACTTTCCTTATTATTCTATGACTTTAAAAAAAAACCCTCAGATTAAAATGTAGATAATTACATTGTCTTTGAGATGGTGTCGATTTCAATAAAATACGCTCAGCGGTTTTGGTGTGATTGTCGTGTTTTTGTCCGTTTTAGACTTAACTTTACAAATTAATTACACTATGTTATACGAATAAAACTCAAAATTTTCTTAGATAAAATTATTAAGAAAATGGTCTAATGTAACATATATTTATTCTAAAAAATTACGACTAGCCGTTTAGACGTGATTCTCATTTTAAAATTAGCTACTCAAGGGAATCGGCGCCTTAACGTAGGTATGTAATGAATTTTGGTATGCCTCAAGCATGTTACCGATATTATGTGACGCATTTAGTTATCGGCGTGCGTGTACGACTAGATTATTATTTAATACTCTAGTTAAGGTGATCACACTAATAATGTATAGGCTAAAACTTGTGAGTGAGAGTGTGTATGTGTTTGTATGTTTGTTACTTATTCACGCTCAAACGGCTGGACGGATCTGGATGAAATTTGAAAGAAATACAAATATATTTCTTTCAAATTTCATCCAGATCCGTCTCTACGAAAACGCCGTTTTCTATGGCAGCTGTATGGGCGTCGTGCAATCTGACTTCATTTGGCGTCAGAATTCTCTTTATAATTCTCAACTTTGACGCTTTATAACTTCGTCTCTGATCGAGATATTAAAAAAATCTTATTACATTTAGCAAATACAACCAACACCATTGGGTGTTGGCTGAAAGTGAGATATTGGTTGATTCCAAAACCAATATCTCACTTTCAACTAGCCGATTTTCTAAAAGTGACCTATTCACTTTTGACTTAAGGGCCTACATATGCTTTAGTGCCGTAAAACGGTAACTTTCTAAAGCATACTCCTTAGTAACGGCTAGGTTAAAAGGTTTGAAAAAAAAAAATATTTATTATTGTTTCATGTACATAATTTTGAACACAAGGTTTTTTCGTGTAACTAATAGTTTTGCTTTAAAAAAATAATTTACGACACGATATTTTTTCGCAACTTTTGGAAACTCCGCCAGAACGACTTGGATGTTTAAAAATATTTTTACACAGAAAAATTGATGGCTAGAATTTCTTCATAACTAACATAGCATATGTAAATCAAATAATATTTTGCAAACAAAACAGATCACAAGGAGGTTCTATATTGATATTTTGGCATCGAGCGGGCGCACGGCCAGTACTGCGTTAACATTGGGGCGTATATACCGCCTTATAGACCCCCAGGTTACTGCTATCAGGAAACACAGACTCCGGCAGGGAATTCCTTAGATTCCTTAGCTCATATTCATGAATATCAAACGACCTTTCGCATGGTAATAATGAATATTATACCAGAAATACTAAATCTGATAAGAATATCACTCAAATAGCGCTTCTCGCTTCTTGGCACCCGTTGCTAATGAACTCTAAAGCTGTCTCCAACAGTTAAATGGGTCAAGAAAGATTAAAAAGCCATAGATAAGGAATAAAATGGAACCATTGCAGCTGGGTAAATTAAAATGGCCGCTACGAGGGCGATACTTAAATGTACGTGTACCATAGGGTGTAGCCCCTCTAACACTTTGCTGACTAGCAAATATAGTAGGTAGTTACTAGTTACTTTAAATTATGAGACGAATTATTGAAGAGAATGTTCTTAGGTGGTGATTTGATAATTGGACGAGAAAATCTTGTGCGAAAGAACAATGGCGAAATCTTAGCTGACTTAAATTTGAGCGTCTGAAAGTGAGTTATATACGAAAGAAAGTCTATTAATTGTCTACGTTTTTTTAAGTATTATTGGGCTGGTTCAAAACGGAAAAAAAAAACATAATAAATAAAAAGGTATTTATTTAATTCTTTGGTTAATTTCTTTAGCTTAGTGTTGCCATTATATATTTTATCTGCTAAGTGACATAGTAACTATATTAAGTAATAATATCATTATTGTATTTATTGCAGTAAATGAGTTAACAATACAGTTTATGTCTAAGTGCAGATATTCCTTGCAGGTAGGTAAAAATATTGTTGTGTAGGAAAATTAAATGAATTACTGTCAATTAATGATTGGGCAAAAAGACTAGTACCCCAGTCTAAAAAAATATAGCTTGGTTGTTGACGACCATGGTATAATAATATACTCCGTATACTTCTTGACGACGACCTTTTGATATACGTCAAAGTCTTAGTTTAAAGAAATATACTCTTTCTAAAGAGTATATTATACATTTCATGCTGAAATAAATAGGTAAGGGAAATACTAATGTGATATTGCCCTTTTACTTCCACGAAATTATATACTAAACATTACCATTACCTATTAAACACAAAACTGAAGTGGAACTGGTCGGGCCACATCGCGAGGACCGCAGACAACAGGTGGAGCGAGCGCGTCCTGCACTGGTACCCACGAAACGGAAACAGGCGCCGCGGCAGACCATTGCAACGATGGCGAGATGACATCATAGCACTGGCAGGGATAGAGTGGACCAGAACGGCCCAGAATAGATTGAGATGGAAACAGATGGAGGAGGCCTTCATCCAGAAATGGATGACCCCTAAATGGATTAAAATAAAAAAAAATATATTTTATATAGAATTATAATTATAGGGAAATAAAGGCTATTTTTTTATTTTTATTAAACACATTATTAAAAGTTACCCAGACATAACCTACAAAAGTTTATGACTGAATATCTATTATTCTCGACATTCTCGAACAAAAATTCTTGCACAAACCAATTTAGAACATCACCCTGATCTAACCAAATGTTTTTCATTTAATGACGTAGGAATTTAATGTCAGCTAAAACAATGTATTATACCTGCCATTGTTCTTTCAAGAGCGCGTCACTTTTAGGCACATTTCGTTACATGAGAGAGAATACAGTTATAACTCTATGAGATGTAAATCTGTCATAATCTTTATTTTTGATAAGTTTTATTCCTATCCTATGACGTGGACGGTGCTGCACGCGTTAATTTATATGGTTTTCGCCATTACATTTTATATTTACATACCCATTCCGTCTGTGGAGTTTCGCTATAGTGCGCGCGGAACTAGTTGGCTGCGCCTTAGGTGGCGACAGGGGTGAGGTGGCGGGTTATGACAATGGACAATGTGAATGGGTCATCACACCCATTGTCAATGGGTCATCCCGGGTTTTACTGGCGCCCCCACCTCTCCGTCCCACCGCTCACATACCTAAGGCGTTGCCAACTAGTTCCGCGCGCACTATAGCTAATTGCATTTAATCCTAATTTCATTTGAAGCAACGTAATACCTTTGCCTCTATGTAGTTGTAATGTGATGCACATATTACAAAGCAGTGCTACGTGTTTTAGGTGAAGTGAGCAAACCATTACCTCACGCTCACTTCACGTAAGTTGTCGTAGTTACATTTTAGCAAAACAGACTGGCTGGAAAAAGTTAACTGAAGCATTGGTGTATATTTAAGAAAAAAAGTTTATTCAAAAAATATAAAAACCTGACTAAATAGACATGAACGAGGAGAAAATCATGCTGTGCAGTCGGAGGATACATCTGGTTTTGGTTAGCCAGCTCGCGAATATGTGTCCTCCGACTGCACAGCACGATTTTCTTCTTGTTTACGTCTATTTAGTTCGCTTATTAAGCAGTCGGGATTTTTGATTTTTTGAATTAACTTTTTAGTTATTTTTTTTTTTCGAACTAGGTGCATTTAAACATAGTGTTATATATTTTTGAAATCACCCCTTAAAAACTTTTATTTTGATTTCCCATACGAAGGGTTTGGAAGAAAAAAGAAAATTGACGCCCAATATGGAGCCCAAAAGCCGCCATTTTTCTATTTTCCAATTTTAATGTAGCCAGTGACACACGCAAGGATAAAACGAATCGATTGACGTATGAATCATCAAAATCGACCAACGCCTTTGGTCTCTGGAACGCCACATAGGAATAAACATACTTACATACATAGACTGATAAACACATTACCCTCCTTCGGCAGTCGAGTAAAAAATAATCGCGTTCGTGCCAGCAATTTTGTGCAAACAGAGCTATTAACTTCAGTAGCCTGAGTAGGTCATTCAAATAAACTGCTAGGTCTGTGCCGGGTCCTAATTTCCACTCTACTATGCACGGGATTGACGTTTGCACTTCAATGCCCTGCAAAATATTAAGAGCGGTTCTGCACTTGAACCGATCCTAATTTGAGAAATGATCGCTCTGATTTAGCCTTAGTACTAAGTAAGAAGGGTTGCGCGCGAGGTCTCATCTCTGTCCATTCGAATTCAGAACATTCCCAATCCGGATAGATCTCAGAACTCACACTTGGATTGGAATCGGTGCAGTGTGGACCCGCACTTCAGAGAAATGCTTTGTTTTGCCTAGGCCCTGTCAAAGGCACAAATTCAGATAACCGTACGTTCCATAGCTAAACCAAGGTATAATAATATACCCCGCCTGGTATTCTCTTCCCACGATGGCCTAAGACTACGTCACGATAAGTGTTACCATTGATTGTCCTTTTCAGTAAATTTAGGTACTTTCTCATTTAGTTAATGAAAATAAAATTAATTACTAACTAGCTTAAATATTTAGTAACTCGTGTGATACATCTATTTAGTTTTTTTTACATGTTGAATTATTATTGCATCGCAACTGCTGACGTATTCTTTGGCCAATCACGTGACCCAGCTATCACGGGAAGAGAATACCAGCCGGGCGAGCACGGCCTACACAGGCTTGAATCACACATTTTTATCACAATTTGGGAGCAAAAACCCTGATCAAATGCGTGACTCAAGCCTATCACAGAGGCCGTGCTCGCCCGGCATGTGGAGTATATTATTATACGATTATATTTTGAAAAGTTATCGATAAAGTAATTTTCAATTCCATTTATAATTATTTTGAAAAAAAACAAGTTATATTGCAATGAGCAAAAAGGATTTACGGTTAAGAATCTTTATTTCTCAAAAACAATTACAATGGCATTCACTTACAAGAGAAACTTACATATCTGAACAATTTAAGTTATGTTGAGCGTACTTACAGAACAACAAAAGTAACACAGCATATGTTTACAATTAGACTGGTCCATTAGGTAATCTTTAAATATTTTCAAAATAAGGTATCCAAAATATCAATTACTAAATTTGACCCCAACAAAAAACAGGGCAAGCCAAACAGAACCGTTCAAAAAAACCCTCGCAAAACTAAATCAAAATTATTTCGAAAAAATACTTATATCATATGGCATTGTTCGACCTCCTTTCTGATATTATTACGCCTGTTGATGAAAGAGCCCCGGTATGTGCTATATATACCGATATGACGAAAGCGTTTGAGTTCGTTAATCATAAGATTTTACTAAATAAACTGTATGGCTATGGAATCCGAGGTAATATTTTAAAACATCTGGATTCATATCTGCATTACAGATCCCAGTGAACAGAAACATCTCAACTATGGCAAAAAAGCAATTTAGTAACCAATTACACATCTCAACCAAGAGCTACAAAATTCTGGGTGCCTCAAGGTAGCGTGCTAGGGCCGTTACTTTTTTAATATATATAAATGATCTCACAAAACTCATTTCTCAAAATATGGTACTTTTTGCCGATGACAGTACAGCTGTTGTAAAGTGTACTTATCCATTCTCTTACGAGAATGATATAAATGATTGTCTTGCCTTCACGGCAAAACATAGCGCCCTATATAATTAACCCAAGATCTTTATGTTATCTTTATCTTTATGCGTTAATCGCCACCTCCCTTTTGTGTGACGGTCAGATAGAAGTTTGACATAGGCCCTCCCGTATAGAGTAGGTACCTGAATATTTATTGATAACAAATGAATCGAAGCTAGTGCAATACTTAATTTATTTCAATACAAACTTTCCAGAGAGAAGGCAAGAGCGTGTATAGATATTTGCGCTGCAGTAGGACAGCTGGTGTTATTAAGCACTAAATTAATAGGTATTTTTAACGGTTTATAGTTTCACTTCTGCCTACACCTTCGATCAATACAGCCGTGATGTTATTTTATGTTTGTCAATCAATAACTGTTATAATAATTATGCCAACGATTGCCTGCTGTTTTAGCCTTTGCCACAGCATTTTCCACCCTTTGCGGTTTGCTCAATCGATTTTTGTTAAGTTAATATTTAGATTGCGGCGCAGACAGTTTAATTCTACTTGTATATATATAAGTATTTGTTTTTTAATTTAAACTAAAGGCTTGTGAAAAGAAGTGATCAGAATATACAAATCAGAGTTGCCTCTGATATTGGATGATGATTTGGTGTATTGTACTGGTATTGAGTTGCAGCCGCCCCCATCATTGTTAGGAATAGGCAAGGCAGACCCCATTTTCAATTGTCTACAACAGACAACTCTTATCTACATAACATTGCTTCGATGTTTCGCAAACTACCAAGAAACACTAAAGTGAATAAATGCTAAGCTAAGTTGAGCTGTCTATGTTCCGATTCTCTCGAATACTTTCCAAGGCAACGGAGTGAAGCTATCCGCATCAAATATGAGGTGAATGAATGTAACTGCCAAGAGCCTGCAAAGCTGTACTTGGGCTCTAGTACCTAATGTAAAATGCAAATGCTTTATTGCAACTGAAGTTTGAGGTTATGGGTTGAATCGACGTACGGGAGAACTGCGTTGTATTCGCGAAAATGGATCTAGTAAAACTCAAACCTAATTTTGAAATAAATTGATCATTGTTACAATACGATCTTAGATTACCTATAACATCAATCAACGTACGTTAGATTCGAGTAGTTTCGCGAAAATGTATCTACCAATAAGACGTAAACAAGAAGAAAATCATGGTGTATGGAGTAACATATTTGCGAGCTGGCTGACCAAAACCAGATATACGTCGATTTAACCCATTAACTCAAACTTCAGTTACAATAAGGCACTGTTTTAGGCATACATACATACTAACATACCGATCAACAAACATTTTGCGACGCCGTAGTCGGGTAAAAAAATGGTTTTCATGACTTTGGCGGGATATGTCTCGCAAACGCTTGACATAAATATGATGTACCAAACCCTACCTTCATTTTATAAAATTCCTGTTCAATGGTATGTGATGGAGCGAAACATATTTTATTGTTCTTGACTCCTAGAGGACAAACAAGACGCTTCAAAACATAATTAAGATAAATAAACATTAAATAATTTTAATTTAGGACTTATAACTTTTATTGAAAACGGTTTTTTGTCTTTTGTATATTATTGATTGTGATATTAATGACAAACAAACTTAGGGCATTTTGTATCAAGGGATTTCAACTTAATGGCATGTGATATTATGTGACATTAAGTTCGGGCAAGTTATCATTCGGACAAATGATGATTATAAAATATATGAGGATAAAAAAGTTAGGGATAATAGAGAACTTTCTGTACAACTGATATAAAGATGCAAATCTTTTGTCATTGACTAACCAATTGACTGAATAGAAATAAGAAATTGAAAACTGACGATACTAAATGTTTTGCGTAAAATGGTTATGGTAAGAGATGATGTGGTCGACGGTGGAAAACGTTTTCCTGCAAGTAACCTATTCACTCTTGACTAAAGACACCCAGGTTGTTATACCAACTGAAATATTAGACTACATTAAAATTGGTAAAAGTATTAGTCGGTAAGCAAGTTATCGTTTAAACGTTCACTTGCCAAACATTAGATTTGCGTTATTTGTGAAGAGTTTATTTTCTAAGTAATAGTTTGATATAATAAATTATGAGGTGCAATTTTTCGCACCTACCACGTCACTTTGCATCGCTTTATTTAAAAACAAAATTGATTAACGATTTCGCGTATGCCTACTACCTTCTTTGAAGCTCTATTTGCTTAACATTCAGGTATATTAAATTCATGATGATTGTGGATTAAGCTAGTTCATTAACAGACTTTAAAACAAAAGAGGAGGTTGTGTAGTCGGCGAAGTGTCATCTGAAGTCTGCCCAACCTCTTAATCACAATCTTCCCCAGTGGCATTACTAAAGTTTTTGAGGTCAATTGTCTGACAGTTATATCCTCAAAAATAACGACTACTGATAGGTTGGATTTACCAAAAGGATTAACTTCCTTTACTTTTTCTTCTTAGGTTAGTCTTAGCCATTTTTAATACTTACCAGCTTTTGAGTTTTCTCCACGTTTCCCTAACATACAAGTGCCTTTATTGTCAAGCCATCTGAAAACAAAGACTATATAATATATTCATGATCAAAGATATCTTCTAAATAGCCTTCCCCACGTCCTCAGGCACCTTTCTAAAGGGTCGGTTGCCTATTAAATATTTATGGATTTTGAGATAACACGCTCCAGAGCATCCCTAATTATGCTTGATAGTGTAATTATATTCCATGCAATTTTCATTCTTATGTCTTTAACATAAGTGTGGTTATCGTGAAACATAACAGTCGATGTACAGTTTCTTGATGCAGTTATTCCACTGATAGCATGTTGTGTGTTTCCATTTCATCAGCCAAGCCTAGCTTTCGTTGTACTAGTTTGTGGAAGTTATGTTTTAGCGTTTTCAAGTCAAATTGTGTTGCTACTAGACTAGAAATAATTATTATTATTATATACATTCTACCATCGAGTAAATGGTTACAAACGAAATGAAGAAATGATGGATGGTAGGTGCAGAGTTGCAAACAGGATATGCGTAGAAGACATGGTCGTAGATATTAAGACTTTTTGTAGTTAGAGTACCTTCCTTTATAAATAGTATCGTCTTTTTATTAATTTTAATAAATATAAATATAATAATATATAATTCAAATCCAAAAATTTATATCAAATAAACTAACTGTAATAAAAAACTAAATTAAGCAAATACATTAATAAGCAATAATAATTCATTATTTAACATGAACATAGAAAGGCACACACATATTAGTATCAAACCATAAAACTGGCCAGGTGCGAGTCGGACTCGCGCACGAATGGTTCCGTACCATTATTGCAAAAAACGGCAAAAAAATCACGTTTGTTGTATGGAAGCCACACTTAAATATTTATTTTATTCGGTTTTTAGTATTTGTTGTTATAGCGGCAACATAAATACATAATCTGTGAAAACTTCAGCTGTCTAGCTATCACGGTTCATGAGATACAGCCTGGTGACAGACGGACAGACAGACAGACAGACGGATCGCGGAGTCTTAGTAATAGGGTCCCGTTTCTACCCTTTGGGTACGGAACCCTTATAAAAGCAGATAGTACGAAATAGATAACTGAAATTTTAATTATAAAAGAAAATATTAAGCTCTATTCCTCTCTCCTAGACACTCACTTTATCTAGAATGTTGCTGTGCCCGACAGAGTCCATAATTATTTCTGTAAGTACTTATATTTACCCTGTATGTAAATTATGGATGCATGTGTATTTATTTAATTCTCTGGTCAGTTGCAATAAATTATGTGAATAGTTAACAATAAACTTAGAATTTAAAGTCCACTGACAAGGTCAGACAAGGGCAAAAACCAATGCGCATATTCAAACATATACCTATTCGATTTGGTCGTTTTTGGTATGTGATAGAAATACCGTCTCTCTTGAATGCCTGCAATTCAGCGTTTAGGTAAATATTTTAGACATGTCTACTGTAGATGATGGTCTGCCATTGCTATCAAGAGTCTACTCATCAATGTTAAAAAACTGAACTCTCTCAATTCTTTTAATGAACTATATCTTCCCCAATTATTGGCGTATCCATCAGCCAAGGCTAAAGGATTTTCCAATCCCTCAATCTTAGTCTCATTTAATTTTGTTTTACGACCCATTTTGACTCGGCCAGGCAACTTCACTAATAATCACGTTTTACAAAAGCCTCAGGACAGTTTGAAATTGGGAAGAATCTTGTTTAAAACAACCTGGTATATACAGTTGACTCCATAACTGAATGTTCGTCGGTGTTGGCGATAAGCCTTATGCCCGTCAGTGCCGTCACTGACCCGAAACATTCGGGATGACCTTTAGCTGATGGACGTAGATAATACGCTGGCACCGTGCCAGCTTATCGGTACCTAAGTCCATTGTTTGTTTGTTGTTGTTTATTTCATTTCATTTGCATTCATTCATATCAATGAGAGCTAGAAAAAATGTAACTCTTGCGAGATGACACTATTCTACTCGGCAATTCGGAATTTACAAAACTTTTGACAGTTCCTTCGTGTTCTGCAAAAACTACATTGGAATGGAGTGTCCAAACAAACAAATTGCTTGCCTAAAATATGAAAGGTCAATTTAGCAATCCATTTGTCCACGAGAAAACAAACAAGCCGACCTTTTCCGTGCAAGCTTCTAAATCAAACCCTGGAAAAATTGTTTCGTTGGAAAAACTCCGGGAACGAGGAACAGGGCGAAGTCTTTGACAGTTTTAATACACTTCGGAGCTTGGGGCTCCATTTTTCATCAGACAGCTTGAAAGGCGAACGCCCTGGAAGTAAACATGGTCGTCTGCTTACGGAAGGTTGTCGACATCGTATCGATCACACTTGTTGCTTGATTTACCTACTAGACACGACGTTGAGGAAATGGAACGCCTTGACGAAATTGTGGTAAAAGAAATTTCTGAACCACGGGGGCGGAATTGATGCGTGATAACGTGTCTAAATTAAAACTACATGTTGGTAGATTGCATCATTTGCATCTCTATATTTGTTTCATAAATAAGAACTCATTAATGTAATTCCCAAAACGGTTTTAGAAAAAAACTGTGTGGGCTTTATTATCCGTCTCATTCATATCTCATTGTCATTATTTTAGTTTAGCTCAAATTCAATTCGAAAGTAATGAGATGAGTTGCTTCATTATCAAAGCCATTGAAAGAATATCCGTGATTTGCAAGTACGTAAGTAGTATGATAATTAATGTTTTTACAAATAAAATATAATGATAACATGTAATTTAAATCAATGATCTTGACCTTACAATGCAAATCCGATGTTATTATGGTACAGTTTTCAGTGTCATACATAATAGATACCAATTGTAATAGTCTTCAACGAAAATAATTTCATTTCTTCTACTTTAACATTCATTTTATTTATTATTAACTTTCCTGCCGTAGTATCTTTTCATTTCATTCCATTTTCCAGTCCTAGTCCTCCTTTTTCGGATTATTTTACCATCCTCTTCTATAATATCTTCGTCGTTTTTCTTACAAGATGAAGTCTATTGTAGGCCTTTGCCAATCTTTCTATTAAGAGCAGCATTTTGCGAAGTAATAGGTGGTCTGTTGCTAACAATAGGTCCTTTGACCGTGTGATCTATTGCTGCAGGCGTTACAACTGCGTTCAATTGTTGAACTTCCCGTAAATTACCTGTCTGGTATCGGCTGGTAAGCTGGCTAGGGCAAATGTAATACTGTGGGGCATATTAATTTATGCTTCTCGTTTCGTTCTCAGCCCTCTGAAGTATCACCTACACTGGATCTCCAAGTTAATCTCTTTCCTTTTCTTTGGTCGTTTTGTAGTTACTACCGGTTTAAACTAATTTTAAAAAAAAAACAAAACTGAGAATCATCCCTTGCATGACGTCAACAATTACTTAAAGTGCGTTCAAAAAAAAGAAAGCCGATTTCTGAAAAATCACGCTCTAAAAAGTACGAAATAAGAAAATATACCGTGGTCGTATGCCACCTACACCTACCGTAACAAAACAATACATTCAGCAAAGTAGCATAAGACCACGGTAAATTTACGGGAATATTTTCAATGTCTCCAGTAATATCTATGATTTTACTTGTTTAATAAATGTTCTTCTCAGGGTGTGATGTTGGTTTATCAAAATTAGGAATCCAGATACATATATAGGAGTATAAGTATATAATGGATATAAAACAAAACAATAAACAATGCCACAAACAGAAATTCGAGCGTATCGTAAAATCGTAGTTTGCTCGTACGGTCTGGACGTCCATTGGTGTTTCGCTTGGGTACGGAAACTACTTGGGTGGATTCACCTGTCACATTCTTAGATGTACTTATTAAGGCCATGCATGCTACGCATGTGAATTTCTATTTGATTTTCGTGAATATAGTGTCTACTCCAAACATGACGATTACGAAATTGTCTCTATCGACCTAGGTACCTGCATAGAAGGGCAATGTGCTTTTGTTTCTAACTGAAGATTAGATCAGCAAGCCCCAAGGTATTAGAGCCATTGCCTTAAACTATTCAATCTGGGGTAATACCGCCATTGTGGGTTAGTGTCACGTACGTTACAAAGTAGAGGTCGCTGCCAACCTTGGGTTTACAATTCGACGATTTGCATTTGGGATTATCGACCACCTAGTAGTTGCTTAACCGACTTCCTTCCTACTGTTTCTTCTTTATTTCTTCGTTTTCAAATGCAAAAAATAAATGTCAAATTCTTTATGTTTGGATGTTCGTTAAATCAATCACGCAAAAGAATGAAAAAAGAAAAGAAATATATTTTTCACTTCTCATGCTCTGAAATTGCTTATTTGTGCAGGATATAGGCTGCACAAAATCGATTTTTGTGCACAAGTGCATTAACGTATCTACTTATAAATGTATCTATATTAAGGCAAAGAAAATGAGCCATACAGCCAAACACAATAAAAAGTTCACAGATAGAATTTGTTATTTTATAATATTTACTTTAATTTATTTGCCTTTTATGTGTTTTTAAGACATAAAAGAAATTAAAATTAAAATTAAAATACGGTAGGTTATTTAATTAATTAAAAAAATATGTATATTACAAAATTAATTTAATAGTTGGCTTTATAGGTCTGCAGCCCAAGCCTAATATCAACGTCGTAATATTTAAAAAAAAAGCGGCGGGAGACAGGTCTTATTTTTCGTGCGTTTATTAATTTCTTCATACTACTGTTTTATTTCCTCGCAATCGAAATGAAAAGCAGAGTTTATAACTCGTCCACAAAACCATTTTATCATTATTAGTCTCGGATAAAAATGGTTCGTTTTGTGCACTCGTTGTAAAATCTACTATTTGACCCGCACAGGAGGCACGAGAATTAAAAGTAAAATGATGCCTCAATGGGTGTACGGATATGTATGAAATTTTTAACACAAGTAGAGCATGCCTGGCTATACATAGGATACTGTTTACCCCAGTAACACGTTCCCTTGGGATAATATTCGCACCGGTAGAAAGCTGGTGATGAATAAACTCAAACTCAAAAACTCAAATATTTTATTTCAATTACACCATTTTGCCCTGGTTTCTCAAAACTCGATTATCGGGCTGTTAACGTAATCGTCGAATAATCGCCGGTTATCTGCTGTGATTGGCTGTTGAAAATTAATTCAACCAATCACAGAAGACAACGCGTGCTTGACAATTGTCACATTAATTTTGCGATAATTTAGCGTTGAGAAACCCGGCCTTAAATATACTTTTGAACTGGTAAGTCTGGGTTAGTCCAAGACATGAAGCTAGTTGCATATTCCCAAGCATAGGTAGATCACTTTGAAAAAGAACGTGCAAGAAATTCCACGGACACTCTTTTTTTTTAAGAATAATAATAGATCCATTAAGTCGCATCCACAAAGCTCAGATAAGCTGGAAACTTGTAGGTGTTCTTAATTGCAAGTTAAGGGTACACTAGTCGACGGCACGAACTATTTTGTGCGCGGGGTTAAAATGCATTTTATATCAACCGACAACACGTGCGGAAGAGATAGATGCTGTGTTGAGCAGTAGGAAGCTAGTTCGCGTACAAATACACACTTTTGCTATTTTTTTGCCAAATGGATAATGATTTAGGACGAAACCGAGTGCGCGAAATTGTATAAACAGACCTTTGGGAGTCTGGATATCATGAAAAAACGACTAAACATATCGGTTCAAAATAAACTTGTTTGCATTGTTGAATTACTAATCTATCCCTGTATGGAGGCCGTTTTGCAATTTTCCGTCTTCTTGTGGTATTTATTTGCGCCCAAAAATGCATTAAAATTAGTGTCGAAATGTGGCACTTTCGACGCTCATAACTTTTAAACATTTTCTTTTTTTACTTTTTCGCTTCCATACAGGGCTAGATAATGATAAGACATATTGATATCACTTTTTATTTTGAACGTACATCGTCAAACAGTGGAATAATCCCTAGACTACGTTTGTATGGAAACAAATCGACTAGTGTAACCTTAATAGTTGTAGATACTACTGCTGCGTGGAAATTGCGAGTCATCCACTTTCATTTGAGCTCTAAGCTGGGTTTTCTTGATTCCGATGAAGAAACCCCTACAGGGTTTTCTTGATTGGAAGTTATTTATTGCTGTCACTTATATTGCCTAGACGTATAATGTTGTGTTATGTTATTGTTGTACAATGTTGTATATTTATATAATGTGCGCTAACTATCGTGACGTTAGTCTTTTTTAGACAGCTTCAAAAGTAAGGACATCTTAATTAGTTTACTAAAATAACGGGGCTAACGTTGGATATGTTTTTCTGTTAGACGTAGTAATAATGTAATAATATATAAGTGATAATGTTGAAAGTTATCGCACCGAAAGTAAGGATCAATGAATATTTATTACCTTATATAGTTATTTATGCTACAAGTGCGGAAAGTAGGTGATTTCCGATGAGTGGATAAATCGACACGAGTCGGAAATCATCTTACGCACGTGTACCTATCATACAAAATGTTACTATGCATTGTGCGAGGAAATAAAAAAATATATCTGAACCAAGCAAGAAATTAATAAAATGGCGCTTATTCAAGGGCGCTCAGCATATCCACAGATTAACTTATAGTTCATAGTTCCTCGGGCATATCTACTGCGCATGTGCAAATAGCTGTCACGTCGTAACGCAAAAAGGCACGAGCAAAATATTCATTCTGCCAAACATATTTAATGAATATTTAAAATTAATTTATTGATCAAAATCTAAATCTAGACTAATTAAAAACGCCTTAAATGAAGTATTAGTTTTGTTTTTCCTTTTATATGAATGATAATCTGTACTTACCTAATTTTTAAAACCATTTGAAATAATAAAAACTCTATGCGGCGGGCTGACGTTGGAGTTAAAAATTAAAAAAGTACAGGAAAGTAAAAAGCACTAGTGAAGAAAAGTGACACTTTCCGCACAGTTTGGCTGCTTGGAAAACGCTCCTTTCGAGGACATGCATTGTAAAATAAATTATAAGAATATGTTAGAGAGCCAGAGATATGTTATGAACGCTGAAAGTAGATGCATTGTTTATGTGATCATTCAGTTGGAATAAACGGAGAGTTTATAAAATAAATAACGCTGTTATGCTAATAATGCTGTTTGAAGTAACAATAGGCAATTGATGGTAATGCCAACTGAACACGGAAAACAACTTGTACCTATACCGTTTAATAAAATTGGTCTTTGATGGATAGTAAAAAACTTTTTACAAAAAAAATACTACCGACTTCCAAAGCAGAAAACTACAAAGTGAAAATAACTTAATTTTTTGGAAGTCGGTGTGCGTAACGCAATAAAAAGGTACCTACACTAAGGTAAAGACACCGCCTTCTGAAAATTAAAGTTATTTTTCACTTTGTAGTTTTCTTATTTGGCAGTCGGTTGTACTTTTTTGAAAAGTTTTTTTTATTTGATAAAAAGTTTTTTTTATTTACAACAGAAATACAGCATCTGTGAAAATTTCAATTGTCTAGCTATCATTTGTGCATGAGATACAGCCTGGTGACAGACGGACAGACAGACAGACGGATCGCGGAGTCTTAGTAATAGGGTCCAGTTTTTACCCTTTGGGTACGGAACCCTAAAAATAAAAAAAGAACATAAACTCGAACATAGAACCTCCTCCGTTTTGGGAAGTCGGTTTAAAATTGGTCTTCGATGTAAAAATGCTTTTCTATCACGAATTTTCCAGTAGCAATAAGGAGTCTAATTGTGCGCTCATAGTTTTACCCTCTCATTGGCACAGATTACTTAATAGCTGTCTGTTATTACGTAATCATAGTTCTGATTTATACCTACTAACTTTTTCCTGCGGCTTGCTCTCGTGCCTATGCCTTATACCTATGCATTTTTCCGGAATATAAAACGTCCTGTGGCACAATGTACTTTATTTCAGTGTAAGAATTTACACTTTCTGAAATTACTGCGTAAAAACTTACAAATATCATTACATTAACATTAAAAGCGGGATATTTACCATGTTTACTGTTTATTGCGAGTTGTTTGTTGTTTGTTCTCGCAACAAACAGTAAACATGGTAAATATCCCGCTTTTAATGTTAATGTTAGTGACCATGACAGTTTAAAAATTTATATCATTACATTAAGTACGAACGAACTTATGAGGTGAAATATGGCCATACTTTAATCACGGGGTCCCGGCGCTAACAAAGAAAATTGGTTGGTTCAAATAAATTTCACTAGATGGCGCGATATGCATCGATTTGTTATTGAATTGTATAGTAATATTTGGGCGCACGGTTGGCGCAGTGGTTTGAGCGATTGACTGCAGCGCTACGTGTCGCGGGTGCGATTCCCGCTCGGAACAAATATTTGTATGACCTACACATAGTTGTTCCAGCTCTGGATATTTGTGTATGTGAGTTTATATGTTTTTAAACGCACCCACGATACAGGAAGAAATTCCTAGTGTGGGGCAAAGTTCTAAAAATTAAAAACCTGTGTAAAATTCACATTTTCTAGATTTGATATATATTGTATGTTCTTGTTGTTGATTAAAACTCTCCTAAGGACATAATTATGGCATATTGGGCACTTAATTCACATTTCATAGATTATTTGAATGGGTGATTTAAAATTAATTCCAACGAGGCGCGTTTTTAAATTTCTGAGGCATGCGACTCGATTTTGTTTTTTTTTTTGTAATATTTTTGGTACAAAGAAACTGTAAAAACGTGCAAAAAAAGACCACGTAGTATATAACTTATCGTCACTGTCTTTAAAGGACAAAATAGTCACGAACCGATAAATCCCTTTTACTTGCAAGTCGCTGCTAACATCTATAGCCGTGGAACGGAACCCAACGCAATCGAAGTCCTTAGAAAACTATAATCATCTTATCAGACGAAAAACGCTAGTTACGTCGGCACGGTGTCTTTGTAAGGGACGAGGCATCTGTATGCTAGTTATCTGTGCTTTAGTACACCTCTGATTTCACATCCGTTCGGAGAACACAGACGCGATATTAGTACAGATATTCACAATAGTGCACTAGGCCTGAACTAGCATCCTAATTGTGCAAGTACAAAGTGTTGATTCCCTTGCATTCATTAATTCAAAATCCGTCTTATCGACGTAAATCACGTAAGGAATATAGATGAGTTACCAAAATGAAAGGCAGGAGTGTGTTCCGAGCTATTAAAACAGATACGCAATTAGGGTGCAGTCTGAACACAGAAATCCTCTCAACTCCTCATTACAGATGTGCATTTCGCTCATGTAAAGCGTCATTCGCACAATAGGCCCTGGGTATTGACTCCATACCCTTACTACAGCGGACCCAGTCTTGTATGGTGATTGTACGAGTACACATACGGCCTGTCGTACGTGCCGCATTGTTCTCGGGACCATTTTGATTGCATATTGATGCACTAATTAATTGTATTGCCGGTTGCCGGCAATTTGGTGTCTATTGTCGTGATTTGAGTAGATGTCGTGAGCAAAGTTATGAGTATAAATGTGTATGTCTATAAGGCTGCGTTTCCACCTGTAACCGGCTCCCATGCATGTTGCATTACATGTCGGGCTACCGAGGTATAATGTAGCCAATCGCTCGATCGTGCCCGCAATGTAATTAAACTTGCTTGAAAGTTGCCTGTGTGTTGTGTGGGTGGAAACGCGGTCTAAGAGTCGAGGAAGATCAAATTATAGATGATAGTGTAAAAATGATATGGCAAGAAAATAAATATCAGCGAATAAAGATGACTGTACCTGTAGAACCCGCACGAAACAAATACCTCTATGGCTTACAGATAGTAGTGCCGGGTCTGGGTGTCTTGTGTATGTGATTTTAATGGTGCAAAATTTCTTTTATATTTCCATAAAAAAAAAGTTTGCATGCTGCGCTGACCTCAAATAATTTGGTATAATAATATCTGTAGGATAAGGATGATGATGAAACAGTTTGAGAAATACAATGTTCCTATAGCGTAGAGCTATAATAGCTTTAAGATCTGTATTCTTACGAGGAAAGCTTCTAAAATTCCCCTTAGAAAAAGAACTTTCTTTAAAAAACCTTTTGTGACTGAAACTCTCAGTCATATTTTTCCTGGTTGTGAGATTTTTATTACTCACGTCTTTAGCATTTCAACGACTTTCAGGTTCTTAGCTGCGGAAACCGTTTGCACTATTATATTAACTAAATATTATTGGCTCGAGATCAAAGTCCTAAGATTTTTTCGAATTATTTGTAATAGCTCTTGTTCACAAAGCTTTTTTATTTTGTTAGCAATTAAAGTTCATCATAAGCGGAAAGAACTCTGTGCCAAATATTAACAACAGCACGGGTTGATCTTAAGTACGGGTAACAAATCCTTCCGTTCTCGATAAGCATCCTAGCTGTCATTTATAGATCTTTGGCAGTCGTTACAGGTAGTCAGACAGCCGGCAATCGTGTTACTCATTTACTGGGTTTATTTATTTATTAACTCTTAACAGAGAAAAGAAAGATGGGTTGGGTTGATGGGTTGTGTCTGGTGGTCAGATTTATAAGTATTCGCTCCATATAAAATCAGCAGCTACATACGATTAGAATGGAAGGTGACTTCAACATAAGTTGGGCAAAGGCTTGGCAGATTATTATAGACGAATTTGGCAAATTCTCGCTACCCAATAAACGTGTCTGAACTATTAGATACGTACATTGTAAACGTAATAAAAAACGTTATTCATTAGGTTTTCGTGACTCGATTCAATGTAGTAAATTGTGGGTTTTACGCTACGTCGGTTTAGGCTAGAAATAGTCTTGCTATACATATGTACGTTAAATAGCTAGGAGGAGCTAATACTAAGTTGTATAGTACTAGCCATTCCTGGATATTACGTCTCTTCTAATAAATCTAGGTAATCCAAATATTCAAGGGCTGTTTCTTTTGGAACGAAGTTCCTTAACGCGACTTGGTGATTCGTGAGAAAATGTAACTTCATGTAAGATTTTTGCGTTATATGGAGGGGGTCCATATGATTTTTTTCTTTCTCTCTGTCCCTTTCTTGTGCGTGTGCGAGTATCGGGGCACAAGCAGAATAGCTGACGAGAATATGCACGAGGAACTTCGTTCCTAACCGCACACTTTTTTTTTTCTTGTAGTTTTAAAAACTGTGGCTTCTCATAGGTACCAGGCATATCTATTGGTAATATTTCCATGAATTACGTAATGGATATTCATTTGCTACTTACTGTCTGAGTTAATAAAGTGCCACGTTCTCCGTCATATCTATTTCCACCTGACTCGAGCTTCACTAAAGGTACATTTTCAGTTATTCCGACATCAGACTCGAGTTGACTCGACCGTCTCTCTGAGCTACGTCAACGTAGAGTAGGGTTTGTTAAACCCAATCGGGTATAGACCACCCTTTAATGATGGCTAAAGCTTAAAACACGTACCTGAGTAAACCTTGATTAATAATTAGTTTATTATAAGTTTGTGCCCCATTGGTGTAATTGCTGCAAGGCATTCCAGTGCGAGGACAAACGAATAAATAATTACCTACATACAGGTAGATACAACTTAGAAGAGGCTCAGAATAGCGTGCGTATTAGACACAGATATAAATCTAACTAGACGACGCGATTGTATGTACTTCGCGTGACAAAAAACGGAGTAAAGTTACGATCAATGATCGTAATCTGAACTTTTTATTTAGCATTATCTGCACCGGCAATCCACCGAAATCTAGAAAAATGCATTTTTATGCCATATTGAGCTATAAAGAATATATAGAAAAAGTTGACCGAGGCATAGGAAATGTTTTCTTTCATTGGTAAGTAAATTTGTTAGGGTTCCGTATCAAAAAGGTAAAAACGGGACCCTTCGGGACGGGTCTTTCTGTCACCGGGCTGTATCTCATGAACCGTGATAGCTAGACAGTTGAAATTTTTACAGATGAGGTATTTCTGTTGCCGCTATAACAGCAAATACTAAAACCAGAATAAAATAAATATTTAAGTGGGGCTCCCATACAACAAACGTGATTTTTGTGCCATTTTTTGCGATAATGTTACGGAACCCTTCGTGACTCGCACTTGGCCGGTTTCTTTTTTAAATTGTGAAAAAGTGGCACGCTTGGTTTTCATACAGATAGAGGGACTTGCGTTATCTAGTTAGAATTATGTCTGTGGTATTATATATAATAGAGAATTCATGTGACATCGGGAGTGAGATGCAGTGAACAGCGAACTTTACAGCCGATTTAAAGTTTGAATCGACCTGAACCGTACTAGGTATAATGTGACCAAGGGATATATGCTCTTCGTCCTGTATAGCTCCATCTCTATCTAACAGTGGAACCATGATAGTTTAAAAACGTCAGAGTACCTACCTATTTATTTGCGTTTCTGCTTCGGGTACACGTGTTACAACTTACAAAATTACAAGTATACTACTACAATCTTTCAGCATCCACAAGCGTGAAGCGTGATACACAAGGCAGGTACACAAATTGAAAGATACATAAACGCCAAGCACACAGTTAACAAGTACAAGTAATAAACGGCCACTATGATGTAACTGTTTGTCGACTATGAACTTGACTTGGACAATATTTGTTACTGCCAAGGCCGTATCAGTTGCACATCAATTGCTGTGAATTGTAATGAGTTAGTAGTAGTCGTGGTAAAGAAAAGTCTAGAGCACAATTTGTTTCCAATTGAGATTTTCTACAAAGACGATCGAATTAGTATTTTTTTTTTGAGAATACTTTGTCCCACACTAGAAATTTCTTCCTGTATCGTGGGTGCGTTTACAAACATATAAACTCACATTCACAACACCCAGAGCCGGAACAACTATCTGTAGGTCATACAAATAGTTGTTCCGTGCGGGAATCGAACCCGCGACACGCAGCGCAGCAGTCAATCGCTCAACCACTGCGCCAACCGTGCGCCCTGAAGTTAAAGTCGTCATGCGAACAATTTTTTTTTCGTTTTTGTTTTGTGTACCTACCTATTACGTTACGACTACGGAGATTCGCCCTGACCCTGTAAACATTTAGCACATTATTGCAGTTAGGAATTTTATCTGTAGTGATTTGGATATAACCCGTAATTTATATTCTGAAATTCAACTGAATTTCAGTCTTCAAACAGGTGTTGCTCACTGAAATTCTACTTAACACGCCCGCAATGATTGTATATAAGAACGAGCTTGAGAAAGTGGTGTCAGAGAGTTATAAGTTGTTCTCTTTTAACACGCTTTTTATTAGATTGGTATGTATCTATGTATCAATGTAACGGAATCTTTGAACGTGATTTTCACCCACTTCAAAACGTCGGATTGATTTGAAACTTTGCACACCTATCAAAGACCGATGACAATGCAATAATTTAGTCAAAGTCAAATATATTTATTCAACTAGGCCAATAAGCGGCACTTTTGAAAGTCAAACAAAAAATAAAATTTACAAGTAATAAAAGTTGATTCTACCGTGCGCGTTTAAATTGTTTGTCCCATTAGCCTTACCAAGATCTTCAGGATTAGCGACTTTTTAGTTCAATTTACCATTAAAGCGTGTTTTGTAGTTTTTAGAACTACAATTTATTTCTAAGATCTTTAGAAATTCAGTACTACAATATAATCTTCGTCATCAAAGACAAAGTGGGAAAAGACCTTACATTTAAGTACCCACGTGCTGATTTATTGGTTTCACTGTATCTACTTATCCTTATGTAGAATCATACAACGCCACAAACAATGTGTGTTGTGTGTTAGTCACATATTGACAAGGAATATCAAGTACTAACCTAGAATAGTAGACTGTATTGAAAGAGCCTCCACGAGTGACACCACTAAAAGACCTATAGTCAACACAAGAGTTGAACCTCATTGACGCTGAAAAATTAATGCGTAATAGATAGGTATTACGTACTCCCCCGAGGAGGGTCCGGTGACGGACAGCCGCGGCGGGTTCGCGGTGAGTGCTAACGCGTGCCCGTATTCCCGCCATAAGCGGCACTGGAGGACACCGTGGAGTTTTAGTGGGTTAGAGTCCCACATAACTGCGCTATCTCCCCGTGGTAGTGCAGTATGCATGAGCATTACTCCACGCAAAAAAAAAAAAAATGGGCACCTACTACACACCACACAACATTCGAGACAGAAGAATCTTAATATCTACCTATCTACTTAACGGATCCAATAGCGTAAATTAAAATCACTTATCGTGTAGTGAAGTTGCCATAGAGTTCTTAAAACAGATATTCAAGGTTCAACATTTACACCACTGCATTTTGCCGATGACTGTATAAAACTAAATGCTTTTATACCAACCAGTTGTTTCTGTTTGCCATTGGCCGCTTGAAAACATAGATACAGTAGATATTATTATGCATCTTTCCTATTTTTATTTAATTCTGGCATAAAATCCGTCCTTCACTCCGACTGTCTCCGACCTCATTCGTGTCCAAATCACGAACCTACAAATCTATTCTCGATGGTCAAAAACCATCTGCCAACGTGACATGACAAGCATAGAATATTCGTGACAAGAATGTAAAATTCGTCATCCTTCGTCATAACTTCAGAAATCAGAACACACCGCATCAACGATGAAAACACTTTGAAAGCAAAATTACAAGAGTATTGATAAACATTGCCTTTTGAATCACGATTCGTATCACACGGGAATTGAACCGCAATCCATTCGGAACATCGTATCAATTATAATTTCCAATGAGCAATGCAATAGTTTCAAGGATTGAATGAGCCAGAAATTGTGTTGCGAAACCTATTTGAGGTAAATAAACATTTGATTTGATTGGCTAATCCCAAACGACATTATTCAGATTGCAATATGCTTAGGAATTTATAATCGGATATATCCATGTCCCTTACTTGTATAGGTACAAACCTGCTACTGCTTATTCACATCACATCATCAGCCTATTAATGTTCCCACTGCTTGGACACAGGCGTCCTCTCTGTGAGAGGAAATGGGCCGTAATCCACCACGCGGGCCCAGTGCGGGTTGGTGGATGTCACATGTCTTCGAATTTTTGGTTCTAGGACATGCCGGTTTCCTCACGATGTTTTTCTTCACCGTTTTGAGAGCAGTGGCGATGAAATAATTTACACAAAGTAAAGCGTCTGCCTGGGCTCGAAAACACGACCTGCAACTTGTAAGTCGCGGCTGATACCACTGGGCCACCACTGCTCCGCTCTACTGCTTATTATAACCTGCCAAACCTTGATTCCTTTGCCTGTGTTTCATCATCATTATAATTTGCCCGTCCTTATCCCAAACACGGCATAGCATGTTTCTTTTTTCCATAAGTCTCAATTTGCCTTCATCTCAATATCCATCTCCATTCTATCCATTTATCATCTTTTTCTGAATCGTTCCATTATTTCTTTGGTCTTCTTAGACCGATAGCGCTAGGTTTTGAGGTTTCAAAAATATTAAAGTTGTTTGTGTTTTGCATATAGTTTCCGGACCATTTGCCCAACCTAATACCTAAGTTTGTGTCATCCTAGGTATTTGCATTGGTAGAAATTTAGGTATTTGTCTTTTCGACCAGTATTGGACGAAAAGAAAATTAGAGATGAAAATTTTACTTTCATGATAATAACGAAGTAGTAACTGATGTACATAAGCATTTTGTGTCATGTCTGTCCACGGGAATCCTAATACTTAACCAGTACCTAACACGTAGCCCAACTAGCTCTAAAAGAATATTATAATAGGTAAAATAGGTGTTACGCGTTTTTCAGTACTGATATCTGTTGTTTAAAATATTTTGTGTCGAATTCATCCACGGCTTTTATAGATATTTAATTTTTTTACTACAACAACTTGTAATATCCACAAAAGAAAATGCAAGTTATTAGAGTTTACGTACTTTTGATTATTATGGTATAACAAAACACTATTCATAATTTGTGTCATTTTTATCCACGATATCATATTATTTTTAAAAAAAACTAGACTTCTTCGCACGAAGGGCGAGCGCGTGTAAAAGCGCGGGCGCGGGCGGCGGGCGGGTGCCAGCCAGCTAGACGCGCGGCGCGTTTCTTTGTTTACATTCGGTATTTGTAAGTTGCAACAAAGAAGTGCGTGCGTTATTTATGATGTATTCGATTGATTAAGGCCCACTTGCACGAAAAACTTTCAGAATTGCTAACACGAGGTTCAATTGACAATATTGTATATCAAACTGTCAATTTAACCTAGTGTCAGCAACTAACTCTGATTTAAGTATTTTGCGCAAGTTAGTTATAAAGCTGTGAAAGACTTAAATGCAGGTATTGTAACTCATTAAGGCATGGTTTTCAACACAGCATTTTTTTGCATTGTTTATTATTTATTTTCAGCTGCAGGCATAAGTTGTTTTGTACAATTGTAGGTTTCATGTTACTAATTTTAATTGCTCTTTCAGTTTTGTTAAAATCACTCCAAGTATGATTTTTGCAATGTTACGATGTACAGATTTTAAGCATTTTTAATATAGCATTGTAACTACCGTTACAATGGGGTCATGAAAACTTTTGAAAGATTTTTTCTGTGATTATTATTGTATCTTATTGTACGATTCAAAATTATACATACAACATCTTTGATAAATATTATTGTAAGCATCAATTACAATGTGTGTCAATGTTACATTCGGATAAAAAGACAGGTTCCATGGTACAGGAAGTACTATGGAAGAGCTAATAAAACTCGTTTTTTAATAATTATTGTAATTCAATTAATATTCATTGAAGCGGCTGATGTGGCACAGCAGCGGTACCCTTACGGCTAATTAGTGACACGGGGGGACTTTAATGCTCACCACCAGGAGTGGCTCTTCCCATACCAGTGCATTGATCATGCTGGAGGAGAGATGCGTAAGCTTTCGTTAGCGCTAATCAGCCATCTGGTTCAGGGGGCAACGGCAACGGGGGATGTTGATTCGCACACGGCCAATTGCTTGGAACATCTGCTGAAAACCGATCCAGACCGATAGGTACTCTATGTCGATAACTTCACCTTGGGTAGTTCCGACCGCTGTCTGGTAAAGTCTGTGTCCGTCTACTCTTCGCCCAAGAGGCACACGGCGGGTTTGTAGGTATAAGTTGGCAGATTGGGAGGGGATACGATCTTTCTTCGCATGCTGATCCCTCATCTTGCGCGGACGCCGTGACTGATGTGTTGCGTTGGAGAATTAAGTACTACATTCCGTTCTCTGACTTACCAATGTCTAGCAAAGGCCGGCCACGCAGACGCACTTAAACATGAGGCTTATTTGGCATGGATCGACGCTCGAACGGTTAGTGCGAGTCACGTAAGTTAGAAAAGAAGGCCTTCAACAGCCAAGTCAAGTTCGGCCACATTGGCCGAATAGGGACATAACTAGCTTCTTACCCAGCAGGTAGTAAAGCGTTTTGGTTCCTGGGTAAGTCGGTTGAGTCGAACTTCTACCATCCCTCACTACGACCACTGCTAAAACTATCGACGAGTCGCTAGCCCACTTCGCTGAGGAGAAGGCAAACTTATTTGCCTCTCTATTTGAAGTTCGTAGGGTTCGTACTCTGCAACCTTGACTTAAACAAAGCTAGTGAACCGGACGGGATACTAGAACTTGTCCTTAAAACTTGTGCGCCCGAACTATCTTCGATCTTGACACGTCTATTTCGCCTTTCGTATGAAACTGGAAAAGTGCCGAATGCTTGGAAGTAAGCTAACGTACAGCCCGTGTCCCAGAAGGACAGTCCATCTAACCCGACCAATTACAGACCCATCTCTACGTGTGCTGGCATACCTAGAAGCTAAATACAGCTGCCGCCGATATCGTTCTACAGGGGATCTTCTACATTTACATCTTGAGTAAGGCCATCGAGAGGCAAGGGGAGGCGCTTGCCGTCTCTCTCGACAACTCGAAAGCTTTCGATAGGGTCTGGCACGGAAGCCTTATTAGTAAGCTTCCTTCATCCGGTCTGCCTGGTAATAGTATGTGTGATTGGATTGCAGATTTCTTGAGGGATCGATCCATTCGAATGGTTATCGATGGCTGCTCGTCGGACCAATTGGATATGAATGGATCCTTCAAGGGTTGGTACTCTCAGCAACTTTATTTTAGCTGCACATGAATGATCTGCTAAAAACTTGGGTATGCAGACGACAGCACTGTTGCTGAGAGGTACTTGTCTATCCTTGTCCTTTGTGATGGTATGGTGGAGCGTTTCAGTTTATCCTTGAAGGCAGTCTCCAAATGGGGCGATGCCAATTTGGTCAGGTTTATGCCGCTAAAACCCAGGCATGTCTTTTTTCCTCTAAAATGAGCCAATTCCACTCGGCTCCTTCCCTCGGAAGTGTAATCGTTGCGTTAATGGACCATTTTGAGCTTCTTGGCATTACTTTTAACACGTTCCTCAATTTTGGACCATACATTGAGGCAAACGCTCAGTTGGCTGCTAAAAAGTTGGGGATCCTCGCAAAAGTGAGACGTTTATTCACGCCAGAACAGTTGCTCAAGTTTTATCAAGCGCAAGTTTGATTATGTATGGAGTACTGTTCTCATTTCTCGGACGGACCTGCCAAATACCAGCTTGACGCACTTAAGTTTATCAAAAAACGGGTCAAGAAGCTCATCGTAAATGAGGCACTGGTCGAGTCAAAGCTCCAGAGCCTTGAACATCGTCGCCGAGTTGCTAGCTTATCGGTTTTTTATCGGTTGCATTTCGGGGAGTGTGCAATGGAATTACATGATCTAATTCCACCTAGCCCATTACATCATCGGACTACAAGACGTACGGTGATTTGCTATCGATAGATGGTGGGGATCTCACCCATACGCACTAAACGTTTTGGGAATACTTTCATTGTGCGCACAGCTAAGAAGTGGCATTCCCTGCCGGAGTCTGTGTTGCCCGATAGGTACAAGTTGGAGATTTTTGGAGTTTTTTGAATAGGTTACTTTTAGGTAAGCGTGCTTCATGTTCGACCACGTCATCGCTTAACATCAGGTGAGGTAGTGTTCAAGCGCGAGCATATCAAATATAAAAAATACGTTCCCCCATTGCAATGCATACCACGCAGTGGATAGTAGAACGATGGTAGATGATTAATTATTATTATTATAGCAGTGATGGCCCAGTGGTAACAGACGTGACTCACAAGTATGGTCGTGGGTTCGAAACCAGGCACGCGCTTTACTTTGTGTAAATTATTTCATCACCACTGCTCTCAAAACACAGAAGTAAAAAAAAATACGAAGACATCTAACATCCATCAACCGACACTGGACGCGCGTGGTGGATAACGGCCCATTCCCTCTCCCAGATAGGAAGCCTAAACGCACAATGGACAAAATGGTAGTCTAAGTTCGGAAAAGGGGGACCATGTATCCTATCCTAATGCTTACCACGCCTATCGTTTGCAATTACTTCTTCACATTTTTTTCTAATCATTCTCCTTTCTCACATATCTGTAATATTGAATGAGTCTAAAAACATTACTATATATATACACTACTCTTAGTTTTTCTCCAAGGCCATTTATGCTGATACGATTATATTCAAATGATGAACTAAAAACCTATTCTCGATGTCAACACCATCTTTCTTAACAATGATAACATTTAAAGTAAGTGATTATATTTGAGAATAAAAACATTGTAACTTAAAATTACAATTATGGTTAAAATAACACATCACACATCATCAGCCTATTAATGTTCCCACTGCTGGGACACAGGCCTCCTCTCTGTGAGAGGGAATGGGCCATTATCCACCACGCGGACCCAGTGCGGGTTGGTGGATTTCACATGTCTTCGAATTTTTGGTTCTAGGACATGCCGGTTTCCTCACGATGTTTTCCTTCACCGTTTTGAAAGCAGTGGTGATGCAATAATTTACACAAAGTAAAGCGCCTGCCTGGGCTCGAACCCACGACCTACAACTTGTAAGTCGCGGCCGATACCACTGGGCGACCACCGCTCTTGTATTAAAATATAAATAGTCCAAAATTTAAAATGTATTACATTGTATGTCATTTTAAAATGAATTTAACACAAAGAAACCGTTGTTACCCAAACTTTTGTGTATTGGAACTTGATTTACAAGTATACTTTAGTAGAAACATTTTTCATTTTTAATTACAATGAATTTATTTTATTTTACAAAAGTAGTTCTTATTGGCACAGAAATACGGTTAAAAGGCAGAAATAAAGTTCTGTTCTTGCTGATTTCATCTATACTCTAATATTATAAAGAGGAAAGATTTTTTGTTTGTTTGTTTGTTTTTACCGAATAGGCACCGAAACTACAGGATCAATTTACAAAATTCTTTTACCAATAGAAAGCTACATTATTCCTGAGAGACATAGGCTATATTTTTTATCCCAATAACGGGTCCTGTGTGGTGGTCCACGGGAGTGAAGCCGCAAGCAACAGCTAGTATGACATAAAGTTGTAACCCAATGTGTAACTAAAGATACAATGTTATTCATATTGGGTGTCGATATGTGGTCTCATACTAGACGTTAATACAGTGATTGTTAAAGAAAGAGGATTATTGAAGTTCATAAAATCGAACATTGTAAGGGATGACGGAAAAGCAGACTGTTTTAAGGAGCGCGCTGTAATAAAACTAAACTTAATCACTATCACCACACAACAAAAATATCTAGAATTTTTTGCTGCGTGTATATTTTGTATTGCTGACTGTACACTGCCTACTCGAAGCGAGGCGCGGGATATCGAGAAGCCGTATAACAAAAAAGCGGTAGGTAGGTACGCCGATACCTAGCTACCTACCTACCGCTTTTTTGTTATACGGCTAATTTGAATCTGAAAGCTATATAGGTAGGTATGCCGATACCTGCCTACCTACCGCTTTCAGGTTCAAATTCGAAGCGAATCGAAGGGTCAATCTAATATAATATTTACCATATTGACCGTCTTCTTAGCATTGAAAATTGACATTCGTAGGCAATGAGAATGCAGACACGCGCGCTTTGTACATAATTCGCACGTCATTATTTTCATCTCTATAGGTTACCTACACATTTGTTTATTACGTGGCGGAGATAAGAGTCAATAATTACTCAATATGATAGTTATGTTATTTATATAGGAAGCCTTCGCATCTAAAAAGAAATCGTACCGAACGAACATGATTGTGTGCGTGCGTAATGCCGCCTGACCGCGTCCGCCCGCTTCGACTGCCTGCTTCGACCGCAACCAGTGTTTTTGTGTTTTATTCATTTAAATACTTATCGTGCATGAAAATGACACAAATTTACACTGTCGATTTTTCATGCATTTATGATATTGATTATGTGAACTCTAATAATTATAATATTTTTTTGAAGCGTTTGTAGCTTGGAAAAACCAAACAATTGAAAATCTTAAAATTGCGTGCCCTAATTTGGCACAAATTTAAATAATAGGCATATATAAGTGATCTGAGAAGGGAAATAGTTATTTCATAAACTTTAATTTTTTTTTCGCACTGTTTTTACATACTGACCCTATTTCAGTTTGCACTGGGCAAATATGACACAAATTGGGTTTGCACACTCCACAGGCTATCCTAGATATGATACCATAATTATTTTAAACTTTATTTTTTTTTGCCAGTTTTGATTTGAATATAAATAATCAACTACAAATCATCGAATTACTGAAAATGCAAGTAACAGATGTGACACAAAACGCAATCATAAGCTACATAGGTACGACTTTATCCATAGGCAAAAAATCAGAAACTTTAGAATTTTTTAAACTTATGACATCAAAATTGGCCAGCGCTATCGGTCTATCTGTTATACCTGTGTTTTATAGGCAACCTAAAGACCTACGACATCCCCTTCATTCTGAAAAGCTTTTCCAATACAAGCTCACAGTACTAATTTTTTAATGAAAAATAGACTAGCAATGATAAAATTCGTAGTTTGAAATCAAGTACAACACGGCACGCTATAAAAGTTGCTGCTATACATTGCTAAGGACATGTTTGTTTTCTAATATGGACTCTTGAGTGACTCAGATTTGCCTATGATAAACATCCTCAATGCGTATGTAACAGGATAAACTATGAACCAACGGCGCATACAGACAGATGAGGCCAATGCCATAAGTTGATGACCGATCTGAAGGTATACGGTCGCGGAAGTCAAAGGATGTCAATCTATCTATCCTGTGGCGGATTTGTTGTAAAGTCAATCTCAATAAGAACGTGCGAAGTCTATTAATTTGCGTGGACGACTCCGCACTCATTAGGGATTTTAGTAACTCACATACCAAAACAAATACTATGATGGCCAAACAATATAAGCAAGCTTTATCCGGCAGTGCGTCCCTAAAATAATTATAATCGCGAAAATGCTAAAAACCCAAAAATCGGCCGAAAATATTTGTTGTACCAGGGGATAAACAACGGCGTACCGGCGCGGCGAATCTCTCGAGACAAACTGAAAGAAAGAAAGAAAAAATATTTATTTGTGATTCGCACAGGAGACACGAGAAATAAGTAAAAAAACCGGCCAAGTGCGAGTCGGACTCGAGCACGAAGGGTTCCCTACCATTATCGCAAAAAACGGCAAAAAATCACGTTTAAAAAAAAACCCTTAAATATTTATTTTATTCTGGTTTTAGTATTTGTTGTTATAGCGGCAACAGAAATACATCATCTGTGAAAAATTCAACTGTCTGGCTATCACAGTTCATGAGATACAGCCTGGTGATAGACGGACAGACAGACAGGCAGACGGATCGTGGAGTCTTAGTAATAGGGTCCCTTTTTTACCCTTTGGGTACAGAACTCTAAAATTAAACAGTAATATCACAGATTACTAAATAGTTACTTCGTAAGTAATATAAATAAAATCCCGAGCGAGAGCCTGATAACAGCTTCTATGATTGCATCACTTTACAGTGTCGGTTTCCAGTCCAATGGATGCAGTTGAATGTTGACATGGAGTATTTCAGAATTTTAAATTAACCCGTAACCGACAGCCTATCTGAGCTGAACAACCCAATAACTGGGTTACACGATATCCCTTGGCAAGAATAGTATCAAATTTTCCGCCTCTTACTACCTGTAAAGACTCACGGAGGAGTCATGTGACAGTGTTAATGCGGGGTAAAAAAACTACTTCTAGCAATGATTCTCTTTTCTCAGGATGGAGGTAGGAGTCCAGCTGGTGGGTATATTCCTGCGCCTGCTCAACTTCCTACTGGCACCGCTGTTCTGGTTCCGCGCCAGAGATTCCCGCCGACTTCCGCCGGCCACCGACCCCGTGCTGCGCAAGAGTGTCGTCGAGTTGGCTGCTGCTGTTAGGAATGGTGAAGTGAGTGGCGTTTTACGTATGGTATTCCCTTAAGGTAGACTTCCTATAAAAACGGTTAGGTAGGATCCTTTTCACGTCGCTTACGCGTTCTAGTCAAACCACGCAAGTAACTCCCGGCGACAGCCACCGACCCAGTGATGCGCAAGAGTGTCGTCGAGTTGGCGGCTGCTGTTAGGAAAGGAGAAGTAAGTGAAGTTTTACTCTGGTAGACTTCCTATAAAGCGCCTTGTAGCGCCCGCAATAAACGTTCGCGGAAAGAAGGTCCTAAGCGCTATTACGCGGTGCTTAGGAGTTAGGATTCTTTCCGCGTCGCTTACGCGTTCTAGTCAAACTACGCAAGAGACTCCCGGCGACTTCCACCGACCCCGTGATGCGCAAGAGTGTCGTCGAGTTGGCTGCTGCTGTTTTGAATGATGACAAAGTATGTGAAAGAATGAAAATCTGCCTAGGCTTTTCCCAAATATGTTGGGAATTTGTGATCGGCTTCCAGTCTAAATTTATGCAGCTGAGTAACAGTATTTTACATGGAGCCAATGCCTTTCTGAGATGAAGGTGAATGAACTACAAACCCAGGTTTTCTGAATTTGCGGCATTATTTATTGGCGTTTTACGCTTACGAGTGTCAATTACAAGCATTTTCCTTAGGTTTCGCTTTCGTGGTCGATTTTGCAGGAGCTTTTTTTCGGCATAAAGAGCAAACTATAGCAATCAGCGAAAATGGAGCTATGCCAGTGAAAAACATTACTTGAACATTCAACTTCCTGGTCCTAGAACCTTGTAGAAAAATCCAATAACACTGCTTCACCAAGGGATCGATCCACTCATGATCTCAGGACCGTACATGCCAATACACAAGTAAAATAAAATAAAAACCCGACACTTTTGTTTCATGCTTTTTAAGCTACATAATTTATCTAGTAGTAGACACGCTTCGATCGACGATCTATCGAACACGTAATTATGACACGATATCTTGTGATTCAAACAGAATATACCCCGATACGCCCATATCTTTTGAACGGCTGAACCAATTTTCATCAAAAATAGCTTAGAACACTCTCGATAATGTCACCTTAAAAAAAAAAACTATATAAATAATAATAAATAAATGTTTATTGGTGCAAAAAAAGGTTACATTACAGTTTGCATACACGTACAGTCAGCTATATTGCAAGAATTCCATTGTAACCATTTTGAATAATGAACCCTGCCTCTCAAACTAGGGGCAACCTGTACTTTGAGAGACAGTATTCAGGTAAGATTTTACACAATATTAGCATTCATATACAATATGTGGTAGGTACATAGTCGTCGCAATCACAAATTATTATATTCAAGAAAAACCAAAATCGTTTTATCCGTTTCGGAGCTATGATGCCACAGACAGAAACACAAATACACAAACACAAAGATAAGCACATCAAACTTATATCACCCTTCATTTTCTGTCGGGTGTTAAAAACCTAACGAAACCCAGGCAGCAGGACCCTAGGCTCAGAAGTCAAAGGTGTGTGTAACAGTCACTTGAGCAATTTTTCGAAACAAAACTCGTTATCCTATAGCCTTCAAATCCTGTCTATCAGACCACTTCGTTTATCGGTATACCCTAATCACTCAATTCCAAGCCCTCTATTTTTATTTACCACTGCACACCAATTGACATACTTGCGACATCCTGACAAAACGCCCATAAAATGCAACTGCAAGTGACTGCAATTCGTTTAATTGCAGTCACAATTGTCAATTATCAGTTGGTTGACACAGTTGTGCAGTATGGGCAGTCAGCGAAGCGTGATGTCACTGCGCACTGGGTACACCTCTATAATAAACCGATGGGACTGTTTTACAAGATCTTGTCGAAGAGTAAAAATAAGCACACTAATTTGTTTCTCGTGACTTTGCAATTTTTTAATATAAAGGCTTAGTTAAAAAGGTATATAAGCTTGTTTTATTGAATTTCCATAAGATTATTCTCAAAAACAATATACGGAGTTGGTTTTCCGCACGGTTAAAAGAAAACCGGCCAAGTGCGAGTCGGACTCGCGCACGAAGGGTTCCGTACCATTATCGCAAAAAACGGCCAAAAAATCACGTTTGTTGTATGGGAGCCCCTCTTAAATATTTATTTTATTCTGTTTTTAGTATTTGTTGTTATAGCGGCAACAGAAATACATCATCTGTGAAAATTTCAACTGTCTAGCTATCACGGTTCATGAGATACAACCTCGTGACAGACGGACAGACAGACAGACAGACGGATCGCGGAGTCTCAGTAATAGGGTCCCGTTTTTACCCTTTGGATACGGAAGCCTAAAAAGACTCATATATATTGTAATAATAGAGGAGGCAAGTCTTTTCCTAGGAAATTAAAAACCCCCTGGCGAAATATGAGTGCGTGCCTTTAACATCCCACCCACCTCTTTCGAGGAATACGTACGTGATGCGTTTGTAATGTAAAAATGGAACCGTGTTATTTAACAAATTAATAAGCAAATATTTGCTTCAACACAAAAATTCGAATATCTGTATTCGAATTCCGGCAGTTAATGACATTGGTATTTACTTTCCAGGCTAATGATTTTCATTCGATACTTAAAATGTCAGTTAAATTGGACCAACTGAAGCGACTGTTGTTGATATTGGAGCAAATATCATTATTGATCAAATAAACGTTGTAAAAGCGTTGTAAAACTAGCAACGTGCACTTTTGCTGACGTCATAGTCATAAGTACGTAGACGTACTGTGTATGCATACTGCCCACATAGTCTGTCTATACATGCCTATACACACAGTATATAGTAGTATATTTTTAACCGACTTTCGAAAAAGGAGGAGGTTCTATGTTCGACTTCTTGTATGTTTTTTTTTTTAATGTATTTTCACCGATATCTTCGTCAATTGTGGACCGATTTTGATAATTTGGTGAAGATCTGAGGAAGAACTTCGAAGATATACAACAGAACTCTTCAATAAATAACGGAAAATCTCTCGGGACTGCTGCAATTGCATGTCTGTTTGTTGTTTATACCATTTCATAACATAACATGACGCCAGTACCTACGCTCTTAAGGTGTAAGCAGATCTCTCATTTCATCGGTTTTGTTCAAGTTTCATGATATTCGGGTAATCTATTCTGGCGTTATAGGAAACTTACTAAACAACTTGCCTATTAGGTAGGTAAAACTAAAAAGTGAAAAATAAAAAACCTTTTTACAAAAAAATACCGACTTCCAAATACGAAAACTACAAAGTGAAAAATAACTTTATTTTTGGAAGTCGGTGTCTTTCGTAGGTATCATTTTTTTGCGTTACGGACACCGACTTCCAAAAATAAAGTTAATTTTTCACTTTGTAGTTTTCGTATTTGGAAGTCGGTAGTATGTTTTCGTAAAACAGTTTTTTTTACCTTATTTTTTTTTAAATGTTGCTAGCGCGGGGCATAGTGCTGTAGGCAAGGCTCATACATAAGTGATTCATCGAATCGATGTGACATGGCTCCTCAATGTTACTAATTGGTGTAAATAAATGTTTTATGAATATAAAAGTAATATATTTAAATATAACAGTATTCATACACATAGTACATAAACATTTGTAGTGTTAACTATGAAATCAATAATAAAAAAATCCCAACTGCTTAAAAAGCTAACTAAAAAGATGTAAAAACAAGAAGAAAATCTTGCTGTGCAGTCGGAGGATACATATTCGCGAGCTTCGATCTGGTTTCGCAAGAACCAAAACCAGATGTATCCTCCAACTGCACAGCAAGATTTTCTTCTTGTCTACATCTTTTTAGTTCGCTTTTTAAGCAGTCGTGTTTTTTGATTTTATTAACTTTTTTTATTTACAACTTTTTAGTTATACTTTTTTTCGAATGACTTTAAACATATTAGTGGTATATATTTTTGTAATTACCTCTAAAAACCTTTCATTTAGATACCGCACTCGATGGGTATAGAAGAAAAAAAATAATTCAGCCCTACAATATGGCGCCCAAAAGCCGCCATGTTTATTTTATTTTAACTTCAAGACCAAGACCTATCTAATGATGTCTTAATTATAAAGATCCGTCAAGTGGTTTGAAAGATACGAGGTAATAAAGAATATTACATACATACAAACATACATACATACAAGATACGCGCGAAAAACATAACCCTTTTCTTGCAGCTGGGTAATAAATGCGATCGATAAAACTAAGTCTGACATAAATGAGTAGAAACTAAATAAGGGCCGCTAGTTTCAAAACATTATTTTTTTGCCGTGAAATGTTTAATTTTCGATTTACTTCGATATTTGATTAACTTTCGATCACTTAGGATAGTCAGGATACGACACTATTTTTATCTATACTTATAATATAATATATAATATAATATATAATATATAATATAATATATAATATAATATATATATTAATATTATAATATATAATAATATTATAAAGCTGAAGAGTTTGTTTGTTTGAACGCGCTAATCTCAGGAACTACTGGTTGGAATTGAAAAAATCTTTTTGTGTTGGATAGTCCATTTATCGAGGAAGGTTATACGCTATATAACATCACGCTACAACCAATAGAAGCCGAGCATAAATGAAAAATGTTGCAAAAACGGGCAAAAATATTCCTTTTTGAGAGCTTTTGTTGCGTGCGCTGCGTAAACGGTTTAAGTTACGCAAATATAATGTATGATGGAATTGTTCTTCTTTAAAAGTTCTAAAAAAAAGTCCGCGACAGCATATGTCTATCTTTTAAGATTGACTTACAATAGCAGCTTTTATGTTCTAAATTTTAATTAGATCGCCGCCGCCGGTAGAAACAAAAGTTTACAGGTTACATTCGTATAGTAGTATAAGAGTAGGTAGGGTAGGGTAGGTGTAGGGTAGGTGTAGGGTAGGTGTAGGGTAGGTGTAGGGTAGGTGTAGGGTAGGTGTAGTGTAGGGTAGGTGTAGGGTAGGTGTAGGGTAGGTGTAGGGTAGGTGTAGGGTAGGTATAGGGTAGGTGTAGGGTAGGTGTAGGGTAGGTGTAGGGTAGGTGTAGGGTAGGTGTAGGGTAGGTGTAGGGTAGGTGTAGGGTAGGTGTAGGGTAGGTGTAGGGTAGGTGTAGTGTAGGGTAGGTGTAGGGTAGGTGTAGGGTAGGTGTAGGGTAGGTGTAGGGTAGGTGTAGGGTAGGTGTAGGGTAGGTGTAGGGTAGGTGTAGGGTAGGTGTAGGGTAGGTGTAGGGTAGGTGTAGGGTAGGTGTAGGGTAGGTGTAGGGTAGGTGTAGGGTAGGTGTAGGGTAGGTGTAGGGTAGGTGTAGGGTAGGTGTAGGGTAGGTGTAGGGTAGGTGTAGGGTAGGTGTAGGGTAGGTGTAGGGTAGGTGTAGGGTAGGTGTAGGGTAGGTGTAGGGTAGGTGTAGGGTAGGTGTAGGGTAGGTGTAGGGTAGGTGTAGGGTAGGTGTAGGGTAGGTGTAGGGTAGGCGTAGGGTAGGTGTAGGGTAGGTGTAGGATAGGTGTAGTGTAGGGTAGGTGTAGGGTAGGTGTAGGGTAGGTGTAGGGTAGGTGTAGGGTAGGTGTAGGGTAGGTGTAGGGTAGGTGTAGGGTAGGTGTAGGGTAGGTGTAGGGTAGGTGTAGGGTAGGTGTAGGGTAGGTGTAGGGTAGGTGTAGGGTAGGTGTAGGGTAGGTATAGGGTAGGTGTAGGGTAGGTGTAGGGTAGGTGTAGGGTAGGTGTAGGGTAGGTATAGGGTAGGTGTAGGGTATGTGTAGGGTAAGTGTAGAGTAGGGTAGATAGGATAGGGTAGGTACGTAGGCAGTTGACGGGAGCGAAGCCGCGTGGGACAGCTAGTGTAATGATAAAGTGGCAACTCCCCAAATGTCAGTTTAGTCTACGAAATTTAAAATCACAGTATAGTAGGTGCTTATTGTGCTAAGGTGATGTATTTAACATCCATCTAAATTAGGACTGATTCCTTTTCGCGATGGCTTCTGTTTTTTTACTAGAATTCGTCTTTCTGTCACCACTTACAACTCAATAGACTCATGCAGTGACTTCAAGAGATATTGATATAAGATACAGCATGGGCCGTAATGCCGTATAGGTGAATCACAAAAGATACAATACAAGGTCTTTCTTTGTGGATGCCATAAAAGGCTATAAAGGATTTATGCCAGGAGACACCAGCATCGTGTTTAGCCTTACGCAGTACTTACTCTGTTAGTCGGCTCATATAGGCCTTTGCTGGAGAGCCTAGCGTACGCATGATCCTAACTTTTGTATAGGTCTTAAGAAAGGGAGTTTAAACAAAAGACTAAGATATTGATAGATCAGATAGTCATATGGGGCCGAATCTATAAATAAAACAATCAATCTGCCTAGTCCTTTCCCAACTCAGTTACTGAGTACTAGTATTGTATATGGAGCGACTGCCCTCTGACCTCCACAACCCAGTAACTGGGTAACAAGACTAACTCGATACCCTTTGGCAAGACTGGTGTCAGATCTCAGGCTTCTGACTATAACCGTAACGAATGTCGTAGATCTTCAAATGACAACCGGGACCAGCAATTATGTTTTCTTTTCCTACTCCGCTGTTATTCTTTTCTGCGGGGCGAGCACGGCCTCTGTGATAGGCTTGTGTCACGCACTTTATCACGGTTTTTGCTCCCAAACTGTGATAAAAATGTGTGACTGAAGCCTATCGCAGTAGGCCTTGCTCGCCGGTCTGATTAATTTCGTTGCGGGATCCAGGACAGTGAATTTCATTCGCCGGGATTTAGTCGAGCTTCATTGCCTCGGCACTTTTCTGCAGTGGTTTGGGAATAGTGCGCTGGGATTGTCCCAATTTAAAACCGGGACCAGTAGCAGACTTTTATTACCTATAAATAAAATAATGTTCTATAGATATTTGTAAAACCAAAGCCATTTGTTTGACGTTGATGTACAGCGTTCTTCTGTGACACCTGATTTGACTACAGATTTTGTGCCTTGAACTGTAGGCGAACAATTCAAGGGCTTGTCCTGTAATGTTTTGTTTCACTTACGACTTGTTTACTTCGCTTTCTACTTGTTTACTTCGCTTTCCTGCTGTTACAATTTAAGAAAATAGTATCTTATATATTGAATTATTTTTCACCTGAATTACCCCGAGTTTCTCACCTCTAAATTATCGCAGAATTAATGTCATAAATTGTCAATTGTTAATCTGATGTGATTGGTTGAATGAATTTTCAACAGCCAATCACAGCAGATCACGCGTGCTTGACAATTTGTCACATTAATTTTGCGATAATTTAAAGGTGAGAAACTCGGCCTTATTTACTGAAAGTTTTGACTTCTAGTTTTCTCTTACTTACTGGTAGTTTTTTTTTTGTAAAAAGTTTTTTATTTTTCACTTTTTTGTTGTACCTAGGCTAGTTCTATAGTAAGGAGGTACCTATAATGGCAGAATGGATTATCCGAATATCATGAAACTTGAACATAACCGGTGAAATGAGAGTGTACCAAGGTGAACTGTACACATCTGCGTACCGCTTTAGAGCGTACTGGCGTGATGTTAAGTTATGAAATGGTATCCCGAGAGATTTCCCGTCATTTATTAAAGAGTTCTGTTGTATATCGCCGAAGTTCTTCATCAGATCTTCACCAAAATTAAAATGGGACCAATTTGGGAACATACTCTTTCAAACCAAAAAAATATATTTTCATAATCGGTGCATAATTGACGGAGAAATCGGCGAAAATACAAAAAAAGAATGCGATGTCGAACATAGAATCCTCCTTTAAAACAAGGATCAATGTTTCTTGTGTAAGATCGTAAGATAATTTAAAACAAGGATCAATGTTTCTTGTGTAAGATCGTAAGATAATTTAGAACAAGGATCAATGATTCTTGTGTAAGATAATTTAAAACAAGGATCAATGTTTCTTGTGTAAGATCGTAAGATAATTTTAACAAGGATCAATGTTTCTTGTGTAAGATCGTAAGATAATTTAAAACAAGGATCAATGTTTCTTGTGTAAGATCGTAAGATAATTTAAAACAAGGATCAATGTTTCTTGTGTAAGATCGTAAGATAAATTAAAACAAGGATCAATGTTTCTTGTGTAAGATCGTAAGATAATTTAAAACAAGGATCAATGTTTCTTGTGTAAGATCGTAAGATAATTTAAAACAAGGATCAATGTTTCTTGTGTAAGATCGTAAGATAATTTAAAACAAGGATCAATGTTTCTTGTGTAAGATCGTAAGATAATTTAAAACAAGGATCAATGTTTCTTGTGTAAGATTGTAAGATAATTTAAAAGACCCAAATTGGATTCAACACATTTGGAAATCAGCTACATTCGATTAAAGAATATAGAGTAAACTATACTAGGCAGTGGGTATTTTTATGACCGCTCTTGATGTGGACTTAGCCAGGTGGCAAGCGCAGCATGATGTCTTAGATGGTCCATACAGAAGTTCTCACTTCATCTATCGTTATCCGTCTCCTAGCTATTACGGTCCAGAAAACAAACTCCAAAGACCCTATTTCGTCAGTTTTGTGGCATTTTCTATTCTGAACAGAAAAGAAAATGAATGTACTCGTACCTATATATAGTTGTTTTATCTCACGATGACATGTTACGTGACTTTTATGACGCCGAAATAAGATTTATTTTGCTACGATTCACATCATCGTGAGATAGAACAACGTTATATAGTAAACAAGCGACCCGCCCCGGCTTTGCAAGGGTAGTAGAGCATATGCCTACTTGTTTTTTAAGGTTCCGCACGTCGAAATGAAAACCGGAACCCTTATAGGATCACTTTGTTGTCCGTCCGTCTGTCTGTCAAGACCCTTTTTCTCAGGAACGCGTGGAGGTATCAAGCTGAAATTTATATCAAATACTCAAGTCTACTGTCCCTCAAAGGTGTGAAAAAATCAAACTTCTAAGCCGACGAAATCAAAAGATACAGCCGTTTATGCCGCAAATTCTCGACACTCGCAAGGGAATCAAAACCTACAGAGTACTTCCCGTGAACTCAGAATTTTGTAATTTGGTACGAAGCAACGTCTTATAGCACAGATAAAGGAAAAATTGCGAAAACCGTAAATTTTTAGTTACATATTATAATAAAAATATTTTTAATAATTTTTAACAAACTACCCCTTTCCTCATGAACGCGTAGAGGTATTAAATTGAAATTCATATCAAATACTCAGGTCTATAATACCTTTAAGCTGAGGTTTGTACGGCACCCTCGGTGCGCGAGTCCGACTCGCACTTGGCCGGTTTTTTTCTGATGGAGGGTCGCATCATCGGTGTAAGACCCGCGCTTGAATTTATTTTCGCGTGCGGGTGCATTTTATAATATGTACTGATATATCTACAAAAAAAAATCCTTTTCTTCCCTCAGATAACCAGCGAGCAACTGGTAACGATCTTCATAAACCGCGTTAAAGAAGTGAACCCTTACCTCAATGCCGTGGTAGAGGAGCGATACCGCGCTGCCACCGAAGATGCCAAGAGTGCTGACCGGCAGATCGATGAGGCTAAGAAGAATGGGACGCTTGAAGAGCTGGTCAAAGATAAACCGCTGTTTGGTGTACCGTTTACTGTGAAGGAGAGCTGTTCGCTTGCTGGTGAGTAGGTTTTGTTGCTTGTTATATTAGAAGTCTAGCTAGCCGGCTCCTAATAGCCAGCTAGCAAACCCGCAAATATTTTCTAGTCTTTTTCAATGTTGATTTTTCTTTGACAAGAAAATCACGTTTGAATTGGCGCGTCTTTACGAAAATTCTTTGACCATTATTAAAACTTGCGATTCTATTTCTGAGTGTGCTATGTTGGTATTTTCTCTATGGCAGTAACCTATATTATTTGCCAGTGAAAACTATGCTTTATTTGTTGCGTCAGGTCTTTGTCACATAATTTCTCAGTTAATACCAACATGTAGAATGGTTATGGTAGCGATTGGAAAATGTCTATATTGTTCTGTTTGAAAATAAAATTCATTCCGGAAATATTTATCTTGACATAAAACAAATAATATAAACACCGGCCATTAAAGTCCTAATCAACCCAATTGCAATAAAATAACAGTTATTAAAAAAAATACGCGTCACACATAATCGTAGGTGATGCGAATGGCTGCTGATTTTTTTAGGGTTCCGTACCCAAAGGATAAAAACGGGACCCTATTACTAAGACTCCGCGGTCCGTCTGTCTGTCTGTCTGTCCGTCTGTCTGTCTGTCTGTCCGTCTGTCACCAGGCTGTATCTCATGAAACGTGATAGCTAGACAGTTGTAATTTTCACAGATGGTGTATTTCTGTTGCCGTTATAAAAACAAATACTAAAAACAGAATAAAATAAATATTTAAGTGGGGCTCCCATACAACAAACGTGATTTTTTTGCCGTTTTTGCGATAATGGTACGGAACCGTTCGTGCGCGAGTCTGACTTGCATTTGGCCGGTTTTTTTTATTTAATAACACCAGCTGACGCTTATATAACAATTTGTCGCTTCAATTTTCTTTTCACAAATTGTGCCTCAGCGTTGCATAATCCCTGCAAAATAGTTATTTCAATTTTCAAAATATTTGAAGTAGACATTACATCAACTGCTAAATCTTTCTTCCAGGCCTGTCAAACTCAGTGGGATGCCTCGAAAACGCAGGTCGTCGCGCCACAACAGATGGTGGCGTGGTCAGCCTAGTGAAAAAAGCGGGCGCCATCCCACTGTTAGTGTCCAATACTCCTGAGCTGTGCTTGGGATGGGAGACCACGAACCTGCTGAGGGGTACCACCAATAACCCCTACTGCATGAACAGGACGCCTGGAGGATCTTCTGGTGGCGAGGTAAGAAAAATGTATAGTTAAGATGTGTTTTGTGTTGTTGTAGCTTAGGATTGTAGATAAGAAAAGGTTTTTTTTTTTTTTTATTATCTATAGGTTTGCGCTTGACCACTATCTAACCTGATGGTAAGCGATGATGTGGTCGACGATAGAGCACGCTTGCCTAGAAGAATTCCGGCAGGGAATTCCACTCTTTAGCTGTACGCATAATAAAAGTGTCCCCAAAACGTTTTGTGCGTATGGGTGGGATGTCCACCATGTACCGATGACGCATCGCCGTACGTCTGGTAGTCCGATGATGGAACGGGCGGAATTAAATCATGTAATTCCATCGCACACTCCCCGAAATGTAACCGATAAAATACCGACAAACTGGCAACTCGGCGACGATGTTCAAGGCTCTGGAGCTTTGACTTGACCAGTGCCTCATTACCGATGAGGTCGAGAAGTACTATCATTTTTTTTTACCTTTCTTGTTGAACTATTATCTATTAATCATGATTAATTTATAAGTGGGTATATACCCACGAATAAAAAGAAGTGCCAGTGTATTGACGTATTAACATTACAGAACTAATTTCTGTTTTTAATCCCTGACGGGGTGTTTTCACAAGATATGTCGTAATTACGTGTTAAATAGATTGTCGATCGAAGGATATCTACAAAATGCCCTGAAGTTGGCTTTCCGATGCGCAAGGCACGGATCGGTACGGTGGCAGCCATTGTGGCCAACTTCGGGGCGGCCAAGAAGTTTGGCGAGAACTGTACCTACTAAATAAATTATGTAGCATGAAATAAAAATATGTCGGGGGTTATAATTTTTTATTAATTTTACTTGTTATACAAGTAAAATTACTAAAGTAGTATTAGTAAAGTAGGTACTATTGTCAATTCACACCTCCAATACCAAAGTCGTTGTAACTAATGTTTGTCATATCAATTATAGAAGTGATATAACTGATATACGTTACTATTCTTATCTGTATGACGCAACACTTCCATTAAATTTATATGCTAACTGCAAAGCCATGTAAGCAGAATTTCGTTCATAAAACTGTGCCTATGTTTGTTTTGGTCCATCGTTTGAACAGACGGAGGCCTCTGACGAATCAGCTTAATAATGCTGTGACACCTGAAATTTTTGCCAAATGTTAGGCATCTACAATAATGGGTTTACATTATTATACTTACCAGTTTTGAACAGTGAGTGTAAAAATCCAGGTGGACGGTGTAGGCTTCACCAAATATGCTAGGTTTCCAGTTTTAATTTTTGGTAAAAAGTTTCATGTTTTTCACTCGTAGGTATCGTTACAAACTATTTGAGAATAGCTTACCTATTCATCATCATCATCATATCATCCGAAAGATGGACATAGGCCTCCCCCAAGCGTCGCCACATTGACCGTTCCCGTGCGTCTCGCAACCAGCGGATCCTCGCAACCTTCACCAGGTCATCGGTCCACCCGGTGTGCGGCCTTCCCTCGCAACGTCTTCCGGTTCGCGGTCGCTACTCCAGAACCTTTCTAACCCATCGGTCATCCGTTCTGCGATGCAATGCAATGTGCCCTACCCACTGCCACTCAATTTTTCGGGCTATGTCGGTAACCTTGGTTCTCTAGTGGATCTCTAACATTTCTGATTCGATCACACAAGGAAACTCCTAGCATAGCCGTCTCCATTGCCCTTTGAGTGACTGTAAACTTTCTGATAAAGCCCATTGTAACGACCACGTCTCAGAGCCATATTATATGTCATCACTGGCAACACACACTGGTCAAAGACTGTCGTCTTGAGACATTGTGGTACTTCAGGGCGGCCAAGATGTTTGGCGAGTGCTGTACTTATGTAGGTATCCCAATTTATTTAGGGCAACAACTTTCTTCCATACCGACATATCTATTAGTCTTCATTTCTGTAGTCACCACATGCATATGATGATGATTATTCGCAATCTCAAAAGTCACAGCCCTATTCAATGTCACTCATATTTACGAACCTACTTGCTAAGTGGCAACTCGTAGGTACTTCGTATTCGTACATAATATTGTTGCGCAAGCGCATTGATCGTTGTCAACAGAGAGGTGTTTTTTGTTGTTTTACGACTTTGTAGATCTTTTAATTGCAGCTCGTAAAAATTGTATTGTACTGAATCAAATGTAACGGTTTTAATGGTTTAGCGGCAAAACTTAAAAAGAAGAATTAAAAGTGACATTATCTTGTAAGTCCCGATTATACTTACCCCAAATTACTAAATAAGTTTAGATGCTAAGCGTATTTAGTTTCAATTAAATGAAAACCGTGCTAGTTAGATGCAACTGTTCAACTTCAAAGTTCATTTGATAAAAGAGATAGTGGTTGCCATTTCGTCTTTAATACGAGACATGATCATTACTGCTAATGAGATCAGTTTTCTCCAGCGTGATGTTATAATCTCAAATCGAAAAGTAATATGGTCAAGAGTCATAGGCGATTGCCCATCTAGTGATGTCAAATCATGAAGAGATAATATACCTATGCATTTGGATTTACAATGATGATTTAAATAGAGAAGATGTATTTATTCTCCAAAATGATAGTAGAGGACTTATCTAATCCATGGTAGAGGTAGTATTCTATTACCATATCGTACGGCGAAATGTAAGAGACATAGTACACACTACAGTCACAGTGCTGCTAGTACTTAGTGGCTGGATAAAAACTCCTAGGACGGACACTACAGCTTCCCGGCTGCAACCTGGGATTCCAACACAATGCCTATGCGATACCACTTATAATAAGGATTTATGGGTACATACCGTCTACAGCTATCTACTTTTGCTTCATCGTGTCGCCGGCACGACAGTATAATATTTGTTGTGGGTCCAAAATTTCGTTACCGTCACGGCATTGCGGTGGCACTGCGTAGGTAACTTTGGATGCTGGTTTTGGGGCACAGATGAAAGGGTAGGAAATGGAAAGTATTGTGCGACTTAGCTGCGCATCCACACGATCTGAAGTAGCAAAGACCTATAGTTAAGCTTAGGTTTGAGAACAACGTTTTGTCCTGCCACGGTTCGGTTAATCTGCTAAGTATATTATCATCAACAGCCGAAAGGCGTCCACTTCTGGACATAAGGCTCTCCCAAGCGTCACCGCATCCGCTGGCGTTTTGCGTCTCGCTGCCAGCGGATTCCCTCGACCTTCGCCAGCTTATAGATCTACCTACTTTGTATTTTTTAAAGCATTATATTTATAAAATCCTGCTCTGTCACATTCCAGGCAGCTCTGCTAGCATGCGGCGCTTCGCCCTTCAGCGTAGCGTCAGACATCGCGGGCTCTATCCGCCTGCCCGCCGCCTTCTGTGGAGTCTTCGGCCACAAGCCGACGCCTGGTGAGTGTTAAGCTTGAGCCTCAATTACAAAATCACTCAAAGTTAAAAAAAATACCGAAAAAGCTCATCCTGATGCCGCCTCCCCATAAAAAAATACAAAAAAGGCTTATTGTTTGTTATCCTTCAAAGTCAGAGTGAACAAGCATTTTTTGGGGACGCTCATCCACGGCTTACTGCTTAGGTACTATAAGGCGACATTAAAAGCAGATTTATCAAGAGTAAAAAGAATCGTCCCTAAATACGTTTTAATAATTTTCCAGGTGTAATCTCAATAGAAGGCCACATCCCGACGCTAAGCGACGAAGCCTTCCCCAAGTTCCTGACAGTGGGCCCCATGACGCGCAAGGCTGAAGACTTGCCGCTACTGATGAACATCATGGCCGGACCTGACAACAAGCTGAACTTGGACGAGCCGGTCGATATGAACAGTGTTAAGGTAAGGATTGCACGAGTTCCTGACAGGGGGCCCGATAATTCGCAGGGCTGAAGATTTGTCGCTACTGATGAAAATACCAAATCGTTACATGTATGCCTATAATATTTGAAGAATTCCCTCGATCTTCGGCTTTTTAGTGACAACCTTGAACCCTTTCAAACAAAAAAATAAATTTATTCCACTATTGAGAAATCTGTGAACGTACCCAAAAAAGAAAATACAAGTCGAACACAGAACGTTTTTTGAAGTTGAAAGTTGGTTAAAAATAACTCACTATCATCTAATTCTGAATGCCTTGGGACAGATGGCATAAAGGTGACAAAAAAATACATTGTAAAGATTAATTTACTAATTATTTTTTTTGTTTTTGTAGGTTCACTACATGTTCCAGGCAACGGACTCGGTAGCCCTATTGAAAGTGGATAACTGCATAAATGATGCCATTCGTAACGCCGTCAAATACTTGGAAACTGAGTGTGGCTGTACAGTTAGCGAGGTAAGTAAGGATAAAAGGACACTAATACCGTCTTGGATGAAAATTTATTTTACTTTTAAGTAGTTTTATTTGCAAGTAGTTCATGATAGGTCAAAGAAAAAGTTGCAATACAATTTTTTTTATAATTCTTGAAGAAAATAATATCGTCCTGTACAAAATTAAGAGAAATATCAATTCAATACCTACAATTATTCCGAAATCAATACAATTCTTAATTTTGAATTCATACGAATCAAAATGTCTCCATTTATTTTTAAATTCACAGAAACTAATAGGTATATTGTTCCAATGTCATTTTCCTTTATTGTTACAGGAAAAATTCAAAGATTTAGAAGACTCAGTAGAAATATCAGTGTCCGTATTTTTTTCGATGAAGGACATTCCGAATCTGTTGCAAGATCCCGCCAATCCGAAAGTAAGTGCCGCGATACGGAACGCTTCCATTTTTTTATAATGTTGCCAAGAAATTAAAAATATTTTCCCATAATTCGGGGTAACTTTACTAAAGTTGCTTCGACTATTGTTTTTTTTTTCCTAAAAGATTTTAATAATCATAAAAATCTTCTTGTAGCGTAGTCAGATCAGTAATAGATGTTTTTTTCTCGTGTTTATTTTCAGCGCGATAAGAGTTTGATTGTGGAGCTAATAAAATACATGTTTGGCGGTGGATCACGATCTCTGCAAGGACTGAGCTTCTCTCTTATAAACAGAAGCCACCTGTTCATACCGGACTCACGGAGAGGTTACTATAACGGAAAAGCGAATCAACTACGTGAACATATGCAGGTGAACATCATCAATATTTTATTTACCACTATTTTGAATTCAAGCGGCAACAATGACAGGTGCACATACATTGTATTAGCTGATATTAAATTCCTACGTCATTAAATGAAAAATATCTGGTTTAACTCAGGGTGATGTTCTGAATTAGTTTATGCAAGAATTTTGTTCGAGAATGTCGAGAATATTAGTTTTTTTTTTTTTTTTTTTATACAAAACTTTGCCCCACACTAGGAATTTCTCCTGTATCGTGGGTGCGTTTACAAACATATAAACTCACATACACAAACACCCAGAGCCGGAACAACTATTTGTAGATCATACAAATATTTGTTCCGTGCGGGAATCGAACCCGCGACACGCAGCGCAGCAGTCAATCGCTCAACCACTGCGCCAACCGTGCGCCCAAAAGATATTCAGTCATAAACTTTTGTAGGTTTTGATGTCTGGGTAACTTTTAATAATGTGTTTAATAGGTAATATTATTCAATTTCGTGGAAGTAAAAGGGCAATATCGCATTAGTTTTTCCCTTACCTAGTTATTTCAGCATGAAATGTATAATATACTCTCTGGAAAGAGTATATTTATTTAAACTAAGTGACTTTGAAGTGTATCTAAAGGTCGTTGTCAACAACCAAGCTATATTTTTTGTAGACTTGGATACTAGTCTTTTTGCCAATCACTAATTGAAAGTAATTCAATTATTTCTACTACACTACAATACTCTTACCTACCTACAAGGAACATCTACACTTAGACATAAACTGTATTGTTAACTCATATACTGCAATAAATACAATAATTATATTAAAACTTAATATAGTTACTACTGTCACTTAGCAGATAAAATATATAATGGCAACACTAAGCTAAAGAAATTAACTAAAAAATCAAATAACTTTTTATTTATTATGTTTTTTTTATCCGTTATGAACCAGCCCAATTATACTTTAAAAAACGTAGACAATTAATAGGATGTCTTTCGTATATAGCTCACTTTCAGACGCACAAATTTAAGTCAGCTAAGATTTCGCCATTGTTCTTAACACTTGTAGAGGGCCCATTCATAGTGTTGTATTTTTTTTTAAATTTTCCTTATGTTTTTGGTCGATCTTCCAAAACAAGTACAGATAACCGTGTAACGCATAGTCAGTTACCTTACCAAAATCTGCTTGTTCGTATCCTGCTATAATACAAAGAGTCAATTTCAAATTCGAGCACTGATATGCGGTCAACTCTACATTTTGAGATCCCTACACTTTCTAGCGGATTTCAAAAGACACACTTTGTATTTTAGATGGTGTCCCTTTTTATTAGGGTTCCTTACCCAAAGGCAGTGGTATCTTATCCCATAGGAAGAAACCGTGCCGACGTACTGTACTGATTATACTGATTATTTTTTATACATCGATCGCGTTCGGTTCCGTTCCACGGATATAGATGGTGATCTACCTATCGCCGTGGAACGGAACCGAACGCGATTGATTTACAAAAAATAATCGGTATAATCAGATGAAAAACGCTAGTTACGTCGGCACGGTTTCTTTATATGTGATGAGGCATCTGTATGCTAGTATTATATTATCAGTGCCAAAGGGTAAAACTATTACTAAACTTTCACCGTCCGTCTGTCATCAGTCTGTATCTCATGAATCGTAATAGCTAGAAAGTTGAAATTTACACAGATGATGTATTTTTGTTGCCGCTATAACAACAAATACTAAAAACAGAAAAAAAAATTGAGTGGGGCACCCACCACTCTCATAATTTTTTTTTTTATAATCGTACGGAACCCTTCGTGCGAGAGTCCCACTCGCACTTTTTTTCTTTTGTGTCGTGTCTAATTACATTAATCAATATATTTTTACATAAACTCGTCATTTTTCCAGAACGTCCTAGGAGCCACCGGCGTGTTCATCTACCCAGTGTTCATAGGTCAGGCGCACCACCACAACGAGGTGTTCTTCAAGGCGTCCGGAGTCATGTACACGATGGCCTTCAACATCCTCGGCATGCCGGCCACTACGGTGCCCATGGGGCTGTATAAAGGGCTACCTGTCGGCGTACAGGTAAAAAAACACTATATTATTATTATTATCAGCCTGACTTATCCCAATGCAGAGCAAAGGCACCCTTTTTACTTTCCATATCTCGATAAAAAAAAAAACATTCAAATCTAATCAAATATACCAAATATATCTTTATTGAACAAATACCTTTCACTTTTTGCTTAGCTAGCTCGTGTTACACAATTTGTGAAAAGCTTACTAATTTATTAAACTCTGCCTCCTAAACTAGGATACCCTGTGTCTCAGGAGTCAGTTTTCTACTGTCGGTCGCTTGGACTTTTATCCCTTTATTCGCATAATATCAGATTCTCAAGATAGCAGATTCTCAAAATATTAGATTCACTAAATATTATGTTCTCAACATAGCTGAATTTGTACATTTAACTCGAGAAGTGAATTTTATCTTACTCTTATCAAGTACACAGTACTAACGCTAAATTAGCAGATTTTACACAAATAATTAAAAATACATAGAAAATAATATAAGCAAAAGAAAGAAAGGTGAATAAGGGTGTAAGCTGTGAGTGCGTGTGTGTGAGCATGTGTGTGTGTGTGTATATGTGTGCGTGTGTGTGTATAATAGTTGTTGAGAAAGTTTTAATTACGGACCGGCTTATATGCAACGAAAGATACATAAAAAACTTGAAATATGCATGCAAAAATTAGTAAAATGTGCATAAAAATATGTAAAATATGCAACATTAAAGTTTAAAAAAAGTGGTTTGGCTTTAATATTTTTATTATTTCTAGTTATAAATAAATATATTACATGTGAATGAAGGAAAAATCGTTATGTGGTGACCTGTTACGAATAGAATTTTATTTATGACATGGGCAACACAGTCAGGAACATACAGTAGATTCTGTCATTTATTTTAAGCGTCGTGTTTGTTGAGTTTAATTATAGATGCGGAACTATTTATGTTTCCATAGATTATTGAGCTCATCACGTACAAATATCTTCTAGCAAAGGTGGTTTTATGCGACAAACTCGGGCAATTTGTCCTGTTTCCTCGTTTGCCAGGGTCTGGTGGTGGCATCTGCTGATGCTTCCACAGTGTGGCTCTGAGCACAAAGAGCTGTCGCACTGTTAGAATTTTATGTCCGGCGAAAAGCTGATGTGTGGGATACAGGCAAGGTTTATTTAACATTACTTTAAGGACAGCCCGTTGTGCCCGTTCCAATTGCTCCCGCCAGATGGCGCTTGACTACTCGGAGAAAACATGGCGTCTATCTATTCGTTTTTTTCCGACAACCTGTTCTAGTTTATTTCAAATAATACTAATACTACGCAGAGTACATTGAAAAAATAAGTATTACTAGCCATGCATCAGTTGTGTTATTAAAATAATATAACTGCAATAGTTGCACTTAATTTTCAATTTTCGCAATCATATTCGTACCTTTCAATTAAATCCTTCTTTTTTCCTTTTACGGAAGCACCACGCTCTCAAAGCTGGTGTTTCAGCTGCGGTATAGTCTGGTTTCCATAATTATTAGTAATATCCATTTATAACTTAATACAAATTTTGAATTAGTATCAATAACCCGCGAAATTTTGCCGCTAGACTTTGACAGTTTGGTTTGTTTACCTCGTTTTCTGTGGCGCCATCTGAGCTCAGCTTTGCGGATATTTCCCTATTGAGTAAGAGGTATAGGTGGTCATCCGAAGGTCTAAGAAACTAAATGAAATGGGACAAAGGCAAGAGAATGATGATGATGAGTTTGAATTAGATGGAGAAGAAAATGGCGCCATTTTTGAACTTTGCACTTTCCAACTGAATCCAAATAAAAATAACAATTATATTAGTCTAAAACGTATTTAGTTTACAAATTCCGGGTCAAATTTTATCGGAATCTCTGACCTGTGACAATAAATGTTTTAGATTCCTTCCAATTCTCTTAAACAAAGATAACACAATCTATCACGGTACAGTTATTATAATAATAATATGTCATTAATTTTTAATTTATCTTAGTTTTTAATCTTGTCTGGCTGTTTGAGTAGTTTATGCGGCCTACCCGAATGTAATTTCTTTGGTATTGTTCGTCGAATCGTTGAGCTCCTTAAATTCTGTGTTGAGCTGCTCGGTTATTGACAAATGCGTGCACTAACAGGACAGGTCCACTAAATCTGGCTGGTTCTTTCCTCAAAAGACCATTTCAGACATCAGTCTACATGGTCTTCACATGATCTAACCAAGATTTTTGTCTGGACTTTAAAAGAGACTGTGACCTCTGAGTTTGTTTCGGCGTTTCTTCTCAGAGTAGTCAGATAGGAAACGCCGACCTCATCTAGTTTTAAAAATATGATCGACATGTAAAAGTGTTTGTACAAACCAACTTACAGAAATGAAATCATTTAATAAGTACGGGGTTTTTTAAATATTTTGTTTATCATATTTTCAGGTAATAGCAGCGCCAAATCAAGACAGATTATGTTTAGCAGTGGCCAAACAACTGGAAGCTGGCTTCGGTGGCTGGAAACCTCCCCAGTAACACATACACCTATGTATACCTAAGTAAAAACATACCAAATACGTTAATAAGTAAAACAAACCACAAGTATGGCGTGGTTTATCTTTTTTACCAGAAAAAAATAAAATAGGATTGTAAGTAATAGAAAATTTCATATTACTATAATCTATCTATTTTGTATGTAAATGTATGTGATAGTAAACTCAAAAAATTTGTCATTTTATAAATAATCGGGTTCTTGACTATTTTTGAAATTGTTATACATACCCAAAAAAACCTTTTGAAAATTTAAATTTTCAATTATTTTTCCCGTTGAACGGAATATGACCCTATGTGTAAGGTTTATTGAGGAGGAGTAGTCTTTATAAACGTTTTGTCTTTGTTTTTTACTTGTCTTTTTTATTACTTTTAATAAATAAAATAGTCGAGCACCCAATTTCATTGGATATTGTAATACTGTGTGTTGTTTTGTTGAGGATGTTAATATTGTTAATACATATTGCCTTGTGTGTAGCTGTTTTTAACCGACCTCAAAAAAAAGAAGAGGCTCTAATGAATTTATTTGTTAGTTATTTATAAATCTGGATTAAAATTAAACAGTATTTTAATGTTTTATTTATTGAAAACGCATAAATATTTTGAATAATGTTATAATCTTTAAACTTTCAAGGAATGTAATTTAATTACATTATAATTTATTTATTAAAATATTGTACCTACCTACAGTTTGTATGTATAGTGAACGTTTTAGATATTGTAAGCCTAATTAAATACCAAGAATATACGTGGTAATGGATGTTTTACAGTTATTTGGGAAGGGTGCTTAAAAATATTTTTCAATTTATGTTTTTATAAACTTGTTTTAAAGTGCTGTGAATGTAATATTTGTAAAGTAAAATATTAGTTACTTAAATTCTTGTAGATTTATAAGTTACATACTGTTCGCACTCCCATAAATTGTAATTGGCTGTATCGAAACAAATAAATTAAGTGGTGCGAGACTTGTTGTTTTATTTGTTTTGTTGTTTCCTGCATTCATCTTATCCTAATCACAATACCTACCGTTAGCTCGACATTAAAAATTAATAAAAAAAGTTCATGTTGGTCGAGTCGGCAAAAAGAGATATCCACTCTTGGCCACACTATTTTTTAAGAAAATATTGGCAACACTCATACTTTTTTTTAAATCTATTATAGGCTCGCGCTTGACCACCATCTCACCTGATGGTAAGCGATGATGTGGTCGACGGTGAAACACGCTTGCCTAGAAGTATCTCCATCTATTCAATCTTGACTTAAAGACCCCTAGATTGTAGCTATCGGAAAACAGACTCCGGCAGGGAATTCCACTCCTTAGCTGTACGCATAATAAAAGTATTTTCAAAACGTTTAGTGCGTATGGGTGGGATGTCCACCATGTACCGATGGCGCATCGCCGTACGTCTGGTAGTCCGATGATGAAACGGGCGGAATTAGATCATGCAATTTCCATCGCAAACTACCCTAAATGTAATCGATAAAAAACCCGACAAGCTGGCAACTCGGCGACGATGTTCAAGGCGCTGGAGTTTTGACTTAACCAGTGCCTCATCGCCGATGAGTTCGCGATGGATCTGTCAAATGCATCAAGCTGTATTTGACAGATCCATCCCAGAGATGAGAACAGTACTCCATCCATGATCGAACTTGAGCTTGATACAAGCTGAACAGCTGTTCTGGCGTGAAGTACCTTCTAGCCTTTGCAAGGATCCCCAGCTTTTTGGCAGCCAGCTGAGCCTTTGCCTCAATGTATGGGCCAAAATTGAGCGTCGATGTCAACGTAACGGCAAGAAGCTCAAGATGGACAGTTATTGGCACGGTCACATCTCGGAAAGTTGGAGCCGGTTTGAATATGGCTCTTTATAGCGAAAAAAAGACACGCCTGAGTTTTAGCAGCATTAAACCTGACCAGATTGGCATCACCCCATTCGGAGACTGCCTGCAAGGACTGGTTCAAGTGCTCCACCATGGCCTCCCGGAGAGATTGGATCTGAGGCCCGGTAGCACGAGCATTGGACAAGTATCTCTCAGCAACAGTGCTGTCGTCTGCAAACCCAAAGGGGTTTTAGCAGATCGTTAATGTGCAGCAAGAATAAAGTTGCTGAGAGTACCGACCCCTGAGGGACCCCGGCATTAAGGTTACACTAGTCAAAAATTCTTCCATACAAACGTAGTCTAGGGATTATTCCACTGTATGGAAGCACAAAAGTAAAAAAAGAAAACATTTGAAAGTTATGAGCGTCGAAAGTTCCACATTTCGACACTAATTTTAACGCATTTTTGGGCGCGAATACCTTACGAAGACGGAAAATTGCAAAACGGCCTCGACTGTATGGAGGCCGTTTTGCAATTTATGATAGATTAGTAGTTCAACAATGCAAATAATTTTATTTTGAACAGATAGGTTTAGTCGTTTTTTCATGATATCTAGACTGCCAAAGGTCTGTTTATAAAATTTCGCGCGCTCGGTTTCGTCCTAAATCATTATCCATTTCGCTACAAATTTGCAAAAGTGTGTATTCGTACGTGAACTAGCTTCCTACTGCTCATCACAGCATCTATCTCTTCCGCACGTGTTGTCGGTTGATATAAAATGCATTTTAACCCCGCGCACAAAATAGTTCGTGCCGTCGACTAGTGTACCCTTAATACACAATTGGTCCGACGAGCAGCCATCGATAACCACTCGAATGGACCGATCTCTCAGGAAGTCTGCAATCCAATCACACAGACCACCGGGTAAACCGAATGAAGGCAGCATACCAATAAGGCGTGCCAGACCCTATCAAAAGCCTTCGAGATGTCGAGGGAGACGGCAAGCGCTTCCCCGTGCTTCTCGATGGCCTCACTCCAGATGTGAATGGCATACGTTAGAAGATCCCCATTAGACCGATTTCGGCGGAAGCCGTATTGGCGGTCACTTAGGATATCGTTTGCTTCTAGGTATGCCAGGCGCTTAATATTGAATACGCGTTCCATACTCATACAGAGTATGGAGGTTACAGATTGGGTCTGTAGTTGGCCGGGCACGGGCTGTACGTTAGCCTGCTTCCAAGCATTCGGCAATTTTCCAGCCTCATACGAAAGGCGGAATAGGCGTGTCAAGATCGGAGATAGTTCAGGCGCACAGGTTCTAAGAACAACAGTAGTTTACGTTAACGCGATTGAGCGTGAAAAAAAACTCGCACTAAGGCCTCTGAGGCCTTAGTGCGAGTTTTTACTCACGCTCAATTGCGTTAACGTTAACGTCAATTTGTATTGAAACTGGATAAGCGCCGTCTGGTGACGGCAAGGCAAAACCTCTTTTTTTGTATACATTTTGACATAAGAGATCGTCTACGATATCACGAGTGAGTACGTTAAAAAACTCGCACTAAGCACACGGTGGTAGCGGCATCGTGCGTGAAAAACAAGTGAGGAAAAGGGTAGACAGATATGTCAGCTCGTAAATATCACCCACCCGCAAAGACTTTAGTTCTCGTGATCATGGCGCTTGTAACGGTGCCGAAATATCGAGCTCTCAACAAAAAACAAAATATACATGGTAAATATCCCGAAACAAATATTAACCATAACCAGTATTTTTTTGCTCATCGCTAGTAATATTGTCTATTATATCATATCTATTTTTAGAAGCATAGGAATGGGCACCGTATCCGCTTTGGGCTAGATCACGGAAAACCCTCAGGGTCTGGTTTCCTTTGCCAAGTTCTTCTGCGGTATAATCTGTCAGACTGTGCACCGCATCGGTTGTGGATAATTTAGCTCTGAACTCAAATTGCGCAGATGATAGGAGATTGTTTTCTTCTAGATAATCGACTAGTCTACTGTTTACAATTTTCTCTGGTACCTATTTTAGATATTGAAGGGAGCGATTTAACGATATCAGTCTATAATTATTTCTGTTCAATTTATTTCGGTTGGCTACCCTAGCTGGTATTCATTCACTTCATTCAATACTATAACGTAATCAGTAGTATTTTATCTATCTTTATATTTTATCAGTAACTATAAGTAGTATTTTATCTTGAGCGGCTGGTTTGGTGAAGCAGCCAAATTAAGCAAACCTTACCAAGGACGGTTTTTGGATGGGTAGCCACGTTTTTATTGGTTTGCTTGTTTTTGGATAGGTGACCCCACACAGGTTAAGCAAAACTTACCAAGGTTAGTCTTTGGAAGGGTGACCACATTTTTTTGGTTTGCTTATTTTTGGATGGGTGACCTTGCCAGGGTAAGCAACACTTACCAAGTCTTTGGATGGTTGACCACTATTTTTTTATTCGTTTGTTTTTGGATGGCTAACTCCACCATGGTAAACAACATTTACCAAGGTCAGTCTTAATCTTGGTAATCAACTAAAAATCTAATTAACATATTTTTATAACTGAACCCATACCATAGTTATCGCCGACCCCTAATCTTTTTATCGTAAAGGCCTTAAATTATGCCTTTAAAATTATAATATTAAATTTAAGTTTTTAAACTGTCATGGTCACACCGCACCACACACACCGCAATAATGCTAACTACGCACTTTTCAGTTTACTATCATCAACACGAATGACCACATGAAAGAACAACCGCAAAATGCAGCTGATAATTACCGAAATACCTATGAACCTGAACATTAGCAATGAATCTATCCCACATCTAAAGTTAAATTCACTACACCTGAAAAGTCTACATGAAATCGAAGATAAAATCATAATGCAGCAACCAGTATAAATCGATCACGCAAACCTGGAACAATCGATTAGACGTAGTGGCACCAATGATCGACAAGAACCAATAAAAGACACTTTTTTTTGATTCCATAATATAAGAGTAGGCAACCGATTTGTTACTAAGCAAACATTGTGCTTGTGCCATAAACACCACACTTTTGACTGGTTCACTGGCTCTCATTGACATTTGAGCGATATCCGCCATTTTGAAACAAAATTGACAAGGTGAGAACTGAGTGCGGCTGGTAAAATAAAAAATCTTTTTTACAAAAAAATACTACCGACTTCCAAATAAGAAAACTACAAAGTGAAAAATAACTTTATTTTTGGAAGTCGGTGTCTTTCGTAGGTACCATTTCATTGCGTTATGGACACCGACTTCCAAAAATAAAGTTATTTTTCACTTTGTAGTTTTCTTATTTGGAAGTCGGTAGTATTTTTTTGTAAAAAAGATTTTTTATTTTTCACTTTTTAGTTTACCTACCTAATAGGTAAGTTGTTTAGTAAGTTTCCTATAACGCCAGAATAGATTACCCGAATATCATGAAACTTGAACAAAACCGATCAAATGAGAGATCTGCTTAGCCTTTAAGAGCGTACTGGCGTGATGTTATGTTATGAAATGGTATAAACAATAACCAGACATGCGATTGCAGCAGTCCCGAGAGATTTTCCGTTATTTATTGAAGAGTTCTGTTGTATATCTTCGAAGTTCTTCATGAGATCTTCACCAAATTAAAATGGGACCAATTTCGAAACATACTCTTTCAAACAAAAAAAGATTTTTTTAAATCGGTCCACAATTGACGGAGATATCGGTGAACATACACAAAAAAAAAAAAAAAAAAAGCGTACAAGAAGTCGAACATAGAACCTCCTCCTTTTTCGAAAGTCGGTTAATTAACATAATTTCTATCCTAATGTGTCTTACTCGAATTTGATGTTTTTCACGGGTTATTATGAGAACTATAGGATTACGCTCCATGATAAAAAATCGGGGAAAACGACCATACAGTCTTAGACCTTATTCTTTGTGCATTGTCACAAATCAGACCAGACGCTTCTTATATAAAATGTTTGCTCATATAATGGTATTGAAGTCGTAACTTTATACCCAAATATTACGCATATTCTGCAACCGATGGACTAATAAAGCTCATTAGAAAAAAGCCGTGACACCACGGAAAGTGGAGGACCTTGCCACAGTTCTTCGGAAAGAGAACTTTGCCCAAATGCTGCAATAAGCTCTCACAAATATAACAAAACATTGCGTCCAAAATGGATGCCGAGCGGGGTCCTTCTTTCGTTTTGTCCTAATTACATCGATATGTCTGAAATTAGACAAACCGAAAAAGAAACCACGACTAAAACCAATCCGATCCGAAGACGCGTTATGTCATTCAAATTCATTGGATGCTCCTACAACGTCAGACACATTGAGGCGAGGTATCACCGACCGATTTATCTAAAGATCCTCTAATGGAACAACTTTACAATATCACCAACACTAATATTATCCAACCTGTTTTAATACCGGCACTTACTTCACCGGTTCACCTGAAGTAACAGTAGATACCCAAATGCAACAACCTAATGAACCTAATCATAACGGCACAGATAATAAAATAATCGACCAAGCGCTTCCACCACCGAAACCTTCATCTTCCTCTGGTTTCCTTGTAGTAATAGGAATTAGAGTCTGGCAAACGAAAGTAGAGACTGAAAAAGCGCGTCAAATTTAAAAAAAGCGAACTAAAAAGACATAAACAAGAAGAAAAGCATGCTGTGCTGTGTTGGAGGATACATATGCGCGAGCTTGCTGGCCAAAACCAGATGTATCCTCCGACTGCACTGTTCCGAATCCATTGTTGTCCATTGTTGTTTTTAAATTTGACGCGCTTTTTCAGTCTCTACTTTCGTTTGCCAGACTTTAATAGCCTAACTCAACAACCTATCATTAGGTATTCATTAGTACCACGGAACTGCAATGCACAACAATACAAAAGAAGTCTTTGAATAATTCTTTGGGAGTGATTGTTCCATCCCCTTTCAAGAGGAGTTTGTTTTAGCCGAAAAGGATAGTAATAAAAAGAGAATTTACAACAAGTAACAAGTAAAGCTTGGAAAGAATATCACGAGAAAAAAAAAACAGCATGAAAAGAATAAAGAGCTAGACAGATAATAGAATAGAAGACATTAAAAGAACAGTTAGAAGATGACGAAGAGAAAGAACCAGAAAGAGCATAAATAATAAATACAAAGAATCAAGTAGAACTTGATTCCTTAGACTCAGACTTAGAGAATTCGCCGAAAAGTCTAGATTTAAGATTTAATTGTAAGTACTTTTAAAATAAATAAAGTTTTCTTATTTTCGGTTTTTTTAAGTCCACCGGCTGTCACCTTCATAATTCACGCGTGCCGCATACATAAAACGATAACTTGTGTGTAAACACTAAAAAATTACCATACAGTATTCGATGCCTTAGTGGTAATTTTTACGTACATGGATAATGACAACGAAAATCTGTGAGAGTTGAGTGATACAAATCTCATTTGGTGTCTCTTTCTGACTTGTATAGATTGTAATTATGTTGCCCGCTCACTCGCCACTCGCGAGTTAATAGTAGCTCAGTGTGTCTCAGTCTCCCTCTCTCGTTCACTCACCGCTCAGTCGCCTCGCGAGCGACGCGTCGTGCATAATGCATAGGTTAGGTACTGTGAGCACAGAGCAAAGTAATGTTTGACATCCAAATGATGTGTTTGAAACGTTGTTAATGAACCAATCTTTTGAATCACTTCAATGATCCCGATCATGATCAGTGAGTCAGATCCGTAAAGGGTTACACATGCATGCCTAGTTCTATCGCGGTGCGTGCTGCGTGCGACATGACGCGCCTGTGAATTTTATTATAAATTTGACGTAATTTTTCAGTGCGTATCTCCAAAATAAGGTGAACTATTACTAATAGCGTTATATAAACATTGTTCTAGTGAGTGCATGTGTAAATAACCTGTAATATTGTGATTGCATTGCAGACTTCACAATGGCCGATCAAGTCGACTCAATGTCAGATGCGGAGCTGCGAACCAAACTAGCCGAACATGGGTTCCTTAGAATGCCTATTACGGCGACCACAAGGAAGTTGTTGGTGAAAAAGTTGAAATTAGTGTTAGATAACAAAAGCAAACCTAGAACTACCGTAAACACAAGGCGGAAGCCCGCACGTTACTCGAGCGGCGAGGAATCCGATTTGGACACAACTACAAATTCTGGTATTCCTGGTATTCTCGCTAATTCCATTAGTTTCAATATACATAATTGCCAGCGTAACAAGAAGTTCGTAATTTCATTGGAGTTAAATGATAAATTTAAGTAATCAAAATCATTATTTCCTTCCATACTCCATTGTTTCCAGCAAATATTTTAAAGAATATTATTAATATTTACTTCGTTAGAATTGCACATTTTAACGAAATAAATGTTGCATTTGCTACAAAGTTGCTTCAAGGTTATTTCGTATTAGTCATCTCGTGTTTCCTTAAACCAAAATCTAAGTATTTATTTATTTAGCTAATATAATACATATTATAGCTTCTTTAAATAGAACGGTGATGTCACATTATTGCGCAATATTGTGAAATGTGTTCGTTAGATTTTTTTACATTTTGGTGGCAAACTAAAAGTATTTATGGCAACACTAAATAACGACGCTCTTTCTAGAGGTGGGCAAAGTGTATAATTTTTGCGATTGGAACATTTGCATCTCAATTACTGAAATGTTCCGAAACACTGATGTTTTATTTGGCACATTTGGATCTAAAATACAGAATTTAGATCGCCATACCCATTACGTTGCGTCGCGGGTGTTTACTACTGAGTCAGAGAAATGTTACAAAATTCTCACGTACAATCTCTTAGCTCTAACTTAATGAATGAAAAGGAAGAAAGTAAGTCACAGTAATCACTACGCAAACAAATCGTAAACAGAACTATACTTGACTTCATCATCATCATATCAGCCGAAAGACGTCCACTGCTGGACATAGGCCTCCCCCAAGCGTCGCCACATTGACTGGTCCCGTGAGTCTCGCAACCAGCGGATTCCCGCAACCTTCAACAGATCATCGGTCCACCTGGTGGGAAGTCTTCCAACTAAACACCTTCCGGTTCGCGGTCGCCACTCCAGAACTTTTCTGCCCCATCCACTGCCACTTAAGTTTGGCAATTCTTCGGGATATGTCGGTAACCCTGTTTCTCTTGCGGATCTCCACATTTCTGATTCGATCACGCAAGGAAACTCTGAGCATAGCCCTCTCCATTGCCCTTTGAGTGACTGTAAGCTTTCTGATAAGGCCCATTGTAAGCGACCACGTCTCAGAGCCATATGTCATCACTGGCAACACACACTGGTCATAGACTTTCGTCTTGAGACACTGTGGTAAGTTGGACGAGAAGGTACCGCGCAACTTCCCGAACGCTGCCCAGCCGAGTCGGATTCGACGATTGACCTCATTCTCGAAGTTGGTCCTACCCAATTGGATCGTTTGTCCCAGGTAGACATAGTCGCCCACAACTTCGAGTGTAGAGTTTCCGACCTTGATAGGAGTGGGTGTAACATGGGCATTCAACATCACCTTGGTTTTGTCCATGTTCATCCTAAGACTCACTCTTTCGGAAGCTCTACTGAGATCATCGAGCATTGTACTGAGGTCCTTCATGGTCTCAGCCATAACCACTGTATCGTCGGCAAACCGAAGGTGAGTAATGTACTTGCCATTGACGTTGATGCCTAGCCCTCTCCAGTCCAGAACCTTGAAGACATCCTCCAGAGCAGCGGTGAACAGTTTCGGAGAAATGACGTCTCCCTGTCTCACACCTCGCTGCAGAAGGATGGGTTCCGAGGTCTGATCCTGAAGTCGAACTGACATGGTGGCGTTTTTGCATAAACACTTCGATGTACCGGTAGTCAATTTGTCACCGTTGAAGAGACTGTGGTACAGCTCAAGTCTCGATCGAATCGAAGGCTTTCTCGTAGTCCACAAACACTAAACAGAGAGGCAGGTTGTGCTCTTCGGTCTTCTGTATGTATGAGGTCTATCCGCTGTGACTATTATAGCACTGGATAATGGAGATCTTTCGGGCTCTTGTGTTGAAACGGGCACACATGATCCGGCCTAAGATCAGTTTCCAGTCCAAGAAGCTATTCTTAGCTTAGAAAGGAGGAGCCCCACGCCATTCTCGCGCACATCTTCCTCACTTTTTTTACCTGAATACAGCAAAGTCAAGCCCCAGGACGATTTCAGCTCACCAGAACCGTTTCTCCTCACTTCGCTTAGACCGAGTATATGTAGGTTGTAGCTAAGCATTACTGCTTCTGCTTGGGCTAGTCGGCCGTCATCGCTAAGCGTACGTAAGTTCCAATAAGCAATTCGTGTCAGTTTTTTTATTCCAAAAGTCGTCGGTAAAAGATCTACCTATTATGTGTAATTTTTTGATCTATCTGGGGGGTGACCATAAGCTCTTAGAGCGGTATCAATTTGAGATCGAGTAAGTGACAGATTTATACAAGTCAAATACATCTGTCCACAATGAGGTAGGAAAACTATGGAGACGGCATATTCTACTATATGAAGAATAGTTATACAAATATCTATAATATCGACACACGCATGTCAAAAAGCGTTTTGTCTCTTTTTAACTAACCAAGACCTGCATATGAAAAGAGAGACATCTAAATGTTTGGCAAGGACAAACTTGGTAACACTTTTGAGTGACGTCAAAATCATGTCTATGCGTGACCGGTCGCCATGTTAATTGCCGAAAAAATTGGTAATTGTGTGCCGTATATATACGTTTGTCTGTGTAGTTGTGCTGTCAAACAGTTGCAAATGGGCCAATGAGGTTATAAGTCAGTGCAAATGGGCAGCCCTCTTAATTGCCTGATTTTTGTAGGTATGCACGCTAATTTCGTAGGTATGGCAAGTCCATAAGTTTAAAAGTCAGTGTCTGTCCCTTATTCGATATCAAATTGATACCGCTCTAAGAGCTTATGGTCACCCCCCTGATCGGTTTCTATGTGACAGAACTATGTTTTGTAAAACGATAACTTGTAAGTGCAAACCTTAGGTATATGCAAAAAACGTCTGTATAGTATTTGATACGTAAGCGCCTTGGTGGTTATTTTTACGTGCATGGATAATGACAACGAAAATCTAGTATGAGTGACTATACACATGTCATTTGGTATCCTTTTCTGACTTGTATAGATTGTAATTATGTGTTCCGGTCACTCACGAGTCGCGAGTCAACAGTAAAGTAACTCAGTGTGTCTCAGTCTCATCAGTCTGCCAACTCTCTCGCTCACTCACCGCTCAGTCGCCTCGCGAGCGATGCGTCGCGCGGAATGAGCACAGAGCAAAGTAATGTTCCAGATCCAAATGATGCGTTTAAAACGTGTTTCTGTAAATTAAAAAAGAAAAATTTGCATGCCGCAATGCAAAATGTATAGGGGCTCTCTACTAAAAGAACATCTAATCTGTACACCTATATTAAGCAAATAAACGATTTCATTTCAACGTTGATAGTGAATCAAACTTTTGAATCACTTCAATAATCCGGATCACGATCAGTGAGTCGGTGCCGTAAAGAATTACACACGCCTAGTTTTTTATAGTCGTAAAGAATTTCACACGCCTTTCACATGTCGCACGCACCGCTTAAGAACTAGGCGTGTAAAATAATACAAATAAAGAAAATGAGTTTTTACTTTGTTGTGTTTTTATTTAGAACTCAGTAGTATTCTTTTTTTATTTCTCTTTCTTCACTTTTTAGTTGTACCATAATTGGCAAGTTCTTTAGTAAGCTATCTATAATGCCAGAATAGATTACCCGAATATCATGAAACTTGAACATAACCGCGCGGTGAAATGGGGGTGTACCTACCAAGGTGTACTGTACACATCTGCGTCCCCTTTAGAGCGCACTGACGTGATGTTATGTTATAAAATGGTATAACCGTATAAACAATTAACAGACATGCGATTGCAGCAATCCCGAGAGATTTGCCGTCATTTATTGAAGAGTTCTATTGTATATCTCCGAAGTTCTAAATCAGATCTTCACCAAATTAAAATTGGACCAATTGGAGAACATACCCTTTCAAACAAAAAATAATAATTTTAAATCGGTTCACAATTAAGGGAGATATCGTTGAACATACACAAAAAAAATATACATTGTCGAACTTAAAACCTCCTCCTTTTTGAAAAGTCGGTTAAAAAGCCGCCATTCCGCCAACTACACTGACCAATGAGGGAAAGATACAGATTCACAATTTATCTAGGCGATAGAGTCACAGAATATCAGATAGATCGTCAAACTGTGCACTGCTTGGTCGCCCCTACATTTTTGTCCATAATGAATCAACAAGACGAGGATAGATTTTTTTATCCCGCGACACAGGGTATCATAGTGTGGGGTCTAGGGTTTCTTTATTTTGTTGTTGTGCTGAATGTACCTCAAGAAAGGTGTCCTAATAAATTTATCTAACCCTAAAAAAAAAAAAAATATCTTGTCTTAGATTAAATACTGTTACGAGCTGGGGCTCTAAAACAATACCTATCCGTAGCTGAGCCTCAAACTCAATGCCACCACGTTTATCATTAGGCTATTCAGACGGGCAATAGCGGCAGCGAAATTACGAACCATAATGCACGCACGTCAACGTCATTATTGACTTTAGTAGCACAGTATAAATATAAAAACAGTATGGAAACTACCTACAACCGCTCGCTCGAAACGGCACACAAACATGCGCACCGACGAGAACCCTAAGCAGCGTCCGCGGTACTGTCAGTAGTGCGAGCCGAGTGTCATGATTTGACGTATTTCTTCAGTGCATATCTCGAAAATAAGGTGAACTCAATGAGGTAGGAAAACTATGGAGACGGCATATTCTACTATAGGAAGAATAGTTATACGAATATCTATAATATCGACACACGCATGTCAAAAAGCGTTTTGTCTCTTTTTAACTAACCAAGAGCTGCATATGAAAAGAGAGACATCTAAATGTTTGTCAAGGACTAAACTTGTTTACACTTTTGAGTGACGTCAAAATCATGTCTATGCGTGACCGGTCGCCATGTTGATTTCCGAAAAAATTGGTAGTTGTGTGCCGTATATATACGTTTATCTGTGTAGTTGTGCTGTCAAACACTTGCAAATGGGCCAATGAGGGTATAAGTCAGTGCAAATGGGCAGCCATCTTAATTGTCCGATTTTTGTAGGTATGCACGCTAATTTCGTAGGTATGGCAGTTCCATAGGTTTATAAGTCAGTGGGTGAACTATAGCGTCATTTATACAGTGTTGTAGTGAGTGCATGTGTAAATAACCTGTAATATTGTGCTTGCAGACTTCACAATGGCCGATCAAGTCGACTCAATGTCAGATGCGGAGCTGCGAACCAAACTAGCCGAGCATGGGTTCCCTAGGATGCCTATTACGGCGACCACAAGGAAGTTGTTGGCGAACAAGTTGAAATTAGTGTTAGATAACAAAAGCAAACCTAGAACTACCGTAAACACAAGGCGGACGCCCGCATGGTACTCGGGCGGTGAGGAATCCGATTTGGACACATCTACAAATGCTGGTATGCCTGGTATTCTCGCTAATTCCATATTAGGCTTAACACGCATTGCGATTTTTATTCGTGCGATTAAAATTCGCGGGAATGAAAATCGCAATGCGTATTGCTAAACCTGCTAAACCTTAAGACTGCGCCGAGCGAACGAGGCGCGCGGCAATTAGGTATTTGCTACAGCGCGCTAGTCGTGTGCGTCGTCACACACACAATCACAAGTTGGCTCGAGTCCCGCTTGCAGTTGCACGACAAAAGTTGGTAACTTAGGATTTTTAAAATTTGAGGCGTTGTGTTGAGTGACTTATTGGCGAATATTGATTATTTAGATGTTTATGTAGGTAAATAAAGCCCATAATTAAATCTAATAATCTATATTATATAGAAAATAATGTTTGTTTGTACTATAGTAATTTTGGCGTTGTGGATTGTACGCCCGGGAATTTTACTGGGTAAGTAGGTAGGCTAGGTGAGTTGATAAGTAAGTTAGATGGGTAGGTGTATTGTATAGTAAAACTAGTCTGTAATACAAAATCTTTATTTACCTAATGTAATACCTTGCGTGTTTTTCCATTTTACAAAATCTTACACAAAACCCAGGGAAACGTGGTATATTTATTATACAGAGTGTAACAGAAATGTCATATTTAAAAAATTGCTTCTAATTCTGTAAATGAACAACTATATCCAGGGAAGTCAAAGGCATTTCCCAAAAACTAATGGAAATGGAAAAGAGACAAGAAGGGTAATATCAATCTCATTTAAAACATGATTGTTATTTTCAATCACTGGTGCATTATGGAAGAACGTGTCACGAGTTCATGCGATATATTGCATTTGTTTATAGAGGTATGCGAAATCCATTATTCTATTGCCATTTATTATGATCTCGGCTTTGTCTTTAGTTTCTTCTTCTACCAAAATGTTTGAATATGAATCCGTATGTTTTGAAGAATCCTGAAATAAAATAAGATAATTGTCAGTAGTCCTTAAGCCACGGGCGGAAACAAGTACTAAGGCACATTTAAAAATGTATCTAAGAACAATTAACTTACATCGAGATTGTTGAATGGAATTTAATCACTAACTAAAGGTTTTTCACCAACGTATGGGCAAGGTTCTTCACCAACGTATGGGCAAGGATCTTTATTGGTCAGCATTTCCTAAAAATGTAATAAAATATAGTTATTGTAAGTTATTTAATAAAATTGAGAGCAGCGGTGGCCCAGTGGTATCGGCCGCGACTTACAGGTTGTAGGTCGTGGGTTCGAGCCCAGACAGGCGCTTTACTTTGTGTAAATTATTTCATCACCACTGCTCTCAAAACCGTGAAGGAAAACATCTTGAGGAAACCGGCATGTCCTAGAACCAAAAATTCGAAGACAAATGACATCCACCAATCCGCACTGGGCCCGCGTGGTGGATTACGGCCCGTTCCCTCTCACAGAGAGGAGGCCTGTGTCCCAGCAGTGGGAACATTAATAGGCTGATGATGATTTAATAAAATTATTAAATTGACGTAGTTATCAGATGTATTATCAACCTAACTCTTAAAATGTTGTGAACAGACTAAAAGAAATATAGTATACATAATACATAAATATTTTCCCATGTAAAAGACTTGCCAGCAAACACTAGCAACAAAATAAGTATAATGAATTTAAAATTTCGTGGTGACCCCTTGGCCTGACTTCTCGTGCTTGAGGTCCTGGGTTCAAATCCAGGCAATGCGTCTTTTTCAAATTAATTTTTACTTTCCAAGTTTATCTTGGACATCACTGACAACAGCGAAAAAAAAAATCTTCCATCGTGTATTCTAAAATGAATGTCAGAATAGCAATCGGCATCCCCAAAAACCCATTACACGATACCCATATCGAATGTTTGAGAAAAAGTTGCATCCGCCATCTTGGATTTTAATAATAATGTCAGATTTGTAATCGGCATCCCCAAAAACCCATTACACGATACCCATATCGAATGTTTGCGAAAAAGTTGCATCCGCCATATTGGATTTTAATAATAATGTCAGATTTGCAATCGGCATCATAAAATAAAAATATTACAAAGTGAAAATAAATTCAATTTCGGAAGTCGGTGTTCCTGTTTTTGATTCTTCGTTTTTTTATATTATTTTACATAATTTTGTAGTGTTTTGATTTGGAAGTTGGTTGTTTTTTTGGCAAAAAAGTTTTTATTTTACACTTTTTAGTTGTGTACCTATTGGGCAAGTTCTATAGCCTGAATGAAATTAGAGTGTACCAGGGTTTACCGTATTCATCTGCGTACCCCTTTAGAGCTTACTGGCGTGATGTTATGTTATGAAAATATGGTGTAAACAATAAACAGACATGCGATTCCAGCAATCCCGAGAGATCTGCCGTATTTTTTGAGGAGTTCTGTTGCATATCTCCAAAATTCTTCATCAGATCTTCACCAAATTTAAATGGAACGTAATCTTTCAAACAAAAAAATAATTTCTAAAATCTGTCCACAATTGATGTAATCGGTGAACATACACAAAAAAACAACCTTATTTTTGGAAAGTCGGTTAAAAAGGAAATAATGTCACAAAATAGAAATATGTACTTTTATGAGAACAGATTCTTTTTCGGAAATGAGCGCCAACTTTTTTCTTATAATATGTTTCCTTACGCTTTCCCATTATAACTAAAACAAACATTTAAAAAAAATGTTACAGGAATATGCATTGAATAGTAAAAACATAAAAAGTAAATGTTAGTTATGCATAAAAAGTTATACTCAAAAAACAAAATATATAACTTACCTTATTCAACTATTTGCAGCAAGGTATACGTACACAATAGATCGCGAATTATCGTTATCGGCGCGTCGCTCCACAATGAGACGTGACCACTCTCCGAGCTCTCGTGGACGACTGAATAGGGATGGGTAAAAAATATCGATATATCACTACTAATTAGCGATATTTTTTCCCGCGATATATCAATTTTCGATATTTATTTTCAGATATCAAAATCGATATATTTTTAAAGCTCTGCTGTCTGCTCATGCGTCACATCATGATTTTGACCAATCCGATTTCTTAAATTTAGAAAATATGCAGTAGGCTGTATGGGTTTAGTTTCTTTGCTTCAAACACAAACAAAAATTACTCTCTATGACTTGCTTGTCTATGACAATGACATTGCATTGCTTGTTGGTTTGGTTGGTATCACTGCACTGGACTGACTGTATTGTATTTTAGAGTGTTGGTTGGTACGACGACCGTTGTTTTGTTGTGTTGTCACGAGTAAACTAAGCGTGGCTCATTGTTATTTTTTTTGTGTGAATTGTATTATTGTTAAACGTCATGTCTGCTGTATGGAAGTTCTTTAAAAAAAGTGGGAACAAAGAACCTATTTCTTGCAACTTGTGCGGTAAAACGTATAAAACTTGTGGAAACACTACAAATTTGGCAACACATTTAAAAACGAAGCACCATTTTGCTTATTTACAAATGGTAGACATAAAAAATTCATCATTAAATAATAAAACTTATGTTGAAACAGCCAGATGTGTATTTGCTTTAAAATTTCGATAATTTAGGCAATTTTTATAAATAATTTCAAATTGGGCAAAAAATATCGATATATCGAAATATCGATATTTCTTGGGTGATATATATCGATATATTTGAAAAATATCGATACGATAAATATCGATATTTTTTTTCCATTTGCCCATCCCTACGACTGAATTGCCGACCGGTTTACGTTTCGCATGATTCAAAACAGCGCAACAATTAAGAAAAAAAATAAAACTAAAATAACCTAGTGTCATTTCGAAAATGTTAAAACTATAAATTGTGGTATGACAATTAGAGATTAATATGAATTAAAGTTTGTGAAAAAATTCAACAGTTTACTATAAATATTCAATAAAACACGAGCATGCTATTTTAATATTTTTGTCCAACTTTACGTATTTTTGTTATTTAAACTAAACAATATTTTTGGTTTTTGCCAACATAGAATCGTTAACACATTCATTGTGGTGTTCATTACATATTTTTTATGGTAATTATGGTAATAATATTGATTAAATCCATAGGGATTTAATCAATCCAAAACAATCGTCACAGTTATAGAACTGTGACGATTGTTTTGGATTATTTTGCTCGGCGCAGTCTTAAGAAGGAACCACACTTACGTCATTACGCGATGTGGCGTGTCGTGGCGCATACTGGCGTGGCGCATACTGGCGTGGCGGCGAATGTGCACACTAAGCTGGCGTGTCGTGGCGCGCTCTGGCGCTATTTCTGAATTATAATGCGCGCGGAACTTTGGCCGCGCCTTAGGTATGTGAGCGGTGGGACGGAGAGGCAGGGGCGCCAGTAAAACCCGGGATGACCCATTGTCATTGTCCATTGTCCTAACCCGCCCCCTCACCCCTGTCGCCACCTAAGGCGCGGCCAATTAGTTCCGCGCGCACTATAGTATACACCGAACCTTTGCAACGTGTAGACGTACATAATATTTACTACGTACATAATATTTACTTCGGATTCGGATAATGATTTATATTTTTATTTTATGCACCTGCCATTATTATATTTCCACCATCCTTGCACCACCATGGTTGACTGCTAGAGAATGCACTAGTCTTTAAGCCTGCCTATAGACCTTTATGTTGCATGAAAGAACAATGGCGAAATCTTAGCTAACTTAAATTTGAGCGTCTGAAAGTGAGTTATATACGAAATAAATTCTAGTAAGGTCTATCCACACATATCAGGCCGTGCCCGGGACGTGAAAGGGCTGGGCTAGTTAGTATAATTTGTTTAGCTTAGTGTTTCCATTACATATTTTATCTGCTAAGTGAAAAGTAGTAATTATATTAAGTAATAATATCATTATTGTATTTATTGCAGTAAATGAGTTAACAATACCGTTTATGTCTAAGAATAGAATATGTTCCTTGCAGGTAGGTAAGAATATTGTAGTGTAGTACAAATAAATGAATTACTTTCAATTAATGATTGGCAAAAAGACTAGTATCCAAGTCTAAAAAAAATATAGGTTGGTTGTTAATGACTACCTTTTGACACGCGTCATAGTCGCTTAGTTCAAATAAATACACTCTTTCTCCTATATGTATTGTAACTATATTATGTATTGTAAATATATGTATTGTAATTATATGTATTTAGATATATACAGGGTGTCCCAGAAATCGACGTCAAGCCGTAAATGGGTGATAGACCAAGTTATAACAGTTCTCAGAAAAATACGAAAAAAAATCTATCTCATGTTTTAAAAAATTTATGGTCACTTTAAAAATTTACTAAAAAAATCAATCCCTGTAATGGTTCTTTAACTCCAATTGCTACAAATCCCATAATTTATCTAATTTTTTTATTATTATGTAATCTTGAATAATGCTTGTGTAGATTTTTGCCTAAAATTCAAAGCCAACTCCTCCTACTTGGAAGAAAATTAAACTTTTTCAAAACCAAATTATTCAAATTTACTATTTCGCCCAACTTTAACTTATTTTTCTGAGAACTGTTATAACTTGGTCTGTCACCCATTTACGGCTTGACGTCGATTTCTGGGACACCCTGTAGAAACCAATCCTTTTCCCATTCCAAATTCTCCAATTTTTAATTTTTATATCCTTGGTTTCCCTACCTTTGTCATTGGCTAATGCAAACTTCGCAAAGCCAAAACAAAATAAAAAAATATACTCTTTCCAAAGAGTAGGTATATTAAACATTTCATGCTGATATAACTAGGTAAGGGAAATACTAATGTGATATTGCCCTTTTACTTCCACGAAATTAAATAATATTACCTATTAAACACATTATTAAAATTTACCCAGACAAAATCTACAAAAGTTTATGACTGAATATCTATTATTCTCGACATTCTCGAACAAAAATTCTTGCATAATAATATACTAATTCAGAACATCATCTTGAGTTAAACGAGATATTTTTCATTTAATGACGTAGGAATTTAATCACAGCTAAAACAATGTATGGACACCTGCTATTGTTCTTTAATAAATAAATAAATTTCTCTTAGCAATTATACTTCTTGAGATAAAAAAAAGAGGCACGGCAATTTCTGCCGACGCAGCATTTTTTTTATTTTTTTATTTTAGCACCCTAATTGCATATCTGTTTCGACATCACGAACCACACTTATTCCCTTATATTTTAACAACTCAACAGTATTCATTGCATGTTTTACGTTGTCGAGTAGACGGATTTTTGAATATATGATGAAGCAATGAATGCAAGGAATGAAGCGTACCTTGCTCTATTCTTTGAACTTACGCAATTAGGATTTTTTTGTTTTTTTTTTTACTATATGCTCGCGCTTGGACCACTATCTCACCTGATGGTAAGCGATGATTTGGTCAACGGTGAAATACGTTTGCCTAGAAATAAGGTATTCACTCTTGACATAAAGACACCAGATTGTAGCTGTCGGGACACACAGAAATTGGCTCTTTTGCGGCAAAAAGACACGCCTGGGTTTTAGAAGCATTAAACCTGACCAGATTGGCATCGCTCCATTCGGAGGCTGCCTGCAAGGACAGGTTCAAACGCTCCACCATGGCCTCACGGAAAGACCGGATCTGCGGCCCAGTAGCCCGTGCGTTGGACAAGTATCAGTACAACAGTGCTGTCGTCTCCATACCCAAAGGTACCCGGTTTTAGCAGATCGTTAATGTGCAGCAAAAATAATGTTGCTGAGAGTACCGACTCCTGAAGGACCCCGGCATTGAAATCCAATTGGTCCGATGAGCAGCCATTGATAACCACTCGAATGGACCGATCTCTCAGGAAGTCTGCAATCCAGTCACAGACCACCGGGCAGACCGAACGAAGGAAGCTTACCAATAAGGCTTTCATGCCAGACCCTATCAAAGGCTTTCGAGATGTCGAGGGAAACGGCAAGCGCTTGCTCGTGGCTCTTGATGGCCTCACTCCATATGTGAATGGCATACGCTAGAAGATCCCTAGTAGACCAATTTCGGCGGATGCCGTATTGGTGGTTACTAAGTTGAGCACCCGTTCCATGGTATGGACGTAATAGAGATGGGACGTAATATAGTTGTCCGGGTCAGATCGACTACCCTTCTTGGGCATGGGTTGTACGTTAGGTAGCTTCCAAGCATTCGGCATTTTATTAGTCTCATAAGAAAGGCGGAACAGGCGTGGCAAGATCGGAGACAGTTCAGGCTCTCAGGTTCTGAGAACTATTGCTGGTATTCCGTCAGGGCCGCTAACCTTGTTCACGTCGAGGTTGCGCAATACTCTACGGACGTCCTTTTGATGGATGCGTGTGTCCAATATACTCGTCTCGCATCCATCAGGATAAGGAGGGGGCCCACGCGTCACCAGGATTCAGACGTGAAGATTCCACAAAAAGAGAGGCAAATCAATTTGCCTTCTCCTCAACGGAGTGGGCCAGTGACCCGTCGGGTTTCAGCAGTGGTGGTAGTGAGGGAAGGCTGAAGTTCGACTCGACGGACTTAGCCAGGGAACAAAACGCTTTACTACCTGCTGGGTAAGAAGCAAGTTTGGTCCCTATACCACCATCTTGCAGGACTATGCAGCCCCACCACAGCACTGGCACAATCGGTCGCGGGCAGTCCGCGCCACGACAGAACGCGCCACGCTCGCCACGACACTCAAGTGCCTCTAACCATATTAAATGTATGAAACCGATATGCTTCTGGCGCAACACGCCACGCCACGCGAATGTGTTTCCACACCATACTTACGCGTCGTGGCGTGGCGTTAGTGTGCACACTCAGCGCCACGCCAGTATGCGCCACGCCACGCCACGCCACGCAAATGTGTTTCCGCCTTTACGTGGCGTGGCGCATACTGGTGTGGTGGTGAGTGTGCAGACTATGCTGGCGTGTCGTGGCGCGCTCTGGCGCTATTTCTGAAAAGTATACTTCGAACCTTTGCAACGTGTTTGCTTCGGATTCGGATGATGATTTCGATGAAGACCTTCAATTTATTTTTATGCACCTGCCATGTTATATCTCCACCACCCTTGGTTGACTGGAGGAAGACTTTATGTTGCATGAAGTTTTAGTAAATAAATTATAGTATATAGTAAAAAAAAAAAAAATTGCTTGGAGTAAATTACTCCTATCTAGCAGTTAAATTGCTTGAGAACAAAAACAAAAAAAGAAGGCAAGGCAATAGCTTCCCAAGCAGCATTTCAGCACCCTCATTTCGTATCTGCTTTGACATAACGAAGCACACTCCATCCCGTTCATATTTACAACTCAACAGTGAATACTGTTGCATGTTTTACGCTGTCCAGTAGACGCCACTCCACGTAAATGTGTTTCCGCCTTTAGTTTAAATATACATAATTGCCAGAGTAACAAGAAGTTCGTAATTTCATTGGAGTTAAATGATAAATTTAATTAACCAAAATCATTATTTTCTTCCATAAGCCATTGTGTTCAGAAAATATTTTAAAGAATTTTATACATTTTTAACCAACTTCTTATTTCGTTAGAATTGCACATTTTAACGAAATAAATGTTGCATTTACTACAAACAAGGTTGATTCAAGGTTATTTCGTATTAGTCATGTCGGGACTCCTTAAACAAAAATTTAAGTATTTATTTATTTAGGTAATTTAATATGCATTATAGCTTCTATAAATAGAACGGTGACATCACATTATTGCGCAATATTTTGAAAAGTGTTCGTTAGAATTTTTTACATTTTGGTGGTAAACTAAAAGTATTTATGGCAACACTAAATAACGACGTTCTTTCGCGGTGCGTGCGACATGACGCGCCGGTGAATTTTATTATAAATTTGACGTAATTCTTCAGTGCATATCTCGAAAATAAGGTGAACTATTACTAATAGCGTTATATAAACAGTGTTCTAGTGAGTGCATGTGTAAATAACCTGTAATATTGTGCTTGCAGACTTCACAATGGCCGATCAAGTCGACTCAATGTCAGATGCGGAGCTGCGAACCAAACTAGCTGAGCATGGGTTCCCTATAATGCCTATTACGGCGTCCACAAGGAAGTTGTTGGTGAAAAAGTTGAAATTAGTGTTAGATAACAAAACCAAACCTAGAACTAGCGTTGATAACAAAGCCGACACAAGGCGGACGCTCGCACGTTACTCGAGCGGCGAGGAATCCGATTTGGACACAACTACAAATGCTAAAGAGAAACGTGGCCGTCGAGCGACAACCGGCGGGGCGATGTTGCCTCCCGCCGCAAACAAAACACGTCGCCCGCCTCCTAAGAAAGGATCGCCCGCAAAACGGGACTCGGACAAGGGATCTGAGTCGGACGATGAAAAGCCCGCTGTGAGGACACGCGAAGAAGTGGAAACAGTGACTACTCGTACCATTAAACGCACGTACGCGGCGAATGACCCCGACGACTACGAGACTGGCTCTGATAGCGACGTAGACGGCGACAAGAAAACTTCCAGTCCTTTCAGAAGCAATTCTAGGTCAAGCGACTATATCTCGAGCACTTTACCCTCTGTTGATGCCAACACCAGCCCCCCAAAGAAGTCGGTGTTCTCTCGAGCATCTATCATACCCACTAACTACTCATCTACATATTCACCTGGCATGACTTCATCTGACAATCTCAATTCAATACGTTCACGGTTAGGTTTGACATCATCATTGGCTGACCGTCCATCTATCATACCCACATCTAGCTATAGCTCAAACTTTACAACAAGTACTTATCAGCCATCTACTTCTACTATTGATGAGGTAGAATCTCCATATTTAAGTAACTTTACTAGGCGCTTGTCTGCACTCAAATCAGATCCTCCAAAAGCCTCATCTTACCTTGACCGAGACACAAACAATGGAGGCACTGTGCTACCACGTAGATCCTATATTACTGGAGTCAACCGGTCCGATGTGGTGGACTACAAATCAGCAATGGACAAAAAGTTTTTGAAGAACAACCTTGTATCCCTTGCTCTGGTTGTGTTAGTTGCACTTTTTTTTTTTTGCTTATTTTTCATGTATATAGTTAAAAAAAACGACATTACATCAGTAGCGGATGATCAGAACAGTGTCATACCAATCTGTCAGTTGAACATACCCGGCAACAGACCAGGGATCAACTGCGTGCCTAAAGAACAAGTCAGTTATGCTAAAGATCTTCTTAAAGTCATTCATCCTGAACTAACTAGTAGGATAGCATCGTACAAATGTGGCCAGCCAGGTACTCTGCCTTACCTCACTGAGCGAGAAATCATTGACATTGCCAGTGCCAAGGCAGAGACTGCTGATGTAAGCCAATGTCGCACAGATCTGAATAACCTACAAGTTCTTCTGATTAATAATCCTCGCTGGGGACTGAATGTTGTCCAACTGAAAAGCCTCTACACTAAAGATGAAGAGTATTCTCCTATTAGCTCCACAGACTTGATTGTCCAACAAAGAACTAAAGGCACTGTTGCTATCACCCTCACAGATCCAACAACCCCTATTTCTTGCTTATTCATTAACACTTTATACTCTGCCGGGTCCAGTCTTATTATTGCCGCCCTCCTCACTTTGCTAGGGTTAGGTCTCCAAAGAGCTTACAAATATTATGTGATGTATCAGAAGAGGAAAAGTGAAGAGATCTATTCTATGGTGGAACAAATTATTGATGTGATATCTCAAGAGACTGAGGATAGTGGAGAACCATACATATCTGTGGACCATGTGAGAGATACACTCATCTCACCGCAAAACAGGGAGAAGATGGCGTCCGTTTGGGACGCTGCTGTGAAGTTCATACAGAGGAACGAAAGCAGAGTACGCATGGAGGTGCAATCTGTGAATGGAGAGGACTGTCGCGTCTGGAGGTGGATATCTCCCCACAACAGCCCCAAGCGTAGTGCTTCATGGCAAGGCCAGGCTTTTGAAACCCAGGAAGGTTCCGTCAACAACCTGGTGGTCTCCCCGACACCCTGCCTCAAAATACGACACATGTTCGAAAAAAACGACGACAACTCTTTATTGAGGGTGAAGATTCAGGATGCTATTTTGGAGAAATGTGAAACACACTGCAACATATTGCACATCGACATCGACCAGACGTCCTGCTGCGTGTACGTGAAGTGCGCGTCACCGACAGACGCGGGCGTGGTATACCGCAGCCTGCACGGCTGGTGGTACGAGGGGCGCCTTATCACCGTGAAGTACCTGCGTCTGGAGCGCTACATGCAGAGGTTCCCCAACTCCCCGTCAACTGGCCCCTACCTCACACTGCAGCGTCGGCGCGGCGCCTGGGGCGACGAGTAGAGCACCACCAGTAAGTGCAGCAGCACTTCGGGAATGTCATACTTGTGTGTTACAGGAGTTTCAGAACTTTTACCTGCAAGCTTCATTTATTTATTGCAAGTAACTTTCAAGGATTGTTGTCTGCAGCTCAAATTAATTTCGTTGCATTTCTTTCTGGTCTGATTGATTGATTTGACAATGGCATAGGGATGTAATTGTAACAATTGCATGCAAATTGACTCCAAATTAATCAGCCTCAACTTTCTAACATATTTTCATAATAAATGTACTGCATAATAATTGTTCATTTGTATTTTGTTTCCATTAACCTCATCTTAGATTGGTAAAACATTTGCATTGCTAACCAAAAAGATATGTTATAAAACAGAGTCATGTAATATTTGGTATTGTAAGAAGTCTTGCCTGAATACGTCAATGATTGTAATAATATGTTGTACCTGTGTTATATTTAATATTATAAAAAGTATATCCCAAAAATGGGCTGTGCCCCATACAATGTATAAGCTTATGATTCTTGTACTTGTCAATTAAATTTTTATGACTTTGTAGTCACTGATCTGATTTATTTTCCTTTTTAGTAAGGTGCTGGTCTTAACGTAAAGCCTTAGATTGGAAGGGAAAATGTTATTCAATAGATTAAGCATGTGAAATTGAACTTGCTCTTTTGAATTGTTGTAAATATTTGACATCACAGATTCAAATGTAATTTTAACTGTTTGATTTATGTAACGAAGTTTCAAGGGCTTATATTTGTTACTGAATTTACTGATGTTTTGGAACAAATTGTTAAAAAAAATGGTAGGCTTAAGTAGGACGTAAGTTTCATAGGATATATCCGACGCATACACACATTTGATTTATTTTTCTTATAATTTGTAAGTTTTCAATGCGGTAGCACAACGCGAGGAGACCTAGGTGTGTTTTAATTTCGTATAAATTGACATTTTGTTCTTAAGTATTTCTACTAACTTCACTGTTCTTAATATCTAGTAATTTTTATGGATTGATTTTCATTTTTTTAAATAAATTGATAAGTAAATTATTTGTTTTCTTTAAGTTTCTCTACATAACTACTTTGGGAAGACTATTACTACTAACTGATTCTTTTAAATGGTGTAGAAGTCCACCACACATGAGTTGATATTATGTTGGAACCACCAACACACACATGCCCCATCCACTGCGGATTTGATAGATAAGAAGTAAGGCCTTTTTCCTGGACACACAAGGAAAATCAAACTAAAATTTAACATTTAATAAAAGTACAACTTAAAACAACAACATTTTATCAACACCTATTCCAATCCATCACAACAATATTCTTGTAAGACTAAAACTCCAGGGTTTGTGTGAGAGCCTGGTAGCATCGCCACTTGTCGGGCAGATAGAACGGCTCGAACACGTGCGGGAACGGAGCGTCCCAGCCGGTCACTCGGGAGATAGGAGCTTCCAGGTGAAGAAAACATTCCTCCTATAAACAGAAATAACAAAAATGTAGTTGGATTCAACGAAATGGCGGCTAGTAGCTGTGCAGTAGTACATTCGTCCGCAGCAAAGACAACCTTACAGGTGGGGGTTTGCCGATGGTACCGATGTCCAGTGTTTATGCGGCGTCTCTCCGCAGACCATGGCCCACCCTTCGTCCTGTACCACATCATATGAGGATCTTATGGCTCATATGGTCAGCGAATGGGTGTACGTTACCCCAACAGGAAAGTGGCTCCTGGAGTGATATGAGTGGAACATATAATTAGAGCGTAATCTGCTGTGAATGTGCGCTACATAAAAAAATAGTGCGTGTCGACGTTTTTGAAAAAAACTGAAAAAACTATTCAAATTCATTTATTTGCTAGAATGTAGGTTTACAAAGTAGGAACTTAAATCTATGACGGTCCCTTTACATTCTACCATTAAATATGGTGTGCAAATGTTTAATTTCAGCTTGTACTATCATCTAAACTTATCTAAATAGACAGTAATAACAAAAATACCTCATGCAATTCTAAAGGAACTAATTAATTAATTGATGTCACAGTCACATTATTATACCGATGTCAACGCTAGGGTAACGTTGTTCCAGCAGGAAAATTCTAAACGAATGATCGGAGTGAGAAATATTGTGCATGGGCAGAGAGCTTATAGTTGTGCAAGAATGCGCGCTGAAAATATAATTGGTGCGTAATCAGGTTTTCGAGATATTGCATTTCCTGCTGGGGTAACATTTTGCAGAATCGTGTATCTCTAAAACCATTGTATGTGCGCTTGTAGAATAAACATACACGAGTAGCTCTTGATTTGTGCGTATTTATGCCGGAATTAGATTTAAGAAAATATTTATAGTTTTCAATTAATCGCACTTTTTTGAAAACCCGAAAAAAAATCACAGCGCCTAAATGAGAAAACTTATAAGCTCGCTGAAAACTGTATTCAGCCCATCTTGACACTTGTATTAACCATAAAAAGTTTCAAAAGTATACATGCTTGCTTAAAAAACGGAAAAAACGATTCCTGCTAGGGTAATGCCCTAGCAGGAATCGTTTCTTCCGTTTTTTTTTCAAAAACTACGACACGCACAAGTTTTTTATGTAGCGCACATTCACAGCAGATTACGCTCTAATTATACGTTCCACTTATATCACTCCAGGAGCCACTTTCCTGTTGGGGTAACGTAAACAGCGAATGGTGTTGCCGTAGTTGAATACTGGGCAAAATAAAATTTAAAAATTGTATTTACCATCGACACGCTAAGAAGAGAAGTAGGTACATTCATGTGAAAGCGGGGTGACAAGGTAGGTATTTGATGGCTAGTATGCAGAAAGATAAGAGGCCATGGATCCACACTATCACTGGAAGTGATATCGCGGCACACTATAATTGGAAGTGTTAAACCGCATGACTTCCTTTTTTGGACACGAACTAAAGAATAGCACAATCATATCGAGGCAAAAAGTAGTTAGTAGATATCGCCACTCGTGAAGAGTATTTTAATGTAAAGTAAGGGAAAATTGCCCTCGTCTAGGTTCTTCAGTAAAGTTTGAAAAATAAATAAGATGTCCACTTCCTACGTTTTTACATTTTTTTTTTATTGCTCTCGATCGACGCGATGGTTGCAAATCGGGGGATTTATTTAAGAAAAGTTTAAGTTTTGGCTTTTCATCAGGATCGTGAGCACACCGGGGCATGGGCCCTCCCACTAAGAAGGCAGGCATGGTTCACTCTGCAAACGCTAGAAATGAAGGGGGCCTGCTCTCTGGCACTCTAGGCAGTCATCTAATACTAACAACGCTGCTACTGAAGGTACCCAATGACTGCAATTCACTCTTTGAAAACCACCACCCCTTTTTGCAATTATTATTAAGAGAGAGCCCGAATTTTGTGAGTTTGTTCAGACATGTAGGGTAATTTTGGAAACCAGTACACCTATTAAAAAAATCTTTCACCATTTGAAAGATACATTATTCCAGATGGTCATAATGTTGACATAAAATTCACTTTCCCGTCTGCCAAAACTTGAAAGTTGAAGGCAGTTTTGCAAATCTTCTAGAACATGCAATGTAAATCAGTGGAGGTTTCTAATTATATTTCAAGATCATAGTTACCTGAATAGTAGCGGCTAACTCAGCGCCAAACCCTGACGTCAAAGGTGCTTCGTGGGCGATCAGGCAGCGACCAGTTTTCTTGACGGACTGAAGCAAAACATTGATGATTTATAACAACTTTCATTGAAGTGTGTTCTGGGTTTTTTACCCTTCATTCTCCTGGATAATTTTTTAAGGTTTGTTAATTTTTTTATGAAATTGAAAATTCTATTGTATTGTTAGGAAGAACTAGTAGTAACCAATAGCGCAATCTAGTATCGAATAGCGGAACTAATCTTCTCGAAAGCTCGTGTCGAATGGAATTGAAGTTTTTGGATTTGGAAGTTTCTAGTTGCTTCGGGTACAATGAGTTCGAAAGTCGATTGTTCTGGAAGATTCTCGAATTATCTAGAACAGTATGGCACTTTCTAGAAATTCCGTGCTATATACAGAGCGAAGTGGATTTACTCCTGAAGTGCCACAACATCGACATACTGTTAATATCAGAAACCCACTTTACCAGTAGAAGTGCAATTACGATACCTGGATATTACATTTATACAACTGACCACCCTGACGGCACTGCCCACGGAGGTACTGCTGTTATTATTAAGACCTCAGTGAAACACCACCAGCTTCCCAGCTATCAAACAGAGCATATTCAAGCGACAACATTATGCGTGGAAGATAAAAATGGAAAATTCAACATCTCATCAATTTACTGTCCACCAAAGCACAAAATCAAAGAACACCAATTCTCACATTATATTTCCACGCTCGGGCAAAGATTTATAGCTGGAGGTGACTGGAACGCAAAGCACACATTTTGGGGATCAAGACTGGTTACCACAAGAGGAAGAGAGCTTAAAAAATGTGTGGACAAACACTCTCTAACCACCAAGTCTACAGCCCAACCGACACATTGGCCAAGTGATCCAAATAGACTACCAGACCTGATAGACTTTTTTGTAACAGCAGGACTCTCTAGGTTATATTTCAAGGTAGAATCGTGCCTAGATGGCTCTTCAAACCACATTCCGGTTTTACTTAATGTTAGTACCACTGTTCTGCATCATGAAAACAATCCGAAATTGTACAACAAGTTCACAGACTGGGACTCTTTTAAAGAAGAAATAGAGGACAAATTAGATCTGAAAATGCGCTTAAGAACTAAAGAGGACATTGAATCAGCAGCTCAACACTTGACAAATACAATACAGAATGCGTGCTGGCGATCAACTCCGGAAATCTGGAAGTCACATTCTCACCCTACAATTCCCGAGCAAATAAGAAGAAAGATCAAGGAAAAGCGACGCTTGCGACGAGTCTGGCAGACGTCTAGGGCTCGAGAGGACAAGACTGCTCTGAACAAGGCGATTGTAGACCTTAAGAATGCTATTGTCGATGCTGAGAATGCAACTATAAAAGCTCAATTGGAGTCTCTGACAGCCACGAAAGCTACTGATTATTCTCTTTGGAAGGCTACCAGTGGCATGAATCGGCCCCAATGTCCAAAAGCACCAATTAAATTGGATGATGGACTATGGGCGAGAACTAGCAAGCAGAAAGCAGATGCTTTCGCTACCTACTTAGAGAAAGTCTTCACGCCAAACGAGGCAGAACCCGGTTTTGACGACTCTCATATTGAAGCCATATTAAATCAACCCTACCAACTTGATCTACCTATCCGACCTATAACACCCAAGGAAGTACTTCGGCAGATAATTAAACTTGATGGCAAAAAAGCTGCAGGCTTTGATCTTATCACTAAGGAAGTGCTAATCCAACTACCTCAGAAAGGTATTGTATTCCTAACGGCACTCTACAATAGTATGCTACGTACCAAATACTTTCCAGAATTATGGAAAGTTTCTCAAATAGTGATGATCCATAAACAAGGCAAACCAGAGCATGTGGTATCGTCATATAGACCCATTAGTTTACTCCCCGTAACATCTAAGCTATTTGAAAAGCTTTTTTTGAACAGAATGATGCCACAATTACTCCAAAGGTCTGTCATACCTGACCACCAATTTGGTTTTCGGCAGAAACACGCTACGACAGAACAAGTACACAGGATCTATGACAAAATTAGGATGTCTCTGGAAGATAAGGAATACTGCTCGGCTGCATTTTTAGATATCCAACAAGCCTTTGATAGGGTTTGGCACCGCGGGTTACTCTATAAGATCAAAGTGTCGTTACCCCACACCTACTACGAACTGCTGGAATCTTACCTCTCTGACAGAATTTTTCAAGTCAAGGAAGGAGAGGCCACCTCGGATTTCCACAAGATAACTGCAGGAGTGCCCCAGGGCTCGGTACTAGGACCAGTGCTGTACACTATATTTACAGCAGATCTGCCACATAATCCGGACATTACGTCAGCAACATATGCAGATGATACAGCCATTCTGGCTAGCCACAAAGATCCCGAAATTGCTTCTCAAAAACTTCAGGGCAGTTTAGATGACATTGAGAAATGGCTAAAGACGTGGCGAATAAAAGCAAGTCCCTCAAAATCAACCCAGGTCACTTTCAGCTTAAGACAGGGAATATGCCCACCTGTAAAACTAGGCGAGCATGTACTACCACATAATGAGTCGGTGAAGTACTTGGGCATGCACCTAGACCGCAGGCTTACATGGCGGAAACATATACAAGCCAAGAGAGACCAATTGAACATAAAGTACAGGAACCTATACTGGCTCCTTGGAAGAAATTCTGTCCTGTCGGTGGACAACAAGTTATTGGTATACAACTCTATTTTAAAGCCAATATGGACGTACGGTATCCAACTATGGGGTACTGCTTGTGTCTCCAACATCAATATGCTCCAAAGGTTTCAAAATGTTATCCTTAAAAACATCACAAATGCACCATGGTTTATAAGAAACTGCGAGGTTCATGAATACCTTAACGTAAACACAGTGCACCAGGAGGCGAAAATCTGGGCAGAACGCTACAGAACACGCTTGGAGAATCATCCAAATCCCTTGGCAAAGGCTCTCACAAAGCCGGATCACAAAAGGCGGCTAAAAAGGTTGGCTGTAATGGACCTCGCAAAGTAGGACATCGGAACGTATGTCATAAATATAAAGAGGGAAATCTCGCTGGAGAAACCACTCTGCACCACAATATTGCAACAATTCTGCTCATAGTCCTAGGACTGATTGCAGAAGAAATGGAAAAAAAAAAAAAAAAAAAAAAAAATATACAGAGCGATCGATAAAGGAAAATAGTGTGAAGTAATAGAATTGTTTAAGAAGTGTTTTTGTAATAAAGTGTGATTAATTGAAGTCTGCTGTATAAATAATTTATCCCTGAACCCCAGCTCTAACCGTATTTAATCTACCCTTGTCTTGTTGATTCATTATGGACAGTAGGGGCGACCAAGCAGTGCACAGTTTGACGATCTATGTGATATTCTGTGACTATCGCCTAGATAAATTGTGAATCTGTATCTTTCCCTCATTGGTCAGTGTAGTTTTTATTTATAATGGGTTTGCCCTTGACTCTAGTCTAGGTCATAGGTGACAGAGAAGAGGCGAGGTGAGTTGGCGGAATGGCGGCTTTTTAACCGACTTTCGAAACAGGAGGAGGTTCTATGTTCGACTCTGTTTTTTTTTGTATGTTCACTGATTTCTCCGTCACTTAAGGACCGATTTTGTAGTCTTTTTTTTTGTTTTTTTTTTTATTGTTTCATATGGGTTTGCTCTTGACTCTAGTCTAGGTCAAAGGTGCCAGAATCGACGATGGAGTGAGCTTGCCCAGAAGAAGCCTGTTCACTCTAACTTTGAAGAGATTCGGGTTGAATTTTCAGAAACAGACGCAGGTAGTGAGTACCACTCATTCGCTGTGCACATTATGAAGGTGTTTGGAAGCGCTTGGTGCGAATTGGTGGCATGGCAACCAGGTAAGGATGGTAACTTGCAGTGCGTCTAGATGTCCGTTGGTAGAAGGGGATCGGTGGGATGAGGTCGTTCTTGAGCACACTCACCTATTTTAAAGAGTAAGTACCCAAATTGGTCTCATTTAAATTTGGTGAAGATCTGATGAATAACTTCGAAGATATACAACATAACTCTTCAATAAATGACGGCAAATCTCTCGGGATTGCTGCAATCACACGTCCGTTTATTGTTTATACCATTTCATAATATAACATACAGTACGCTCTAAAGGGGTACACAGATGTGTACAGTTCAACTACACTCTCATTTCACCGGTTATGTTCAAGTTTAATGATATTCGGGTAATCTATTCTAGCATTATAGGAACCTTACTATAGAACTTGCGTATTTGGTACCACAGCTAAAAAGTGAAATATAAAAAACATTTTTACAAAAAAATACAACCGACTTCCAAATAAAAACACTACAAAGTGAAAAATTACTTATTTTTCGGAAGTCAAGTGTCGAAAAATAAGGAAACGGAAATTTCCGAAAAAGAAGATTTCCGACTTTGTAGTGTTTTTATTTGTAAGTTGGTTGTATATTTCGTAAAAAAGTTTTTTCACTATTGATTTGCGAAGGGCTAGTTCAATTTTGCGCATAACATTTCATTTGGAGGGCGGCTATTCAGCGTTTATAAATAATTGGATCTGGTTATTACAACTTACATTACAGACGGTTTCCTCATCCCAGGGCAGGATGGACTGGAGGTCGATGACGTCACACTTGACTCCTAGCTTCTCTTCAGCCATTTGCGCCACTTCTAACAACACGTGGATTTGAGTGCCCCAGCCTATCAGGGTGGCCGCATCGCCTAGGGAGGAAAACGTGGATAGTTCATTATTGTACAATCTGATGAAATTATATGCACAAGAATAAACTCGGGCATCGTGAGACAACTAGGATGTATATTAGGGAACTAAGACCACTTGGAAATATCTCATGATCTTTGTACGGCAAAATAGCAACACTTATTGAGGTAGAAATTGCTACAGGCTATGCCTGGGTGCTATTGCTAGAACCCAGGCATGTACAGTTAATCCCATCTGCGCTGTTTACACAAACTTCACTAAAGCCTTTGATTATGTTGATCACAAAATCCTTCTAGGCAAATTGCATTGCTTTGGCATCAGAGGGAACATTTTAAAACTGCTAGAATCATATCTAAGTAACAGATTGCAATGTACTGAAATCACAAGAGTGTGCGCAAAAATTTTGGTTTTTGCGCACACTCGGAACGAGCGTATCTGTCGAATTTCAGGAGTATAAAATATGGACTGCCTCAAGGTAGCGTGCTTGGGCCACCTTTATTTCTCATTCACATAAATGGTTTGCCAAGACTGACACAACCACAAATAATTTTGGTTTTCAGACGATAGGCCTGCCATAGTAAAATGTAAGGACTTAAATACTTATCAATTTGACATTAATAATACTCTAACTGAGATAATTAATTGGCTTAATTTTATAATTTAGTAATCAACCTTAAGAATACCAAAGTAATGCATTTCCACCAAAGAATTGAAGCTCCAAAAATTTGTGTCATTACAATGGCAACGAAATAGAAGAAGTAGAAGTAAGTGTGTTTTAAGGCATCCATATCGAGAATAACCTTAATTGGAAAATAATAGAACAGCTATGAAAAATTAATTTTAAATATTCATTAAATATGTTTGGCAGAATGAATATTTTGCTCGTGCCTTTTTGCGTTACGACGTGACAGCTATTTGCACATGCGCAGTAGATACGCCCGAGGAACTATGAACTATTAGTTAATCTGTAATCTGACATATGCTGAGCGCCCTTGAATAAGCGCCATTTTATTAATTTCTTGCTTGGTTCAGATATTTTTTTTAATTTCCTCGCACAATGCATAGTAAAATGTTGTATGATACACGTGCGTAAGATAATTTCCGACTCGTGTCGATTTATCCACTCATCGGAAATCACCTACTTTCCGCACTTGTAGCATAAATAACTATATATATCTGTCTACGCACTTTTTCAATTGGCTAGAAAAGTAATTATAGAAGTGCTACTTTTTGCCTATCGTAGTCTAGTAGCCTCACTTCTACAATACGGAATTATTTCTTGGGGTAATTCCACGGATCAGAGATTACTATTCAAGGCAAGGTGATCTGAAAACAGATGACAGCTGTGCAACGTACTTTAAATCATTAAAATACTTACGCTACCGGCGATATACATATTATAAATCAGTATCTTCGTCAAAACAAATCCCAACCTTTTTGATAAAATGACAATGATGGTACGAAATGTTCCAATTCATAGTCAGTATAAAAATTAATTGAATAATTATTTTAAGTGTAAAACTGCATTAGTGAAGTGTCCTGCGTATGGCTCCATGCATTTATAATAAAATTCCAGACAGTTAAGTTTTACAAAAACACATAATTAAGTTTTACAAAAAGAAAAAATGTAATTGTTCTTAATTGATAAATGTTATTATAATATTGATGAATACTTAAATGAAGAATTAATTTAGAATTATTTTGACATTTTTCATTATTTTGACATAAATTTTATTGAAATTTTAATAATTCCTCATTTAGGTCTGACGTAATTGGAGTATTAAATAATATGTAATTGTTTAATTTATTTTGTAATTAAATACCATAATTATGCATGACTTTCTTTTTTTTTGTAAATTTTAATTTGTAATGTTCAGCTAGACTTGCACACCATAGTTGTACGCCTCCTGGCATAACATAGCACTCTGGGGGGTGACCATAAGCTCTCGATCGAATCAGGGACAGATGTATATGACTTGTATACATCTGTCACTTACTCGATATCAAATTGATACCGCTCTAAGAGCTTATGGTCACTCCCTGTTCATTAAACATAATATCTGTATTTATTTAACAAATGAATAAATAAGTTCTGGTCACGTAAGTTTGCCACTCTGTCAGCAGGTTTTTCAATGAGCATAGGATTTTGTTGATCTGGTTTGTGCACGGAACAGATCAACATTCGTATCCTTCTCGAGCAGGTAGCAGAATGTCAAAGGGAAATTTATCTTACTTTTGTCGACTTCGAAAAGGCCTTTGATAAATTGATAGGTTGAGGTGGTCCAGCATCTGGTACAGGCGGGCCTGTTGGACATTGGAGTGCCGCCAAAAATAGTCCGCCTTTTGGAGGATTTACAGGAAATATTCCTGCAAGGTGACTCACGAAGGCCTCATTTCGAAGGACATCGCAGTGCACGCTGGTGTCCGCCAGGGCTGTCTTCTTTCGCCCCTCCTTTTTATAATCGTCCTCGACTGAATCATGTTGCGCATTTATGATAGCACGCGTCGTGGTATAGAGTGGGGATTGACTAACGTCTTGGAAGACCTGGACTATGCTGATGATCTATGCCTGCTGAGTCATACACATGCCGACATACAAGCGAAACTGAACGACCTGCGCCAGGAGGCGGCGAAAACTGGGCTTAAAATGAACATCCGGAAGACCCAGGAGATGCGTACAGGTGTGAGGAATTCTTCACCGATATTAATCGGCACAGAGATTGTGGAACGCGTCCACAAATTCACGTAAATCGGCAGCGTCGTGTCAGAGACTGGAGGAACTGAAGAGGATATCACTTCACGGGTCGCCATAGCACGAGCTACCTTCGCACAGCTGAGACCTGTGTGGCAATCACGGAAACTGACCCGAAGGGTTAAACTCAAAATCTTCGGGTCCAATGTCAAATCCGTGCTGCTCTACGGGTGCGAAACGTGGAATTTAACAAAGGACATTTCACGCCAGATCCAGGTCTTCGTCAACCGATGTCTTCGTCGCATCCTCGGAATTGACTGGCCCGAGATCATCTCTAATGTAGAGCTGTTGGAGATGCCACGAGACCCCGATCGACCGCAAGATCAAGCGACGTAAATGGTGTTGGATTGGTCACACGCTCCGGAGGGATTCCGACCATATTCCTAAACAGGCCTTGGATTGGAATCCTCAAGGAAAATGGAAGCGAGGCCGGCCCCGTCTGCCCTGGCGACGAGATTCGGAATGACGTAGAGCGAGGTGAAGCGCCAAGCTCAACACCGCGAGCGATGGAGGACTACTGTGGAAGCCCTCTGCCCCAGCTAGGGGCCACAGGATCTTAAGTCATAGAATTTTGTGCTGCTGTTTTTGTATGAGATTTAAATATTGCGCAGTCATTAGTAGCCTACTTCAAAGTGGCAACTGTAGTCAGTATTAAATAGAAATGCTTCCGGACTGGACATGGACTAACCTTGTCTCAAAACCTGCGCCTTCCCAAGCGGCAGAGTGTAGTCTTCCACAGGTACCTCTTCAGCGGCCGAGCGGTACAGGATCTTGGGCTCCAGGAACAGGCACGGGTCACGCTCTCTGATGCATGACAGCAGGAGGCCTTTGGCTGTGATTGGACCGCGGGGGACTACCACCTGGAAAACAAAATATATTTTTATGGACAACTCGCTTTTCTATCGTGCAATCAAGGGAAACATGCACTTGATTCACTTCCAAATAAAAACACTAAAAAGTGAAAAATAACTTCAATGTTCCTGTTTTCGTTTCGTTTTTACACCGACTTCTGAAATTGAAGTTATATTACACTACAATAGTACATTGTGATACAAGGGTGGAAAGTAGGTTATTGCTGTCGAGCCGAAGGCGAGGGTTTTTAATGACACGAGTTTGCAATAACCTACACACCCGTGTATCACACGACGTTTTTCAATACAGTTGTGAGAAATAGTAAAAACAAATCAAAGAATTAGATTTGTTTATTCATATGAAATAAAATTTTCAATATGGCGCGTTTTTGCAACTGGACATATTTTGTTACAAAGAAAACAGCCTATACAGCCTATTCGATTTTTGACAAACGTTGATGTGAAAATAATTAACTTAAAACTGGTAATTAAATATATTAAACAACTATTTAAAAACTTTTGAGAATTCAATGCTAAAAGGTACGGAATCATTCATTTTTCCTCGTATAAAATCTATCCCATTTTATTCTATGTATTAAAACTCCTTGCTACTAAACTTTTTAAATTGACTTATAAATAATGACGCGTTTTTGCAACTAGACATTTTTTTTTTCAACGAAAACAGCCTATACAGCCTATTCGATTTTTGACAAATGTTGATGTGAAAATATTTAAATTAAAACTGGTAATTAAATATATTAAACAACCATTTAAAAGACTTTTGAGAATTCAATGCTAAAACGTACGGAATCATTCAATTTTCCTCGTAGAAAATCTATCCCATTTTATTCTATGTATGAAAACTCCTTGCTACCAAACTTTTTTAAATTGACTTATGAATTTAAAACTAAACTGCAACATAATGATCGAGCTCGTAAACAAAAGTCACGACCGCGTAACAGAAAGATGCCTATGCGTAAGATTTAACTTTCGAATCATAATTATAGCCTCTGAAAGTACGCCATGTTTAACAACTGTATTGAAAAGTGTGTTTTATTTGGAAGTCGGTTGTATTCTTTTGTTTTTATTAATTTAACATTATAATTTTATGTGACACTAGCTGTGCCCGCGGCTTCGCTCCCGCCATCTGCCTGCCAACCCTACCATACTTACCAGCCTGCCTCCCTACTCCACATACTCAAAAAAACTTTTTACAAAAAAATACTACCGACTTCCAAATAAAAATACAAAGTGAAAAATAACTTTTTTTTTGGAAGTCGGTGTCTTTCGTAGGTACCAATTTATTGCGTTATGGCAACCGACTTCCAAAAATAAAGTTATTTTTCACTTTGTAGTTTTATTTGAAAGTCGGTAGTATTTTTTTGTAAAAAGTTTTTTTATTTTTCACTTTTTAGTTGTACCTACCTAATAGGCAAGTTGTTTAGTAAGTTACACACTCGTATAATATCATGAAACTTGAACATAACCGGTGAAATGAGAGATCTGCGTACCCCTTAAGAGTGTACTGGCGTGATGTTATGTTATGAAATGGTATAAACAACAAACAGACATGCGATTGCAGCAATCCCGAGAGATTTGCCGTTATTTATTGAAGAGTTCTGATGTATATCTTCGAATTGCTTAATCGTCAGTCCTACACCAAATTAAAATGGGACCAATTTCAGAACATACTCTTTCAAACAAAAAGAGATTTTTCGAAATCGGTCCACAATTGACGGAGCATAAATAAACAAAAAAACATACATAATGTCGAACATAGGACCTCCTCCTTTCTGGGAAGTCGGTTAATACATACCAACTTTTTTTCTAGGGTCATTCTTTCGCGTAAAATCTTAACACCGCGATTCAGAAAATGACTTTAAATGCACAACGCCATCTATCGAATAGCGAGTTCAACTGTCCGAGTAACTGCTGAATTGCGTGAGCTGTGATAATTTTACTTCTTGAACACTTTAAATTCATCTAACTTTTGATAGAGTGAACCGATTGCGATGAAACAAAAACTAAGTAATTCTTCAAGATACGCACAATTTTTATGTATAAAAGTTATCTTCATTGGTTTCGTACATTTCACGTGATGCGTGCACAAATAAACAGACAAACAGACAAAAAATCCAAAAATGCTAGAAATGGGTTCTGTTGGTTATCCTTTAACACCCTGGCTATTTTTTTTGGATTTTTTTTCGATGTACAAAAAATATTTTTCTACAGATTTATTATATGTATTGATAAATATTGGATTAATTTGACATTCTAATTTGTTTGTGACTTTTTTTTTTTTTTTTTGGATTAATTTGACATTAAGTGCTTGGGTCATACACTGGATTAAGTGACATAATAATGTTTGTGACATTTTGATTAATTTGATATAATAATTGATTATTTTGACTTTCTAATTGTTCGTGACATATTGATTGATTTGACATTATAATTGCTTGTGAGATATTGGAATGATTAATCTAGTAAGTTTTTTTTTTTTTGACAAAATTAATTAATTTGACATTATATTTGCATGTGATATATATTGTATTGAACTGATATGCTAATTGTTTGTGACATATTTGATTAAATTGACATTCCCTTTTTTTATTTTACTGATATATTTATCATTCATTGTAATGGTTTGCAACTTATACAGGGTGTTTGGAAGGGAGCTGTACATACGCCTAGGGTAGAAACTAGGGATAGTCTGCTACCTACCCCCGCCCATTATATTGACCTTGGCCTCAAGGTTTTTTTTTAATTTATTATTATTTTTTATTTGACTTTTTTATGATTTTTTGACTAAAACTACCTGTAGCTCAAAATCTATCCATGGGACCGGTCGGCTAATGGTCTTGTTTTAATCGTTAGAGTTATTTTACACCAGAAAATTGTGGAGAAGAAAAGTTATGGGGCCTGAAGTACGAAAGAAATTAATTAATAACTTTAAAACTAAAAGTGATAATTACACTTTTAGCATATCGTTAGAAAGGGCATGGACTGAGGATGTTTTAAAAAAATCAGAAGAACTCCAACCCTGTTAGTTTTTTTTTAAACCCCATAGAAAGTTGCCCTTAAAATTATTTCTTTACCTTACTATGGTACTTCAGGCCCCATAACTTTTCTTCTCCACAATTTTCTGGTGTAAAATAATTTTCTGCAGGACCCTAAGACTCTAACGATTAAAACAAGACCATTAGCCGACCGGTCCCATGGATAGATTTTGAGCTACAGGTAGTTTTAGTCAAAAAAATCACAAAAAAGTCAAATAAAAAATAAAAATAAATTAAAAAAAAACCTTGAGGCCAAGGTCAATATAATGGGCGGGGGTAGGTAGCAGACTATCCCTAGTTTCTACCCTAGGCGTATGTACAGCTCCCTTCCAAACACCCTGTATTTGTTAGATTGATATGACATTGCATCTGTTTGTATTTTTTATTTAAATCAATATACGCTTTGCTACAATAATTTAATTCATCTTGAAGTGATCATTTTACTGCAATTATGTTCTACCAATTCTTGTAATTATGTACCCAATATTCGACACAATGTTAATTGTTTGTGAATAAATAAATGAAATGTCAAAAAGTTTTTCACTTTTTAGCTGTGTTACATAATGAGTAAGTTCTATAGTAAGGTACTATGTATGTAAGGAACCAGTAACACCACTAATTAGAATACTGGTTGACTACGGCAACCAAGAAAACCTCGACCTGATACTTGGCTGCGATGCGAACGAACACCACGTCAGTCGTTTGGGCAGTTTAGATGTCAACAAACCAGGAGAGGATTTGTTGGACTTTGTGGTAAGCTGTTCTATACAAATCTTTAATGCCTTCAATAAACCTCTGAATTAAAACCGTAAACCTACTTTCAGGATCTCAGCGAGAGCCGTGGTTATTGACCTGACACTGGCTTCGAACAGAACCAGCACTCATATTGAAAATTGGCATGTATCAGACGAAATCTTTTTGTCTGACCACGATTATATATGCTTTAGGTTTAGGACGGCGGGCAAAGACGAAACTAGACGAAGGAGAATTATTTAATGTGTAGGCATTTCGACGTGTCTCGTGAAAGCCACATTCAGGGAGTTTGCAGACCACAGTCAACAAACATTACATATAATGTTGGCTGTCTAATACCGGTCTAGAAATATCCAAGAAATGTCTGGGCTGTACGTTCAAAGCACGGGAATGCATTTGGAATATGAACAGGGGGCAAATCTGCTACCCGCTTGGGGCCTTCACTGGCCACTTTGGAACCAACGACATGTTCATGAAGATGGGTCTAACCGCGACACCTATGTGCAGATTGTGTGGGGAACATACGGAACGAATGGACCATCTTGTGCACATGCGATGCTCTGGCTAGTAAGCGAATGAGTCTCCAAGAGGGTAGGGTATCCAAGATCAGAAGACTATAGGCTCATATCTCCTAATCTCGTTGTAAAACTAATGAAGAAGGTTTTCAACCAGATTGGGGAGGAGTTTAGTTTATCTAGGGGACCACAAAAGATCGCAATGGGTCGAAGTGTCCGAGTTATTTCTCGGCCCCTCCACAACATGAGATAAGATAATATACCTATGTATAATGACAGAATATATAGATTGTCAGAATAACAACAAAACTTGAACAAAACCGGTGGATTGAGAGTGTACCAGGGTGAACTGTACACATTTGCGTACCCCTTTAAAGCGTACCGGCGTGATGTTATGTTATGCAATGGTGTAAACAATAAACAGATATGCGATTGCAGCAATCCCTAGAAACATTCCGTCATTTATTGAAGAGTTCTGTTGTATATCTCCGAAGTTCTTCATCAGATCATAACTACATTTAAATGGGACCACATGAGAAGCAAATAAAAAACCGATCAAGTGCGAGTCAATCTCGTGCGCCGAGGATTCCGTGCCTACCCATTACCGCCATAATACAATTATTATCATTTTTATTGGTGGTTAAGTTTTGAAGATATGGGCAAAATTAGATTTTCGCGAAAACTTGTTATTACTTTTACTGTTACTTACTTTTTGCCAAATTTCGTGATTCTAGGTCAACGGGAACTACCATATAGGTTATCGACCAAAAACCTAGAAGGTACGTACTTCCGGTTGACCTAGAATTGACAATTTTGGTTAAAATCAAGGTCTTACAGTACAAGTAAAGGGAAAATTTGTAGCCGTCTTCCGCCCTATGTACACGATTCGAAACATTCTACTGTTTTTCCCTAATAAAAAACCGCGCCGGAACGTGTTAAGGCGCTATATACGCCTCAATGTTAACGCAGTACTGGCCGTGCGCTCGCTCGATGTTGAACTTCCTTTTGAACAGTTTTGTTTGCAAAATATTATTTGATTTACATATGCTATGTTAGTTATGAAGAAATTCCAGCCAACAATTATTCTGTGTAAAAATATTTTTAAACATCCAAGTCGTTTTGGAGGAGTTTCCAACAGTTGCGAAAAAATATCATGTTGATAATAATTTTTTTAAAGCAAAACTATTAGTTATATGAAAAAACCTTGTGTTCAAAATTATATAGATGAATCAATAATACATATATTTTTTTTTTCAAACCTTTTAACTTAGCCGTTACTAAGGAGTATGCTTTAGAAAGTTACCGTTTTACGGCACTAAAGCGTATGTAGGCCCTTAACAACCGCGTTACACTGGTAATCGTAATTTGTGCGCCGACTCAACAAATCTTTCGCCTTCAGGCACGATAGAGGTCCAGAGCGGTTATTTACAATAGCAACTTACCCTAAGTCCCGGCACGTGTGCAAAGAAAGCCTCGGGGCTCTGCGAGTGGTACAACCCCCCATGTCCCACCGCACTGCAGGGCGTGCGGATGGTGAGCGCGCCGCACTCGAACTGTCCGCCCGAGCGGTAGCGAGCCTTCGCCGCTTCGTTTACTATCTGAAAGGCACAGGGATTTTTTATATATATATATTTTGTAATCTTTGCCCCCCACACTAGGAATTTCTTCCTGTATCGTGGGTGCGTTTACAAACATAATCTCACATACACAACACCCAGAGCCGGAACAACTATCTGTAGATCATACAAACATTTGTTCCGTGGCGGGAATCGAAGCCGCGACACGCAGCGCACCAGTCAATCGCTCAACCACTGCACCAACCATGCGCCCCAGTTTGTTTTGCGCAATTAAGTCAACTAGCTTTAGACTGAAGAGTGGAATAGAGGAAAGAAGGCCTTTTTCTGCAGTGGAACCTTAAGCCCATGCAAGTTGGTTATGCAGCAGTGTAAGTCAGACAGTATAACACCCGGTGTCTGAAACATTTGCCGCAACCCCAGTGATGCGATAACCTGCTGATGATTAGTTTAACCTATCACAGCTATTTATGCGCATTTTTCTACTTGTCAAACTGTGTGCGCGATATACCGCGATCATTTTTGAAAGCGAAACCGGGTATAAATGTTTGAATTCTTATTCTTTATTGTACATTAGCTGTTCCCCGCGGCTTCGCTACCGTGCACCACCTCCACAGGACCCGTTTTCGGGATAAAAAAATGCCTATGTCACTCAGGAATAATGTAGCTGTCAATTGGTGAAAGAATTTTTTAAAACGGTGCAGTAGTTTCGGAGCCTATTCGGTACAAACAATCAAAAAATCTTTCCTCTTTATAATATTACTAGCTGACCCCCGCGGCTACGCTCCCGTTAACATTATAGCCTATGTTACTCGGGAATAATGAAGCTTTCCATAGGTGAAAGAATTTTTTAAATGTCTAGTAGTTTCGGAGCCTATTCGGTACAAACAAACAAAAAAATCTGTCTTCATTATAATATTGGTATAGATTATTAGTATAGAAGTATAGACAAAACCCGCACTGGACCCGCGTGGTGGGTTACGGCCCATTCCCTCTCATAGAGAGGAGGCCTGTGTCCCAGCAGTGGGAACATAAATAGGCTGATGATGTGTGATAGACAAAACAAACATATACAAATACAGTAGGACAGCTTATGTACAAAGGCGAGCTTAACCCATAATTGGGTTGGATTCAAAGAAATTTTCAAGAAAACCGGTCAAGTGCGTGTCGGACTTCGCTCATTTAGGGTTCCGTACCAAACCGCAAAATTAAGTTGCTTGTAATAGGAAAAATTAAGGAATTTCAAAGAAAGTCTGATTTAACAATATATTGGTATGTGTTAGTAAAATATACGTAATAATAAACATTAGCACCTTTCAAGTTCGTAAGTCAATGGGAAGTTAAAAAAATATTCACTGTTTTTACTCCATTTATACGAATCCTCGGCTAGCAACTGATGTATTTTGCTATCCTTAAACAATTAACATTGTAGGTACTCTCCATCTCCTTACCTTTCTTAGCAAATGAATGAAGCTTCTTATCACACTTTCCTCTGACACAAACAACATTGTTTACAAGCAGTGTACTATGGCGTCGTTGTGTAGAACAACAGCACTCAGTCACGTTCTACTATTATAGCAATTACTGCAACATGTGCATGTGTTGTTAACATGATGTATACAAGTTGTTTCTTCGTCAAAACATAGTTAGTAATCCTACGCGAGAAATCTATGCTAGAAATCGTGTAACAATTGGTCAAATAGGCAACATGCTTTTGCCAAATTGTCTTGTCTGATTATTTAACAATTAAAACTTTTAGACAACTTAAACTCCACAGGAGCTGTGGCTAGACTAAGGTTATCATAATTTTAATTATTCTGTAGATTTTGTCTACTAATTCAGAGTTCAAAATAAGTCAGAAAAACCTGACTACTGTAAAATCACGCTCTAAAAAGTATGAAACAAGGAAATATTCTCATCTGAAATTGACAAACTATTCCGTAGAGGATAACCGTGGTCGTATGCCACCTACCGTAACAAAACATTACATTCTGTGCAAGTGGCAGTCACCCAGAGAACAAGCCATTTATTATAAGTGGTTCCAATTATTGTTATTGTCTTATTGGGTTACATTGTGTGTGTACACACCCATGAAAGGGTTGGGCCTAGCACCTTTAATACAAGTTGTCTTGGCAGCTTAGCAAGGGTGCTAGAGTCTCCAAACATATTAATGTATAACGTCTCCATCTCTTTGTCTGTAACCTAATGTTGTTCAAATGTACACCTTTTTATTGCAAATAAATTATTATTATTTTGGTAAACATGGACTGTTTCTTAGCTCTTTGGCTAGTTTAAGCTACATCAACGGGACAAAGCCAAGTCAATGTAGCGTGTCGTGAATTTTTATAATGAAGAAGTGTTGTGAGCTGTTTCATTTTCTTCAATTTGCATGAACTTCCTCACTATTCTGCAGGTGTTCAAAATTGCGGCTTTTTGTAGTGTAATGTAAATTGAATCTTCTACGTCTATTAGTTTGAGTATTATTATTATTGTGAAGTGAACATAGATTACACAAACCTGATCAAAAGCTGGGAATATGTAGTCAGCAAACTGGATCTCTGCTATTGCGGTGGCACCAGCTGTGGCCAATCCTATGCCGAAACCCGCAATGCCTTGCTCACATAGGGGAGTGTTGAAGACTCTGTCTTTGCCATACTTCTCCTGAAATCACATAGAAAATAGTGTCAGTTAAATTTTAGTAAAATTCGTCCCTAAGAGTCTGCAGATCAGGCAGTTGCCTAGATATATCACAATATTATGGCGATTCACCTCAAAGGGTCCTTTTTAGGGCTCCGTACTCAAAGGGTAAAAACGGGACCCTATTTTTTTTTTATTTAAACGTTGCCCCACTAGGAATTTCTCCTGTATCGTGGGTGCGTTTACAAACATATAAACTCACATACACAAACACCCAGAGCCGGAACAACTATTTGTAGATCATACAAATAATTGTTCCGTGCGGGAATCGAACCCGCGACACGCAGCGCAGCAGTCAATCGCTCAACCACTGCGCCAACCGTGCGCCGCTATTACTCCGCTATTACTATGACTCCGCGGTCCGTCTGTCTGTCTGTCTGTCACCAGGCTGTATCTCATGAACCGTGATAGCTAGACAGTAGTAAAGTAATTTTCACAGATGATGTATTTCTGTTGCCGCTATATCAACAAATACTAAAAACAGAATAAAATAAATATTTAAGTGGGACTCCCATAAAATAAACGTGTTTTTTTGCCGTTTTTGCGATAATGGTACGGAACGCACTTGGCCGGTTTTATTATTAATCACATTTGGTTTTACCAATCGTTTCAGTCATCCTGATTCATTTATTAATTGATTGAATCAAATACGTAATACCACGATACGCTCCCAAACAGGAGTCACCGATGTGGGCAACAAGAGTGCTAGGCTAATGTGGTAGGTGGGTCATGTCTGTAGAATGCATCAGGACAGATGGGCATGAGTTTTTACGCAATGGGAGCCAAAGGACGGGGGTCGACGCCTAAAACGAAATGATTGGTCGGCAAAGGCTACATACCGGCACAGATAATATAATACTAGCATACAGATGCCTCATCCCATACAAGGAAACCGTGCCGATGTACCTAGCGTTTTTCGTCCGATTAAGACGATAATTTTTATAAATAGGTACTTCGATCGCGATCGGTACCGTTCCACGACTATAGATGGTGTCAGCAGCGACTTGCAAATATATTCATTATACTAACATCATTGTGGGCCCCCACAATATGGCGCCCAATATCCGCCATTTTTCTATTTTCCAATTTTAATGTCATCATCATCATCATCATTTCACCCGAAAGACGTCCACTGCTGGACATAGGCCTCCCCCAGGCGTCGCCACATTGACCGATCCCGTGCGTCTCGCATCCAGCGCCTTCCCATAACATTAACCAGGTCACCGGTGCACCTAGTGGGAGGCCTTCCAACGTATCGCGGTCGTCATTCCAGAACTTTTCAGCCCCATCGGCCATCCGTTCTGCGAGCGATCTGCCCTGCCCACTGCCACTTAAGTTTGGCAATTCTTCGGGCTATGTCGGTAACCCTGGTTCTCTTGCGGATCTCCACATTTCTGATTCGATCACGCAAGGAAACTCCGAGCATAGCCCTCTCCATTGCCAACTACGTATCGATTGACGTAAGAATCATCAAAATTGGCTACCGCGTTTTGTCTCTAGAACGACGCCACAAAGGAACAAACATACATGACATAGACTGATAAACACATTACCCTCCTTCGGCAGTCGGGTAAAAAGGATAGCCTTTTAGACGATAGGTTGGTTGATATCCAGATAAGCTATCTTAAGTTCTTACTTGTAATCCCAGTGCACACCGGAACACTCCTCCAAAGGCCACATCTTCACCAAACAGCACGGCAGTCGGGTCTGTCTTGAGTGTGAGGTCCATTGCATTGTTGATAGCCTGCATCATGTTCATCTTGGTGGTCTCTCCTAGAATATAGCAAGTGAGATCTTAAATAACATTGATATTATGGTATGGAAGAACAAAATGTGATGCGCCAACCCCAAGTAACATGGGACAAGGGTAGGAAGATGATTAAGGAACCTTTTTTCAATTACTACTAAGATGATGGGTCACAGACATGTATGGAAGAAAAAGATATGCTTCAGTCTGCCAAAATAAAGTGGATCCCTGTCACTACTTTTTCTTTTGTTTTTACAGTTTATTATGCTAATAATGCTGGTAGGAAGTAAGAGTTGCCTTTACTGAGGAAGATGTAACAACCAAAACCACCCAAACAAATACCACATATAATTTGGTTACAAGTACATATTTGCTTTACGTCACATCCACGGAAACTTATGAATCTGCAGAAAATGCATTTTACAGGGGAGCATTTTGAAAGCAACCCGTATAGAGGTACCGTGGTGCTTTGGGTTATCAAGATTGTATGTAATATGTCCACTTGTGTGTATATATATATTTAAATATGAATAATGAGTGTATGTATAAAACATTAAATAAATAAATATATATCTCGTTATATATTTGCTCACACACATTCACACACAAACGCACACACACACACACACACACCCTAACTCTCACTCACACATCCACACACACGTGCGCACCATTGCATGCGCACTCACATACATTTAGTAATTTGTTCTATTAACACAATCAAATAGATTTAATATAAGTTATTTAGATACATAAATGTAATCAAGTTATGGGAGAGCGGCCTCTCCTGGCACAGGTGTTTTCACACTTAAAAGGAGAAGTGAACCTCAACATTTTTATTATTTATTATTATTATAGATGGTACTTTTTTTTAGATTATTATCAAAGGATTGTCAATATTTGACAAGGATCAGAAATAAATAAACATTTGTGACTTTACATCATCATACATTGGAGTTAATAGATAATTATTCAAACCCTTGCAAAATTACGAAAGTGGTACTTTCGTTAGTAACATAATAAAAATATCCAATTCGAATGTTGGTGAACTTTTGAATGTACCACTTTTATAAGTTTGTCAGAGGTATAAAACTATTAAAAGTAGGTTAGGTAAGTAAGTACGTAAGGTATAACAACGAATATGAATTTGGTAAGTTTGCTATGGGTTATATTAACCTTTAACACAGATTCTAACAGCTTGAATTCTTTACCATCAGAGATGGAAATAAAATTTGCCACAGTGTGTAGTACCACATTAGGTACAGTTTTTCAACTAAATATCGATTTCACTAACTGCAGATTTGTAAGTTTGCCGTGGATGTGACAATTACACCTTGTTGATAAAACTGCACTACTTAAGTTGCTGTAATTTTATAGCATTCATTTTTATTGGGTTATAAAAATAATACCAATAAATTGCTGATACTGATTTCAATCACTGCTATCTATTATGCCTTTATCTTGTTGCTTTGCCTACTTACAATGCCAATTATAGCACTGATCTGTAAAATTTTAGTTATTCATCTAAAAATATATCAACTTTGGCTGGAAAGGCAATGTCAAGAGGCTGAGTACAACTAATAATACGTATAATGGATTCTATTGCACGTTTCTTGTGATAATCTAAGAAGTTAACAACTTTTGTATCTACAGGGTCATGATTTTAGTTACATTATTGTAATTCCATGCCGTAAAACACACTAACAAATAATATCTTACCTGCCACGGGCTTCTCATTGTCGGGATAGTAAATAAAGTGAGACGAAAGTCTCTTAGTACAATCATTCACATTTTTTACTAATCGCACAAACAAACCGCTCTTTTTCGTCACTAAACTGGCCATTTTAACGGTTTAATGGCGACGTGCGTCGTGCCCCCAGTGAAAATGATTAATAAATTAGGTAATACATCTTATCTACAATTGTAATTAGTTGTGCTATGTTTAAAATTCGTTGATAAGGGGTCGAATGACGAAAGGCGAACGATTCGTTTTCATTACAACTTGACTTGCTGATCGATGATAATGTTTTTGTTAACTTATTTCTTTCCATTTTAAACCTTGTACATTCTACTTAAGGGATAAAATTATGCGAAATAAAGTTTTTACTTAGCAATTGAAAACAGAGCTGAGAAAACTTTTTGTTATTCTACTCTAGTTGTTGTCAATGCCATTGCCAAATGCCAACGTCATTACGTCACTGTCACATGGTACAGTACAGAGCTGTCAAATAAAATGTTGCGTTCGTGTTGCTGTACCGAATCAAATTTTCAAGTATAATTTTTTTGTGGATTTTGTTGGAATTTGATAAACTCCGTCGTTATCGCTCATGACTTCACCGTAGTTAAATGAGCTGAAAAATCAAAATCTAATTATGATTAAAGGATTTAAACGATTCGTCATCCTCTTGGCGTAAATGTGAAGCGTGGTTATTGTTAAATTCAAAGTAGGTAATGTGAACTTACAATTTGGAAGGTAATATAGAGTGTGTTAATTTTTTTCATGCAACATTGGTAGAGCTTTACATTCTTTTTTTTTCATCGAGGTATTGCAATTTAGTAGTCTTTGTACCAGATTTCACAAATGATGTAGGTAATCGCGTCTATTATATCAATATTTGTAATTAAAGTGCTGCTTGGCAGCGTATTGAAAGTGTCTGCGTAGTTTTTAAAGGAGATCCACGATGCAGACCAGTTGTAGACAATTAAACTAATAACAAAATTAAAACAAAAAAAAACAGTTACCACGCGTTCCTAAAACATCATGAAACAATAAAATTAACTAAGAAAATTAAATTATTTCAGTCGTAATTTTCTTCCAAGCTGCGTAAATATTAATTTTATTTTTATCTTAATTATTGATTGTGAGAACAGATTCAATTTATTGTGACGACATTTTGTTAATACTTATTATGTAAAGCAAGCAACACTAATAATTATTTTTGTTGATAGGTGTATTTACTTTTGCTGGTACTTAATGAGTTTTTTACTGAAGTTGTTGTTATGATTACTCATTACCATAATGCGTTTATTACCGTATTGCGATCACAGCCAATTTTTGTTATAATTAACTAGCTGTGCCCGCGGCTTCGCTTCCATCACCTGCCTACCCGGCCCTACCTATCTACCCTATCCTATATACCCTACTCTACCTACTCTACACCACCTACCTACCCTACCAACGCTATCCTTTTTTTAAATTATATTTATTATTGATAGGCTCGCGCTTGACCACTATCTTACCTACGGTTGCCATATGGTCGGGATTCGTCTGGATTCTCCCGACATTTTAGAGAACGCCCGACAAAACTGAAAATCTCCAGCCAAACAAGTTTTCTTTTAGATCATTTGTGATAACAATTCTTGTAGGTTTACCTACTGTGAGAGGATTTGCTAAATAATTTATATACCAAAGAGAAAAATTGTACAACCTTTAATTAAATAAAACCAGAGTTACTAATTAGTCTGAACTTTGAAAAAAATTGTGTGAATTTTGAATCTTTTCCGAATACTACTAAAGGATCAGTCGAAATTGGTGGTTCTAGTAGTCCAATGCCCAAATACATGGTGGTAATTTAAAAATAAGTGTATTATAATTTACTATATTTAATTGGACAATATAGCGCATAATGTAAAAGGTTGTAAAGGAGAAATTATAGAATTGGGCCTGTCAGATCATACCGCACAACTTTTGAAATGTCCTGTTAAGAAGACATGTATCTTAAAGCGTTGGAAAATAAAAGGGCGGAATTACTGTCAAGACAATTTGGTGAAATTTAGAAATTGCATTAAGGGTCTTACTTTTTCGGACATATATACAACTGGCAACTGGCTGTAAAACGGTGAAGGAAAACATCGTGAGGAAACCGGCATGTCCTAGAACCAAAATTCGAAGACATGTGACATCCACCAATCCGCACCGGGCCCGCGTGGTGGATTACGGCCCATCCGCTCTCACAGAGTGGAGGCCTGTGTCCCAGCAGTGGGAACATTAATAGGCTGATGATGTGATGTGATGTGATACAACTGGCGACGTCAATGAGGCATACGACCATTTTCTTGACCTATTCAGATGTTTTTACGATCTTTGCTTTCCGTACGAAATAATATCCAAATCAATTAATAAAAAATCTAAATGGATCACCAACGGTATTAGGAAATGCAGTAAAAGAAAACGGCACTTGCTATGGCAATATAGAATAAATCCTACCCCAAAGAATAAAAAAACCTTTAAGACATATTCTGCAAGGTTTAAAAGAGTTATTACGTTAACACAATCATCACGAAATAACTACTTCATTAAAACGTCCAAAAATAAATCGAAAGCGACATGGACCATAATTAATAATTGTAAGACCTACTTCCCTAAAGAACCAATAACTCAAATTCAAACAGGGACACAGAAAATCACGAACCCATTAAAAATAGCTCAGGCTTTTAACAATTTTTATATTAATCAGGTTACCAAACCAAAAAACAAAACTATTCCAGAAATTAACGTACGTTCAAATAATTCAAACTCTTTATTTATGGAGCCGACCATACCTCAAGATATAAATAATCATATTAACTCACTTCGAAACACCAATAGTGTAGTTTATGACGGCATATGTACTAAAGTTATCAAAGAAGTGTCTCATTACATAGCTCCACATCTCAGTCACATAATTAATATGAGTATTTCTAGCGGAATCTTCCCTGACAAATTAAAAACGTCAATAATTGTACCATTGCACAAAAAAAACGATAGGCAAATTATGTCAAATTATAAGCCTATCGCGTTGATACCCTCTAAAATATTTGAGAAAGTTATTTATAAGTCCTTGTACAACTTCCTTGAGAAATCAAACATATTAGTAAACGAACAAAAGGGATTTCGTAAGCAGAAAACGATTAATATGGCTATACATGACCTGCTTCTCCCCATTTTGTCAAATGTAGATAAGCGAAATCCTGTATGTGCTATCTATATGGATCTAACTAAGGCTTTTGCTTATGTGGATTATCCTATACTAATACATAAACTTGAAAAATATGGTATCAGGGGAAATATACTTGATCTCATTCGATCTTACTTAACGGACAGAAAGCAATTTGTAGAAATCACACGAATATCCTCAATTACCAGTTACGAGAAAAAATATCGTTCCGAAAGCGAGGTAATTAAATACGGCGTTCCTCAGGGTAGCGTGCTAGGACCCCCCCTTTTTTTGCTATACATAAATGACCTTCCGAGGCAAATAAACCACCCCATGGTACTATTCGCCGATGATAGCACAGTAATAATTAAGTGTGATGATCCCAATACTTATGAAAATGAAATAAATATGACATTAAATAGAATTATATCATGGTTTGACAATAATAATTTAATTATAAACTTAGAAAAGACTAAAATCATGCATTTTTATCAAAGGATCCCGAATAAAATCCTTGACATTAGCTACTTAGGGACAAAAATAGAACCAACTACTGCTACTAAATTTCTTGGTATTAATATAGACAACAATTTGACTTGGAGGCCCCAGACAGACGAAATATGTAAAAAGCTTAATAAATTTGCCTATGCTCTCTATAAACTATCAAAAATAGTGAGCCTAGAATCCGTACTAACAGCCTATCACGGCTATGTCGCATCAACACTCAGATATGGCGTAATATACTGGGGCAATTCAGTAGATAGACAACTCGTATTCAGGGCCCAAAAAAGATGTGTCAGAGCTATGTGTGGCCTTAAAGGCACAGACAGTTGTCAACCTTTTTTTGTAAGTCTCAAAATTCTTACTTTGCCATCGCTTTACATATACGAAACAAATATGTTTGTCAAATCTAACATTTCACTATACAAAATAGCTGCTAAAAGTAACTACAGAAAATTGCGCGATAAAAATAAGTCAGAACTCGAAGTGGCTTATGGAAAAACTGCACTAATGAATAAAAGTACCTTCTGTATGGCCATAAAAATATTCAACAAACTACCTGAAAAAATAAAAACATTAAATCGGGACACTTTCAAAACAGAACTATTAACAATTTTGATAAATAAATGCTATTACTCACTACAGGAATATTTTGACGACAATTCTATAATTACTGCTTAAGAAAATTGTAAATCACCTCACCTATTTTGAAGATTTTGAATTTTGTATGACATTTGCTTTAATATGACTTGTAACGTAATCTATTTGACATTTTATATAATTTTATTTGAAACTGATTTTAATCTGTTTGACATTAGCATTAATAGGACATGTAACTTAATTGACATTTTTATGTAATTTTAACTATTTGAATTTGATTTTAATCTGTTTGACATTAGCATTATTAAGACATGTAACTTAATCTATTTGACATTTTTATATAATTTTAACTATTTGAAATTGATTGTATTCTAAAATCGACAACGTTAATGTTATATATTTGTACGCCTCCGTGCAAAACATAGAGGATCTACCTATCTGTAACATCTCGCACACTGTTGTAATTTGACCTATGTTTACAAATAAAGCATTCATTCATTAATTCATTAGAATATTTATTTCGCCCGCCACGACCTCAAAATCCCGACATTTAAAAATTTTCTCCATATATTTTGGTCTTCCGATCTGGCAACCCTAATCTCACCTGATGGTAAACGATGATATGGTCGACGATGAAGCACGCTTACCTAGAAGAAACCTATTCACTCTTGACTTAAAGACTCCCAGGTTGTAGCTATCAGGAAATACAGACTCCGGCAGGGAATTCCATTCCTTAGCTGTACGCATAATGAAAGTATTCCCAAAACATTTGGTGCGTATGGGTGGGATGTCCACCATGTACCGATGACGCATCGCTGTACGTCTTGTAGTCCGATGATAGAAAGGGCTAGGAGGAATTAGTTCTTGAAATTCCAACGCACACTCCCCGAAATGTAATAACCGATAAAAAACCAACAGGCAGCTGGCAACTTGGCGCCGATGTTCAAGGCTCTGGAGCCTAGACTCGACCAGTATAACTCAATGCCGATAAGCCTCTTGGCCCGTTTTTCGATCGACTCTAGTGCATCCAGCTGGTACTTGGCAGCTAGATCCATATCAGAGATAAGAGCAGTACTCCATGCATGACCGAACTTGCGCTTGATACAAGTTGAGCAACTGTTCTGGCGTGAAGTCTCACCTTCGCAAGGGTCCCCAACTATTTGGCAGCCAGTTGAGCTTTTGCCCAAATGAATGGGCCAAAATTGCGGGTCGATGTCAATCTAACGCCAAGAAGCTCAAGTTGGTCCGTTATCGGCATGGTCACAACACGGAAAGAAGGAGCCGGATGGAATTGGCTCCTTTTAGCGGAAAAAAGACACGCCTGGGTCTTAGCAGCATTTAACCTGACCAGATTGGCATAACCCCACTCGGAGACAGCCTTCAAGGACAGATTCAAGCGGCTAACCATGGCCTCCCGGAGAGACCGGATCTGAGGCCCAGTAGCGCGCGCGTCGGATACGTATCTCTCAGCAACAGTGCTATCGTCTGCATACCCAAAGGTACCGGGTTTTAGCAGATCATTTATATGCAACAAGAACAATGTTGCCGAGAGTACCGACCCCTGAGGGACCTACCCTACCTACATACTATTTTTTTTTTCTTAATTTTTCTGTCTAAGAACCATTTCCTAACAATAACAAACACAACAAAAGATTTAGCGAAATCGGTAAAGCCGTTCTCAAGTTATATCGTGACCAGGAGAAATTGGAGTTCATTTTTATATATTTTATTATATAGATTACATAATATAAAATCACACCTGTATATCCCAAACGGTTGGGCTGACGTGCACTTAGTACAACAAGTTATGTTTTAAGTCCCATGCAATAAGTGGCGAGACGATTGCCATCAACCTACTAAGAAATTCCAGATGGAAAAATCGCTTTGTCCGACCCAGGCATCGAACCCATACCATACTTAACTGCGACCACTAGCCAACGAGGCAGTTATTAATTAATTTACCTACTTATTCATTAAGCTTACAATAACGCCAGCACCTGTAGCCAAGTTGACAATCTACAGTCGATAACGCTAGTAGAAAACGAATCAATGTATGGGAATGACACATCTGAACGTTATATCACGTGGTAAGACCATACAAATAGAAGAAGTTAACGATTGTAAAAGAGATTCGATACGAAACGTTTGTAACTTGGCTAGGGGGGCAGTTGTTTGTCAATAATTTCTCAATAATAAGTTTATAATAAGAAAGTATAATGTGTTATTTTGTTTTAACAAATAAAAAAATTAGCTTTGATTTTAAAGTTTTGAGTTAAAAACTTACTCTAATAATAGGAAATAGAAATTTTAGTATTGTTTAATAGTGTAAAAACTTTTGAGTTGTAAACTTGTTCTAATAATTTAAGGGTTGTAAACCCCATTAATATAAGTTCAAAATTGTGTGTTCAAAGGGGATGATGTAATGGAACGTAATTTAAAAAAAAGTGACTTCCAACCTCTGACCTAGCCGGTCGTACTAATTATTTCTGTAAACTAATAATATTAAAATACTTAAATAAACCACTGCAGACCTAAGCAAGACTACTTATTTAACAATAATACAGTAATAGCTTTCCATAAGAGGAAATATGGGCAGAGAGCGCCGACTGAATTTCCTTAGTAAAAATTCATAATTTGATGTTTGGCTCTCGTCTCTTTCCTCCTCTAATATTGGACCAATTTAAAAGATAGTCCATAAACTGGTAAAGTAAGATATATATTATGTCCACTGCACCACAAAATAGAATACGCCGCGCGCCGCTTACTTCCTTTGTGCCTGTACCTAGCATACGTATATACGTATGCTAGGTACAGGCACAAAGGAAGTTTTTTGCCCACCCTGTATATACAGGGTGGGCAAAAATCGTGGATCAAACGAAACAGAGCGATAGTTGAGGATTAAAGGAGAAAAAAATTCTTATTCCTACTTTCCTTCTCCTCCCCTCCTATTACCTACTGCAAATAGTCTATTATAAATATTAGATTAAATGATCTTGGTCACCTATTACAATATGTGATAGTCCAGTAGCTAACATCTTGCCTCTCGTGCTTGAGGGCATGGATTCGAATCCGGGAAAGTACCAATCTGATTCATTCAATTCATATGTACTATCTAAGATTATCTTGGACATTGCAGACAACGGTGAAGGAAAACATCGTGAGGAAACCTGGACTTATAGTTAGTTTATTATAAGATTGTGATCCATTGGTGTAATTGCTGCAAGGCGTTCCAGTGCGAGGATAAACTAATCATCAATATCAATCATCATCATCATCAATCATCATCAATATCAATATCAATACATATAATGAATCTGTAGAAAATTCGTTTTTGTACATCGAAAATATTTCCATAAAAATAGCCAGGTTGTTAAAGGATAACCAACTGAACCCATTTCCAGCATTTTTGGAATTTTTGTCTATTTATTTGTGCACGCATCACGTAAAATTTACGAAACTAATGTAGATCATTTTTATACATAAAAATTGTGCGTAACTTGAAGTATTACTAAGTTTTTGTTTCATCGCAATCGGTTCACTCTATCAAAAGTAAGACAAATTTAAAGTATTCAAAAAGTAAAATTAGCACAATACACGCAATTCTGATTCTTGGACAGTTGAACTCGATATTCGATAGATGGCGTTGTGCGTGTCAAGTAATTTTCTAAATGTCGGTGTTAAGATTCTCCGCCGCGAAATAATGATGACTAGATAAAAAAAATTGGTATGTAGGTAGGGTAGGCAGGATTGTAAGTGGGGTAGGGTAGGCAGTCAGTTAACGGGAGCGAAGCCGCGGGCACAGCTAGTAAATAAATAAACAAAAATTTATATGCAACTTACACAATTAACTATGTTATGTTTACCATAGCAACTAAATAAATAGAACCTGTTATTCAATACCTGCATTTTTGTAAAACAATGTGTTTTCCTCAACAATTCTTATCATTGCACGCGACATTCTTTACTTTTCCATTGGGGCATTTTTTTCTAGGGCAACACGAAGGTACCTGCTAACATATCCTACAAAGGTGGGTGCAGGGGAATTTTGTTATCTTGCATTAGGCATAGGTAAAATATTAGACCTGTAACCAGCTGCGGGTGGAGATAAGTTCAAAGCATTAATCATCCTCTTCATCACTGCCCATTCTTTTGTTTAACAGAAACAAAAGAATGCGCTCGTATTTATTATGCGCCCGTATTTTGTTACAGCAAGCTTCAGGGCAAAGACCTCCCTTATTTTTTTCTTCCATTTTCCTATTTGCTGAAATAATAGTAGGGCAAAAGAAAAAACGAAGGTCTGAATAATTCTAAAATCTCACTTGTTGAAAAGCGAGTTAATTCTGGAACCAGCCTAATTACGTAAGTGAATTCGGCAAAGAACACGCAGATATAGTTGACAACACCATTAAAATAACGACTTTCGTATTGCGTAGTTACGCACTACCGAAAACATTTAAAGGAAACGTCTCATACTCTTTCATGAAGTTGTTCCCTTTCGCCTGCCCAATTTACTTACGCAATTATGCTGCTGGTCTGCGGTTGGAATTGAGTGGCTAACAGGTTAAGAGGACTGTAATACTCATAATAAAATAAAATTATTGATAATTCAACAGAATTATTGCAATTACAGCTGCAAGATGCAAGATACCAATAACCCTTGTCCGTCAACTTACAATGAAATGGTTAAAACCAAGGCGATCAGACAAATTAATAATAACATATTTATTATGTAACGCAAAAATTCAACATTCGCTTATAAATAGAGCTAACAAAGACAAAACTAGTTCAAGAATAACCGACATGCCATTCGTACCAACACACATACATGTAAGTATAAGTAAACACACACATACACGTATAAAACTTGCCACAGAGTAAAAGATTCTAGTTTGGCAAGTCCAGTTATTTTTAGCTCTTGATGTTCTGGAGTTAAAATGGCAGGAGTTTTTTCTGGAATAAGTGCTGTCCTGGTAGGATCGTTATTTTTATTGGCTGCTTGCATCCGTTGGGACATTATTATCCTAGAATTCCTAGATATGTTGGTAATAGAAACTTGACTGCAGCAATTAATGTTCTTGTTTGAACTTAAAGTGGGATCAGGGTTCTTTGCTTCGTAAAGCTGTTAAGGTATACTTAAACAGAGACAGACAAATAATTCGACGTCAGAACCGTGTCCCGCTGCACCGGTGTTTCGGTAGATAGCTTCGGAGATTGCACATGAAATCTTAATGGTTAAAATTTGTCATTTCGACCAGAGGGAAGTATGACAAATTTTACTATCTTTAAGTTATTCATATGTGAAAAACTATAAACCATTCTCATTGCAATCATTAACATCATCTTCTTTTTTCCTTACACATTTTCTATTTTTTCTCTCTTTAAAACCTACAAAGTGAAAAGCCAGCACTGTTCTTCCTTACGGAGACGCAGATAGGAAGTCCGTAAGACGTGTCGTAGTTATTCTACCTAGGGTTTACCCTGGAGCACAATTTTAAACCACGCGCGGGTGTATGCATGTATGCCCAAGACGACACTTGCTATCGGCGTCTCCGTAACCTTGAAGACTTCAGGTTCTCAGGGCTGTGAGCACTGGTGGACACAGGGCTCGATATGATTGTCTACGCCTGTGTCTACCGCTCGCACAGCGGAGATCAGGGGACAACCTGGCTCATAGAGTACCTCAGTGAGGCGGCTGATGCGGCATAACACGCGTTAACCTTCTGCCCAATTAGTGCTACTGGGGGACTTTAATGCCCACCACCAAGAGTGGCTCTTCCCTTACCAGTGCACTAATCATGCTGGACGAGAGACGCGCAAGCTTGCGCTAGCGCTAAATTTCAGCCAGCTGGTCCAGATCCAGATTTTGATTCGCACACAGCCAATTGCTTGGACCTTCTGCTGACAACGGATCCAGACCGATACTCAGTGTGATCTTCACCTTACGGTAGTTCCGACCACTGTCTGGTGAAGTCTGTCCGTCTTCTCCCCGCCCGATCGCAGCTCAAGAGGCACCCGGCGCGTATGGCGTTACAAGTCAGCAGATTGGGATGGGATGCGATCTCGAGACTATAAAAAGAAAAAAAATATACATACCAGCAATAAAAGAGACATCAACAGCTATCTCAAACATTGAATCTTAATAACACCAACCTTGAAAACAACGTCTTTTTGTTCACCACACCACAAAACCGTCAAACAAACGAACTCCGATCGCAGTGCCACCACTGTTCTCAGCTGATCTGCACAAAACCGTCTTCATACATAGTGTACTGTGTATATAGCTGTCACTTTTACTTTTCGATCACGAGAGGCGCACGGCCGATGACTCCGGCGCAGCCGATACACACGTATTTCTACACGAAGCTGTATAATCGTCACGCCTAAGTAAGGCCGTATTAATAAAACGGTCTCATTTGCAAGTAAATGCAGTTGGGAGATCTTATTAGATATTGGTTTTGGAGATGTTGGACGTGGTTTAAGGATGTCAAATGGATGAAATTCAGTTACCTTACAACTGATTAAAAAACAATTTGTATTGGACCTTTAGTTATTGACAATGATTATCAAATTTGATTTCATTCTGTCCATCCAAGGGTTGTTTGTCTGGTTGAACCCATATAATTCTATATATAAACGAGTTGTTTAACTATTTTGGTGAATCATTAAGTATATTCTATTCTACTATACGGACAGATGTTCAGGGAGAAAAAGATCATCTATTCTTGTTCCCAGCGCGTTGGCGTTATCAGGCTATTAAGATTTTTCCTCCACTATAACACAACGTGTGAACTTGTTATTACCAATCTGGTTACGGGTTATGGTAGGTCAGGTATGACTGGTTTCTATGTCTCTCTGCTGCACTGGTCACTAATCGGCGTTGCTCATATGCCTATGAAATAGAAAACATTTTTACACACAGCAGCAACAGTGATTGAGAAGAATAATAAAGAACATTGTGAAATATAATTATAACAAAAATTTCAATATAAAATCAATATAATTTTGGGAACAAATGGAATAGTCATATTCAGTTCCGTTTTAGGTTCATCAGCCAAAGGATTGGCTCCAGAAACGATCACACCACGATCTGACAATAGTTATTTATGCTACAAGTACGGAAAGTAGGTGATTTCCGATGAGTGGATAAATCGACACGAGTCGGAAATCATCTTACTACTCATTGTGCGAGGAAATAAAAAAAAATATCTGAACCAAGCAAGAAATTAATAAAATGGCGCTTATTCAAGGGGGCTCAGCATATCCACAGATTAAATAATAGTTCATAGTTCCTCGGGCATATCTACTGCGCATATGCAAATAGCTGTCACGTCGTAACGCAAAAAGGCACGAGCAAAATATTCATTCTGCCAAACATATTTAATGAATATTTAAAATTAATTTATTGATCAAAATCTAAATCTAGAGTAATTAAAAACGCCTTAAATGAAGTATTCGTTTTGTTTTACCTTTTATATGAATGATAATCTGTACTTAACTAATTTTTAAAACTTTTCTCAAATAATTAAAACTCTATACGGCGGGCTGACGTTGGAGTCAAAAATTAAAAAAGTACGGGAAAGTAAAAAGCACTAGTAAAAAAAAGTGACACTTTCCGCACAGTTTGGCTGCTTGGAAAACGCTCTTTTAGAGGACATGCATTGTAAAGGCTTTTTTGGTTACTTCAGACAGAAAATGAAAGAAGTTTGCTTCACTCAGGCTTTTCGGAGTATACAAAAATAGTGTTGCAATTTCAGAAAGGCTTTTGGAATGAAAGCTCACAAATTATCATCTTCCTGCCCTTGTCCCATGTTACTTGGGGTCGGCGCAATACTAACCTGTCAATGAGGCAGTGAATAATAGAGTAAGAATAGTGGTTACAACAAAAAACATACGCTCAGACTGCTTTGCTTCATCTATCTAGGCCGTAAATCAAGTAAACCGCTTGCCTAAGAGCTAAGACCGATTACCAACACGTAATGAGGAGGCTACTCCTGTCATCTTGCATCCACAGGTTATAGTTATAAGGACCTTTGATCCCATAGGTTTTTATTGCACCTGAGTTGAACGTTAATGCAGCATCTAATACTAATCGAATTATCTGTTTTCTTAGTTGCTGTTAAGAAGGTGATTGCAATTTGAAATAACCTGCTTAAAATCTCTCAAGTTAGATAACTGGGGAGGATTATAGAATAAATTAAACGTTTATTGTGTCAAATACTATAGTTACTGATGCAAAGAATATGTTATGTCCACGGGGTGACAATAAGCTCTTAGAGTAAGGTTATTTTGAGTGTGTGACCCCTACACACACTCAAAACAACCTTACTCTAAGAGCTTATTGTCACCCACCTGCAGTGTGTAGAAAAATACTGTGGAGGGTGACGACATTATGAAAAATTAAGTACGTACTGTTCCTATTTAGTTGTCTATATCTGAAAGTAGGTAGATTGACCTCATCATCTTACATACACTTAGGATTTATTTAATACCGCCCATGTTAAGATTAGTCCAATACGAAGTATCCTAAAAAGCTATTGCAAGAAAAGTGTCTTGTTTTTTGTTATTTTATTCAATCTGTACTAATATTATAAAGAGTTAAACTTTGTTAGTTTGTGACAAAGGGGGTAATCTCTGGTTCTACTGAACCGATTTTGAAAAATCTTTCACCAGTAGAAAGCTACATTATTCCTAAGTGTTAAAATATGTTATAAATGCTATATATATATATGAAAATTGCAATAATAATGTAAGATTCATTCTTTGGCGTGCGCTGAGAAAACTTTTGATGATACATAAAAATTATTAGGTAGGTAGGCAGGGTAGGCAGGGCAGGCAAGGTTGGCAGGGTAGGTAGGGTAGGCAGGGTAACCAGTTGACGGGAGCGAAGCCGCGGGGGTCAGCTAGTAACTGTATAATACTCAGAATCAGAATCAGAATCAGAATATTTATTTGTGAAACATAGGTATTTACATAAAGATCTTAGGTTAATTATAAAGGGCGCTATGTTTTGCCGTGAAGGCGTACAAATATTGATAAAAATAAAAGCAAAAAATAAAAGAAAATAAAAAATCTAACATAATAAAACAAATTTAAATATTTGAGTACAATTACCATTTTAAATGTATTTAAATACCTTAATAAAATGTATCGTAATAATCGTATATTATAATGAGGTAAAGTTTGTGAGTTAGTAAGGTTGTAGGGGATAATCTCTGGATCTACTGAACGGATTTAGATGAAATGCATGGATATGGTTTGATACCCTGGGAAGGATATTGGATAGTTTATATGTCAGTAGTATATGATAAAACACTTTTTACGCGGACGAAGCTGCGGGCAGAAGCAAGTATACAATAAAGTGTAGGTGGCAGGATGATCTTAAATAGACAGCAGGCGCAACATGGAGGAGGGCAGCACACAATCGTGATCTGTGGTACGGTTTGGGGGAAAATGCTCATGCATACTGCGCTACCACGGGGAGATAGCGCAGATATGTGCGACTCCAACCCACTAAAACTCCACGGTGTCCTCCTGTGTCAATTATGGCGGGAACATGAGCACGCGTTAGCACTCACCGCGAACCCGCCGAGGGAGGGGAGGGGAGGCCTACTCTGGAAAGCAAATCATACTCAATACCGATGTCTGATATGCACAAAATATGTCGTTACTAGCTTCTGCTGGCTTCGCCCCCGTGAAAGTCGGAAATCACTCAAAGGGCACATATGTCCTAAAAAGTAGCCGATATGCTATTCCAGACTATAATCTATCTCAGCGCTAATTTCATACCGATCCGTTCAGTAGTTTTTGCTTGAAAGAGTAACATACAGACATTCCATCCATCCTCAGAAACTTGCGCGTTTATAATAGTGGTAGGATAAGTTTTTAAACAAAGAAAGAAAGAAAAGAAAAAATATTTAATTGCCACAAAACGACATACAAACATTACATTTCAAGAACAAGAACCGTGGTTACAGATTTTGATAAGTAACCCCTTACAGTAGTGTTAGTAGTTCTTAAATTATGTTAGAAAAGTAAAAAAAGACAAAAAAAATAATGCGAGTATAAATAAAAGCAGATGTTATGTGCTATGTGAATTGAAATACAATAACGAGTATCCTACCTATCAGGTTAATACATTTTGTGTCCATCATTAAAGCCACAGTTAAAAGACATATGTGACTGGAATTTCACCAGAAGTAGTATCCTTCAAACTAAAGTGAAGGAGTTCTTCTTACTGATCGATAAAAACCTGACCAGTCCAAAACCAGTTTATGTTAATATAATAGAGATTGTACTTGTAAGCCCATCTGCCGGCAGGCTAAATCAGGGACTATGACTAGTCCACAGATCAACAATACAACTTTGCGGCCACAGGTAGAGATGGATCTGTAAAAACTTATACAAATCAAGCGAGTCAGTCAGTGCCAACGATTACTCGTAAAAATTAACGGCTAGTGACGAGTCTGACTATCGCTTCTTTTTCGTCGTTCCCTACCTGCTCAGCATCGCGACCACGCGTCTCCAAGTCATGCGGTCTTCTGCAGTGTGAACCACTCCACTCGGTACATGCTTTCTATTGATGACTCTAATAAAAATACATACATTTTAATAAGACTAAGTTAAGTTTGTAGAACTTAACTTAGTCTTATTAAAATGTATGTATTTTTGCCAGTAATAAAATGTATGTATTTTTGCCAGTAAGTTTTCTATTAACCAGACCTTAAAAACAGATGCAGATGTGTTATTATTTTATAGTTGTTATTAAATAAATAAATATAATAGTTTTTATTTATTACTGTGATGAATTAAGAAGACTTTTTGTTGACTGTCAATAAATCTACTATTTTTATGGAGAAGTCATTGATCTGCCCTAAAACGGGCAAATAGGGTGATTTATGCGCTTCCACCGAAGACGCGACGCCGCCATCACAGTTCGGGGCCAAAAAAAATTAAACCACTGTCGTGCCAGCGATACGAAGAAGAAAAAAATGACCTGAAAAACACTAGAAATACTAACATAATTTTATTCAAAAGTAGGTACCTTTTTTAATAAATTAGAAGTGATTGTTTCAAATACGAACAATTGACAAGAGAATATGTCATCTCATCGATCCAGCTCAGTAACGAATGCGGTCGAGTGTAAAAGAGTTCAACGCGTCCGGGCTACGAATTATGTTTGCTACGAGATGCTACGCGCAACGCATTTTGGAAGACACGAGATGTAGATTACGTCGTAATTATATTGATCAGTAGCTGTTGCCCGCGGCTTCGCTCCCGTGGACAACCCCCACAGGACCCGCTTTCGGGATTAATAACTAGCCTATGTCACTCAGGAAAAATGTAGGTTTCTATTGGTGAAAGAATTTTTTAAATCGGCCCAGTAGTTTCGGAGCCTATTCGGTACAAACAAACAAACATAAAAAAATCTTTCCTCTTCATAATATTATATTATATATAATAGTATAGATTGTTAAAAGATTAATAAATTAAGATTCAAAGTACTTCTTAAAACTCCTTTCATAAAATGTTTGGAAAAAAGAATTCCAAAAAAAGTATACAAAAAGAAATAAAAATTACTAAAAAAATACATTAAAATACATTCAACATTCATTTAAACCATCTTAGTTCGCAAAAAAAACACTTTATTGGACTGTTTTTTTAGAATAGTAGAGAATAGAATGATTGATAGTAATTTTTTTGTTAAAAAGTTTTTTACACTGCCTATAAGTGTAAAATTGTATTTTTATTCAATAAGCCCAAACACGACTAGGATACATTTTTTTTATTACGGAATTCCAGTGCCTACCTACCGGTTTCATCATCAGATCGGTTCGATGGTACTATTTTCTTGTATTTGCTTCATCATAGTCGCTTAACTATTCGAAATACCTTATACCCATGTCATACTTGTTAAGAAGTTCCAGTGGCCATCTGTGGTCGTCTTCATCATCCTTCAGTTCCTTTTCACCGAATAATAGTTTCTGAGAACAAATGCTTGCCATGTTATTGAAAAAACCAAAATCACTACATGTCTATATTTGAGAAGTTCCCTCGATTTCCATTGGATCCCATCATCAGATTCTGATTTGGTGATAATGGGAGCAACTCGAGAGTATATCCTTTCAAACAAAAAAATGATTTTGCAAATCCTTCTATATACGACGGATTTATATATACGACGGATTTATATATACGAAGGATTTATATATACGACGGAGTTATATATACGACGGATTTATATATACTACGGATTTATATATACTACGGATTTATATATACGTCGGATTTATATATACGACGGATTTATATATACGACGTATTTATATATACGACGGATTTATGTATACGACGGATTTATCTATACAACGGATTTATATATACGACGGAGGTATAAATCGAAACATCCGCTGGTTTAAAATGTTGCTAACTGCGTCGTGATCAGGAGACCTCGGAAAAACATTCAACGTTTGAATTTCTATATACCTACAAAGCTATGCTTGCACTCAAGTTGTAACACTTTAAGTGTTTCATCGTTCACTTTTAAAGTAGAAAAATGTTGCTTGCTCTTCCGTAGGATGTTAGGTTATAAGCGAAAACCTGAAAAAATACCAAACATTTCAAGGTTTTCCATCACGCAGTTAGCCCAGATCTTTCGAAGCTGCAAATTTGGCTTTACGTACACTATTGGTAGCTAGCCCAATGTGGGTTGCACTATAGATGTATCTCTGCCGATCCTTTCTAGGAATGTATGCGTGATGTTACTTTTTTGGTATCTCTCCTAACAACACGAAAAGGTAAAGTATATAAAAATGTCGGCACTTCTTAAGATTTCGTTCTGAAGAGAGATATATATGGTTTCGAATGACTCTGACAGATGTCAACTTATAACACTATAAATACAGTGAGAGTTACCGATTGTTCGTGTAGATCAAACTACGTGCTTGGTGGAATGTCGTTGCCCTGGCTCAAGCAACTGTAGGAACA